>CM051235.1:628185837-629385837 GCA_027917425.1 Gastrophryne carolinensis
AGGGGGATGATGTCATTGTGTGGTGTGTGCAGGAGGGGGATGATGTCATTGTGTGTGTGTGTGGCAGGAGGGGGGATGATGTCATGTGTGTGTGTGTGGCAGGAGGGGGATGATGTCATTGTGTGTGTGTGTAGGCAGGAGGGGGATGATGTCATGTGAGTGTGTGGCAGGAGGGGGATGATGTCATGGTGTGTGTGGCAGGAGGGGATGATGTCATTGTGTGTGTGTGTGCAGGAGGGTGATGATGTCATTGTGTGTGTGGCAGGAGGGGGGTGATGTCATTGTGTGTGTGGCAGGAGGGTGATGATGTCATTGTGTGTGGTGGCAGGAGGGTGATGATGTCATTGTGTGTGTGGCAGGAGGGGGATGATGTCATTGTGTGTGTGTGTGGCAGGAGGGGGGTGATGATGTCCTTGTGTGTGTGTGTGGCAGGAGGGGGATGATGTCATTGTGTGTGTGTGGCAGGAGGGGGATGATGTCATTGTGTGTGTGTGCGGCAGGAGGGGGATGATGTCATTGTGTGTGTGTGTGGCAGGAGGGGGATGATGTCATTGTGTGTGTGTGTGGCAGGAGGGGGATGATGTCATTGTGTGTGTGTGGCAGGAGGGTGATGATGTCATTGTGTGTGTGTGGCAGGAGGGGGATGATGTCATTTGTGTGTGTGTGTGGCAGGAGGGGGATGATGTCATTGTGTGTGTGTGGCAGGAGGGGATGATGTCATTGTGTGTTGTTGTGGCAGGATGGGGGATGATGTCATTGTGTGTGTGGCAGGAGGGTGATGATGTCATTGTGTGTGTGTGTGGCAGGAGGGGGATGATGTCATTGTGTGTGTGTGTGGCAGGAGGGGGGATGATGTCATTGTGTGTGTGGCAGGAGGGGGATGATGTCATTGTGTGTGTGCAGGAGGGGGTGATGTCATTGTGTGTGTGGCAGGAGGGGGGTGATGTCATTGTGTGTGTGGCAGGAGGGGGGTGATGTCATTGTGGTGTGGCAGGAGGGGGATGATGTCATTGTGTGTGTGTGTGGCAGGAGGGGGATGATGTCATTGTGTGTGTGGCAGGAGGGGGGATGATGTCATTGTGTGTGTTGTGGCAGGAGGGTGATGATGTCATTGTGTGTGTGGCAGGAGGGGGGTCGATGTCATTGTGTGTGTGTGGCAGGAGGGTGATGATGTCATTGTGTGTGTGGCAGGAGGGGGATGATGTCATTGTGTGTGTGTGGCAGGAGGGGGATGATGTCATTGTGTGTGTGTGTGGCAGGAGGGGGATGATGTCATTGTGTGTGTGTGGCAGGAGGGGGATGATGTCATTGTGTGTGTGTGGCAGGAGGGGGATGATGTCATTGTGTGTGTGGCAGGAGGGGGATGATGTCATTGTGTGTGTGTGTGGCAGGAGGGGGATGATGTCATTGTGTGTGTGTGTGGCAGGAGGGGGATGATGTCATTGTGGTGTGTGGCAGGAGGGGGGATGATGTCATTGTGTGTGTGTGTGGCAGGAGGGGGATGATGTCATTGTGTGTGTGGTGGCAGGAGGGGGATGATGTCATTGTGTGTGTGGCAGGAGGGGGATGATGTCATTGTGTGTGTGTGTGGCAGGAGGGGGATGATGTCATTGTGTGTGTGGCAGGAGGGGGATGATGTCATTGTGTGTGTGGCAGGAGGGGGGTGATGTCATTGTGTGTGTGTGTGTGTGTGGCAGGAGGGGGATGATGTCATTGTGTGTGTGTGGCAGGAGGGGGGTGATGTCATTGTGTGTGTGGCAGGAGGGGGGTGATGTCATTGTGTGTGTGGCAGGAGGGGGATGATGTCATTGTGTGTGTGTGTGGCAGGAGGGGGATGATGTCATTGTGTGTGTGGCAGGAGGGGGGTGATGTCATTGTGTGTGTGCAGGAGGGTGATGATGTCATTGTGTGTGTGGCAGGAGGGGGATGATGTCATTGTGTGTGTGTGTGTGGCAGGAGGGTGATGATGTCATTGTGTGTGTGGCTGGAGGGGGATGATGTCATTGTGTGTGTGTGGCAGGAGGGGGATGATGTCATTGTGTGTGTGTGTGGCAGGAGGGGGATGATGTCATTGTGTGTGTGTGTGGCAGGAGGGGGATGATGTCATTGTGTGTGTGTGGCAGGAGGGGGATGATGTCATTGTGTGTGTGTGGGCAGGAGGGGGATGATGTCATTGTGTGTGTGGCAGGAGGGGGATGATGTCATTGTGGTGTGTGGCAGGAGGGGGGTGATGTCATTGTGTGTGTGTGTGGCAGGAGGGGGGATGATGTCATTGTGTGTGTGTGTGGCAGGAGGGGGATGATGTCATTGTGTGTGTGTGTGGCAGGAGGGGGATGATGTCATTGTGTGTGTGTGTGGCAGGAGGGGGATGATGTCATTGTGGTGTGTGGCAGGAGGGGGGATGATGTCATTGTGTGTGTGTGTGGCAGGAGGGGGATGATGTCATTGTGTGTGTGTGTGGCAGGAGGGGGATTGATGTCATTGTGTGTGTGTGTGGCAGGAGGGGGATTGATGTCATTGTGTGTGTGGCAGGAGGGGGATGATGTCATTGTGTGTGTGGCAGGAGGGGGATGATGTCATTGTGTGTGTGTGTGGCAGGAGGGGGATGATGTCATTGTGTGTGTGGCAGGAGGGGGATGATGTCATTGTGTGTGTGTGGCAGGAGGGGGATGATGTCATTGTGTGTGTGTGTGGCAGGAGGGGGATGATGTCATTGTGTGTGTGGCAGGAGGGGGGATGATGTCATTGTGTGTGTGTGTGGCAGGAGGGGGGATGATGTCATTGTGTGTGTGTGTGGCAGGAGGGGGATGATGTCATTGTGTGTGTGTGGCAGGAGGGGGATGATGTCATTGTGTGTGTGTGTGGCAGGAGGGGGATGATGTCATTGTGTGTGTGTTGTGGCAGGAGGGGGATGATGTCATTGTGTGTGTGTGGCAGGAGGGGGATGATGTCATTGTGTGGTGTGTGGCAGGAGGGGGATGATGTCATTGTGTGTGTGGCAGGAGGGGGATGATGTCATTGTGTGTGTGTGTGGCAGGAGGGGGATGATGTCATTGTGTGTGTGTGTGGCAGGAGGGGGATGATGTCATGTGTGTGTGTGTGTGGCAGGAGGGGGATGATGTCATTGTGTGTGTGGCAGGAGGGGATGATGTCATTGTGTGTGTGTGTGGCAGGAGGGGGATGATGTCATTGTGTGTGTGGCTGGAGGGGGATGATGTCATTGTGTGTGTGTGTGCAGGAGGGGGATGATGTCATTGTGTGTGTGGCAGGAGGGGATGATGTCATTGTGTGTGTGTGGCAGGAGGGGGATGATGTCATTGTGTGTGTGGCAGGAGGGGGATGATGTCATTGTGTGTGTGTGTGGCAGGAGGGGGATGATGTCATTGTGTGTGGTGTGGCAGGAGGGGGATGATGTCATTGTGTGTGTGTGGCAGGAGGGGGATGATGTCATTGTGTGTGTGGCAGGAGGGGGATGATGTCATTGTGTGTGTGTGTGGCAGGAGGGGGATGATGTCATTGTGTGTGTGTGTGGCAGGAGGGGGATGATGTCATTTGTGTGTGTGGCAGGAGGGGGATGATGTCATTGTGTGTGTGTGTGGCAGGAGGGGGATGATGTCATTGTGTGTGTGTGTGGCAGGAGGGGGATGATGTCATTGTGTGTGTGTGGCAGGAGGGGGATGATGTCATTGTGTGTGTGGCAGGAGGGGATGATGTCATTGTGTGTGTGGCAGGAGGGGGATGATGTCATTGTGTGTGTGGCAGGAGGGGGATGATGTCATTGTGTGTGTGTGGCAGGAGGGGGATGATGTCATTGTGTGTGTGGCAGGAGGGGGATGATGTCATTGTGTGTGTGGCAGGAGGGGGATGATGTCATTGTGTGTGTGTGTGGCAGGAGGGGGGATGATGTCATTGTGTGTGTGGCAGGAGGGGGATGATGTCATTGTGTGTGTGTGTGCAGGAGGGGGATGATGTCATTGTGTGTGTGTGTGGCAGGAGGGGGGATGATGTCATTGTGTGTGTGTGTGGCAGGAGGGGGATGATGTCATTGTGTGTGTGGCAGGAGGGGGGATGATGTCATTGTGTGTGTGTGTGGCAGGAGGGGGGATGATGTCATTGTGTGTGTGGCAGGAGGGGGATGATGTCATTGTGTGTGTGTGTGGCAGGAGGGGGATGATGTCATTGTGTGTGTGTGTGGCAGGAGGGGGATGATGTCATTGTGTGTGTTGTGTGGCAGGAGGGGGGATGATGTCATTGTGTGTGTTGGCAGGAGGGGGATGATGTCATTGTGTGTGTGGCAGGAGGGGGGATGATGTCATTGTGTGTGTGTTGTGGCAGGAGGGGATGATGTCATTGTGTGTGTGTGGCAGGAGGGGGATGATGTCATTGTGTGTGTGTGGCAGGAGGGTGATGATGTCATTGTGTGTGTGTGGCAGGAGGGTGATGATGTCATTGTGTGTGTGGCAGGAGGGGGATGATGTCATTGTGTGTGTGTGTGGCAGGAGGGGGATGATGTCATTGTGTGTGTGTGTGGCAGGAGGGGGATGATGTCATTGTGTGTGTGGCAGGAGGGGGTGATGTCATTGTGTGTGTGTGGCAGGAGGGGGATGATGTCATTGTGTGTGTGTGTGGCAGGAGGGGGGATGATGTCATTGTGTGTGTGTGTGGCAGGAGGGTGATGATGTCATTGTGTGTGTGTGTGGCAGGAGGGGGATGATGTCATTGTGTGTGTTGTGGCAGGAGGGGGATGATGTCATTGTGTGTGTGTGTGGCAGGAGGGGATGATGTCATTGTGTGTGTGGCAGGAGGGGGATGATGTCATTGTGTGTGTGTGGCAGGAGGGGGATGATGTCATTGTGTGTGTGGCAGGAGGGGGGATGATGTCATTGTGTGTGTGGCAGGAGGGGGGATGATGTCATTGTGTGTGTGTGTGGCAGGAGGGGGGATGATGTCATTGTGTGTGTGTGCAGGAGGGGGATGATGTCATTGTGTGTGGTGGAGGGGGATGATGTCATTGTGTGTGTGGCAGGAGGGGGATGATGTCATTGTGTGTGTGGCAGGAGGGGGGATGATGTCATTGTGTGTGTGTGTGGCAGGAGGGGGATGATGTCATTGTGTGTGTGTGGCAGGAGGGGGATGATGTCATTGTGTGTGTGGCAGGAGGGGTGATGATGTCATTGTGTGTGTGTGTGGCAGGAGGGGGGATGATGTCATTGTGTGTGTGGCAGGAGGGGGATGATGTCATTGTGTGTGTGTGGCAGGAGGGGGATGATGTCATTGTGTGTGTGTGTGGCAGGAGGGGGATGATGTCATTGTGTGTGTGTGGCAGGAGGGGGGATGATGTCAATTGGTGTGTGGCAGGAGGGGTGATGATGTCATTGTGTGTGTGGCAGGAGGGGGATGATGTCATTGTGTGTGTGTGTGGCAGGAGGGGGATGATGTCATTGTGTGTGTGGCAGGAGGGGGGATGATGTCATTGTGTGTGTGTGGCAGGAGGGGGGATGATGTCATTGTGTGTGTGTGTGGCAGGAGGGGGATGATGTCATTGTGTTGTGTGGCAGGAGGGGGGATGATGTCATTGTGTGTGTGGCAGGAGGGGGATGATGTCATTGTGGTGTGTGGCAGGAGGGGGATGATGTCATTGTGTGTGTGTGTGGCAGGAGGGGGATGATGTCATTGTGTGTGTGTGTGGCAGGAGGGGGATGATGTCATTGTGGTGTGTGGCAGGAGGGGGGATGATGTCATTGTGTGTGTGGCAGGAGGGGGATGATGTCATTGTGTGTGTGTGTGGCAGGAGGGGGATGATGTCATTGTGTGTGTGGCAGGAGGGGGATGATGTCATTGTGTGTGTGTGTGGCAGGAGGGGATGATGTCATTGTGTGTGTGTGTGGCAGGAGGGGGATGATGTCATTGTGTGTGTGTGTGGCAGGAGGGGGATGATGTCATTGTGTGTGTGTGTGCAGGAGGGGGATGATGTCATTGTGTGTGTGTGTGGCAGGAGGGGGATGATGTCATTGTGTGTGTGTGTGGCAGGAGGGGGATGATGTCATTGTGTGTGTGTGGCAGGAGGGGGATGATGTCATTGTGTGTGTGTGTGGCAGGAGGGTGATGATGTCATTGTGTGTGTGTGTGGCAGGAGGGGGATGATGTCATTGTGTGTGTGTGGCAGGAGGGGGATGATGTCATTGTGTGTGTGTGTGGCAGGAGGGGGATGATGTCATTGTGTTGTGTGGCAGGAGGGGATGATGTCATTGTGTGTGTGTGTGGCAGGAGGGGGGATGATGTCATTGTGTGTGTGGCAGGAGGGGGATGATGTCATTGTGTGTGTGGCAGGAGGGGGATGATGTCATTGTGTGTGTGGCAGGAGGGGGATGATGTCATTGTGTGTGTGTGGCAGGAGGGGGATGATGTCATTGTGTGTGTGTGTGGCAGGAGGGGGATGATGTCATTGTGTGTGTGGCAGGAGGGGGATGATGTCATTGTGTGTGTGTGTGGCAGGAGGGGGATGATGTCATTGTGTGTGTGTGGCAGGAGGGGGATGATGTCATTGTGTGTGTGTGGCAGGAGGGGGATGATGTCATTGTGTGTGTGGCAGGAGGGGGATGATGTCATTGTGTGTGTGTGGCAGGAGGGGGATGATGTCATTGTGTGTGGCAGGAGGGGGATGATGTCATTGTGTGTGTGTGTGGCAGGAGGGGGATGATGTCATTGTGTGTGTGTGGCAGGAGGGGGATGATGTCATTGTGTGTGTGTGGCAGGAGGGGGATGATGTCATTGTGTGTGTGTGGCAGGAGGGGGATGATGTCATTGTGTGTGTGGCAGGAGGGGGATGATGTCATTGTGTGTGTGTGTGGCAGGAGGGTGATGATGTCATTGTGTGTGTGTGTGGCAGGAGGGGGATGATGTCATTGTGTGTGTGGCAGGAGGGGGATGATGTCATTGTGTGTGTGTGGCAGGAGGGGGATGATGTCATTGTGTGTGTGTGTGGCAGGAGGGGGATGATGTCATTGTGTGTGTGGCAGGAGGGGGATGATGTCATTGTGTGTGTGTGTGGCAGGAGGGGGATGATGTCATTGTGTGTGTGTGTGGCAGGAGGGTGATGATGTCATTGTGTGTGTGGCAGGAGGGGGATGATGTCATTGTGTGTGTGTGTGGCAGGAGGGGATGATGTCATTGAGTGTGTGTTGGCAGGAGGGGGATGATGTCATTGTGTGTGTGTGGCAGGAGGGGGATGATGTCATTGTGTGTGTGTGGCAGGAGGGGGATGATGTCATTGTGTGTGTGTGTGGCAGGAGGAGGTATGGGGGGATGATGTCATTGTGTGTGTGGCAGGAGGGGGATGATGTCATTGTGTGTGTGTGTGGCAGGAGGGGGATGATGTCATTGTGTGTGTGTGGCAGGAGGGGGATGATGTCATTGTGTGTGTGTGGCAGGAGGGGGATGATGTCATTGTGTGTGTGTGTGGCAGGAGGGGGATGATGTCATTGTGTGTGTGTGTGGCAGGAGGGGGATGATGTCATTGTGTGTGTGGCAGGAGGGGGATGATGTCATTGTGTGTGTGTGTGGCAGGAGGGGGATGATGTCATTGTGTGTGTGTGTGGCAGGAGGGGGATGATGTCATTGTGTGTGTGGCAGGAGGGGGATGATGTCATTGTGTGTGTGGCAGGAGGGGGATGATGTCATTGTGTGTGTGTGGCAGGAGGGTGATGATGTCATTGTGTGTGTGTGGCAGGAGGGGGATGATGTCATTGTGTGTGTGTGGCAGGAGGGGGATGATGTCATTGTGTGTGTGGGCAGGAGGGGGATGATGTCATTGTGTGTGTGGCAGGAGGGTGATGATGTCATTGTGTGTGGTGTGGCAGGAGGGTGATGATGTCATTGTGTGTGTGTGGCAGGAGGGGGATGATGTCATTGTGTGTGTGTGTGGCAGGAGGGGGATGATGTCATTGTGTGTGTGGCAGGAGGGGGATGATGTCATTGTGTGTGTGGCAGGAGGGGGATGATGTCATTGTGTGTGTGTGTGGCAGGAGGGGGTGATGTCATTGTGTGTGTGTGTGGCAGGAGGGGGGTGATGTCATTGTGTGTGTGTGGCAGGAGGGGGGTGATGTCATTGTGTGTGGCAGGAGGGGGATGATGTCATTGTGTGTGTGTGTGGCAGGAGGGGGATGATGTCATTGTGTGTGTGTGGCAGGAGGGGGATGATGTCATTGTGTGTGTGGCAGGAGGGGGATGATGTCATTGTGTGTGTGTGGCAGGAGGGTGATGATGTCATTGTGTGTGTGTGGCAGGAGGGGGGTGATGTCATTGTGTGTGTGGCTGGAGGGGGATGATGTCATTGTGTGTGTGTGGCAGGAGGGGGATGATGTCATTGTGTGTGTGGCAGGAGGGGATGATGTCATTGTGTGTGTGTGGCAGGAGGGGGATGATGTCATTGTGTGTGTGGCAGGAGGGGGGTGATGTCATTGTGTGTGTGGGCAGGAGGGGGATGATGTCATTGTGTGTGTGTGTGGCAGGAGGGGGATGATGTCATTGTGTGTGTGTGTGGCAGGAGGGGGGTGATGTCATTGTGTGTGGCAGGAGGGGATGATGTCATTGTGTGTGTGTGGCAGGAGGGGATGATGTCATTGTGTGTGTGGCAGGAGGGGGATGATGTCATTGTGTGTGTGGCAGGAGGGGATGATGTCATTGTGTGTGTGTGGCAGGAGGGGGATGATGTCATTGTGTGTGTGTGTGCAGGAGGGGGATGATGTCATTGTGTGTGTGTGTGGCAGGAGGGGGATGATGTCATTGTGTGTGTGGCAGGAGGGGGATGATGTCATTGTGTGTGTGGCAGGAGGGGATGATGTCATTGTGTGTGTGGCAGGAGGGGGATGATGTCATTGTGTGTGTGGCAGGAGGGGGATGATGTCATTGTGTGTGTGTGGCAGGAGGGGGATGATGTCATTGTGTGTGTGTGTGGCAGGAGGGGGATGATGTCATTGTGTGTGTGTGGCAGGAGGGGGATGATGTCATTGTGTGTGTGTGGCAAGGAGGGGGATGATGTCATTGTGTGTGTGGCTGGAGGGGGATGATGTCATTGTGTGTGTGTGGCAGGAGGGGGATGATGTCATTGTGTGTGTGTGGCAGGAGGGGGATGATGTCATTGTGTGTGTGTGGCAGGAGGGGGATGATGTCATTGTGTGTGTGGCAGGAGGGGGGATGATGTCATTGTGTGGGTGTGGCAGGAGGGGGGATGATGTCATTGTGTGTGTGGCAGGAGGGGGATGATGTCATTGTGTGTGTGGCAGGAGGGGGATGATGTCATTGTGTGTGTGGCAGGAGGGGGATGATGTCATTGTGTGTGTGTGTGGCAGGAGGGGGATGATGTCATTGTGTGTGTGTGTGGCAGGAGGGGGATGATGTCATTGTGTGTGTGTGGCAGGAGGGGGATGATGTCATTGTGTGTGTGGCTGGAGGGGGATGATGTCATTGTGTGTGTGTGGCAGGAGGGGGATGATGTCATTGTGTGTGTGGCAG
This sequence comes from Gastrophryne carolinensis, assembly GCA_027917425.1. Lineage (NCBI taxonomy): Eukaryota > Metazoa > Chordata > Amphibia > Anura > Microhylidae > Gastrophryne > Gastrophryne carolinensis. Next base: position 628,195,351 of record CM051235.1, read on the forward strand.
GAGGGGGATGATGTCATTGTGTGTGTGTGGCAGGAGGGGGATGATGTCATTGTGTGTGTGTGGCAGGAGGGGGATGATGTCATTGTGTGTGTGGCAGGAGGGGATGATGTCATTGTGTGTGTGTGTGGCAGGAGGGGGATGATGTCATTGTGTGTGTGTGGCAGGAGGGGGATGATGTCATTTGTGTGTGTGGCAGGAGGGGGATGATGTCATTGTGTGTGTGTGTGGCAGGGAGGGGGATGATGTCATTGTGTGTGTGTGTGGCAGGAGGGGGATGATGTCATTGTGTGTGTGGCAGGAGGGGGATGATGTCATTGTGTGTGTGTGTGGCAGGAGGGGGATGATGTCATTGTGTGTGTGGCAGGAGGGGGATGATGTCATTGTGTGTGTGGCAGGAGGGGGATGATGTCATTGTGTGTGTGTGGCAGGAGGGGGATGATGTCATTGTGTGTGTGTGGCAGGAGGGGGATGATGTCATTGTGTGTGTGGCAGGAGGGGGATGATGTCATTGTGTGTGTGTGTGGCAGGAGGGGGATGATGTCATTGTGTTGGATGATGTCATTGTGTGTGTGTGTGTAGGCAGGAGGGGGATGATGTCATTGTGTGTGTGGCAGGAGGGGGGATGATGTCATTGTGTGTATGTGGCAGGAGGGGGATGATGTCATTGTGTGTGTGGGCAGGAAGGGGGGATGATGTCATTGTGTGTATGTGGCAGGAGGGGGATGATGTCATTGGTGTGTGTGTGGCAGGAGGGGGGTGATGTCATTGTGTGTGTGGCAGGAGGGGGATGATGTCATTGTGTTGTTGGCAGGAGGGGGATGATGTCATTGTGTGTGTGTGTGTGGCAGGAGGGGGATGATGTCATTGTGTGTTTGTGGCAGGAGGGGGATGATGTCATTGTGTGTATGTGGCAGGAGGGGGATGATGTCATTGTGTGTGTGGCAGGAGGGGGATGATGTCATTGTGTGTATGTGGCAGGAGGGGATGATGTCATTGTGTGTGTGTGTGGCAGGAGGGGGGATGATGTCATTGTGTGTGTGTGGCAGGAGGGGGATGATGTCATTGTGTGTGTGTGGCAGGAGGGGGATGATGTCATTGTGTGTGTGGCAGGAGGGGGATGATGTCATTGTGTGTGTGGCAGGAGGGGGGTGATGTCATTGTGTGTGTGGCAGGAGGGGGATGATGTCATTGTGTGTGTGCAGGAGGGGGATGATGTCATTGTGTGTGTGTGTGGCAGGAGGGGGATGATGTCATTGTGTGTGTGGCAGGAGGGGGATGATGTCATTGTGTGTATGTGGCAGGAGGGGGATGATGTCATTGTGTGTGTGTGGCAGGGAGGGGGGATGATGTCATTGTGTGTATGTGGCAGGGGATTGGGGTGGCAGGGGGATTGGGGATGATGTCATTGTGTGTTGTGTGTGGCAGGAGGGGGTGATGTCATTGTGTGTGTGTGGCAGGAGGGGGATGATGTCATTGTGTGTGTGTGTGGCAGGAGGGGGATGATGTCATTGTGTGTGTGTGGCAGGAGGGGGATGATGTCATTGTGTGTGTGTGTGGCAGGAGGGGGATGATGTCATTGTGTGTGTGTGGCAGGAGGGGGATGATGTCATTGTGTGTGTGTGTGGCAGGAGGGGGATGATGTCATTGTGTGTGTGTGGCAGGAGGGGATGATGTCATTGTGTGTGTGGCAGGAGGGGGATGATGTCATTGTGTGTGTGGCAGGAGGGGGATGATGTCATTGTGGGTGTGTGTGGCAGGAGGGGGGTGATGTCATTGTGTGTGTGTGTGGCAGGAGGGGGATGATGTCATTGTGGGTGTGGCAGGAGGGGGATGATGTCATTGTGTGTGTGTGTGGCAGGAGGGTGATGAAGTCATTGTGTGTGTGTGTGGCAGGAGGGGGATGATGTCATTGTGTGTGTTGCAGGAGGGGGATGATGTCATTGTGTGTGTGTGTGGCAGGAGGGGGATGATGTCATTGTGTGTGTGGCAGGAGGGGGATGATGTCATTGTGTGTGTGGCAGGAGGGGGATGATGTCATTGTGTGTGTGGCAGGAGGGGGGATGATGTCATTGTGTGTGTGTGGCAGGAGGGGGATGATGTCATTGTGTGTGTGGCAGGAGGGGGGATGATGTCATTGTGTGTGTGGCAGGAGGGGGATGATGTCATTGTGTGTGTGTGTGGCAGGAGGGGGATGATGTCATTGTGTGTGTGTGGCAGGAGGGGGGATGATGTCATTGTGTGTTGTGTGTGGTCAAGACGGAAACAAGGAGGGGGATGATGTCATTGTGTGTGTGGCAGGAGGCTGATGATGTCATTGTGTGTGTGGCAGGAGGGGGATGATGTCATTGTGTGTGTCTGGAGGCTGATGATGTCATTGTGTGTGTGTGTGTGGAGGCTGATGATGTCATTATGTGTGTGTCTGGAGGCTGATGATGTCATTATGTGTGTGTCTGGAGGCTGATGATGTCATTATGTGTGTGTCTGGATGTCCCTGCCTATAGAGGAGTGGAAGGGGGTCCTCAGGCCGATGGCGGCCAGGTGTTGGCGCTCTTCGCGCTGATGCCTCGGGTGTAAGTGAGGCCATATCTCTGTGTAATCACTTCTCCTGGTGTCGGTCTCGGGCCTCCAGCAGGAGGTTTGAGGCTCCAGAAGGATTGTGAGGCGCAAAGATTTGATTGGTTATTACAATGAATATTTTGTGTTCTGTTCCCTGTAAGAGAAAAGTTAAAGAAGAAGCAGAAGGCGAGTGTGCGGCACGTGGCGGCACGGCGGGATCGCAGCCTTCAGAAGGACAAGGGGAAGCCATGACATCACCTCTGACATCATCAGGTAAAGGAAGACTTCTTTTCTTTGTAGAAAAATAAAATGGATCCACTCATATCTGAGAGAGACAGGGGCGCACCTTTAATGAGGCTACATGAGGCGGCTGCACCTTGTGCTTATACAGTCATCATTGGCACCACTGCCATTATAGGAAGGAGCCAGGCATAGAGGCGCCCTGCTCGACTGAGGACCCCGAGGCCTTTCTATGTAGGACAATGTCACTCTGTGTGTTTCCTACACTATTATAAACAATCGCGGGTCCCGTAAATGGGATGCCCAGGATGGCACCAAATGTCCCTCAATAATCAATCATCAATAATCATCAATAATCAATCATCAACAATTTAATCAAATCCATATGATCATCTTTAATTCATTGGTGCATTAAAAAGCCACAGACAATGCTTCGCTGGGACCCGGTGCCGGGCCGCCTGAGCAGGATGTTCCCGGGACAGGACGTGCTTTAGGGACTTCCTGCACACGCGGTGGACTTCCTGCAGTGCGGAGGGGGACTTCCTGCACACGCGGTGGACTTCCTGCACACGCGGTGGACTTCCTGCAGTGCGGAGGGGGACTTCCTGCACACGCGGTGGACTTCCTGCACACGCGGTGGACTTCCTGCAGTGTGGAGGGGGACTTCCTGCAGTGCGGGAGGGGGGACTTCCTGCACACGCGGTGGACTTCCTGCAGTGTGGAGGGGGACTTCCTGCAGTGCGGAGGGGGACTTCCTGCACACGCGGTGGACTTCCTGCAGTGTGGAGGGGGACTTCCTGCAGTGTGGAGGGGGACTTCCTGCAGTGTGGAGGGGGACTTCCTGCACACGTGGTGGACTTCCTGCACACGTGGTGGACTTCCTGCACACGTGGTGGACTTCCTGCAGTGCGGAGGGGGACTTCCTGCACACGTGGTGGACTTCCTGCAGTGCGGAGGGGGACTTCCTGCAGTGTGGAGGGGGACTTCCTGCACACGTGGTGGACTTCCTGCACACGTGGTGGACTTCCTGCAGTGCGGAGGGGGACTTCCTGCACACGTGGTGGACTTCCTGCAGTGCGGAGGGGGACTTCCTGCAGTGTGGAGGGGGACTTCCTGCACACGTGGTGGACTTCCTGCACACGTGGTGGACTTCCTGCAGTGCGGAGGGGGACTTCCTGCACACGTGGTGGACTTCCTGCAGTGCGGAGGGGGACTTCCTGCACACGTGGTGGACGAGCGGGGGGGGGCGCAGCTGGGGATGAGGCTGTGAGGCGAGCGGGGGGACGCGGCTGTGAGGCGAGCGGGGGGACGCGGCTGGGGAGGCGATCGGGGGGACGCGGCTGTGCGGCGAGCGGGGGGACGCGGCTGTGCGGCGAGCGGGGGGACGCGGCTGTGCGGCGAGCGGGGGGACGCGGCTGTGCGGCGAGCGGGGGGACGCGGCTGGGAGGCGATCGGGGGGACGCGGCTGGGAGGCGATCGGGGGGACGCGGCTGGGAGGCGAGCGGGGGACGCGGCTGGGAGGCGATCGGGGGGACGCGGCTGGGAGGCGAGCGGGGGACGCGGCTGGGAGGCGATCGGGGGGACGCGGCTGGGAGGCGATCGGGGGGACGCGGCTGGGAGGCGAGCGGGGGACGCGGCTGGGAGGCGATCGGGGGACGCGGCTGGGAGGCGATCGGGGGACGCGGCTGGGAGGCGATCGGGGGGACGCGGCTGGGAGGCGAGCGGGGGACGCGGCTGGGAGGCGAGCGGGGGACGCGGCTGGGAGGCGATCGGGGGGACGCGGCTGGGAGGCGAGCGGGGGACGCGGCTGGGAGGCGATCGGGGGGACGCGGCTGGGAGGCGATCGGGGGGACGCGGCTGGGAGGCGATCGGGGGGACGCGGCTGGGAGGCGATCGGGGGGACGCGGCTGGGAGGCGAGCGGGGGACGCGGCTGGGAGGCGAGCGGGGGGACGCGGCTGGGAGGCGAGCGGGGGGACGCGGCTGGGAGGCGAGCGGGGGGACGCGGCTGTGAGGCGAGCGGGGGATGCGGCTGGGGACGCGCTCAGTTCCCTTTGGCGCCACTCGGCCATCATTCACAAATGCCTGGCGCGGGCACACGTCCTGCTGGAGGGATGCAGCCGCGTCTCGCACATGCGGCGTTGGACCGGGTAAGGTAAGTGTATGGGGCGACCTGGGGGGTGTCACACAGCGGGGCGTCCCCATCTTGGTTGCCCCAGGGGGAGGGAATCGATCGCCCCGGTAATTCTATAGATTGGGTTTTGGTCCACATTAATTCTTGTCATTCCCTGTGTTTCCAGCAGATGGAGCCAACACAAGCCCCTCCTTAGAGGGAAGCCGCCATTCTCCCCGCCCCCGGGAGTCACCGCAGGAGGGTCCGGAGCTTCCTCCGCATCAGGTAGGAGGAATGATATTTGAAAATGGCGAATCGGCGTCCAGCTTTATAAACGCCTCGTTTCCATGTTGTGGCTTTAGGGAGAAGACTGGAATCGAAACAACATTGAGGAAGGAGAGGCCACGCCCCCAGAGGGCGGTCTCTGCTCTAAAAAGATGGCGGCCATTAAGGCTGAAGCTGAAGAGGCCTCTCTGGAGCACGGCCGGGGGTCTACAGAGACAGTCGCATGGAAGGCGACCATTAAAAAGGAAGGAGAAGAGGCGCCTGCGCCGCGCGCTCAGCGGTCTGGGGAAAGGACGAGGCCCATTAAAGATGAAGAAGAGGCGCCTGCGGGGGGCGCACATCAGTTAAACGTTGGGGGAGTGGTGAGCGTGAAGCTGGAGGAAAGCTCTACAGGTGACCACACAGGTGAGACGTAGATGTGGAACGCGGCGCGGGCGGGCGTTTGTGCTTTCAGTGGTAAACCCAACGTTTCCAGGCCGTTTCTCCACGACCACCTCCAAATGTGGTCACGCGGTGTCCCCTGACACTCGGCGCTCTCCCGCCATGAGCGAGCCGGGAATACAAGCGGGGGACTTGGAGTGTGCTTATACGGTCACATGGTCGCAGAAACCATCATTCCATTAAACCGGACCTTCACCATGATTTATAGAAAAGCCCAAAACTCTTATAAAACGATTCCCCAGCATCTAAAATTAATATATTTTACGTTTTTAGTCACTTACTTATTATTCTTTCCCCCACTGGGCTGCAACTCTGTTCAGGACTTTAGGATACGGGCGCCGCCATCTTGCCTTAGAAGCATCACATACTGAGGAGAGGAGAGCAGGATAAAGCGCAGGGGGCGGGGTTTTAGCTGTGCTTTGCACAGACAGAGCAGAGCTGGGGTCAGGGAAAGGTCAGCAATCCCAGAATGCAGAGGGTGTGCAGAGGGTGTGCAATGTGTACAGGGTGTGGGAAACATATAAGATAGGCTCTTATTCAGGGTGAAGGTCCGGATTAATGTGAGCAATCTGTATGTACAGGGTGTGGGAAACATATAAGATAGGCTCTTATTCAGGGTGAGGGTCGGGATTAATGTGGGCAATCTGTATGTACAGGGTGTGGGAAACATATAAGATAGGCTCTTATTCAGAGTAAAGGTCGGGATTAATGTGAGCAATCTGTATGTACAGGGTGTGGGAAACATACAAGATAGGCTCTTATTCAGGGTGAGGGTCGGGATTAATGTGGGCAATCTGTATGTACAGGGTGTGGGAAACATATAAGATAGGCTCTTATTCAGAGTAAAGGTCGGGATTAATGTGAGCAATCTGTATGTACAGGGTGTGGGAAACATATAAGATAGGCTCTTATTCAGGGTGAAGGTCCGGATTAATGTGAGCAATCTGTATGTACAGGGTGTGGGAAACATATAAGATAGGCTCTTATTCAGGGTGAGGGTCGGGATTAATGTGGGCAATCTGTATGTACAGGGTGTGGGAAACATATAAGATAGGCTCTTATTCAGGGTGAGGGTCGGGATTAATGTGGGCAATCTGTATGTACAGGGTGTGGGAAACATATAAGATAGGCTCTTATTCAGAGTAAAGGTCGGGATTAATGTGAGCAATCTGTATGTACAGGGTGTGGGAAACATACAAGATAGGCTCTTATTCAGGGTGAGGGTCGGGATTAATGTGGGCAATCTGTATGTACAGGGTGTGGGAAACATATAAGATAGGCTCTTATTCAGAGTAAAGGTCGGGATTAATGTGAGCAATCTGTATGTACAGGGTGTGGGAAACATATAAGATAGGCTCTTATTCAGGGTGAAGGTCCGGATTAATGTGAGCAATCTGTATGTACAGGGTGTGGGAAACATATAAGATAGGCTCTTATTCAGGGTGAAGGTCCGGATTAATGTGAGCAATCTGTATGTACAGGGTGTGGGAAACATATAAGATAGGCTCTTATTCAGAGTAAAGGTCGGGATTAATGTGAGCAATCTGTATGTACAGGGTGTGGGAAACATACAAGATAGGCTCTTATTCAGGGTGAGGGTCGGGATTAATGTGGGCAATCTGTATGTACAGGGTGTGGGAAACATATAAGATAGGCTCTTATTCAGAGTAAAGGTCGGGATTAATGTGAGCAATCTGTATGTACAGGGTGTGGGAAACATACAAGATAGGCTCTTATTCAGGGTGAAGGTCCGGATTAATGTGAGCAATCTGTATGTACAGGGTGTGGGAAACATATAAGATAGGCTCTTATTCAGGGTGAAGGTCCGGATTAATGTGAGCAATCTGTATGTACAGGGGGGAAACATATAAGATAGACTCTTATTCAGGGTGAGGGTCCGGATTAATGTGAGCAATCTGTATGTACAGGGTGTAGGAAACATATAAGATAGGCTCTTATTCAGGGTGAGGGTCCGGATTAATGTGAGCAATCTGTATGTACAGGGTGTGGGAAACATATAAGATGGGCTCTTATTCAGGGTGAGGGTCCGGATTAATGTGAGCAATCTGTATGTACAGGGTGTGGGAAACATATAAGATAGGTTCTTATTCAGGGTGAAGGTCCGGGTTAATGTGAGCAATCTGTATGTACAGGGTTTGGGAAACATATAAGATAGGCTCTTATTCAGGGTGAAGGTCCGGATTAATGTGAGCAATCTGTATGTACAGGGTGTGGGAAACATATAAGATAGGCTCTTATTCAGGGTGAAGGTCCGGATTAATGTGAGCAATCTGTATGTACAGGGTGTGGGAAACATATAAGATAGGCTCTTATTCAGGGTGAAGGTCCGGATTAATGTGAGCAATCTGTATGTACAGGGTGTGGGAAACATATAAGATAGGCTCTTATTCAGGGTGAAGGTCCGGATTAATGTGAGCAATGTGTATGTACAGGGTGTGGGAAACATATAAGATAGGCTCTTATTCAGGGTGAAGGTCCGGATTAATGTGAGCAATGTGTATGTACAGGGTGTGGGAAACATATAAGATAGGCTCTTATTGAGGGTGAGGGTCCGGATTAATGTGGGCAATCTATATGTACAGGGTGTGGGAAATATATAAGATAGGCTCTTATTCAGGGTGAAGGTCCGGATTAATGTGAGCAATCTGTATGTACAGGGTGTGGGAAACATATAAGATAGGCTCTTATTCAGGGTGAAGGTCCGGATTAATGTGAGCAATCTATATGTACAGGGTGTGGGAAACATATAAGATAGGCTCTTATTCAGGGTAAAGGTCCGGATTAATGTGAGCAATGTGTATGTACAGGGTGTGGGAAACATATAAGATAGGCTCTTATTCAGGGTGAGGGTCCGGATTAATGTGGGCAATCTATATGTACAGGGTGTGGGAAATATATAAGATAGGCTCTTATTCAAGGTGAGGGTCCGGATTAATGTGAGCAATGTGTATGTACAGGGTGTGGGAAACATATAAGATAGGCTCTTATTCAGGGTGAGGGTCCGGATTAATGTGAGCAATGTGTATGTACAGGGTGAGAAACATATAAGATAGGCTCTTATTCAGGGTGAAGGTCCGGATTAATGTGGGCAATCTGTATGTACAGGGTGTGGGAAACATATAAGATAGGCTCTTAGTCAGGGTGAGGGTCCGGATTAATGTGAGCAATCTGTATGTACAGGGTGTGGGAAACATATAAGATAGGCTCTTATTCAGGGTGAGGGTCCGGATTAATGTGAGCAATCTGTATGTACAGGGTGTGGGAAACATATAAGATAGGCTCTTATTCAGGGTGAAGGTCCGGATTAATGTGAGTAATCTGTATGTACAGGGTGTGGGAAACATATAAGATAGGCTCTTATTCAGGGTGAAGGTCCGGATTAATGTGAGTAATCTGTATGTACAGGGTGTGGGAAACATATAAGATAGGCTCTTATTCAGGGTGAAGGTCCGGATTAATGTGAGTAATCTGTATGTACAGGGTGTGGGAAACATATAAGATAGGCTCTTAGTCAGGGTGAGGGTCCGGATTCATGTGGGCAATCTGTATGTACAGGGTGTGGGAAACATATAAGATAGGCTCTTAGTCAGGGTGAGGGTCCGGATTAATGTGAGCAATCTGTATGTACAGGGTGTGGGAAACATATAAGATAGGCTCTTATTCAGGGTGAGGGTCCGGATTAATGTGAGCAATCTGTATGTACAGGGTGTGGGAAACATATAAGATAGGCTCTTATTCAGGGTGAGGGTCCAAATGCCCCCCCCCCCCCCACCTAGAGACATATGTGGCCCCAGCGCTCCCTCACTAATCCATCACTTCACTTTACTCACCCAGCAAAGTCACATGGGGGCCTGGATCCCTATTACTTCCCTGTTCTGGTCATGTGATCAGTGTCCTTCCTGTTATATTGTCATGGCGGGAGTCACATGACGCCACTGTTACACTCTCATTGGCTGCACTTTGTATTCATGGCTCATGTCTATGAAATAGATTTGTATAGGGGCGGGGCCTGATTCTTCCACGTGACCTTTTCTATGTCTCTTGTGTAGATGTTTCTAGACGCTTCTGGATTATTTTCCTGCAGTGATGACTTCACATGGGCGGGGCTGACATTACGGCCAATCTTTGTGGCCCATACTGGGGCCCGCTTTGTTCCTGTGCTTGCCATTCATACGGGCACGTACACCAAGTCATTGAACGACATTGTCTCAGCAAATGGCTCTCATTGGACGAGAGCCAGGGCATGAGCACACATTCATCCGGGGCATCCCAATTTGAGGGGGGGAGGGACAAAACCCGGGTTTCATTCCGCTTTATGTCCAGATATTTTTAGACAAAGCAAGTTAAATAACAGACCGGTGTAGGTCCTGGTGTTCTGTTAGCCTGGGAATTTGAGAGTTGGAGACAATCTACGTCCTGTCGCGTTTCGCCTAAGGCTTTTTCACATCATAAACAGTTGTAGTGACCACAGTCATTTGTGAAGTAACAGAAGGGTTAGACCAATATAGGTTGCAAAACAATAGGGAGCAATATCGGCACATATCACCATAAGGGGTGTTAGTGGGGCACTTGCAGTGGTTGAGTTCCAAGATTAGATCCTCCTGTATTCAGAAGCCATGAGCAGGTGCCATTGAGGAAATGAGAAGACAATAACCCGGTTAGGTAGGTACCTCGGTTACATTGGTGGCACCATATGGCGACTGTTGGATCGTTTCTATTGTTCTCATGGAGAGTTGTTGGATAGATGGGGGTCAATGACACGCCTATGGAGGTATAATAGGACACAGAAGGCGCGTCTCTGTGCTGTACCAAGCACGGATAGAAAAGGTAAGTACCTTGGTCATGGTGCAGTTACTCCAGTGGCGAGTGAAGTATCAGGGTGCCGTCAGGTGTACTATTGTTCAGTGTCCTAAGGACTTAACTCAACTCTGGACAATGTCCAGTAGGGTCCCCTTAAATTGGACGAGGTGAGTTAACTTCCCACTAACCCACTAACTAACCCACATCGGGCCACTCTGGGGGAAAGGACCAAAAATCAGGATAGTCAAAATCCTGGGTTTTGGTCCTTTCCCCCAGAGTGGCCCGATGTGGGTTAGTTAGTGGGTTAGTGGGAAGTTAACTCACCTCGTCCATTTGGCGCGCTCGGAGCTGCAAAAGTCACGTCGTCTAAGGCCAGCGGCTCTGAGCATCCCCTGCTTCCCTTTGAATGCCCCGGGGGGAGGGGATCGAGCGGTGGGTTTTGTTCCACTTTAAAGAGGAACATAAGAGCAAAAATTTAAAAAAGGGCCGAACTTACCTTTTGTATCATCTTCAGGACCTGATCCTCTACTCCCCCCCCCTTCCCGCCGGCTTAGCCGCCTGCAAATGTGTAAATGACAGCACCGCTTCAGACACATTCTTCAAAGTCCTGCACAGCTCAGCGAATTCTCCCGAGATTTTGGGGCGCCTCCATTGCATCCTATTCATGGGCACTGCGCAGGCGTGAGATCAGAGGGCGCACACAGTGCCTGATGTGATGCAAGATGGTGCCGCCCATTGGGAGCTCGCCTAGAATCCAAGGAACCCAGAAGATGGATCCCCTGGTGAGGTGAGTAAAGGTAAAATCGGAGGGGGGCAGCAGATCGGTGAGGTTTGGGGGGGGGGGTTTAACCTCCTCTGATGTTCCTCTTTAAAAAGCGTAGTGCAGCACCAGTTCCGGGTGTCGCAGCGCGTCATCACTCAATGTAAAATAGATAAAAAAAGGACCTTTTGATCACCTAGCATCTAATATAATAATCCGCCCACTTATAATAGGTTTTTATAAACTATTTCCTCTAGTATCAGCAAGCAAACATAGAAATAAGTTGTGTGTCTAAAACACATTAAGTCCATTAACAATCGTGTTAGTAATTCACTTCCGTTTAATCCACCGCGAGCATGATTCCTTTGATTCCACTTTATGCGATTCCCAATCACCAAAAACAAAATGCACGTACCAGATTTCCAAAAGGAAAATGCCTTCAGGTCCTCTTTCCCGTCAACAATTTCTATCTTCTTTCCAATTCCAGCAACATACAATGAGCAAACCAGTAATTGTAGGTCTACTTTAATGTGGATATAATAGCTCCGCAATAACTCACTCAGCGACTTCTTAAAAAACCACATCAGTGCAAGACTCTTAAATTTATTATGTGAATTGATGGCTCATAAAACAAAAAGAGAAGCTAACGTAGCGTAATATTGTTTAAATAAGCGCACTGCAAATAGATCTTTCTATTATGCTCAGCGAAAAACAATGGGTTAAAGTGGACCAACACCCAGGGGGGGGATCTATAAGATTCCCGGGCCGATCAGATCCCTCCCCGCGGGGCATCCGAAATCGGGATGTCCCGCGGGGTGAAACCCCCCAGGAAGCCCAGAAATCTTACCTTAACCCCGTTCCAACGGCACTTGCGCGGGCCGTGCCTAGTAGGGCGCGCTCCCGCGCCGGCCGTTTGTGAAGAGGGAAGCGCGAGACGCGGCCTCCAGTGCTCAGAGCCGCTGTGGTTTGACGCCGCTTGTACGTGCATACCACAGCGGCTCTAAACACTTTGATTGGACGAGCGCCCGTGTAGGTGTGTGGAGAGGTGAGTGTTTCCGGGCATTCGGGGGGGGTTTCACACAGCTGTGCCCCACCAAAGGGGACCAAAACCCAGGATAGTCAAAATTCTGGGTGTTGGTCCACTTTAAAGCACTTCAGTAAACCATAGCCACAACAGGGGGGAATCAGGATGTGAACCTGAAAGCTCCTTGTAATCCACTGGATTTAGCGCCAGCCTATTCCCCGGCCGCGGGAGCCGGCAATGAAGAGCGGAGGGCGAAAGTAAAAATAAAAAGTAGCTTTGCCTCGTACTGCCGTGTGCCGTCCCAACTCAATGTAAAATTGATGACTCGATGTAAAAGGAAAAAATGTACACCTATCTTTTTTTTAATTCTTTATTTTTCAGTCAAGACACAGACAAACAATATACAGGGTAACAAACTTACAGGGTCAGCCCATGATTATCAAGGCACATAGTTATGATTATACATATCATCTTGAATGTTGACAGATGCAAGTCTATAATAAGGACTCTTGTTTTCACATATGAATCCTCACGTATCTTTAGGGTCTGCCCGACCAGGCACCGGCCCCCACGATGGCCAGAGGGTGCAGGGACCTCATCTTCCCCAGAGATCCCGCCCACTCAGGGAAGCCCGCGCCCACGTGAGGCCGCCGTCCAGGGGGGGGGGCGACCGCAAACGGCTTCAGATGGAACTCACATATATCTTTTTGTAACATCAAAAGTTGGCCCTAGCTAAAGGCTGAATCAAGGAAATTAACTTGGGAAGGGGTATGAGGGTTAGTTAGGAAGGGGGGTGGGGGTCATCAGGGGGCGGACCAGAGGTCCCCCATCTCCACCAGCTGTGGGACCACCCTCAGCTAAACACTTATCTTTAAATATTTCCCCCAGGATTGTGGCCAGTCACAGCCACAGCCCCGGAACCGAAATACCGGTCCGCCTTAAGTCACCTCCTCTACTCACCAGAAGGTCCTGGAATCGGGGGTGAACCTAGACTCTCTGTTGCCTGAGGAGAATTACAGAGAAACACCCCCCTCCGCAGGACTTTCTCCTCCAATAAAGCAGTAGAGTAGTGTGACGCTTCACTAGGCCCCTCCCTATGATCATAGTGGAGCCAAGTAGGGGGCAGGGCCACTGAGCCACCTCCTGATTCACTGTAGCAACATGACGGCATGCAGCAACGCCTCCTCTTAAAGGAGATAGGAAAAAAAATTGCGGAAAAGCTGGTGCCCCCCCCCCCCCCCACAGTGCCATGTAAGGCAGCTCATTACAGGTGCACCCCCTGCAGGAGAAGGGCAGAAGTAGAGAGCAGACCAGAGGCTGTGACAGCGCATGCACCAAGGCCATTGCAGGGGTCATCCAGCCCCCCCACCCAACTTTAGTTGCTTCAGGCCAAATACAAATGTTTGAGCATCAAGAAAAATCTTTTTAGTAGGTTGATTGTTTTTTGTGAATTTCTGGATATGTAATAAAATATATAAATTGTATTTTTTTTAGGACGTGCACAAAATATAGAGAGAAGCGCAGGAGAACGTCAATGTCAATCGCTTAGTTTCGGAACAAAAGATGGCTCCTCAGGTTCTTCCGATTCCGATGACAAAACGGGAACGCCGCTCCCCTGCTCGGAATGCGGGAAATGTTTTCCATCCAAAGTGATCCTTTGGAAACATCTCACCACTCACAAGAGGGAGGACTTCCACCCGTGCTCCCAATGTGGGAAAGGTTTTTCGCGAAATTGGGGTCTCGTACAGCATCAGCGCACTCACTCCGGGGAGAAGCCGTATTCGTGCTCAGAGTGCGGGAAAAGCTTCACGCAAAAACGAAGCCTCGTCCACCATCGGTTCGTTCATTCCGAGGAGATGCCATATTCATGCTCAGAGTGCGGGAAATGCTTTTCCTGGGAAGCCAGGCTTAAGGAACATCAGAGTATGACCCATGCTGGTAAGTACCGGGAAGTTTCCTCTGCACTTCCTAAAATGAACTGAAGTTGACTCCGGGCGATTATTCCGTAACTTGCGCGTAAAATGAATTTTCCTTTTTTTTCGTTTTAGATGAGAAGTTTTCGTGTTCGGAATGCGGGAAGCATTTTGCAAGCAAACGTTATCTGCGTGCCCATCGGCAAAGTCACACGAAGCTGAAGCCTTTTAAGTGCTCCGAATGTGGAATGTGTTTTTCAACCAAAGTTTATCTAGGGCGACACGTGCAAAGTCACACGGGGCTGAAGCCTTTTAAGTGCTCTGAATGTGGGATGTGCTTTGCCAGGAAAGTTTATCTGGGTAGACACCGGCAGAGTCACATAAAGCAAAAGGCATTGGCGTGCCCTCAATGTGGCAAAGCTTTTACCACCAGGGTCGGCCTCAGCAGACACGTGCAACGTCACTCGGGGAATAGATTTGAGTGCTCGGAATGCGGGAAGCGTTTTTCCGAGAAAGCCGGGCTTCGCAATCATTTTAGGCTTCACACGGGAGAGCGAACGTTTTCCTGCTCCGAATGCGGCAAATGTTTTTCATCCAGAGGATGTCTCAACAGACACGTGCAAAATCACTCGGGGCAGAAATTCAGGTGCTCCGAATGTGGGAAAAGTTTTTCTTACAAATCGGCGCTAAAGATTCATTTGAGACTTCACACAGGAGAGCGTCCGTTTTCATGTTCAGAATGCGCAAAGTGTTTTGTACAGCAATCGCAGCTTCTCAGGCACCTCCGCGTTCACACAGGGGAGAAACAATTTTCATGCTCCGAATGCGGGAAATGCTTCGCACAGAAAGCGAGCCTTAAGAATCACTCGAGACTTCACAGCGGCCAGCGACCCTTTTCATGATCCCAATCGGAAATCGGAGCTTATTACACTTCGGAAACGGAGGAGCTTCCGCTTTTGTGCTCAGAAAAGGACAACAATATCCGCTATCCTCTGGTTAATGGGAGATGCAGGTTCAACATCACCCCATGAATGGCTCCACCCTGAATGTATGCCGGGTCTTCTTCCAGAGGCAGGGATCTCGCCCTCCCCCTCTCCCATGTACCCAATATTGGAAAATCCGCGGTTTCCCCCTGGGTGTGAGGGTGGGACAGCGAGGGAATGGAGGAGAGTGGGTTTATATAGGGTACATCATTTTGCCTCGGAGGAAGGGTGGGTAGATTTTGGAGGCTTGGCGTGAACAAGGGAGGTTCCCGGTTGGACTTATTGGCAACGTATCCAGCACTTCCCTACTTTGCTCCAGGCACAAGGGGAACCTCGGAGGGAGCTCACACCGTACAAGGTAGTTTGTCAAAGTAAGCACCCTCAAAGACATACCCTTTCAAGTGTATACAATATGCTAGTGATCCCCGATGAAATGCGAAAGAGATCTAAACAGCAAAAGATACTATTGCTACCTCATAAATCCTCAATTTGCACTGAATATCAAGTGTGTAGCTACAAACTGCTGACGCAGTGGTACAGGGTGCCGATGGTATCCTGAGATTCCCACGCAATGTTGGGGGTGTGAGGGATCTTTTACACATCTTTTGGGCTTACCCGAAACTTAAGGGGTACTGGGAGAAGGTTAGACAAATAGCAAGTAGTGGACACAAAGGTGCCTGATGACCCGGCACTTTGCCTCCTTCACTTTACAGAGGACCCGGTTAAAAGATACAATAAGCCTGTACTGTGTCATTTGTTAAATGCAGCCAAGGCCTGTATCCCACTAGGGTGGAAATCTGCAGAACCCACTTCAATAGCACTATGGTTCAGGAAAGTGAATGATATAATGAGCTTTGAGAGTCGTATTTCCTCTAGAGATGACAGACATGAGAGGTTCGTGGCGACATGGTTCCGATGGATAGAGTACACTGAATTCTCGGAGGGCAGAGAGTTACTCGGTGTGATGTAGGGCATCCTTACCCCCCTTTCCTGTCCCACCTTCCCCTGTTTGTTGTTGTACTTTTCTCTTTATTACTGCTGTTGTCGAGGTAATGTATGTCCCTGAGCATGCAATTGGTAGACTTGCGACCCACACCACCGGGTGCAGGGAGCCATGGGGGCCGTGCGCCTGTGTTCAATCCCCTGCATATTCGGGGTTTGCGGCACTCACGATTTAATAACTAAAACTTTTCCTCTTAATGACATTCTCCTCAATTTCCAAAATTCAATTTTTTTCTGAATGTTCCTACCCAATATCTATCGGTTCCGACAGGAAACCATTTACTTTTATGACCGCCGTCTGATTTCTATTTTCTATATATGTATTTTCTATACATTGCCAACAGTTTTTTTTTTTTTATCCCATTACCTGGTCTAAAGCCTGCTTGTGTCGGTGATATAGTATGGTCACAGCGGGGTTCTAGCCGCTTTGCTAAGACTGAGGCCATGATCTTAAGGTCAAGATTAATCAATGATATAGGCCTATAACTAGAACAGCTTAGTGGGTCCTTTCCATCCTTCGGGATTAAACTAATGACAGCACGATTATCACTTTTCGATAGGGGGTGATTTGTGCTTATACTATTCAAGTATCTAGTTAGTGGTATTACTGAATTTTCTTTAAACTCCTTGTAATATTCCCCTGTGAAGCCGTCAATTCCCTGGGGATTTGCCCTCCTTCAACAGCGCTATTGCCCTTCTTACCTCTCCTTCATTAAAAGGCTGTTCCAGTATTTGGGTCAGTTCTTCCGATATTTTCTGTCAGGGATATCTCAAGAGAGATATCCATTAATAAAGAGTGACCAATAATAAGAGTACTGCAAGGCAAAGAGACTGGGATTGTGCAGCAAACAATGTGTTTATTGTGAGAACAAGCAAACAAACACTCAGATTGCTATACATACAGTGCAGTGAGGAAAAACATACAGACACAAAGTCCAGTCCAAAGTAGTCCAAAAGGCAAACAGAAGTGAACCCAATGGTTCACAAGGAAGTCCAGGATTCAGAAATCAGATTCAGGAGCTCTGCTTGAGCATTCAGGTTCAGATGACAGGGTAAAATGCTGAGCCCTGACTACATGCCAGACTCGGCATATAAAGGCCAGCAGCTAATTAGCCCAGGTGCTGGCTGATCTCCAGGAGCCCTGCAGGACAGCACCACCTGGTGGTCAGGCTGCATACTACAGAGAAACAGGCGAAGGCTAAGGAGGAACTCCAGGCATGACATTTTCACTTTGGTAGTACGTGTGATATATTCTTTGAGACCCTTTACCGTCTCATTTTTCGGAGTATAGAGAAGTGCATAGAATTTTTTTTAATTCTCTAGCAATTCCTTCTATAGTATATTCTATATTTCCCTCTTTGTTTCTAATCTTTTCTATAAAATTCTGTGCCCTAAAATTCCTTGCCGCCTTAGCTAGTTGCTGTCCCCCCCCCTGTTAATTATCCTCCTATATTCATTCATAGATAATTCCTTCGAACCCTTCTTTCTTTCTGCCAATATGCCACTGAGTTTATATCTGGCTTTGATTAGTTTTCCCAGTATTTCTTTATTAGAAGAGGCTATATGTTGTTTCTGTAAAGTCTCTTTTTCTTGGAGTGTTGTAGTAATATTATTTTTCCATTCTTTAATCTTCCAGGCCGTATCTGCTATTATAACCCCCCCTAATCACAGCTTTATGACATTCCCAGATGGATCCTGGTGATACTTCCTCCGTATTATTATATAAGAAATAATCATCTATCTCCTTCCTTATTTTCTCCTTTAGCTCCCTATTTTGTAATATATTATTTTGTAAACACCATTGGCTTTCTACTCTCTTTTGTAATTCCCAAGTTACGCATAAAATTATTGGGGCATGATCTGAGATTGTAATTGGAGCGATCTCACATGATACCACATTTGTTAATATATTTTGCTGCACAAAAAAATAGTCAATTCTGGAGTATACTTTACTTGCCTTATTATAGCACGAATACTCTTTCTCCCGGGTGTAATACGCGCCATATATCAATAAGAGATTGTTCTCTAAAATATTTCCATAAAGGAGGGTAGGTTAATGAGTCATATTTTGATCTTTTAAAACCCGTAGTATCTATCTCTATATCGTTAACTAAATTCAGATCTCTCCCCCCCCCCCCCCCCCCATATTACTTTTCCCTTCTTCAAATTTCCAATTTTTTTCATTAAACTAGTCAGATAGGTTCGCTGGCGTTCGTTTGGTGCATATGAATTTACAATTGTACACATTTGGCCTGATAATTTGCCTACTATAATCAGGGTTCTTGCGTCAGAATCGGTATATTGATGAATTAATTCGAACTTACATTTCTTATTGACTAATATAGCTACTCGTCTTGCTTTTTTTTTATCATATGTATTTAAAAACACTGTACCAAATTCCTTAAAGACATTGTATGGTGTTTTGTTGGTTTTAAAGTGGGTTTCTTGTAATAGAACAATGTCTGTTCTATTTAGTTCTCTTATTACATTTGCTCTTTTCATTGGCGAGTTTGCGCCTCTTATATTATATGAAATAACTGTAATCTGTTCCTTACTCTCTTTCTTTACCCACTTTCTTGTATACGTCAACCTTTTAACACCTGCCATTTCTTTTGGAATACAACGGCTATCTTCCTATCCGGTCTCAGGCTATTTGCCTTTTTTTATAAGGATTTTTGAGTCTTGAATTGTAGTTGGATATATCTTCCATTTACCCATCCCCCCTATCCTTTCCATCCCACCCCCCCAACCCTCCCTTCCTCCCCTTCCCCTTTCTTCGCCCATCCTGGATTAGGCCTTGCTCGGGATCTACTCCCTCACCTTTTGACCCTATAATATCTGGGTCGTGACCTAAGCCGTTATTCTACTACCACACTCGTACTGTGCCCCGCCGCTGTTCCTCTCTTTCATTTTTATAGTTTTTTTTTTTTTATCTCCCCAGGCATACAAGAGAAGAGAGAGAAGAGAAAAAAAAAAAAAAAGAGAGGAAAAAAGGAAACGCCACCAAGTGCTTCGTCTATTGTGATCACTCAGAGATACCCTTCACCCTTCTTTCCTAATGTGTACCTAGGATCTCACATCTCGATAATCGTCCCTATGATTATTCTTTCTGTCTGGACCATGCTTCTATGAATAGATCTTGTGGTAATAGATCTCTATTCGGATCCGGTAGTTCCTATTCCGAAATGTCCATCTGTTCAAACCCTAGGGAATCAGCGAATGCCCTTACTGAGTCTCTATCACGCAATATACATATTCTTCCTTGGTAGTTTACTGTTAGTGTTAGTGGACTCGTCTATCGGAACTTCATATTTTTCTGCATCAGTACCTCTAGAAAGGGTTTAATTACATTTCTCTTATGCATAGTGCGTGGCGATAGATCCTGAAAGATTTTTATATCTAAGGAGTCAATTTAAATATTCCGTAATCTTCTCCCATGATATAATATTTTTTCCTTTAACTCATAATCTGGAATATAACACAGTACGTCTTGGGTTTGGGAAGCACCGTTGTATTTTGTTCGTCCCTGTCTATGAGCGGTCAATTTTTATATCTTCAGTACTATCTAGTGCTGTCTGGAAAACTCTATTAGCAAGGTCTTTCAGTTCCTCCCGCTTAATTGAACATGTAATACCCTTTAATCTTAAGTTATTACGTCTAGAGCGATTCTCTAAATCATCAATTTTTTTTGCTATATTATTCTCATCTTTTAGTGTATTATAGTTTTGTTTTCGTTCTCTTGCTATCTGCCTCCAGATTCTCAATTCTTTGCGTTATTGAATGAATTGCGGCTTTTATTTCTGCTACCTCTTTTGTTATGACGTCTTTGACCGACTCTTCAGCTTTCCTAATGGAGTTCCTTAAATCTTGTGCGGTCGATCCTATAGAGAGCTTAATCTCATTGACATCCGTTGCCAGTGTTTTAAGCAATACTGCTATATCTGCCACCATTAGCGGTTCTTGTCTATTTGTTGATACCATATCCTTTAAAGTCTCTTGATCAGCCAACAATTGTATATTTCCTTCTCTGTTTAGCTCAGTATTTTCTTCCACCCAACTATGTAACAATCTTTCTGAGGTGGCATTTATCTCTCTTTCTTTTTGAGCTATCGACTCATGAGCCCTGGATATTCGGTCCATATGTGACGTCAGATCAGCCGGTGTCAGAGGCGTCCTCATCTGGAACTCTGAACCCCCTCTCACTGGGGTCTTATTAGACATTGGTGCCAGATGCTCTACTAATTTGGTTTCAGCACCTTGATCTCTACTAGACGGACTAGTTCCTTTTGATCTGGTAAAATGATTAGAATTGTAACTTAATAGTGTTTGTCTCGGGTTCCCCTTCTTTGACATTTCTCTAGCAGTTTTCGCCTCTCTTCTTTACTATTTCTTATCCCTTTATATAGATTCTACTATCATGCTACCATTGTTACTCCTAACAAATTCCACCAGATCAAAAATCAAAATTTGGTTATCAAAATATTTCCTCCCCTTCATCGCACAAGCCTGCTGAACGCCCACACACTTCCCAATCACTTCAGCCATCATAAACGAGATGGAAAAACATTTCAACCACCAAGCCATTTCTATTTCTTTCTTCTTTTCATCGCTGCCTTCCCTTGGCAACTGGATCTCACTTCCAGCTACCGCAACACTCCTTGATGACTCACCCACCTCCTGTTTTTGCCTCTTAAAGTGGACCAACACCCAGGATTTTGACTATCCTGGGTCTTGGTCCACTTCGGTGGGGCACCCCCGATCGGGGTGCCCCGCTGTGTGAAACCCCCCCGATCACCCGAAAAACTCACCTCTCCCCGCTCCCAGCGCCGACGGACAAGCAATCTGACAGTCCCGGACAAGCGGCTCCTCCGCCGCCGCCTCCCGCGCGTCCCTCTTGACGCGTGCGCGCCCGCGCTGACCATTCACAGACGGCCGGCGCGGGCGCGCGCACGCCTAGAGGGGCGCGAGGGAGATAAGGTAGGGGGGTTTCGGGTGTTTGGGGGGGTTTCACCCCGCGGGACATCCCGATCTCGGATGTCCCGCGGGGAGGGAGGTGATCGGCTCCCGGGCCGATCACCCGTGGGTGTTGGTCCACTTTAAGGTCCCCCCAACCTCCTTCCCTGACGTACTTTGTATCTTATTACTTTGGCTGGGCACTGAGATATCCATTTCGTCACTCAGATATTCCTCTATCTCAACCTTCTCTTGCACCCCTTATCACTGTGAGTCATCATCTGAAATCGGTAACTCTTCTTCACTCACAAGAGAGGACTCATCAAAGGCTCCACATCAGCTTCAACCAATCGGGCGAGCTCTGGACCCCCCGTCAAATACAGGTTTTGCACGCCGGAGCCTGCAGCCACCATCCCTCCTGGATCATCAACTAAGGATAGGAAGCCGCCGGAATTCCAGGTCTGCAAATACGCCGGTTTACGCCCTGTCAGTTGCTGCACTCCACTGCCATCATCTTGAGTGCCTCCACTGACATCCGCCACACTCTCCGGCATACCTCTCTCTTTACTTTCACAATACTAGCGCCCACCACATTGGCGGGAACAGTAGCCAGGGCTAAAATTGGTTTATCACTAGCGGCCCCGCTCTGCTCCTCATCTGCTGCCCGGCGCTCTTCATTCAACCTACGTTGGTCTGCCAGCTCTAACTCGCGTTCACCTAAATCAATCTGACTTTTGCCGGCTGACACGCCGGGCGCGTTTACTTCTTGACTCACATTCCGAGCATATGATGGCCGAGATTTAAACAGGTTTTTCTCACAAACTGCCATCGTGTGACCTTCTCCACCACACCAGTTACAAGTCTTTGGCTTTACACATAGGACAGCAATATGCCCCTCCTCTCCACAATTTCTACACACATCTGCGGGAACTTTACATTCTCTGACAATATGTCCTTTTTGCCGGCACCTTTTACAGATGCGCGGCTGATCCTTATATGAGACATGCACAATAATAACCCTTATTGTGGACCAAAAACGGGCACAACAACCTTCATATAATCAAAAAGGTTACTTTATTTTAATATGTTACAAGCCAAACCAAAGAATCTAAAAACATATAGACACCGACTCATTTAAAACCAATTGTCTACCCTGAACTATAAATAACATCAATATTATACAATAAAGGGTTAAATACCACAGGTGGCGTCTCTTGTCTCTACCTCTTAATAATACAATACACATGGAGGTATCACAAAGTGACCTCCATATTCTCTATCTAAAGTGCACACCAATATATCTTGATAAACAAAAGGGGAATATATGCTTATATACAAGCCTATAATAATCTTTATAAAGTGCGAGTGCTATAATTTAGAGCTGAAAGAAGAAAATTATGCATAACAAATGTAAAAATCCTAAGGTGACATGATGCAACAACTGAAAAATAATATCAAACCTAAATGTTCAAGCTACCACAGTAAAAACAGTGAATATAAATCCCTACAAAGAGGTTTAGATTAATCAAACAAGCACAGCATGCACATAAATAGCAGCATAAAGGGGAGACAATAAGAGAGATACCGCCTTTAAAATGAAGTGAAGTTCAGGTTTGGCAGGGACACTTACCCTGATCCTTATATGAAATATAACCTCTATCTGTGCCCAAATTAAACACGTTCTCATACCTCGGGAGTTGATCATCGCTCCTCCATATCTCACTTCTTTACAATTTTTTTTCAAGTACGCTGTCAGTTTGTCTACTTTCACCCATAAATTGTAGCAATGCACTATAACAGCTTTCTCTTCATGTTGATACAAAGGTGTTACTTTCCAGCAATTCAGATAAGTATCTTCCTCTTTCCTATTCAACCAGGCATCATAAGTTTTCTTCGCCTTCTCGTCTGTAAAGAATGTTACATCATAAATTCCTTGAAGAACAAAATCCTGTAATGTGTGCACGTCAGAATACTCCAGCTGTATACTTTCCCTCAGCACGCTTTCAATAAAGCATTTGAAATCAATCCGACTACGCCACTCATCCCCATCATCCTCCGTCTGGTCAGGCGCACCAGCACAAATTTTCTCCAGCTGCCCTCCAAAAGAAAAATCTCTCTCTCTCTCCAGTCCACTGTTTTTTATTAGGTGGACCCTTTGTTCCATTTTGAAATCCGCAGGTCATCCCTGATTGGCCCATGCAAAACTCACAGTGATGCTCTGGCCCATCCCTATCTTTATCAGAGGTAGCCAGCTTAATTTGCATGCAAATGCACACCTGAAACTCACACCCAGAAAACCAGTCTTCAAAGAACAAAGGGGGTTACCAACCCTGCATCAAACAAAAGGGATTGTCCTATATATACAGTGATTGCATGTATAAGATTTTTTTACAATTTCCATGGGAACAATATATATATATAAAAAATATCATAGCTTCACAATCCACCCAGTTGTTCCTTATGAAATATTAAAAATCGGGCAACAATCAGTCTGACCAACGTCCCTTTCAGCTTCTGGTGACTGAAAAAACCAGCATAAAAAAAAACATTTTGGAAAAAACTTCTGGAAAAAGTCACCAAATCCAAGTCCTTAACTCGTATCAGGGCCCTAGGCAAAGTCAGAATGTCTTTCAAGTGTCCCTGCTGCTGTAATTCGACTTTTCAAAGTTCCACCGCATCATCCATTCAACCGTTGCTCGACGCCATTTTCTTGCCCATCTGGTCGGGCTGGGACTCATCACCTCATGGAAACGGCTGCGGGAACAAAGAAAAGTACAGCGGAATTACCTGTCCTTTACAAAGCATTCCGATCAGGAACATTTTCTGATACTGCCTTAGCTCTTATTTCATTATAAGGCAACTTTTGCTGCCTAACTGCACTTAATCCAAAACGAGAATTAAATCTGGCAGAATGTGTATCAATATCACGTTTGGAAGTTGTGGGGTGTGCAACACATGTGCGCCTCCGTCCCACATCTCTATGTGCAGTATTACAATTACTGGACAAATGCCCACGTTTCTTGCAGGTAAAACATATAATTCTATGTCCAGTTACCCTCTTCCATTTGTTCCACAACTCCTCATAAGGGATCCCATCTATCTCTTGCTTTGGAACCCCTGATTTCAATAAATCCACCCAGAGAATCTTGCGAGGAATTTTCCATTTCCTTTTCACCAAGTCATTCTCGGGCTTTTCAATAGGTGCAGACTTCACCTTCTCAAGTGGAGGCCCACTCAGTGCACGTGAGGGGGTCTTAGGCTTAAGCAATGGCTGATTAACCATCTGGCTTGCTGCAGGCTGGCTCACTATATTTCTGACCTCATCAACTGAGCTAGATACAACAACTTTGCTTGACCTAACCTTAGAGCCTGCCTTCTTTTCACTACTCTGGGAAGTATTACTGGCTACAGACAAAGCTTTGTACTTATTTTCCAGCTCAGAAAACTCATTTGCAGTGTGTTGGAGGCATTCTACAGCTACTGCAAGTTGATCTCTCAAAGATACAACTTCCTCATCAGCTTTGAGTTTTTCCGCCATCTCAGCATGAAAAACTTCTAATAGTAGCCACCCTATCTCTGCCACTGCAACTCTAGCTTGCTTATCGAGATGGAAACGTTTAAAACTAAATTTAGCTAAATGGCTATGAATGCTACCCTCACCCAAACTAACACTAGGGGGAGCATATTTACCAAACTCTTTAGCAATGGACACCCATGGACTCTGATTAACCCAGCTTGGGACATTACAATCCTCAATTTCCCATTGTGAATTATTCTTAACCCCAGCCTTCTTAAACAGCTTGTGAAACATTTTCTACTCAACAAAGGTATAACGAAAAAATAACTCTCTACAATTTGTGCACGTTTCAGTTGGAAATTAGTGCAAATCCCGGACGAGCCCCCAATTGTCTTGCTTGGGCGTAATTTATCTAAAATTTACAAAGTATATTTGCAGCCCTCAAATATATAAGGGAACTTAAGAGCTCAAATACATGTATATCTCCAAAAGTTACGCCTTGTTTGTCTAATAAGTTCAATTGCCAGTAATCTCCAAGGAAGATGATGCACTTTAAAGTTATTTTATATACCTTGCAAAATGTACAAAACAAAAATACTACAATCTGTGTTACAACATAGAAAGCCTAACAGGGCAAAAGCATATATATATTAAAACGGATTACTCATCTGTTTTAATTGCTCCACGCAGAAAATCAGCAGACCACGTCCAAACAAGATGGCTGCTGTACTTGGCTTCACAATGCAGGTCCATCTACCCAAGGCAAAGTCCCATCATCCTCCGTCTGGTCAGGCGCACCAGCACAAATTTTCTCCAGCTGCCCTCCAAAAGAAAAATCTCTCTCTCTCTCCAGTCCACTGTTTTTTATTAGGTGGACCCTTTGTTCCATTTTGAAATCCGCAGGTCATCCCTGATTGGCCCAGGCAAAACTCACAGTGATGCTCTGGCCCATCCCTATCTTTATCAGAGGTAGCCAGCTTAATTTGCATGCAAATGCACACCTGAAACTCACACCCAGAAAACCAGTCTTCAAAGAACAAAGGGGGTTACCAACCCTGCATCAAACAAAAGGGATTGTCCTATATATACAGTGATTGCATGTATAAGATTTTTTTACAATTTCTATGGGAACAATATATATATATAAAAAATATCATAGCTTCACAGATGGTTTTATTTACACTCTGCTCCATGGTTTTCCACCTTCTCCGAGAACCACCTCCCTGATTAAGCTCTCAGCCCCCCCCCCCCCCCAAAGAGGGACCCCTAAATGCACCCCCTGCACGGACTCCGCACAGTAACTATTCCGCCTTTACCTCTTCCAGACATGTCAATTTCTTTTTTTTTTTTTAAAGCCTTCAGGCTTGAGAGGATCTACCAACCATATGCTGCAGAAGCAAAAGCAGAGTGCTAGTAGTCTCTCAAATCATCATATACGGCTTATAATATGTATATTTAATTTTTCCTTTTTGTAACAATAATATTACAACAAAAACAACATTACCTACACTTCAGGCATCTACTAGCAAGTTATGCCTAATAATTCATTCCACAACGCCGGTTTCCACCTCGCTTCAGCAAAATCTTTCTCGATCTTATGCACATCAAACAAAAGAACGTCATGCATCTTAAAAAAAAACAATCTTATACAATCTCTATCCTGTAGCGTTTTGCCATGTCTTACTTTTTCCTGCCTAATTTGCCAAATACATTACTTGATAATTACAGTAGATAACCACACCGCCCTCCTCCTCCAATTCGTTCCTTTCAGCTGCCCATACATCCAAACATTGTATGGAATATTCTTGATCCCACATATATTAAGCAAAAACCTGCTCATTCTCTTTTTAATTTTAGCGGCAAAACAACAAGACCACAGGAGGTGCTGTACTGTCTCCAAACCTCCACACCCCTCCTGCACACATCTTTCCGACACGACCAACCCCCGGACTTTAGGCAGGTAAATGTAGGCAATATTTTCATGTACACACTCTAGATAAAATCCTGTTGCTGATTGTACAACCAGTTCCACTTTAATCATTTCCAGACTGAACCCAGCTCGTTTCAACAAAGTTCAGATAACCAATTTTCTGTTTAACTTGTATTTTTAATGTTTACAATAATACTTTTTTTTGTTCTCTTCAACACCTAACTTCTCCAAACCAAGACTTTTGCAAAAACTTATCAAGCCAAGGTAACAGATGGGTGTGGTAAATGATATGGGTCTTCTCAAATCTTTGGGCATCCAACCTTACCGCATCCACCACCTCCCACCCTTATACTTCACCATTCTTGAAACAATACTGTCACCTCCAACCAATCTATAGATCCAGTAAGGAGTTTAACAAAGAAATTAACATCTGGAAAATTGTAACCGCCTTTTATCTCTTGTTTTGTTACCTTCGATCTTGCATATCTTTCCATCTTCATCCCCCAGAAAAAAAACAAAAAGAGCTCTAGTAACGCTTTGTATCCATCTCTGATTCGGCGGAAATGCCAATGCGTAATTAAAGTATTAAAGGTAATATAACTGATTTAATTACTATAACCTTGCCTCTCATTGACATTTTCCTCAAGGACCAAAAGCCTAACTTCTTCTGGATCTTTTTCCCCACAAAGTTTAAGTGGAGGGAGTGGTCTCCAACCACCTCCCCTCGATTCGCCATCAGTGCTTCAACTTTACTACTGGCGTGGGGTGGGGTTATCTGATAAAGAGGACCAACTCCAAATCTGGAGGCCCATATGGTTTCAACTTCTCCTAGCTTCTTCCGGGGGTAGATCAGATTATAACATTACCACAATCTGGACAAATGGAACAAGACAATACAAAGGGAAGTTTTCGCTTGAGAAGGGGTACAGGAGGGGGGGGGGGGGAGGGAAGAGGGCATCTCATCACAGTATCGCGGATCACCGGTCCCGGAGGGAGGGGGGTGACGGAGCAGGAGTGGGGCACCGCGTGTCAGAGACGTCCAAGGACGCCTCAGGTGCTTGCCGACGTCGGGGGAAGATTGCAGAATCTTTGTATAGATACCAAGGAGTCCATTCCAACCAACATTTTTCCTCTCTATCCTGCACAGTTGCGGTCAGTTCTTCCATCTCCCTGATCCTATTAACTTCTTGAATCCAATCTCCTACTGTGGGTGTGGATTCCGTTTTCCAGAATCTAGGGATCAGAACTTTTTCCGCATTGATCAAGTTTCGTAGTATTGACTTTTTGTAGGTTGGGATACTATGCGAGGAATAGTGTAGCATCATAAGGGCCGGGCAACATGGGATCTGTGAGCCGGTAACTTCGGCCATGATTCTGGTAACACTGTTAAGGGACTGCTGTTTTCTAAGAGTTTTAACAAGTAGCGTACCGCTCTCATAATAAAAGCGTTTGCATCTCTTTATGGAGAACGCAGCTTTTTGTAAGAGTAAAGAGTTCAGTTGTTCTCTACATGTCGTCAGTTCACGTAAAGTGTCCTGCATCTGGGCAACCTTATGCCTCTTTTCTAAGGTTTGGATCTGTTTAAGGAGTTGGTCTTGTTTTTCAGTATATGCCTTCTGGACCCGTGCTGTATAAGAACTCCTCTTATTACCGCCTTATGGGCTTGCCAGACCATCATGGGAGATATCTCGTCTGAACAGTTTAGGCGAAAATACTCAGAAAGGGCGGCTTGTACCGCTTGTCTTTCAGGAGAGTCTCATTCAATCGCCAAGTCCAGGCGCCTTTCCTTTCTTCTCGAGTAGATAAAGCTATCCCAACTGGTCCATGGTACCCTATGGTAAGGTTTAGCACTCTTGTTAACAAACAATGGGATGTGAAAATATAGTCCAGTCTCGCATACGTTGAATGGGTCGGCGAGAAATGTGTGTAATCTCAGCCTGTGGGGTTAAAGATCCTCTAGACATTGCATAGCTGCATTTTATGGAGCGTTTGTCTCACTTTTCTCTGTCTCCTATAAGGAATGGAGGACTTGCCTGAGGAAGAGTCAATAAGTGGGTCTAAAGCGGTGTTTAAGTCTCCTCCCAAAAGAATGTTCCCTTCCCGGAAATCTCCTAATTTGGAAAGAAACTCCACAAGGAAATCCACCTGGCCGTTGTTAGGAGCGTACACAGACGCCAGGGTAAACAGTTTTCCCCTGATCGTCCCCTTGACCATGATATACATCCCATCCTCGTCTCTGGAGGACTCTAGGTATTGGAATGGGACGTCCCTGGATAACAAAATCGCTACTCCTTTGAACTTAGAGGTGGGAGAAGAGCTCATGCATGACTACGGGAAGTGTCTAGGAGAGAGTTTCGGAGAGGCTGCTCCTCTGAAGTCAGCCTCCTGAAGGAGAACAATTTGAGCCTTCATCCGCTTTATTTCCGACATCACCGCAGATCCTTTTTCTGGAATGTTAAGTCCTCTACGATTAAGGGACACCATTCTCATCCCTGATCCCCATGAATCCCCGGAACTATAATGTTACAGAGAAACACAATATCGTCCATGTAGCCACAGGTCTTGACATATTCCCCTTCAGCTCCTGATATATACATACCCCCGATGACTTTATCACGTTGAATTGCTCTCAACAGGGGCTCCACTGCACACACAAATAATTGAGGCGACAATGGACACCCCTGCCTGACTCCTGTCAAAACGCTAAATTTACCTGTTGGTATCCCATTCACCAGGACCCTGCTATACATCTCTCGATAAAGACATTTGAGCATGTTATTGAACTTTACTGGGATGTCCATACACTCAAGGACCTTAAAAAGGAAATCATGCACCAGTTTATCAAAAGCTTTTTCCAGGTCTATAGATTCTACTATCATGCTACCATTGTTACTCTTGACAAATTCCACCAGATCACGAATCAAAATTACATTATCAAAAGATTTCCTCCCCTTCATTGCTCAAGCCTGCTGAACGCCCACACACTTCCCAATCACTTCAGCCATCATAAACCAGATGGAAAAACATTTCAACCACCAAGCCATTTTATATTTCAATTTCTTTCTTCTCTTTTCATCGCTGCCTTCCCTTGGCAACTGGATCTCACTTCCAGCTACCGCAACACTCCTTGATAACTCACCCACCTCCTGTTTTTGCCTCTTAAGGTCCCCCCAACCTCCTCCCCTGCCCTCCTTTGTATCTTATTACTTTGGCTGGGCACCGAGATAACCATTTCGTCACTCAGATACTCCTCTATCTCAACCTTCTCTTGCACCCACCCTTTTATCACTGTCTGAGTCATCATCTGAAATCGGCAACTCTTCTTCACTCACAAGAGAGGACTCATCAAAGGCTCCACATCAGCTTCAACCAATCGGGCGAGCTCTGCACCCCCCGTCAAATACAGGTTTTGCACGCCGGAAACCTGCAGCCGCCATCCCGTCCGGATCATCAACCAAGGATAGGAAGCCACCGGAATTCCAGGTCTGCAAATACGCCCTGTCAGTGGCTGCACTCCATTGCCATCATCTTGAGTTCCTCCACTGACATCCGCCACACTCTACGGCATACCGCTCTCTTTACTTTCACAATACTAGAGCCCACCACATCGGCGGGAACAGTAGCCAGGGCTAAAATTGGTTTATCACTAGCGGCACCGCTCTGCTCCTCATCTGCTGCCCGACGCTCTTCATTCAACCTACGTTGGTCTTCCAGCTCTAACTCGCGTTCACCTAAATCAATCTGACTTTTGCCGGCTGACACGCTGGGCGCGTTTACTTCTTGACTCACAATCCAAGCATATGATGGCCGAGATTTAAACGGGTTTTTCTTACAAACCGCCATTGTGTGACCTTCTCCACCACACCAGTATCAAGTCTTTGGCTTTACACATAGGACAGCAATATGCCCCTCCTCTCCACAATTTCTACACACATCTGCGGGAACTTTACATTCTCTGACAATATGTCCTTTTTGCCGGCACCTTTTACAGATGCGCGGCTGATCCTTATATGAGACATGCACAATAATAACCCTTATTGTGGACCATAAACAGGCACAACAACCTTCATATAATCAAAAAGGTTACTTTATTTTAATATGTTACAAGCCAAACCAAAGAATCTAAAAACATATAGATACCGACTCATTTAAAACCAATTGTCTACCCTGAACTATAAATAACATCAATATTATTAAGGGTTAAATACCACAGGCGGCGTCTCTTGTCTCTACCTCTTAAAGTGGACCAACACCCAGGATTTTGACTATCCTGGGTGTTGGTCCACTTAGGTGGGGCACCCCGATCGGGGGTGCCCCGCTGTGTGAAACCCCCCCGATCGCCGCAAAAACTCACCTCTCCCCGCTCCCACGTGACCTCGTCCGGCCAATGACAGCGCTCAGAGCCGCTCTGGTATGCGCGTCCAAAGCCGCTTGGACGCGCATACCAGAGCGCTGTCATTGGCTGCGTCTCTCGCTTCCCTCTAACAGGGAGCGCGCCTGCGCCGGCCATTCGCAAAACGGCCGGCGCGGGAGCGCGCCCTGCTAGAGGGAAGCAAGAGACGCGGCCGCGTCTCGCGCATGCGCCGTTGGATCGCCGGTAAGGTAAGGATTGTGGGCCTCCTGGGGGGTTCCTCCCCGACGGAACATCCCGATTTCGGATGCCCCGCGGGGAGGGATCTGATCGGTCCGGGAATCTTATAGATCCCCTGGGCCGATCCCCCCTGGGTGTTGGTCCACTTTAATAATACAATACACATGGAGGTATCACAAAGTGACCTCCATATTCTCTATCTAAAGTGCACACCAATATATCTTGATAAACAAAAGGGGAATATATGCTTATATACAATCCTATAATAATCTTTATAAAGTGTGAGTGCTATAATTTAGAGGTGAAAGAAGAAAATTATGCATAACAAATGTAAAAATCCTAAGGTGACATGATGCAACAACTGAAAAATAATATCAAACCTAAATGTTCAAGCTACCACAGTAAAAACAATGACTATAAATCCCTACAAAGAGGTTTAGATTAATCAAACAAGCACAGCATGCACATAAATAGCAGCATAAAGGGGAGACAATAAGAGAGATACCGCCTTTAAAATGAAGTGAAGTTCAGGTTTGGCAGGGACGCTTACCCTGATCCTTATATGAAATATAACCTCTATCTGTGCCCAAATTAAACACGGATGGTAAATGTCTGTAATCACCACTTTCCTCTCACAACTTCACAAAATATCTCAGTTTACCGGTTCTCATACCTCGGGAGTTGATCATCGCTCCTCCATATCTCACTTCTTTACAATTTTGTTTCAAGTACGCTGTCAGTTTGTCTACTTTCACCCATAGATTGTAGCAATGCACTATAACGGCTTTCTCTTCATGTTGATACAAAGGTGTTACTTTCCAGCAATTCAGATAAGTATCTTCCTCTTTCCTATTCAACCAGGCATCATAAGTTTTCTTCGCCTTCTCGTCTGTAAAGAACGTTACATCATAAATTCCTTGAAGAACAAAATCCTGTAATGTGTGCACATCAGAATACTCCAGCTGTATACTTTCCCTCAGCACTCTTTCAATAAAGCATTTGAAATCAATCCGACCACGCCACTCATCCCGGGTCTCAAACCGGATGGTTTTATTTACACTCTGCTCCATGGTTTTCCACCTTCTCTGAGAACCACCTCCCTGATTAAGCTCTCAGCCCCCCCCCCCACACAAAGAGGGACCCCTAAACGCACCCCCTGCACGTACTCCGCACAGTAACTATTCCGCCTTTACCTCTTCCAGACATGTCAATTTCTTTCTTTTTTTTTTTTTTTTAAAGTGGACCAACACCCAGGATTTTGACTATCCTGGGTCTTGGTCCACTTCGGTGGGGCACCCCCGATCGGGGTGCCCCGCTGTGTGAAACCCCCCCGATCACCCTAAAAACTCACCTCTCCCCGCTCCCAGCGCCGACGGACAAGCGGTTTGACAGCCGCTTGTCCGTGGCTCCTCCGCCGCCGCCTCCCGCGCGTCCCTCTTGACGCGCGCGCCCCCGCGCCGGCCATTCACAGACGGCCGGCGCGGGGGCGCGCACGCCTAGAGGGGCACGAGGGAGGCGGCGCCGGCCGCCGCCGAAGCTAAGGTAAGGGGGTTTGGGGGTTTTGGGGGGGTTTCACCCCGCGGGACATCCCGATCTCGGATGTCCCGCGGGGAGGGAGGTGATCGGCCCGGGAATCTTGTAGATTCCCGGGCCGATCACCCGAGGGTGATGGTCCACTTTAAAGCCTTCAGGCTTGAGAGGATCTACCAACCATATGCTGCAGAAGCAAAAGCAGAGTGCTAGTAGTCTCTCAAATCATCATATACGGCTTATAATATGTATATTACATTTTTCCTTTTTGTAACAATTATATTACAACAAAAACAACATTACCTACACTTCAGGCATCTACTAGCAAGTTATGCCTAATAATTCATTCCACAACGCCGGTTTCCACCTCGCTTCAGCAAAATCTTTCTCGATCTTATGCACATCAAACAAAAGAACGTCATGCATCTTAAAAAAAAAAAAACAATCTTATACAATCTTTTTCCTGTAGCGTTTTGCCATGTCTTACTTTTTCCTGCCTAATTTGCCAAATACATTACTTGATAATTACAGTAGATAACCACACCGCCCTCCTCCTCCAATTCGTTCCTTTCAGCTGCCCATACATCCAAACATTGTATGGAATATTCTTAATCCCACATATATTAAGCAAAAACCTGCTCATTCTCTTTTTAATTTTAGCGGCAAAACAACAAGACCACAGGAGGTGCTGTACTGTCTCCAAACCTCCACACCCCTCCTGCACACACCTTTCCGACACGACCAACCCCCGGGACTTTAGGCAGGTAAATGTAGGCAATATTTTCATGTACACAATCCAGATAAAATCCCGTTGCTGATAGTACAACCCGTTCCACTTTAATCATTTCCAGACTGAACCCAGCTCGTTTCAAGTCCAGATAACCAATTTTCTGTTTCACTCGTATTTTTAATGTTTAGAATAATACTTTTTTTGTTCTCTTCAACACTTAACTTCTCCAAACCAAGATTTTTGCAAAAACGTATCAAGCCAAGGTAACAAATGGGCGTGGTAAATTATATGGGTCTTCTCAAATCTTTGGGCATCCAACCCCACCGCACCCGCCACCTCCCACCCATATACTGCACCATTCTTGAAACAATATTGTCACCTCCAACCAATCTATGACTGTAACAAAGAAATTAACATCTGGAAAATTGTAACCGCTGTAAGCGGGCAAACAATCAGCAGTGACAGACAACGGATTTGAACGGCAAAACGGCTTTTATTCAGCAAAGTTCAGTAGATAGTCCAAAGATTGCTGCATAAATGCAGTAAGCAAAAAGGGTTACTTCACCAACCAAAATAGTCCTGGGCTGGGTACTCCAGCAAGCTGATCAATTCTAGTCCACTTTACAGGGCTGTCCTTCACCACGGTGCAGCTCAGCCTGGGCTAACTCCAACAGGCTGGTCATCAACAACGGAAAGGCCGTGTGCTCTCTTCTTATACAGGCTTCCCCTGTAATCAGGAGGAGGCCTTAGAACATGTAACAACCCGTTATGGAATTGGGGAAGTGACCCGGGTCCTGAAAACCCGCCCGGATTGTGCTTTATACAGCCAAGCAGGGAAGAAACAAACATTTTGATACAATTTACCACACCGCCTTTTATCTCTTGTTTTGTTACCTTCGATCTTGCTTATCTTTCCATCTTCATCCCCCAGAAAAAAAACAAAAAGAGCTCTAGTAACGCTTTGTATCCATGTCTGATTCGGCGGGAATACCAATGCGTAATAAAGTATTAAAGGTAATATAACTGATTTAATTACCATAACCTTGCCTCTCATTGACATTTTGCTCAAGGACCAAAAGCCTAACTTCTTCTGTATCTTTTTCCTCACAAAGTTTAATTTATTTTTTGCAGCATTGGTTTCACTAAATGTAACTCCCAAAACCTTCACTTCCTCCACCACCGGTATCTTATTAATCTGGATCTCTTGTTTCCTTCCGAAATTACAGATTTCGCACTTTACCGCCATCCCTGATACCGCATGAAAAAGGGGAAAATTATATGATTTCTATAAATATTTATATTTGCTTCACATTAATCCCCAATATCTCTATTAGAGATCAATGCAATAAATATCACAAGTACTACCAATCATATCAGCCCAGCGGCCACTAATCTGATACAAACAATGGCCGCTAAGGCTCTCCCAACACAACCAGTGAACTGTCCTAAGAAAGAAATAGGTTATGCCTTTAAATACTTTGCAACTACAATCTATTGTGTGAGAAATTATCCACTACACACACAGTAAGATGTATATATTAAAGATGGGTTTAATTGGCAGCACAGTAATTAACCTTACTAACCCAATATTTTCCTAAAGTTTCCCCAGATAACCTTATATTACAGGCAGATGTTATACAATAAATGTAATGATAAAGTTACAGTAAGTTACATTAGTTACAGTACAATACATGTAAAGATAGTGGATATAGAGAGATATAATGCAGACACAGATAGAGATACTCAGAGATACTTAAGGTTTCATGCTCATTCAGGTCCAGGTGTCCATCCATTCATAGCCCCTCTGCCATTCATCGGACTCCCGGGCCCCCGGCACAAAGCTTACTAATGTATGAACAATAGGGGGAGTGGCCAGCATTCCCCGCCTCGTGGGAGTGTCTGCCAAGGTCGGCCCACATGAGGATTAGATATATATTTCATAAAGGATATAACTCCCACAATATGCATGTTATCAACTTGTAACCAAGAAATGTATGATCCCCATTAATTTCTTAGTTAAATGAACCCAAACACCCCACATATATCATCCAGGGTCCGGTACTATGTGGATTGTCAGGCCCTGGACAATATATGTATGCCATGTTTGATATCAAATGACCCCATAGTCCTGAATGAGAATCTCTCATTAATATCGGCATAACTGACATATTACAAGAGCTACGATACTTCCCAGAAATAACAGCCAATGCTCAGGTGTCCAATGCATATTGGCCGTCTGGACTTTTTTAAAGGCAAAACACCCCAGCAGTTGGAGGTAGCTCTCTGGCAGCAGGTGTGATAGGTGTCTATTGTTCTTATAGGCATGGCAGGATGTGGGATCACTATTTGAATGTTAATTAGGGACAGCGTCCTTTAACATATCCCCCTGTGACAGAATAATATCTTTAGATTATTCATTCTGACATATTCAGATATGAAGTAAGTACTCATCACACCTATAGGTCCCTTTACAATTTATGATCAAATATAGGATACCATTGTTAAACTTTGGGCAGCAAAAGTCTGCCAAGAGATTGCTCATGAGAAGCTGAAAAAACAGGAAAAAACCCTTTTCTATGGAAAACCCTGAAAAAGCTCTCGTATAAATTATGCTTTATAAGCAATTTCATAAGTCCAGTTAAGATGTTTCTGGCGTGGAATCCCTACTGCTCCAATCGTCAATCCGCATCATCGTCCCATTCCGTCATTCTCGCGGTAAGGCAACCCGAAGTCTGTTGGTCACACGACACACGTTCCTCCTCCGCCCTCGTCCGAAAATGAGTCTTGGACTTGAATGCCTGTGAACGTAGGAAACACAGCAGATGAACTGTCGACGCCAAAACATTCCAAATCATGAACATTTAATGATTCCATCTGAACCTGCTTCCACAGCTATCTCTCCTCAAAGTTCCCATCTGGTATTATATTTGAAACGCCCTTCCCCATAACCCCACCATAGTGGTTCTAAATGGGATTACACAGATCGGCTCTTAAAGATCTGTGTGGATTTCTTGTAATTAAAAACGGGAACCATTCTGTTTGTACACTGTGGTACTGGGTGCCCAGCCTAGCTGAATAAACTACAGTATCCCGTCTGTGTGTATCGGGGGCCTACATTCAGGCTTTGCACTTTACAAAGACTTACAGAAACTGAACACGTGCCCTATCTTCCCACAGGAAAAGCATTTTGTTGTGATGTTTTTCACATACCGTTGGGGCACAGGAGGCCTACCTACCTCCCCCTGTGTCCCTCTAAGTATACTCACCTGTTTAACACGGTTAATCCCAGGAGGCGCTGTTGTTCCTGGATCCCTCTGGGCATACCCAGACTTTAATGGATCTAGTATTCCCAGGGGCCTTGGTTCCTATTTCCCCTGATTTACTTCCATTATATCTAGCCCTGAGATCACCTCTTTGTTCCTCAGAGGCCTGCAAAGCTATGGCTTCTGACCTCTGAGCTTTTACAGTCCTACATAAATCAGGGCTAGTCTTTTTAATGGATGATGCCTCTACTTGAGACTGAAGTCTAACCAGCTCTGCATCTTTTCCCTCTATTTGAGACTGAAATTTACCCAACTCACTCTCTTTTTCCGACAAAGCAGACCTTAATTTGCAGACCTCCTTCTCTCTTTCATTTAGACATTGATACTGCTTCTCCAATTGATTTGTCATTGTCTTAAATTGTTGCTTTGTATCAGAACAATCTCTACAATGAACATTGGATGCTACCTCCTGCACACTAGCTTCAAATATACAGAGTAATTTGGCTAACATATACAGGCGTTTTGAGTTAAACACAGTATTTCTTTTAATGCACAAATCATGAGAGAAGGCTTGTTTTAAAAGTACTGCCCACAAAACTTCTGGGGATTTCTTATCCTCAGGTAACAATATTGGATTATAATCACTATTCTTATCTAACTTATTAAAAGTGGAATGGGGGTTGTGTACATTACCTGGTGCCATATCTGTCCAGCTGTCGAAAGATGCTCCTTTGTCCTGGCGTAAAGATGCTCCTTTGTCCCGGAGATTTCCCGCCTTTTTACAGCAGATCAGCAAAATGGCTCAGGAAGATTTCACAGCACAGCTTCTCCCCCCGTTTTAATGGTTTTGCAAAGTAAGAGAAAAAAGCATTAATACCATAGGACAGACACTGATTCAGAAGTAATAGATTCTCTGTGGAGATTATAACTTGTGCTTGGTTCTATAAACAGACCGCGCTATTTAACTCGAATTTCAAAGCCTGAGTGCACAGCGTCACACAATCACTGTGTCCCTAGCTGTGGCACACTACCTACTTATCTTAATTCCAATAAACAGCACGTAACTACCACAAAACCAAACAGCAAAATTAAATCATAAGACAGAAAAACATTACTCATACAAAAATAGTTTCGATGTTTAAATTTTATAGTGTTAAGCCTTAAACAAAAACTGTGCTACTCCTCTGAATTTCAGTCTTTGCGTCCAGCATACAACCTACACTTCACTGTGTACCTATGCTATTTATACACAATTGACTTATCTTACCCTGAATAGCACGCGTTTTAATAAAACAAAATGCACAAATAAAATTAAACAATGGGTGGCTCGCCAGTGAAAAAGGGGAGAAATATGATATATATTAATATTCACTGCACATTAACCTCCAATATTTCTACTAGAGGTCAATATGATAAATATCATACAAATACTAACAATCATATCAGCCAAGCAGCCACTAAACTGATTCCAAACAATGGCCGCTAAGGCTCTCCCAACACAACCAGTGACCTGTCCTAAGAGGAAATATATTATTTACCTTTGATACTTCAATCTATTGTGTGAGAAATTATCCACTACACGCACTGTAAGATGTATATATTAAAGACGGGTTTAATTAGCAGCACAGTAATTAACCTTACTAACCCAATATTTTCCTAAAGTTTCCCCAGATAACCTTATATTACAGGCAGATGTTATACAATAAATGTAATGATAAAGTTACAGTAAGTTACATTAGTTACAGTACAATACATGTAAAGATAGTGGATATAGAGAGAGATAATGCAGAGACAGATAGAGATACACAGAGATACTTAAGGTTTCATGGTCATTCAGGTCCAGGTGTTCATCCATTCATCGCCCCTCTGCCATTCATCGGACTCCCGGGCCCCCAGCACAAAGCTTACTAATGTATGAACAATAGGGGAAGTGGCCAGCATTCCCCGCCTCGTGGGAGTGTCTGCCAAGGTCGGCCCACATGAGGATTAGATATATATTTCATAAAGGGTATAACTCCCACAATATGCATGTTATCAACTTGTAACCAAGACATGTATGATCCCATTAATTTCTTAGTTAAATGAACCCAAACACCCCACATATATCATCCAGGGTCCAGTACTATGTGGATTGTCAGGCCCTGGACAATATATGTATGCCATGTTTGATATCAAATGAAAGTATAGTCCTGAATGAGAATCTCTCATTAATATCGGCATAACTGACATATTACAAGAGCTACAATACTTCCCAGAAATAACAGCCAATGCTCAGGTATCCAATGTATATTGGCCGTCTGGACTTTTCAAGGCGAAACACCCCAGCAGTTGGAGGTAGCTCTCTGGCAGCAGGTGTGATAGGTGTCTATTGTTCTTATAGGCATGGCAGGATGTGGGACCACTATTTGAATGTTAATTAGGGACAGCGCCCTTTAACACCGCACATAAAATTTTTAAATGCAGATAAACTCTCTGCACATCACTTATTGAGCTACACAAAAAAACAATGTTATCCATATAGGCCCTTGCCTTCGTACAAATCCGCTGGGATCTGTACCCCTCTCACCATTTTGTCATTCAGCACAGATCTTATCAAGGGTTCTACTACGCATATAAACAGTTGAGGCGAGAGCAGGCAACCCTGCCTTACGCTGCATTTCATGGGAAATTTCTCTGTAATAGCGCCATTCACAAGTACTTGACTACCCATTTCCTGGTATAACCCTTTAAGAATATTCACAAATTTATCAGGTAAATTCATACATTGCAGCACTTTAAATAAAAAATCATGGACCACTTTCTCAAATGCTTTTTCGAGATCAATAGACTCTAACGCGAAGAACTGGTTTGTATCCTTAACATATTGAATCACATCTCTGATCAACAGTAAATTATTAGAAGATTTCCGACCAGGTACAGCACACGTCGATACATTTATCCATAACCCTACTGAAATGGACTGAGAGGACTTTAGCTATCAGTTTATAGTCGTCATTCAGCAAGGTGATGGGACGCCAATTACTGAGATCTTCCTTACCACCTCTTATGAATAAGTTTAATTAAGCCATCTGACGTGGACTCTGAAATTTTCTCCGTCTGAAAAACAAACTGAACAACTTCAACTAGATCTTTACCAAGAGTGTCCAGAGTTTTCTCAAAGAACTCTATGGGAAGCCCATCTGATCCTGGCGATCTCCCCACTCTGTTCCTCAGGGCAGAAAAAAACCTCTTCTTCAGAAGGAATCTGACACAACATCTGTAACGGCCGGAGGGTTCCTACACAGGAACTCTCTGCCGGGGGACGCAGGGGCAGAGAGCGGTCAGAGCCAACTACACAATGACACAATAATTTCAGAAAAGGGGTTTTATTAATAAAGGGAAACAGAAATCTCTTAATATCAGAATAAGCAAGGCATATAGACATAAGATAAACTAGGATAAACTAAATAACTAAACACAGGGATTCCTCGAGGTGCAGATGCACTCACCACAGAACACATAGACAAAGATCCAGATCAAGGAGTAACCGGCAGGGACTGAGACATAGGCCTTGATTCACAAAGAGTTAAAAAAAACTCTCATGGTAGTAAAATATTCAATTCATGAGAAAAAAGCCTGAGAATTTCACTGTTAGTGAATCACCAGATAGGAACACAATGCAAATCAATGGCAGCTTTTTACTACAGGTAAAAAGTTCAATATCTTTTTCAGGAGTAAAAAAGTGCCATTGACTTTCATTGTTTTCTTAGCTGGTGATTCACTAACAGTGACATTCTCTGGCTTTTTTCTCATGAATTGAATTTTTTACTACCATGAGAGTTTTTTTCAACTCTTTGTGAATCAAGGCCATAGAATCAAAGATAATCCAGGCAAGGAAAACCCATAGGTCTGAGGACAGACAAAATACTGCTACACCAGGTGGAGGGCAGGGGGCTTGATATAGCCATCCACCAGGTGCAGCCCATTATGGGGAAAGGAGCGCAACCATGGCTTGTCTGACCCCTGGTGGAGGGGACTCGAACATTCAGGGATCGTAACAACATATCAATTTCTTCTTGCGGAAAATTAACCTTTAAATTACTACAATATTCATTTAATTCGTCTTCTTTCACCTGGAACTCCCTCCCAAAAAAGTTTGCATAAAACTCTTGAACCACCTCCTTCAGCTGCTACCCTTTAACTTCACAATTCCCTTTCTTCACCATCAACAACATATCCTTTGGATTAAGCGCTTTCTTGAAGAAGTATCTCAAGCAAGTTTCCTCCTGTTCCATCCTTTCTATTTTGGCTTTCTTAATTATCGTCCTTCCTCTCTCTTTTTGATAAGCATTTCTCTTTTCCCTAACACGAGTTCCTCATTCACCTCCACGCCTGCTTCTCTCCTTTTCAGTAACATGTCAATACGCTGAATAACCTCCACCTCTTCCTCCCTCCTCTTTCTTGATAGCTTACAAGACACTATTTTAAAGAAAACAGCAAGCCTTTTCATCATCCACTCCCACCACTGAAGAATATCGCTGAAAGAACTTTTACTTCTAGCAAGCCTGTTATACTCTGCTTTAAAGGCACGTTCAATCTCTTTATCGCCAAGTAGATCCATATTCATAATCCACACTCCTCTACCAGTCAGCACATCTGAGGTGTCTTTAACCACCACTTTAAGTAGGTGATAATCAGAGAAACTCACAGGTATTAAATCAAAAGAGTCAGCAGTCGCATGCTCCGACATCAACAGAAATCAATTCTAGCCCGGCACCTCCCAGTATCTGAATTATAAGTGTAAAAAAGTTCTGAAGTTCCAAAGACACGTCCTATATCTTGCAATCTGAAATCTGTGACAATATTATTTAACACGACTGAAGACGTATCAAGTTTGCTTTCATTTTTACCCGCTCTGTCTTGCGGCGCCCTGATAGCATTAAAATCGCTGCATAATATCGTTCTACATCTGCCAGGCAAATATAAGGCTAACTCCTGTAAAAACTCCGCCCTTTTGGCTTTGCATGTTGGGGCATAGACATTAAGCAGACGGGTTCTAATCCCTCCAGACTCAAAAAAATTATATTTAAAATAACATTCTATTATTCTCCCAACAATTAATTCACGACAATCTATCACTTTTATGCTACTAGATTTGCATATTACTCCGACAACTACATTTCTATTTATCGCAGAAATAGACCAAAACATTTTCATATTGTCCCATTCATTATCATTCGGTTTATAACGCAAAGCACATTCCTGCAAGCAGTAAATATCAGCATCAAAAACGGCAGCGCATCTTTGCCTTGTCCCTATGCCGCGCACATTCACAGATGCTACGACGAGTACCATGATGCTTTGAAGTAGAAAAAACTGCGTAAACTTATCCATTTTTATTTACTGCTTTTCTTCTCCCTGCTGCTTCGTTTGTGCAGCTGATTCCCACTGTCAGCCACCGCGGCCTCCGCCAGTACTTTGCTCTTTTTAGGGGTACCTCCACCCTGCTCTCCCGCCCGCCTCTGTGCCTTACTCTGGTGGGGAGCAGAGATATCCATACTGTCATCTTCAGAATAATCATCAATAGTAAACATATCCTGCGCATTCTCACTGACCACCTCAGAAATATGCAAACTATCTCCTTCACTAGAAACAGGACTTATCGGCGCATTGGCTTCTGTAAAACAGGTAAATTCGGGGTCACCCTCTATTTCCGCGGCACGGGGCCCCGCAGCACCCATCGCGCCCAGCTCTCCTAAAGAATGCAGATACATGCCTTGGCTTAGAAAGCGAGACTGATAATCCTTCTTCGTTGCCTCCATATCAGAGCTCTGCCCACCAACTTCTTGCAGGTTTTGGTCAACTTTACTTGGTCCCGCCACCCCCACCTCTCCCTTCAATACTCCGCCATCGTACTCTGCCTGATGAAGTGACGTCATGTCACGAAATGCGTTGTAGGGATGCTTATGGGGGTCCCAGTGGTGGTCTGCACTTAGCACTTTATTGGATCAGTAAGTT
This sequence comes from Gastrophryne carolinensis, assembly GCA_027917425.1. NCBI lineage: Eukaryota > Metazoa > Chordata > Amphibia > Anura > Microhylidae > Gastrophryne > Gastrophryne carolinensis. The sequence continues at coordinate 628,237,998 of CM051235.1, forward strand.
AATATTTTTTGTATTTTATTTGTGGTTTGCACCTACCTCAATGCTAGTGTTGTTTGCACTTTTATGCTTATTTGTACTTGATTCTGATGCACTTTGGAGGCACGCTGACACTATGAATTTATGTATATATATATGGTATTATGAATTTTTTTTAGATATTAGAGCCCCCCCTGGGATACATTAGGATAAAAAAAACCCTCCCTCTCGTTTGATGGCAGTTATAGTTGTGTTATAAGGAAAGCTTTTTTAATGTGTCTTGTTATGTAATTTTGATCATTTAATAAACTTGCTATAAATTATACTGAATAGAGTGCCATTGTTAGTCTCTGGTTACATCCCCCTTTCTTGGGGTTTTGGGGCACCCCTTGTGCTGTATTGTTTCAGATTATGTGGGACTTACCAGAGCAGGGCACCTTTATTGTAAGCATTTTACTGTTTGGTGCCACCCATATCCTTTCTCTTTCTGTAAATGCTCTGCCATCTTGCACGTCACCCAACAATAATTTTCCAGCCGGTGAGGATGACACGCCCACAACCTGGCAGCCATCCTGCGTAGGCGCCGCAATCGAACCACCTGGCGATAATGACACGCGCTCAGCACCATCTTGCTGAACCTCGCCAGCACACACATTTTCAGACATAATTGGGCCTCCCTACGGCCAGGCCACCATCTTGCTTATCAGATACTTTTGTTTCTGCCAATTCAGGCAGAACCGACGCCGGCACAAGATCATTAAGCTCAGTACTACCATGACTCTGTCTCACGCTCTTCGCGCTGCTCCTGATTTTTCCTGCGGGTGTCCTCCAGGGCAAGCTCCTGCTCACCCAAATCCACTACTACTCCAGGAATCATTCCAACAAGTACTTTCAGACCCGCACTAGCTTTCTGCGCATATGTTGGCTTTTGCTCCACACCTTCTGCCACTATAATCCTATAAGGGTTTTCAGGACACACTGCCATTGTATACACCAATTACATTGCTTAGGGTTGGGACAAGAGGTCGCAGCATGCCCCTCCACCCCGCAATTCCTGCACACGTACAGTTCCTGACAATATGTCCCCTCTGTTTACACCTTTTGCACACTCTTGGCTGATCTTTATAAGTGATATACCCGCTGTCAGCGCCTAAACTGAAAACAGACGGTAAATATCTCACCTCACCGTTATCTTCATAGTAAAGCTTTACACGAAACTGCAACTTCCCGGTTTTTATTCCTTATCGGTCTGTCGTACTTCGATTCTCTGCAGTTAAGCTTCTACTCCACAAGCTTATTCTCGAGCACAAATGGGTTATAACAATGGACAGTGACAATCTTCTCCTCCGACAGAAACAAAGGGATCACTTTAAACATATTCGCAAATAAACTTCCACCACAAGGTATTACATGCTAAAGAAAATGGTGGAAATAAAAAAAAAAAAAAGCATGATACTCACCAACCATCGCAGCCCATCAATCCAAGTCATAGGCCCTTATTCATGAAGGGATAGCGTCAGGTAGCGCCTTGTAAATGCCAGGTAGCGACAGGTGAACGGCAGCAATTACACATTTATCAAGCAGATCCCGTTGAGCGACTGGGATAGCGCCATGTAGCGTCCGATTCATCATTATCCCAGGCTCAGCGTACAGCGCCGGCGTTCAGCCTTGCAGAGCGCCACGTATTACTTCTCGCTACCTGTCGCTCTCCCATACATTTCTTTCACAATATTTTTATTGAGCAAATTTAGAGTTTACAACATGGTATATAATCACAGCGTGTTCCAGTCAAACGGATAATAATACAGCTAATACTGGTGTTATTTAATCCAAGCGGTATAAATGTCAGGTAATTGCTGTCTTTATCATTAATAAAGTGCAAGTTCTAATATATCCTATGTGAGTCTCTGTTAACTCTAAACAGCCTGGCTGCACCACTGTGACTAGAACCTGCCCCGGGCGTACCTCCTCGGGGGGGGGGGCTTTTGCTCTACTGAAGAGCCTCTTGGAAGGAACTGCGGTAGGGGATGTTATGCAAATTAACTTTATAAACTCATTGAAGATGGTCACAAGCTTCAGGCTGACTTGGACACATTGAGTGTCTGGGCTCCACTTGGCAAATGAAGTTCAATGTGGAAAAATGTAAAGTCATGCTCTTGGGGTCTAATAACCTGAAGGCCACATATGTCCTCGGGGGAGTAAAACTGGGAGAGTCACTTGTTGAGAAGGATCTGGGGGTACTGGTAGATAAGAAAAAAAGAAAGTTAACCCTCTGCACACTCATACTAAAAACTGAAAAACCTAGCTAACACTTGTTAAGAACATGGACTGTTAGTTAACATAGATTGCAATGAATGTAAAAGCGAGGTGGCCACGTCAAGGCCGTCCAATTAGTACCCCGTCCCTAACATTACTAAGTTTAAAAGTTTGTGCAGGCATTGCTACTTCTTTACTTGTGTGTGCGCAAGCAATGCAATACATGAATCAGCCTGTCTAAAGACATTGCAATAACTTAACTTGCTTAACTTTTAAACTTAGTAATGTTAGGGACGGGGTACTAATTGGACGGCCTTGACGTGGCTACCTCGCTTTTACATTCATTGCAATCTATGTTAACTAACAGTCCATGTTCTTAACAAGTGTTAGCTAGGTTTTTCAGTTTTTAGTATGAGTGTGCAGAGGGTTAACTTTCTTTTTTGCTTAGTGTGTGTGGTCACACCCCTCTAGCACCTCTTGACTGCTATATATTGACTGGATGAGCACATCCTACCTTCCTTGGTACTGGTAGATCACAGACTAAATAACAGCATGCAATGCCAAGCAGCTGCTTCCAAGGCCACCAAGATATTATCATGCATTAATAGAGGCCTGGAATCACGGGATAGGTGAGTAATTTTGCCTCTTTACAAGGCACTGGTGCGCCCTCACCTGGAATATGCCGTCCAGTTCTGGGCGCCCATTCTTAGAAAGGACGCTCTGACTATGGAAAGGGAGCAGAGGAGCCACCAAACTAATAAAGGGAATGAAAGATCTTAGTTATGAGGAAAGATTACGAGAATTAAATCTGGAGGCGATTGAGGGGGAACATGATTAACTTGTATAAATATATAAATGGACCATACAAAAAATATGGGGGAACACTATTTCAGGTAAAATCTTCTCTAAGGACAAGGGGACACTGTCTTCGATTGGGAAAAAAAGAAATGTAGTCTCCAGAGGCGACAATCGTTTTTTACCATAAGAACTATAAATCTATGGAATAGCCTCCCACAGAAGCTTGTTACAGCATCAACCGCTGACAGCTTCAAAAAAGGATTAGATGCTTATTTAGAAGAAAATAACATTAACAGTTACTATTAGAGGTTATCAATAAAAAAAATTAAATAAAAACAAAAAATAAAATAAATAGCTTCCCCAATAAAATAAAAAATAACTTCCCCGACCCCAACACCTTTGGTTGAACTTGATGGACATATGTCTTTTTTCAACCGTATTAACTATGTTACTATGTATTATACATTAAACCACACACAGCACTAAGGGTCCTCGATGGACTACCTGTTTAAACATTTAAACAGAACGAAATAAAGCAAGCAGAATGAAAGAAGAGGGAAGGAAGAGAAGAGAAGTTAAGAAAGTTAAGTTCCCGCCCCTTTCTCTTCCTCCTCCTGACCCTCTCCTTAAGCCCCAAAAGGCCTTAGACAGCCAGTGCAAGATGTTGACCATATAAGCATTTTCATTGATCCCCTAAAGTGCTTTTACGGCCTGTGGAGGAATGTACCAGCAGCAGAAGTCTCTCTCAGTCTCAAGGCCTGTGACAGCCAGCTGAGGGGGATAGCACCAATAACATTCTCACAGAGACCATAAAGCCTGTGACAGCCAGCTGAGAGGGGTAGCAGCAGCAGCAGCAGCATGCTCTTTGAGCCCCTAAAGGCCTGTTACAGACAGTGGTGGAGGGTAATATCAGCAAAAGTCTCTGTGAGACTCTTAGGCCCGTGAAAGCCAGAGTATAGTAACCACAGCAGCAGCAGTCTCTCCGGGCACCTAAAAACCTGTGACAGCCAGTGAAGGAGGGTAACATCAGTGGCAGTTTTTTTAGCCCCTTAGGCCTGTGAAAGCCAATGAAGGGTGGTAGTAGCAGCAGTCTCTTAGACTCCCCTAAAAGCATGTGGCAGCCAGATGAGAAAGGTAGCAGCAACGGTCTCCTTGTGCCCCTAAAGGCCCATGACAGCCAGTGGATGAAGGTGAGAGCAGCATCAGTATCATTAAGACTCTAAAAGCCAGTGGCAGCCAGAGGAGGGGGATATCAGCAATAACATTCTCACAGAGACCATAAAGCCTGGGACAGTCAGTGGAGGTAGATATAAGTAGCCACAGACTTACTGAGTCCCAAAGGCCTTTGACAGCAATTGGAGGGATGTGATAGCAGAAGCGGCAGTCTCATAGAGTTCATGGGGCCTGTGACTGCTAAAGGAGGTGGGTTGGCAACAGCCAATCTTCTCTGAGTGTCTAAGGCCTTAGACAGCCAGTGGAGAGGAGTAGCAGCAGCAGCAGTCCCATTGGGCCCCTAAGGCCTCTGACAGCCATGTGAGGGGGATAAAAGCCATCATAGCCTCATAGAGCTGCCAATGGTCTTTTTACAGCCATTGGAGTAATGTGACAGAGCCAGCAGATCCATTGAGCCCCTAAAGGTCTATTGAAGCCAGTGAGGGAGGGTAACTGCAACAACAGTCACTTAGAGTCTCTAAGGCCTGTGAAAGCCTGTGGAGGAAGGTAACAGCAGCATCAATCTCATAGAATCCATGAGGCCTGTGACTGGCGCACATGCAGACTGTGTTTCACTGCCATGCTCAATGATCTCTTCATGTGAAGCAGACAAATGCATTGATCACCAATAGGAGCTCTTTTGGGCAAGATTGTAACAAAGGGGGTCACACCGTCCAGGTTGGACTTTGGGATGGCCTGCACTGATCAAACATTTGGGGGGGAGAGTTATGAGCTCCTGCTAAAGCTGAGCTCACCCCGTCACCTGAGACGACCCTTTGCCGTGGCCAGAATAGGGGCTGAGTTTCTCACATAACTTTTATCAGATTTTGGCCTATACCATCAGCTCAGAAATCATTTAGCAAAACTCATCTTATGCTACCAGACCAGCATACTCCTTACAAGAGCATGGAAAACCTAAGGCTCTTTCCAGAACTACATGCCACAGGAACCGAGACTTGACCCACAAGATACAATTGGGGACATCAGCGACAAGACAATATGTAGGATAGGGTTATTGTTGGTTTCAGTAGCGTAGACTAGATAATGAAATCTACACAAAGGTTTCCAATGAGGAATGGAGCAGGGCTGGTAATGTTATTATAGATAAATTGAGTAACAATAGTGAACAAATAAGTTCCAGAGGTGAACAGACCAGAATAGAACAATGCTAATGAGATATAGTGTGAATGGCATCCGACATAACAATGGGATAAGCAATTCAGGACGCACATTTGTTGTTAAAGTTGCTGTGTATGATATTATTACAAGATCAGATGAAAAACTTCTCTGGCACATGCCTCTACTACAAAGCACAGCACATAGTTCTAGCAGGGAAGCTTGCTACAATGGCTGTAAGCTGTACTGAGGGATGACCCCAATGGCTATAAGCTATACTGAGGGACTGTAATGAGGGATGCCCCCACTTGCTGTTCTGAGGGATGCCTCCACTGGCTATAAGTAGGGATGCCCCCACTGGCTTTAAGCCTTACTGAGGGATGCCCCCTCTGGCTGCATTGAGGGATGCCCAACTGGCTGTAAGCTGTAATAAGGGATGCCCCCGCTGTCTTTAAGCTGTAATGAGGGATGCCCCACTGGCTTTAAGCTGCACTTAGGGGTGCCCCCACTGGCTGTGTCTGCAATGAGAGATCCCCTACTGGCTTTAAGCTATGCTGAGGGATGCCCCCACTGGCTGTACTGAGGGATGCCCCAATGGCTGTAAGCTCTAATGGGGGATTCCCCCACTTGCTGTTCTGAGGGATGACCCCAATGGCTGTAAGCTATACTGAGGGATGCCCCCACTGGCTGTAAGCTATACTGAGGGATGCCCCCACTTGCTGTTCTGAGGGATGCCCCCACTGGATTTCCTGAGGGATGCCCCCCCCCCCCCCGGTTGTTTTGAGGGATGCGCCCAGTGGCTGTACTGAGGGATTTCCCCAATGACTGTAAGCTGTAATGAGGGATGCCCCTACTGGCTGTACTGAGGGATGCCCCCACTGGCTGTACTGAGGGATGCCCCAATGGCTGTAAGCTCTAATGGGGGATTCCCCCACTTGCTGTTCTGAGGGATGCCCCCACTGGCTGTAATGAGGTATGCCCCCACTTGCTGTTCTGAGGGATATCCCCACTGGCTGTTCTGAGGGATGCCCCCACTGGCTGTAAGCTATACTGAGGGATGCCCCCACTTGCTGTTCTGAGGGATGCCCCCACTGGATTTCCTGAGGGATGCCCCCCCCCGGTTGTTTTGAGGGATGCGCCCAGTGGCTGTACTGAGGGATTTCCCCAATGACTGTAAGCTGTAATGAGGGATGCCCGTCTGGCTTTAAGCTTCACTGAGGGGTGTCCCCACTGGCTGTAGCTGCAATGAGAGATTCCGCACTGGCTATAAGCTATATTGAGGAATGCCCCCACTGGCTGTACTGAGGAATGCCCCAATGGCTGTAAGCTGTAATGGGGGATTCCCCCACTGGCTGTTCTAAGGGATGCCCCAAATGGCTGTAAGCTATCCTGAGGGATGCCCCCACTTTCTTTTCTAAGGGATGCCCCCACTGGCTGTTCTAAGGGATGCCCCCACTGGCTGTTCTGAGGGATGCCCCCGTTGGCTGTAAGCTGTAATGAGAGATGCCCTCTCTGGCTGTTCTAAGGTTTGCACCCACTGGCTGTAAGCTTTAATCAGGGATGCCCCCACTGGCTGTTCAGAGGGATGCCCCCACTGGCTGTTCTGAGGGATGCCCCCACTGGCTGTTCAGAGGGATGCCCCCACTGGCTGTTCAGAGGGATGCCCCCACTGGCTGTTCTGAGGGATGCCCCCACTGGCTGTTCAGAGGGATGCCCCCACTGGCTGTTCAGAGGGATGCCCTCACTGGCTTTACACCTACCTACCTCCTAACCACTCAACTTCCTAGCTACTTGCCTATTTATCCCCCTATCTATCTGCCTATCAACTCATTCACCTACCTGCCCACTTACCTAACTAGCCAGTGTATAAAGGGAGGTTGACTTAATTTTGGCAGGTGGGGTTTACACACAGCACAGATGCCTTGTACTAGGGAAAGTGGTTTTATAACAAAGCCCCAGCATGCCTCCTCCATCGCAGTGAATGGAGTGGGCATGCCAGCATCACTGCGACTGGTGGCAGTGGGAGGACGCCCATTGCGGAGGCTGTCTGGTGAATGGTGATACATCGTGGATGGCACAGGGGACTTACGATATGATATATCAGTAAGCGTGTGAGTGCCACACTGCCACCAGTCAGCTTCTGGGGGACGCGGGGTGAACATCGATTTTGGTAAATGACTTGGCTGGACTATTCACTTAAGGGAGGAAAAATGTATCCGGAGCCTCCACCAGATTGTCTCCACCAAGCTTAATCCAGAACCCGATTCCATACCATAACAAAAACACTCCTACCATGGCTTTGACCCCACTGCTGGCTTGAAAGACACATCAGCTGTGACTATACCATCTGCTTAGAGGAGAGATTCAGGCCACAGCTCTTTAGACCAATGCTGAGTGTTCAACTTAATCCCAGCTGAGTCCTTAAAGGAGCCACAGCCCCCTGATCTTGGTCCACACACATCTGCAGAAGTATGCTAAAGCTGCACCACCAAATGACAAGGTGCCTCTGTGTAGTGCAGCCCTAACTCTAACCCATGACAGCCCCCCATGGCAATGCAATGGATAAATTGGGAGCAGCTTACCTGAGGTTGCCACATAACCTCAAGTGCAGCACATGGGGAGGAAGGGTCAAAAGCCTCCCAGTACTGCTTGTCTGAAGCTGTACCTGCCATGTTTCCCCTGCTGAGCCCTTGATTGCTCTCCAATTCTGATATAAAAACATTTTGCCAGGGAACACACAACCAGCTTAGGGGACATGGAGAGGGGTATGAGAGAGGACACAATGGCATCATGTATAACTCTGCTGCCTCATTGACCTCATCTGGGACATATAGTTAGTGTAACTCCACATGACCTAACTGTTGTCTGCGAAGTGTCAAAAGACCCAGCTCTGCCTTCTCCAGCCACCTAAATATACAGCTGTCGATTTAATACATAATGTCTTCAGGGTAATGGTAAGGTAACCAAAGACAATGTGCCACTTGCCTGATTAACAGGGTGAACACCATGCCAATGGCTCAAAAGATTATTACCAAGAACAAGCAGACGCAAGGAGGGCTTTGCTCCAGTCAAGCCCACACCCACAGCCCAGCCCTGTGCTCACAGGGCATCTTGTACCAAGAGAAAGCACCTGTTTAAGTATTTTCTTTTAGCCTGCTTGTATCAGATTTGGTCAAGATGCGGCATCCTAAAGGCTGAATGTTACATGGAAAAGGTTACTGTATGAACAACACTGGGACCCCTATCTCATGTCTGCACCAGGACCTGCTCTCATTTAGTTAAGCCTCTGCATGGTGTCAGAACAGAATCACCACCTGTAGATAAGGCTCTTAGGCATATATATATATATATATATATATATATATATATATATATGGCAGTGGGGTGAGAGGGGGCATTTGTATAGTGACATTATACCAAAGGTTAGGCTTGGCACACAATCTAGGATCAAGGTGCAAAAAATCCTGAGGCGTCCCTCCAAAAGCACCTCTTCAAACTATAGAATAAAAGTAATGGATAAATTCACACCACACGCAACAAAAAGTTTGCACTTAAAAGTATATTTGTAAATAGCTCAGATACAGCACAGAATATTATCAAAACGGATACAATGCAGATTCAGATGTGTAGGCTATGCCCAGTCTCCAGGATCGTAGACCACCTCAAGTAAAAGCGGAAATAAGTGTACTTGTCAGGTATAGTTGTGCACAATAAGGAAATATGTGTCCAGAACGAAGATTATACCTTCTAGGTCTGTAATGTTATTGCCAACATTATGTAGAGATGGGGAGATGGTTGGTTAACCCCAAGTACAAAGCAGTCCTGTCGTCGGGGGTTAGGCACAGTGTAGAGTCCTTAGTATAAAAAAAAGGAAGGTTAACGAGCATCGAAAAGACCTCAGCGTAACTAAACGGTTGCTATGAGTCCCCGTATGAGGGTATTATGGACCATTATTGTGAGTAGTACATATCAGCGACAGTCTGCTACAGTTGCGCAGGTTAAGAAAAAAGCCAGTGGGGTGTTTTCCACTCCGGAAATTCAAATTAATTGTAAAGAAGAAAGATGGAAAGAGCTAGATATGGAATACAGAGGTGATCCATAGGTAGAAATTAGGACCAATGTGTTTGAAACTAGAAACTAACACCAAAGTGTTTGACCTGAAATAGATCCATGCAAAACAAAGATTGCACCTTCTAGGTCTGTAATGTTATTAAAAACATTATGTAGAGATGATTGGGAGAAAATGGTTGGGATGCCAGCAGACCCTATGTATCCTGCCGTCGGTAATGAGGCAGAGAGTGGGGCCCTTATTACAAAAAGAGAAAATATATAGGAAACCAGAGTATACTTATCGGTTATTGTGGGTCCCTACATGAGGATCCTAATTGGACAATTACTGTAGTAGTAATGAACAGGCGGTGTATATCAGTGATGGTCGGCTAAAATTGCGCAGATCAAAGAAAGAAATATCCAAAGAGGTGTTTTACCTTATAGGCCTGATGTATAATTGATGATGTGATAGGGAGGTGAGGAGGGTCATCCAACTGATGGGATGCAGATGTATTAAACAGATGTATTGGGTGACATGTTAGGAGAATATATTGGATCTTTATGAAAAGGGTGCCTAGTCCATTTCCTAATTTAGGCCCTTTGGTGTCATGGTCTGTAGAGTATTTGTTATAGTGTATTTGTTATTATTTGTATAGTGACACAAATGAACGATTTGGTAGGTAGGCAAGTGCAGAGAAAGAAGCTCAGGTGTAGCAAAGAAGCCAGAGGAGTGGAGGTCGACTGCATGGCGACACATAGATGTCATGTGGAGCCGAGTGGAGAGGAAGCAGCACTTTATGTGAAGCAAAGAAGAGGCCGCCATGAACAGAGGAGTCACAGCTCATGGCATCCCCTCCCCAGCCTGCACGATGGGGGACACGGAGTCCCGATCACACAGGCTATACCGGCACCTCCACAGCCCAGGCAGGTGGGACTGTTTTATTGTCACTGCTGAAACTCGCCAATAGAGGACAGAGATGAGGAGTTAGTATGAAGCAATTAGCGGCCCTTAAACTACAGCGTGTGAGGTTCAAGCCCCTGTCAGTGTGAGCTGCGGGGACACCCTGATGTGCTTTTACTTTGGGGTGACAAGCCGCTCTCGGGGTGTCTGTGACGGGAAGAGAGAGGCAGGGCGCCATTGCAGGCTGTTCTATCAGCCCAGTGAGCAGCCCCGGGTGACAGCGCGCTCACAGGTGGCTACAGGGCAGTAGAGGGACCCGGCGAGCTCCGGGGATAGGTTCAGCATCGCCACACGCCGGAGAAATCAGCGTTTTCCCTCCGCCAGAGAAACACAGATCGGCAACAAGGATTCTCCAGCTCCGGTAGCAGAGGCCGTGGGTGTGTCTTAATGTGCAGCCAATCGGTGTGCAGGATTGCGTTGCAGCCTTAGCCAATAGCGGCACAGAGCACGCTCTATATAAGCACTAATGAAGGCGGCGAGCCTGTTCATTTAGCAGCCATGTCCGAGCCTGAGTCTGCCCCAGCCGCCCCTCCCGCAGCGGAGACTCCCGCCAAGAAGAAGCGGCAGCAACCCAAGAAAGCTGGAGCCGCCAAGAAGAGCGGCAGCAAGTCCTCTGGGCCCAGCGTCTCCGAGCTCCTCCTGAAGGCCGTGTCCGCTTGCAAAGAGCGCAGCGGGGCCTCCCTGCCCGCCCTCAAGAAGGCTCTGTCCGCTGCAAACTACGATGTGGACAAGAACAACAGCCGCGTTAAGCTCGCTCTCAAGGCCTTGGTGACCAAAGGAAGCCTCGTCCAGGTCAAAGGCACCGGCGCCTCCGGCTCCTTCAAAATCAACAAGCAGCAGCTCAACCAAGCCGACAAGAAAAAGGCGGCCAAGAAGAAGAGCCCGGCCAAGAAAGCCGCTTCCGCTGCCAAGTCTCCCAAAAAGCCCAAGAAAGCTCCCAGCGCAGCCAAGAGCCCCAAAAAGGCTCCAGCCAAGAAACCGGCAGCTGCCAAAAGGCCTAAAGCCGCCGCAAAGCCCAAGAAGGCCGCCAGGAGCCCGGCAAAGAAGGCTGCCAAGCCCAAGAGCCCGGCCAAGAAGGTGGCCAAGCCCAAGAAAGCTGCGCCCAAGAAAAAGTAATTGCTCCAGGTCGTCGCTACCCCCTGCTTAACACAAAGGCTCTTTTCAGAGCCACCAACTCCTCTCCAAAGAGCTGTAACCGATCGCCCGCCTGCCCTACCCTCGTTGCTGCAGGCTCTGTGATAAACGGTGGGCACCCAGTCGGCCAGATGTTTCCTATGACCCCGGGGTAAAGTGGTTGGGGGTGTGTGTGATTGGCGCTGAGGTGACCAGGCCCATAACATATATATATATATATATAGCGTGTGCCGGCGTTTATTGAAATCCTCAAAGTAGCGCGCATTGGCACTGTAAAAGGGGGGAGGAGGGTCCCCGATACGGGAACTGTGGTCATTCCAACAGGGCGTGTGATCAGAGTACACACGGTGGAGCAACGGATTACAGTAACCGTTGCTTATGGACACAGTGCGGGCGGTAACAGATTGTGTCATCGGCCGTCTCTACTGAAAGATATTGGATCAGTTAAACTGCCTGTGTTACCGAACAGTCTGTGCAATGGCGGCGCTGTGCCAGACCACGTCCTCCCGGCAGCGGGTGAGCGGGGGGCTTGTGGCAATGCAGCATGAAAGGAAGGAGAGTGGGGGGACGGGAGTGCGGGCAATGTGCAGCTCTTTTGCAGGAGGATTTGGTGGCTCTTAAAAGAGCCTTTGTGGTTTTATGTGGGAGAGGCTGGAGCGCAGGGTGTTTCCTTAGGCCCTCTCTCCGCGGATTCTGCGGGCGAGCTGGATGTCCTTGGGCATGATTGTGACCCTCTTGGCGTGGATGGCGCAGAGGTTGGTGTCCTCGAAGAGTCCGACGAGGTAGGCCTCGCTGGCCTCCTGCAGGGCCATGACGGCGGAGCTCTGGAAGCGCAGATCGGTCTTGAAGTCCTGGGCGATTTCTCGGACGAGACGCTGGAAAGGCAGCTTGCGGATGAGCAGCTCGGTGGACTTCTGGTAGCGTCGGATCTCTCGCAGAGCGACGGTGCCGGGCCGGTAGCGGTGAGGCTTCTTGACTCCGCCTGTGGCCGGGGCGCTCTTCCTGGCCGCCTTGGTGGCCAGCTGCTTGCGGGGAGCTTTGCCGCCGGTGGACTTGCGAGCGGTCTGCTTGGTTCGGGCCATCGCACTGACTGAGCTTCTCTCGCTACGGGAACGAAATGAATGCTTATGGCGGGCGGCTCTCTCTTTTATACCCGCGCCGCCTGAGTAACGGCTGTGCCAGACACGCCCCTTGTTTTGATTGGATAGTTCAACACGCCCGCTAAAAACCAAGGAAGACGTTAATAGTGAAGAAAACGATTAGAGCTTAAATGGGAAAAGCGACCCGCTTAGTTCTAGCCAAAACCGCCGTCCTTTCTAGAGTTAAACCAACTTTAAAAACTCTGGAAACTCAGCCTGGAAGCAGCGCGCACTGACTTGAAGCTCCCTCTAATTTCCAGCAGGTGGCGCCGCGCAGACAGTTTTCATTGTAAGGATTTAGAAAGCTTTGTTACATTGTATCGCTTCTCTTTCATAGGCCCTGATCAGCCTTCACTTCGCTACTTGGTGTTACTATATTTCCAATTCATAAAAGTATTCTGTATCTTAACAAACGTCAATCATCACAGTCGCTGTTTCGGGAGGCAATGAGCTGTGGCACCAGCTATTTTTTAGTAATAAATATTCCCAAATAGCCTTCCACCACAAGGCATTACATGCTAAAGTAAACGGTGGGGAAAAAAAAAACATGATTCTCACCAACCACCGCAGCCCATCAATCCAGGTCATAGTGTCATTCATTCATCAGATTTGCCCATTGACAGAGTTCCAACCAGAGAATGAACCAATGATGTAACCCGCATCTCCAGCCTGTGTGTGTTTTTGCGGGGGACGGGGTCGTGGTGTGAGCCTAAGTGCACTTACTTCATTTCAAGCTGTTAGGAAATGTCTGAAGTTCGGAGCCTGGATCTTTTGAATGGAAACAATAGATTTGATGTGGAGGGTGCAATCATTTTCTATTTTAGCAGCCTTTAGATGCTCCTAAGCAAGTAGGTGAGGCACTTAAACGTGAGGGCTGGGACATGTTTCAGAATATTGTAGCTCGCATTGTGATTAACTAGGACAATAATAATAATAAATGCAGAAGACTAGAATCCGGATGAAGCACCTGCCAAAAGAGAAGGCACGATGCTGTGTCAGAACTGGAAAGCTTCTGGCGAGGAGAACACAGGTTTGGGCCTCAAATGGTTCATGAGACTCATTGAAGAACAGAAAGAGAGTTGCTATGGCTAAAGGGAGAAAATGGCGCTAATAGAGCTGAGATCGGGGAAGAGAATAACAGGAAATAAAACAGGAGAAAGAAAAAAACGGATCTGACATGACACGGGATCACTTGTCAGTGTATTGGTGATTACAAAGAAAATCCACAGACATTCAAATCCCATAACTGTCCAACGTTAGGATTAAATAAAATCTCTTCATGGGCAGGATCGCAGCGCAAATTTGTGGGGTTGTGACCTACATTTTTTCTAGCAAATTTCCCTCACACATCAGAGCCTTTCTACTTGTACATATGCAGCGATAGCTCTGATTAAAGGAGTTTAGCTCTCGGTGCCGAGCCCAGTAAGTTATTTATCTCATTGTAACTGTTATATTATATTTCACCTTTCTTAGCAAAGACTGGAAAAGTGGATAGTTTTATTTGGCTCCTACGACCCATGTAATGATGGCCATTTCTGACCCTTATTCTCCTACGCAGTGGTAAGACTATATCGGCAACCCGGGCTCTGTTGCTGCTCATATCCTGGCTCAGCCTGTGCAACACAATCATATAGAAATATATTGGTTTGCATGTTCCCCCCATATCCCGTTTATCCTTTTACTTACTCTTCTGTCTGGTTTTATTCTATATGTTTAACTTTTCTTTCTAACTTGGTTCTGTCATGTCTTGTTGAAAGACTTCTCATTGTATTTTACACTTTCCCTCAATCTCGGTTCTTGCTTTCCTTCCTTCCTTCTGTTTCTTTTTAAAATGATCATTTTATCTTTCCCACCTTCCTTCAAACTATCTCTCACAATTTCATCCCAACTGATTTTTACTTTCTGTCCATCTCTCTCTCTGTTTAACATCCCTTCCACGTTTCATTGCTCTCTCTCTCTTTTTATACTGCTCCCGTTTTTTCTTCAACCTTCCTTTAATTGCTTTCTCCTTTGTCACCTTCTCTGTACACCGTATTTCCATTTGTAGCTGGTTATGACACATTTTCATTTTCTCTTTTCAGATGTTTCATTACATTTCTCTTCTTACCACTGCTTAATCATTCCTTTTCTATATATGTTCCTTCCATCTCTCTTCTCATTTGGGTTGATCCAGCAACATATTTTTTTCAAAACCGTCTCTTAAATTTCTGGTGATGTGTTAAGCAGGTCCTCGGTGTATTCCTACCACTGAAGACCTGCAAGTAGATCGGCATCGCCGAGTGTATGGGGTGATCTGAGAGCATAGCACAACACAACCATAAATAGAGACATCATTACAAGGGCTGGCCGGGCATTGGACAGACAATGATCAGCCATCACCGTTACAGAATTTCGGCGGGCAATTTCAAATATCACGTGATGGGTGACGTCTATGATTTCGGGTGCAAATTAACGGCCAGTTTCATTAGCGAAGGCTATAGTTCTAATAGGTATTTGGAAACGGTCGAGAGAACATGTTACATCGAGTCTGCATTATGTCTAAGCAGGCACCCAGCCAAAAACACAATCTGCAAAAAAAAAAAAAAATCAATGGTCGGCGATTTCTATAAAATCGCTGATACGATAAGGTCACAAAAATAAAAAGTACAATGGTATTTATTTATTTTGAAGCAGAGAAAATATATCTGGTGATTGCTGCCAATTAAAATCCTATATTGGGTTTATCAAGCTAAATGTTAATTATCTGTGGCGTGCGCCTGGAAAAAAAAAGGCGGGAACAGAAAGCCAAGCGTTGTGAATTACGGCGGGCAATGTAAAACTAGGCACGTGACGTCACTACGAGCTATACACAGATGGACAAGATGGCGGTTATGGTACAAGCCCTAAAAACGGCTCGTCTCAGCAACCGAGGAGCGGGGTATATCTTTACGTTTAAACGTGTTTCATGGAGAACGTGTCGTTATGTCTGTCTCAGGAAATTGGCCATTTTATAGAAAGTCAGGAGCGCCATCATTTAGCAGACATGGCAATCGCGCCAAGGCGATAGTTTAGTAGCTCTTTGTGGAGAAAGTGGGTGGCTCTGAAAAGAGCCTTTGTGTTGTGCAGTGGGGGTGAGGTGAGTTTATTTGCCCTTGGCAGGCTTGGCGTGGCTCTCGGTCTTCTTGGGCAGCAGCACGGCCTGGATGTTGGGCAGGACGCCGCCCTGGGCGATAGTGACCCCACCGAGCAGCTTGTTGAGCTCCTCGTCGTTGCGCACTGCCAGCTGCAAGTGTCGGGGGATGATGCGGGTCTTCTTGTTGTCCCGGGCAGCGTTGCCGGCCAGCTCGAGAATCTCAGCAGTCAGGTACTCGAGCACGGCAGCCAGGTAGACGGGAGCTCCGGCGCCCACCCGCTCGGCATAGTTGCCCTTCCTGAGCAGACGGTGGACACGGCCAACAGGGAACTGGAGACCGGCCCGGGAGGAGCGGGTCTTGGCCTTAGCACGAGCCTTGCCACCTTGCTTGCCGCGTCCAGACATAATGAAAGTGAGACAAAGATCCGCGTTCAGTCAATGCGAGAATGACTCTGACAAGCCGCCCCTTCCCATTTCTACCTTTGCAATAGGAGGCGTGCGCTGCTGCCATTGGACGCTCCACAGCCCAGCCATAGGCGTGTGGATTTCTGAAATGCACCAATCAGAGGAGACTGGGAGGAGCAAAGTGACATCACTGTTGTGGGCGTTAGTTTTCCCTCCAATAATACTTTGCACAACCAGGAATACTCGTTAGCATAAGGGGCCTATAAGAGCAGCAGCAGAGGGCTGGACGAGCACATTGTCTCCGAGCAATAGACGAGTGTTAGCTGCAGTCATGCCTGAGCCAGCCAAGTCCGCCCCAGCACCCAAGAAGGGCTCCAAGAAAGCGGTGAGCAAGAGCCAGAAGAAAGATGGCAAGAAGCGTAGGAAGACCAGGAAGGAGAGCTACTCCATCTACGTCTACAAGGTGCTCAAGCAGGTCCACCCTGACACCGGCATCTCCTCCAAGGCCATGAGCATCATGAACTCCTTCGTCAATGACATCTTCGAGCGCATCGCCAGCGAGGCTTCCCGCCTGGCTCACTACAACAAGCGCTCCACCATCAGCTCCCGGGAGATCCAGACCGCCGTCCGCCTGCTGCTGCCTGGTGAGCTGGCTAAGCACGCCGTCTCCGAGGGCACCAAGGCCGTCACCAAGTACACCAGCGCCAAGTAACCGCTCTCTCCTGTTCCTATAAACAAACCAAAGGCTCTTTTAAGAGCCACCCACAGTTTCCCAGCAGAGCTACGTTATGCCATTGTATGTCCATACGTATAGATGATTACATGTAGTACAAAACTCCCAAACAATTAGATACGCACCACCTCCAGGATACGCACCACCTCCAGGATATCAAAGTAGGTGCCAGCCTAAGGGTTTCACTATTATGCCACTATGCGTGAGTTTCCAGGGCTAACCCACAACTGTCCTCCAAAGGCTGCACACTAATGACCCATAAATATAATTTATTCAGAAAAGGATTTCATCAAATATGACATACATCACAATGAAACATAACACTTAATACTAGACATAAAAATCAGATAAAAACAAAAACCAAGTGGGGAGAAACTCCAGGACTAACCAATTGTTATACATACACCAATGATTGCTACCAATCTTCACATCGAAGATAAGTCCAGCATGATTTTAAATACATATACTAACCGATACTTATGAGATCTAAGTGCATGTGCATTGATCCTCTATGCAATATGCATATATATATATATATATATATATATCCAGTCCTATCTCAAATCTCTCGTGCCCCCTTTACAACTAAAAACAGTATCCAGTGTATGAATGAATGAAGGGCGCTATGGCGTCTCCAAAAGCGACTATACAGCTCTTTGTAAGAAGTAGTGGGTGGCCCTTAAGAGGACCGTTGGTTTGCCGCTATGGGGTAAGAAGGAGCGAGCGGGTGGGCGGGTTTAGCCTCCGAAGCCGTAGAGAGTGCGTCCCTGCCGCTTGAGAGCATAGACGACATCCATGGCGGTGACGGTCTTGCGCTTGGCGTGCTCGGTGTAGGTGACAGCGTCGCGGATCACGTTCTCCAGGAAGACCTTGAGCACCCCGCGGGTCTCCTCGTAGATGAGGCCGGAGATGCGCTTGACACCCCCTCTCCGAGCCAGGCGGCGGATGGCGGGCTTGGTGATGCCCTGGATGTTATCACGCAGCACCTTCCTGTGCCTCTTGGCGCCTCCTTTCCCCAGGCCCTTCCCGCCTTTGCCTCTTCCAGACATCTCCAATTCAGCTGCTGCTTTCTCTCGCTCAGACGACTGCTCTCAACCGCTCTCCAGCCCCTCCTTATATACAGCCGGAGCGGACCTGATGGGAGACTGCACAGAAATGGGCGGGGCTTCCGCGCTCGTTGTGCATTGTGCAGGAACAAAGCCATGCGCGGCCCTCGGGCTCCTAGCGAACATTTACACCGACAGTCTGAGAACTGCTCAAGTCCACACAGCTCTGAAAGTGATCTCCACCCGCATTGCGGTCCCTTCATTAGAACCTGCGCCGAACAAACACACATTTGGGATGGAAGGAGACAATAACGAGAGCTAAGGGAAAGACGTAGTAATATGTGTGTTTCGCTCATGCAGTTACAGCATTGAATATTACAAGAGGGGAAATACCCGGCATTTCAAACGCCATAGAAACGGTGACTATGGCATCATGGTGGGTTTTCTTATGCTCCAATCACTTTTTGGGCGGGAAATTTGAAATTACATTTCTTCCAATCGTGGGCGAGTAGGGAAAGCCTTTCCCAGCCTCCTTTGCGGCATGCTCTCACCTTAGCCACCAGGCGGCGCTGTTGCAGCACTATCTGTTCCAGTCTTCCTTCTGCTCAATGCGGCCGCTGACTGTTAAGAAGCTTCCGGGGAAACGGACACAAGTGAATTGGCGGCCACTACACCCCAAAACATTGGGCCCCTCACAGCACTAAACACGCACATCTGACCCCGAAAAGCACAAACTATTATTATGTCATATTCTCATGTGTTTTATTTCCATGACACGCAGGAGGAAAGCACCAAGTGCTTAAAGGACAAAGCCACATCCTATACAGTGGCATTGAAGCCTCCCACCAATGTCAGGATCATACACCTGTAGCGAGGAGACTTCTCTATGGCCACAAACATGGAGCAAAGCGACTCCCTAGACCAGCTGTCCCCACATCTATGGGACTGACCGAGGCCTCCCTCATAATACAATGTACTGACCCCATAACCCTCCATATATTCCTATAGAGAGGCCACTAGGGGGAAGTGACCCATAACCCTTCATATATTACTATAGAGAGGCCAATAGGGGGAAGTGACCCATAACCCTCCATATATTCCTATAGAGAGGCCACTAGGGGGAAGTGACCCATAACCCTCCATATATTCCTATAGAGAGGCCACTAGGGGGAAGTGACCACATAACCCTCCATATATTCCTATAGAGAGGCCACTAGGAGGAAGTGACCCCATAACCCTCCATATATTCCTATAGAGAGGCCACTAGGGAGAACTGACCCCATAACCCTCCATATATTCCTATAGAGAGGCCACTAGGGGAAGGTGACACCATAACCATCAATATATTCCTATAGAGAGGCCACTAGGGGGAAGTGACCCATAACCATACATATATTCCTATAGAGAGGCCACTAGGGGGAAGTGACCCCATAACCCTCCATATATTCCTATAGAGAGGCCACTAGGGGGAAGTGACACCATAACCCTCCATATATTCCTAGAGAGAGGCCACAAGGGGGAAGTGACACCATAACCCTCCATATATTCCTATAGAGAGGCCTCTAGGGGGAAGTGACCCATAACCCTCCCTATATTCCTATAGAAAGGCTACTAGGGGGAAGTGACCCCTAACCCTCCATTTATTCCTATAGAGAGGCCACTAGGGGGAAGTGACCCATAACCCTCCATATATTCCTATAGAAAGGCCACTAGGGGGAAGTGACCCATAACCCTCCAAATATTCCTATAGAGAGGCCACTAGGGGGAAGTGACACCATAACCCTCTATATATTCCTATAGAGAGACCACTAGGGGGAAGTGACACATAACCCTCCAAATATTCCTATAGAGGGCCCACTAGGGGGAAGTGACACATAACCCTCCATATATTCCTATAGAGAGGCCACTAGGGGGAAGTGACCCATTACCCTCCATATATTCCTATAGAGAGGCCACTAGGGGGAGGTGACCCATAACCCTCCATATATTCCTATAGAGAGGCCACTAGGGGGAAGTGACACCATAACCATCCATATATTCCTATAGAGAGGCCACTAGGGGGAGGTGACCCATAACCCTCCATATATTCCTATAGAGAGGCCACTAGGGGGAAGTGACCCCATAACTCTCCATATATTCCTATAGAGAGGCCACTAGGGGGAAGTGACCCCATAACCCTCCATATATTCCTATAGAGAGGCCACTAGGGGGAGGTGACACCATAACCCTTCATATTTTCCTATAGAGAGGCCACTAGGGGGAAGTGACACCATAACCCTCCATATATTCCTATAGAGAGGCAACTAGGGGGAAGTGACACCATAACCCTCCATATATTCCTATAGAGAGGCCAATAGGGGGAAGTGAACCATAACCCTCCATATATTCCTATAGAGAGGTCACTAGGGGGAAGTGACACCATAACTCTCCATATATTCCTATAGAGAGGCCACTAGGGGGAAGTGACCCATAACCCTCCATATATTCCTATAGAGAGGTCACTAGGGGGAAGTGACACCATAACTCTCCATATATTCCTATAGAGAGGCCACTAGGGGGAAGTGACACATAACCCTCCATATATTCCTATAGAGAGGCCACTAGGGGGAAGTGACACCATAACTCTCCATATATTCCTATAGAGAGGCCACTAGGGGGAAGTGACCCATTACCCTCCATATATTCCTATAGAGAGGCCACTAGGGGGAAGTGACCCATAACCATCCATATATTCCTATAGAGAGGCCACTAGGGGGAAGTGACCCATTACCCTCCATATATTCCTATAGAAAGGCCACTAGGGGGAAGTGACACCATAACCCTCCATATATTCCTATAGAGAGGCCACTAGGGGGAGGTGACACCATAACCCTCCATATATTCCTATATAGAGAGGCCACTAGGGGGAGGTGACCCATAACCCTCCATATATTCCTATAGAGAGGCCACTAGGGGGAAGTGACACCATAACCCTCCATATATTCCTATAGAGAGGCCACTAGGGGGAAGTGAACCCATAACCCTCCATATATTCCTATAGAGAGGCCTCTAGGGGGAAGTGACCCATAACCCTCCATATATTCCTATAGAGAGGCTACTAGGGGGAAGTGACTCATAACCCTCCATATATTCCTATAGAGAGGCCACTAGGGGGAAGTGACCCCATAACCCTCCATATATTCCTATAGAGAGGCCACTAGGGGGAGGTGACACCATAACCCTCCATATATTCCTATAGAGAGGCCACTAGGGGGAAGTGAACCCATAACCCTCCATATATTCCTATAGAGAGGCAAATAGGGGGAAGTGACCCCATAACCCTCCATATATTCCTATAGAGAGGCCACTAGGGGGAAGTGACCCATAACCCTCCATATATTCCTATGGAGAGGCCACTAGGGGGAAGTGACCCATAACCCTCCATATATTCCTATAGAGAGGCCACTAGGGGGAAGTGACCCATAACCCTCCATATATTCCTATGGAGAGGCCACTAGGGGGAAGTGACCCATAACCCTCCATATATTCCTATAGAGAGGCCACTAGGGGGAAGTGACCCATAACCCTCCATATATTCCTATGGAGAGGCCACTAGGGGGAAAGTGACCCATAACCCTCCATATATTCCTATGGAGAGGCCACTAGGGGGAAGTGACCCATAACCCTCCATATATTCCTATAGAGAGGCCACTAGGGGGAAGTGACCCATAACCCTCCATATATTCCTATAGAGAGGCCACTAGGGGGAAGTGACCCATAACCCTCCATATATTCCTATAGAGAGGCCACTAGGGGGAAGTGACCCATAACCCTCCATATATTCCTATAGAGAGGCTACTAGGGGGCAGTGACCCATAACCCTCCATATATTCCTATAGAGAGGCCACTAGGGGGAAGTGACCCATAACCCTCCATATATTCCTATAGAGAGGCAAATAGGGGGAAGTGACATGATAACCCTCCATATATTCCTATAGAGAGGCCACTAGGGGGAAGTGACCCATAACCCTCCATATATTCCTATGGAGAGGCCACTAGGGGGAAAGTGACCCATAACCCTCCATATATTCCTATGGAGAGGCCACTAGGGGGAAGTGACCCATAACCCTCCATATATTCCTATAGAGAGGCCACTAGGGGGAAGTGACCCCATAACCCTCCATATATTCCTATAGAGAGGCCACTAGGGGGAAGTGACCCATAACCCTCCATATATTCCTATAGAGAGGCCACTAGGGGGAAGTGACCCATACCCTCCATATATTCCTTTAGAGAGGCCACTAGGGGGAAGTGACCCATAACCCTCCATATATTCCTATAGAGAGGCTACTAGGGGGCAGTGACCCATAACCCTCCATATATTCCTATAGAGAGGCCACTAGGGGGCAGTGACCCATAACACTCCATATATTCCTATAGAGAGGCCACTAGGGGGAAGTGACCCATAACCCTCCATATATCCCTATAGAGAGGCCAATAGGGGGAAGTTACACCATAACCCTCCATATATTCCTATAGAGAGGCCACTAGGGGGAAGTGACCCATAACCCTCCATATATTCCTATAGAGAGACCACTAGGGGGAAGTGACCCATAACCCTCCATATATTCCTATAGAGAGGCCACTAGGGGGAGGTGACACCATAACCCTCCATATATTCCTATAGAGAGGCCACTAGGGGGAAGTGACCCATAACCCTCCATATATTCCTATAGAGAGGCCACTAGGGGGAAGTTACACCATAACCCTCCATATATTCCTATAGAGAGGCCACTAGGGGGAAGTGACACCATAACCCTCCATATATTCCTATAGAGAGGCCACTAGGGGGAAGTTACACCATAACCCTCCATATATTCCTATAGAGAGGCCACTAGGGGGAAGTTACACCATAACCCTCCATATATTCCTATAGAGAGGCCACTAGGGGGATGTGACCCATAACCCTCCATATATTCCTATAGAGAGGCCACTAGGGGGAAGTGACCCATAACCCTCCATATATCCCTATAGAGAGGCCAATAGGGGGAAGTTACACCATAACCCTCCATATATTCCTATAGAGAGGCCACTAGGGGGAAGTGACCCATAACCCTCCATATATTCCTATAGAGAGACCACTAGGGGGAAGTGACCCATAACCCTCCATATATTCCTATAGAGAGACCACTAGGGGGAAGTGACCCATAACCCTCCATATATTCCTATAGAGAGGCCACTAGGGGGAAGTGACACCATAACCCTCCATATATTCCTATAGAGAGGCCACTAGGGGGAGGTGACACCATAACCCTCCATATATTCCTATAGAGAGGGCACTAGGGGGAAGTGACCCATAACCCTTCATATATTCCTATAGAGAGGCCACTAGGGGGAAGTGACCCATAACCCTCCATATATTCCTATAGAGGGGCCACTAGGGGGAAGTGACCCATAACCCTCCATATATTCCTATAGAGAGGCCACTAGGGGGAGGTGACCCATAACCCTTCATATTTTCCTATAGAGAGGCCACTAGGGGGAAGTGACACCATAACCCTCCATATATTCCTATAGAGAGGCAACTAGGGGGAAGTGACACCATAACCCTCCATATATTCCTATAGAGAGGCCAATAGGGGGAAGTGAACCATAACCCTCCATATATTCCTATAGAGAGGTCACTAGGGGGAAGTGACACCATAACTCTCCATATATTCCTATAGAGAGGCCACTAGGGGGAAGTGACCCATAACCCTCCATATATTCCTATAGAGAGGTCACTAGGGGGAAGTGACACCATAACTCTCCATATATTCCTATAGAGAGGCCACTAGGGGGAAGTGACCCATAACCCTCCATATATTCCTATAGAGAGGCCACTAGGGGGAAGTGACACCATAACCCTCCATATATTCCTATAGAGAGGCCACTAGGGGGAAGTGACACCATAACTCTCCATATATTCCTATAGAGAGGCCACTAGGGGGAAGTGACCCATTACCCTCCATATATTCCTATAGAGAGGCCACTAGGGGGAAGTGACCCATTACCCTCCATATATTCCTATAGAGAGGCCACAAGGGGAAGTGACCCATAACCATCCATATATTCCTATAGAGAGGCCACTAGGGGGAAGTGACCCATTACCCTCCATATATTCCTATAGAGAGGCCACTAGGGGGAAGTGACACCATAACCCTCCATATATTCCTATAGAGAGGCCACTAGGGGGAGGTGACCCATAACCCTCCATATATTCCTATAGAGAGGCCACTAGGGGGAAGTGACCCATTACCCTCCATATATTCCTATAGAGAGGCCACAAGGGGAAGTGACCCATAACCATCCATATATTCCTATAGAGAGGCCACTAGGGGGAAGTGACCCATTACCCTCCATATATTCCTATAGAGAGGCCACTAGGGGGAAGTGACACCATAACCCTCCATATATTCCTATAGAGAGGCCACTAGGGGGAGGTGACCCATAACCCTCCATATATTCCTATAGAGAGGCCACTAGGGGGAAGTGACACCACAACTCTCCATATATTCCTATAGAGAGGCCACTAGGGGGAAGTGACACCATAACCCTCCATATATTCCTATAGAGAGGCCACTAGGGGGAAGTGACCCATAACCCTCCATATATTCCTATAGAGAGGCCACTAGGGGGAAGTGACCCATAACCCTCCATATATTCCTATAGAGAGGCTACTAGGGGGAAGTGACTCATAACCCTCCATATATTCCTATAGAGAGGCCACTAGGGGGAAGTGACACCACAACTCTCCATATATTCCTATAGAGAGGCCACTAGGGGGAAGTGACACCATAACCCCCCATATATTCCTATAGAGAGGCCACTAGGGGGAAGTGAACCCATAACCCTCCATATATTCCTATAGAGAGGCAAATAGGGGGAAGTGACCCATAACCCTCCATATATTCCTATAGAGAGGCTACTAGGGGGAAGTGACTCATAACCCTCCATATATTCCTATAGAGAGGCCACTAGGGGGAAGTGACCCCATAACCCTCCATATATTCCTATAGAGAGGCCACTAGGGGGAAGTGAACCCATAACCCTCCATATATTCCTATAGAGAGGCAAATAGGGGGAAGTGACCCATAACCATACATATATTCCTATAGAGAGGCCTCTAGGGGGAAGTGACCCATAACCCTCCCTATATTCCTATAGAGAGGCTACTAGGGGGAAGTGACTCATAACCCTCCATATATTCCTATAGAGAGGCCACTAGGGGGAAGTGAACCCATAACCCTCCATATATTCCTATAGAGAGGCCACTAGGGGGAAGTGACCCCATAACCCTCCATATATTCCTATAGAGAGGCCACTAGGGGGAAGTGAACCCATAACCCTCCATATATTCCTATAGAGAGGCCACTAGGGGGAAGTGAACCCATAACCCTCCATATATTCCTATAGAGAGGCTACTAGGGGGAGGTGACTCATAACCCTCCATATATTCCTATAGAGAGGCCACTAGGGGGAAGTGACCCCATAACCCTCCATATATTCCTATAGAGAGGCCACTAGGGGGAAGTGAACCCATAACCCTCCATATATTCCTATAGAGAGGCAAATAGGGGGAAGTGACCCATAACCATACATATATTCCTATAGAGAGGCCTCTAGGGGGAAGTGACCCATAACCCTCCCTATATTCCTATAGAGAGGCTACTAGGGGGAAGTGACTCATAACCCTCCATATATTCCTATAGAGAGGCCAATAGGGGGAAGTGACACCATAACCCTCCATATATTCCTATAGAGAGGCCACTAGGGGGCAGTGACCCATAACCCTCCATATATTCCTACAGAGAGGCCACTAGGGGGAAGTGACCCATAACCCTCCATATATTCCTGTAGAGAGGCCACTAGGGGGAAGTGACCCATAACCCTCCATATATTCTATAGAGAGGCCAGTAGAGGGCAGTGACACCATAACCCTCCATATATTCCTATAGAGAGGCCACTAGGGGGAAGTGACCCATAACCCTCCATATATTCCTATAGAGAGACCACTAGGGGGAAGTGACCCATAACCCTCCATATATTCCTATAGAGAGGCCACTAGGGGGAAGTGACCCATAACCCTCCATATATTCCTATAGAGAGGCCACTAGGGGGAAGTGACCCATAACCCTCCATATATTCCTATAGAGAGGCCACTAGGGGGAAGGTGACCCATAACCCTCCATATATTCCTATAGAGAGGCCACTAAGGGGAAGTGACACCATAACCCTCCATATATTCCTATAGAGAGGCCACTAGGGGGAAGTGACCCCATAACCCTCCATATATTCCTATAGAGAGGCCACTAGGGGAAAGTGACCCCATAACCCTCCATATATTCCTAGAGAGAGGCCACTAGGGGGAAGTGACCCCATAACCCTCCATATATTCCTATAGAGAGGCCACTAGGGGGAAGTGACCCCATAACCCTCCATATATTCCTATAGAGAGGCCACTAGGGGAAAGTGACCCCATAACCCTCCATATATTCCTAGAGAGAGGCCACTAGGGGGAAGGTGACCCATAACCCTCCATATATTCCTATAGAGAGGCCACTAGGGGGAAGTGACCCATAACCCTCCATATATTCCTATAGAGAGACCACTAGGGGGAAGTGACCCATAACCCTCCATATATCCCTATAGAGAGGCCACTAGGGGGAAGGTGACCCATAACCCTCCATATATTCCTATAGAGAGGCCACTAGGGGGAAGTGACCCATAACCCTCCATATATTCCTATAGAGAGGCCACTAGGGGGAAGGTGACCCATAACCCTCCATATATTCCTATAGAGAGGCCACTAGGGGGAAGTGACCCATAACCCTCCATATATTCCTATAGAGAGGCCACTAGGGGGAAGTGACCCATAACCCTCCATATATCCCTATAGAGAGGCCAATAGGGGGAAGTTACACCATAACCCTCCATATATTCCTATAGAGAGGCCACTAGGGGGAAGTGACCCATAACCCTCCATATATTCCTATAGAGAGACCACTAGGGGGAAGTGACCCATAACCCTCCATATATTCCTATAGAGAGACCACTAGGGGGAAGTGACCCATAACCCTCCATATATTCCTATAGAGAGGCCACTAGGGGGAAGTGACCCATAACCCTCCATATATTCCTATAGAGAGGCCACTAGGGGGAGGTGACACCATAACCCTCCATATATTCCTATAGAGAGGCCACTAGGGGGAAGTGACCCATAACCCTCCATATATTCCTATAGAGAGGCCACTAGGGGTGGTGACCCATAACCCTCCATATATTCCTATAGAGAGGCCACTAGGGGGAAGTGACCCATAACCCTCCATATATTCCTATAGAGAGGCCACTAGGGGTGGTGACCCATAACCCTCCATATATTCCTATAGAGAGGCCACTAGGGGGAAGTGACCCATAACCCTCCATATATTCCTATAGAGAGACCACTAGGGGGAAGTGACCCATAACCCTCCATATATTCCTATAGAGAGACCACTAGGGGGAAGTGACCCATAACCCTCCATATATTCCTATAGAGAGGCCACTAGGGGGAAGTGACACCATAACCCTCCATATATTCCTATAGAGAGGCCACTAGGGGGAGGTGACACCATAACCCTCCATATATTCCTATAGAGAGGCCACTAGGGGGAAGTGACCCATAACCCTCCATATATTCCTATAGAGAGGCCACTAGGGGGAAGTGACCCATAACCCTCCATATATTCCTATAGAGAGGCCACTAGGGGTGGTGACCCATAACCCTCCATATATTCCTATAGAGAGGCCACTAGGGGGAAGTGACCCATAACCCTCCATATATTCCTATAGAGAGGCCACTAGGGGTGGTGACCCATAACCCTCCATATATTCCTATAGAGAGGCCACTAGGGGGAAGTGACCCATAACCCTCCATATATTCCTGTAGAGAGGCCACTAGGGGGAAGTGACACCATAACCCTCCATATATTCCTATAGAGAGGCCACTAGGGGGAGGTGACACCATAACCCTCCATATATTCCTATAGAGAGGCCACTAGGGGGAAGTGACACCATAACCCTCCATATATTCCTATAGAGGGGCCACTAGGGGGAAGTGACCCATAACCCTCCATATATTCCTATAGAGAGGCCACTAGGGGGAAGTGACCCATAACCCTCCATATATTCCTGTAGAGAGGCCACTAGGGGGAAGTGACCCATAACCCTCCATATATTCCTATAGAGAGGCCACTAGGGGGAAGTGACCCATAACCCTCCATATATTCCTATAGAGAGGCCACTAGGGGGAAGTGACCCATAACCCTCCATATATTCCTATAGAGAGGCCACTAAGGGGAAGTGACACCATAACCCTCCATATATTCCTATAGAGAGGCCACTAAGGGGAAGTGACACCATAACCCTCCATATATTCCTATAGAGAGGCCACTAGGGGGAAGTGACCCCATAACCCTCCATATATTCCTATAGAGAGGCCACTAGGGGAAAGTGACCCCATAACCCTCCATATATTCCTAGAGAGAGGCCACTAGGGGGAAGTGACCCCATAACCCTCCATATATTCCTAGAGAGAGGCCACTAGGGGGAAGTGACCCCATAACCCTCCATATATTCCTATAGAGAGGCCACTAGGGGAAAGTGACCCCATAACCCTCCATATATTCCTAGAGAGAGGCCACTAGGGGGAAGTGACCCCATAACCCTCCATATATTCCTATAGAGAGGCCACTAAGGGGAAGTGACACCATAACCCTCCATATATTCCTATAGAGAGGCCACTAGGGGGAAGTGACCCCATAACCCTCCATATATTCCTATAGAGAGGCCACTAGGGGGAAGTGACCCATAACCTTCCATATATTCCTATAGAGAGGCCACTAGGGGGAAGTGACCGATAACCCTCCATATATTCCTATAGAGAGGCCACTAGGGGGAAGTGACCCATAACCCTCCATATATTCCTGTAGAGAGGCCACTAGGGGGAAGTGACACCATAACCCTCCATATATTCCTATAGAGAGGCCACTAGGGGGCAGTGACACCATAACCCTCCATATATTCCTATAGAGGGGCCACTAGGGGGAAGTGACCCATAACCCTCCATATATTCCTATAGAGAGGCCACTAGGGGGAAGTGACCCATAACCCTCCATATATTCCTATAGAGAGGCCACTAGGGGGAAGTGACCCATAACCCTCCATATATTCCTGTAGAGAGGTCACTAGGGGGAAGTGACCCATAACCCTCCATATATTCCTATAGAGAGGCCACTAGGGGGAAGTGACCCATAACCCTCCATATATTCCTATAGAGAGGCCACTAGGGGGAAGTGACCCCATAACCCTCCATATATTCCTATAGAGAGGCCACTAGGGGGAAGTGACCCATAACCCTCCATATATTCCTGTAGAGAGGTCACTAGGGGGAAGTGACCCATAACCCTCCATATATTCCTATAGAGAGGCCACTAGGGGGAAGTGACCCATAACCCTCCATATATTCCTGTAGAGAAGCCACTAGGGGGAAGTGACCCATAACCCTCCATATATTCCTATAGAGAGGCCACTAAGGGGAAGTGACACCATAACCCTCCATATATTCCTATAGAGAGGCCACTAAGGGGAAGTGACACCATAACCCTCCATATATTCCTATAGAGAGGCCACTAGGGGGAAGTGACCCCATAACCCTCCATATATTCCTATAGAGAGGCCACTAGGGGAAAGTGACCCCATAACCCTCCATATATTCCTAGAGAGAGGCCACTAGGGGGAAGTGACCCCATAACCCTCCATATATTCCTAGAGAGAGGCCACTAGGGGGAAGTGACCCCATACCCTCCATATATTCCTATAGAGAGGCCACTAGGGGAAAGTGACCCCATAACCCTCCATATATTCCTAGAGAGAGGCCACTAGGGGGAAGTGACCCCATAACCCTCCATATATTCCTATAGAGAGGCCACTAAGGGGAAGTGACACCATAACCCTCCATATATTCCTATAGAGAGGCCACTAGGGGGAAGTGACCCCATAACCCTCCATATATTCCTATAGAGAGGCCACTAGGGGAAAGTGACCCAATAACCCTCCATATATTCCTAGAGAGAGGCCACTAGGGGGAAGTGACCCCATAACCCTCCATATATTCCTATAGAGAGGCCACTAGGGGAAAGTGACCCCATAACCCTCCATATATTCCTATAGAGAGACCACTAGGGGGAAGTGACCCATAACCCTCCATATATTCCTATAGAGAGGCCACTAGGGGGAAGGTGACCCATAACCCTCCATATATTCCTAGAGAGAGGCCACTAGGGGGAAGTGACCCCATAACCCTCCATATATTCCTATAGAGAGGCCACTAGGGGGAAGTGACCCCATAACCCTCCATATATTCCTATAGAGAGGCCACTAGGGGAAAGTGACCCCATAACCCTCCATATATTCCTAGAGAGAGGCCACTAGGGGGAAGTGACCCCATAACCCTCCATATATTCCTAGAGAGAGGCCACTAGGGGGAAGTGACCCCATAACCCTCCATATATTCCTATAGAGAGGCCACTAGGGGAAAGTGACCCCATAACCCTCCATATATTCCTAGAGAGAGGCCACTAGGGGGAAGTGACCCCATAACCCTCCATATATTCCTATAGAGAGGCCACTAAGGGGAAGTGACACCATAACCCTCCATATATTCCTATAGAGAGGCCACTAGGGGGAAGTGACCCCATAACCCTCCATATATTCCTATAGAGAGGCCACTAGGGGAAAGTGACCCCATAATCCTCCATATATTCCTAGAGAGAGGCCACTAGGGGGAAGTGACCCCATAACCCTCCATATATTCCTAGAGAGAGGCCACTAGGGGGAAGTGACCCCATAACCCTCCATATATTCCTATAGAGAGGCCACTAGGGGAAAGTGACCCCATAACCCTCCATATATTCCTATAGAGAGACCACTAGGGGGAAGTGACCCATAACCCTCCATATCTTCCTATAGAGAGGCCACTAGGGGGAAGTGACCCATAACCCTCCATATATTCCTATAGAGAGGCCACTAGGGGGAGGTGACCCATAACCCTCCATATATTCCTATAGAGAGGCCACTAGGGGGAAGTGACCCATAACCCTCCATATATTTCTATAGAGAGGCCACTAGGGGGAAGTGACCAATAACCCTCTATATATTCCTATAGAGAGGCCACTAGGGGGAAGTGACACCATAACCCTCCATATATTCCTATAGAGAGGCCACTAGGGGGAGGTGACACCATAACCATCCATATATTCCTATAGAGAGGCCACAAGGGGGAAGTGACCCCATAACCCTCCATATATTCCTATAGAGAGACCACTAGTGGGAGGTGACACCATAACCCTCCATATATTCCTATAGAGAGGCCACTAGGGGGAAGTGACCCATAACCCTCCATATATTCCTATAGAGAGGCCACTAGGGGGAAGTGACCCATAACCCTCCATATATTCCTATAGAGAGGCCACAAGGGGGAAGTGACCCCATAACCCTCCATATATTCCTATAGAGAGACCACTAGGGGGAGGTGACACCATAACCCTCCATATTTTCCTATAGAGAGGCCACTAGGGGGAAGTGACCCATAACCCTCCATATATTCCTATAGAGAGGCCAATAGGGGGAAGTTACACCATAAACATACATATATTCCTATAGAGAGGCCACTAGGGGGAAGTTACACCATAACCCTCCATATATTCCTATAGAGAGGCGACTAGGAGGCGGTGACCCATAACCCTCCATAATATTCTTATAGAGAGGCCACTAGGGGGAAGTGACCCATAACCCTCCATATATTCCTATTGAGAGGTGACACCATTACTCTCCATATATTCCTATAGAGAGGCCACTAGTGGACGGTGACCCCATAACCCTCTATATATCCTAAAGAGAGGCCACTAGGAGGTGATGGCCCCATAACCCTCCATATATTTCTCTAGAGAGGGCACTAGGGGTTGGTGAACCCAGAACCCTCTTTATCCCCCCTCCCCCCCATTACCCTGCATATATTCCTCTAGAGAGGCCTCCTGTGGTCTTCCACCCATACGATACACTAGTGTGCTTATTATATGTTTATATTATATTCTACATCAGTGTGTATGTGTGTGTGTGTGTGTGTGTGTGTGTGTGTGTGTGTGTGTGTGTGTGTGTGTGTGTGTGTAATGTGCTTTATCATGTGTGACTATATAATATAATACAATACAATACAATACAATACAATACAATACATGACCATTTGTGGAGTAGAGCTCTCTTTATTAAGTGACCTTCCAGCCCCAGGCCTTCACTTTTATAGAAGAACCCAGAGAGGCCCCGCCTCTCAGTATAAAAGGCCACTCCCCACCGCTCGGTAGGAATTTCCTAGGCCCGGGCCCAGGGATGAAGGAGGGGAACATGTGACCGTGGAGTGCCAATAGATGCACTGATGGATGGCGAAAGGTAAGTATAAGTTAAAGTGCTACTACAGGCAAAGTTAATTATTACAACATTGTCTGCCCCTCTCTCTCTGTCTCCTCTCGCCCCTCTCTCTGCTTCCTCCCACCCCTCTCTCTGCTCCCTCCTGCCCCTCTCGCTCTGCTTCCTCCTGCCCCTCATTCTCTGTCTCCTCCCGCCCCTCTCTCTCTGCTTCCCCCCGCCCATCTCTCTGCTTCCTCCTGCCCCTCTCTCTGCTTCCTCCTGCCCCTCTCTCTCTGCTTCCTCCTGCCCCTCTCTCTCGGCTTCCTCCTGCCCCTCTCTCTCTGCTTCCTCCGGCCCCTCTCTCTCTGCTTCCCCCCACCCCTCTCTCTGTCTCCTCTCGCCCCTCTCTCTGCTTCCTCCCACCCCTCTCTCTGCTTCCTCCTGCCCCTCTCTCTCTGCTTCCTCCCACCCCTCTCTCTGCTTCCTCCTGCCCCTCTCTCTCTGCTTCCTCCTGCCCCTCTTTCTCTGTCTCCTCCCGCCCCTCTCTCGGCTTCCTCCCGCCCCTCTCTCTGTGCTTCCTCCTGCCCCTCTCTCTCTCTGCTTCCTCCCAACCCTCTCTCTGCTTCCTCCTGCCCCTCTCTCTCTGCTTCCTCCTGCCCCTCTCTCTCTGCTTCCTCCTGCCCCTCTCTCTCTGCTTCCTCCTGCCCCTCTTTCTCTGTCTCCTCCCGCCCCTCTCTCGGCTTCCTCCCGCCCCTCTCTCTCTGCTTCCTCCTGCCCCTCTCTCTCTGCTTCCTCCTGCCCCTCTTTCTCTGTCTCCTCCCGCCCCTCTCTCGGCTTCCTCCCGCCCCTCTCTCTGCTTCCTCCTGCCCCTCTCTCTGCTTCCTCCTGCCCCTCTTTCTCTGTCTCCTCCCGCCCCTTTCTCTGCTTCCTCCTGCCCCTCTCTCTCTGTCTCCTCCCGCCTCTCTCTCTCTGCTTCCTCCTGCCCCTCTCTCTCTGCTTCCTCCTGCCCCTCTCTCTCTGCTTCCTCCTGCCCCTCTCTCTCTGTCTCCTCTCGCCCCTCTCTCTGCTTCCTCCTGCCCCTCTCTCTCTGCTTCCTCCTGCCCCTCTCTCTCTGTCTCCTCTCGCCCCTCTCTCTGCTTCCTCCTGCCCCTCTCTCTCTGCTTTATCCTGCCCCTCTCTCTCTGTCTCCTCTCGCCCCTCTCTCTGCTTCCTCCTGCCCCTCTCTCTCTGTCTCCTCACGCCCCTCTCTCTGCTTCCTCCTGCCCCTCTCTCTCTGCTTCCTCCTGCCCTCTCTCTCTGTCTTCTCCCGCCTCTCTCTCTCTGCTTCCTCCTGCCCCTCTCTCTCTGCTTCCTCCGGCCCCTCTCTCTCTGCTTCCCCCCACCCCTCTCTCTGCTTCCTCCTGCCCCTCTTTCTCTGTCTCCTCCTGCCCCTCTCTCGGCTTCCTCCCGCCCCTCTCTCTGCTTCCTCCTGCCCCTCTCTCTGCTTCCTCCTGCCCCTCTTTCTCTGTCTCCTCTCGCCCCTTTCTCTACTTCCTCCTGCCCCTCTCTCTCTATCTCCTCCCGCCTCTCTCTCTCTGCTTCCTCCTGCCCCTCTCTCTCTGCTTCCTCCTGCCCCTCTTTCTGTCTCCTCCCGCCCCTCTCTCTGTCTCCTCCTGCCCCTCTCTCTGCTTCCTCCTGCCCCTATCTCTCTGCTTCCTCTCACCCCTCTCTCTGCTTCCTCCTGCCCCTCTCTCTCTGCTTCCTCCCACCCCTCTCTCTGCTTCCTCCTGCCCCTCTTTCTCTGCTTCCTCCTGCCCCTCTCTCTCTGCTTCCTCCTGCCCCTCTTTCTCTGTCTCCTCCCGCCCCTCTCTCGGCTTCCTCCCGCCCCTCTCTCTCTGCTTCCTCCTGCCCCTCTCTCTCTGCTTCCTCCTGCCCCTCTTTCTCTCTCTCCTCCCGCCCCTCTCTCGGCTTCCTCCCGCCCCTCTCTCTGCTTCCTCCTGCCCCTCTCTCTGCTTCCTCCTGCCCCTCTTTCTCTGTCTCCTCCCGCCCCTTTCTCTGCTTCCTCCTGCCCCTCTCTCTCTGTCTCCTCCCGCCTCTCTCTCTCTGCTTCCTCCTGCCCCTCTCTCTCTGCTTCCTCCTGCCCCTCTCTCTCTGCTTCCTCCTGCCCCTCTCTCTCTGTCTCCTCTCGCCCCTCTCTCTGCTTCCTCCTGCCCCTCTCTCTCTGCTTCCTCCTGCCCCTCTCTCTCTGTCTCCTCTCGCCCCTCTCTCTGCTTCCTCCTGCCCCTCTCTCTCTGCTTCATCCTGCCCCTCTCTCTCTGTCTCCTCTCGCCCCTCTCTCTGCTTCCTCCTGCCCCTCTCTCTCTGTCTCCTCACGCCCCTCTCTCTGCTTCCTCCTGCCCCTCTCTCTCTGCTTCCTCCTGCCCTCTCTCTCTGTCTTCTCCCGCCTCTCTCTCTCTGCTTCCTCCTGCCCCTCTCTCTCTGCTTCCTCCGGCCCCTCTCTCTCTGCTTCCCCCCACCCCTCTCTCTGCTTCCTCCTGCCCCTCTTTCTCTGTCTCCTCCTGCCCCTCTCTCGGCTTCCTCCCGCCCCTCTCTCTGCTTCCTCCTGCCCCTCTCTCTGCTTCCTCCTGCCCCTCTTTCTCTGTCTCCTCTCGCCCCTTTCTCTACTTCCTCCTGCCCCTCTCTCTCTGTCTCCTCCCGCCTCTCTCTCTCTGCTTCCTCCTGCCCCTCTCTCTCTGCTTCCTCCTGCCCCTCTTTCTGTCTCCTCCCGCCCCTCTCTCTGTCTCCTCCTGCCCCTCTCTCTGCTTCCTCCTGCCCCTATCTCTCTGCTTCCTCTCACCCCTCTCTCTGCTTCCTCCTGCCCCTCTCTCTCTGCTTCCTCCCACCCCTCTCTCTGCTTCCTCCTGCCCCTCTTTCTCTGCTTCCTCCCACCCCTCTCTCTGCTTCCTCCTGCCCCTCTCTCTCTGCTTCCTCCTGCCCCTCTCTCTCTGCTTCCTCCCACCCCTCTCTCTGCTTCCTCCTGCCCCTCTCTCTCTGCTTCCTCCTGCCCCTCTCTCTCTGCTTCCTCCTGCCCCTCTCTCTGCTTCCTCCCGCCCCTCTCTCTCTGCTTCCTCCTGCCCCTCTCTCCCTGCTTCCTCTCACTCCTCTCTCTCTGCTTCCTCCTGCCCCTCTCTCTCTGCTTCCTCCTGCCCCTCTCTCTGCTTCCTCCTGCCCCTCTCTCTGCTTCCTCCTGCCCCTCTCTCTCTGCTTCCTCCTGCCCCTCTCTCTCTGCTTCCTCCGGCCCCTCTCTCTCTGCTTCCCCCCACCCCTCTCTCTGCTTCCTCCTGCCCCTCTCTCTGCTTCCTCCTGCCCCTCTCTCTCTGCTTCCTCCTGCTCCTCTTTCTCTGTCTCCTCCCGCCCCTCTCTCGGCTTCCTCCCGCCCCTCTCTCTGCTTCCTCCTGCCCCTCTCTCTGCTTCCTCCTGCCCCTCTCTCTCTGCTTCCTCCTGCCCCTCTTTCTCTGTCTCCTCCCGCCCCTCTCTCGGCTTCCTCCCGCCCCTCTCTCTGCTTCCTCCTGCCCCTCTCTCTGCTTCCTCCTGCCCCTCTTTCTCTGTCTCCTCCCGCCCCTTTCTCTGCTTCCTCCTGCCCCTCTCTCTCTGTCTCCTCCCACCTCTCTCTCTGCTTCCTCCCGCCCCTCTCTCTCTGCTTCCTCCTGCCCCTCTTTCTGTCTCCTCCCACCCCTCTCTCTGTCTCCTTCCGCCCCTCTCTCTGCTTCCTCCTGCCTCTCTCTCTCTGCTTCCTCCTGCCCCTCTTTCTGTCTCCTCCCGCCCCTCTCTCTGTCTCCTCCCGCCCCTCTCTCTGCTTCCTCCTGCCCCTCTCTCTCTGCTTCCTCCCACCCCTCTCTCTGCTTCCTCCTGCCCCTCTCTCTCTGCTTCCTCCTGCCCCTCTCTCTCTGCTTCCTCCCACCCCTCTCTCTGCTTCCTCCTGCCCCTCTCTCTCTGCTTCCTCCTGCCCCTCTCTCTCTGCTTCCTCCCACCCCTCTCTCTGCTTCCTCCTGCCCCTCTCTCTCTGCTTCCTCCTGCCCCTCTCTCTCTGCTTCCTCCTGCCCCTCTCTCTGCTTCCTCCCACTCCTCTTTCTGCTTCCTCCTGCCCCTCTTTCTTTCTCGCCTCCCGCCCCTCTCTCTGCTTCCTCCTGCCCCTCTCTCTGCTTCCTCCCGCCCCTCTCTCTCTGCTTCATCCTGCCCCTCTCTCTCTGCTTTCTCCTGCCCCTCTCTCTCTGTCTTCTCCTGTCCCTCTTTCTGCTTCCTCCTGCCCCTCTTTCTTTCTCGCCTCCCGCCCCTCTCTCTGCTTCCTCCTGCCCCTCTCTCTGCTTCCTCCCGCCCCTCTCTCTCTGCTTCATCCTGCCCCTCTCTCTCTGCTTCCTCCTGCCCCTCTCTCTGCTTCCTCCCGCCCCTCTCTCTCTGCTTCATCCTGCCCCTCTCTCTCTGCTTCCTCCTGCCCCTCTCTCTGCTTCCTCCCGCCCCTCTCTCTCTGCTTCATCCTGCCCCTCTCTCTCTGCTTCCTCCTGTCCCTCTTTCTGCTTCCTCCTGCCCCTCTTTCTTTGTCTCCTCCCGCCCCTCTCTCTCTGCTTTCTCCTGCCCCTCTCTGTCTGTCTCCTCCCGCCCCTCTCTCTGCTTTCTCCTGCCCCACTCTCTGCTTCCTCCTGCCCCTCTCTCTCTGCTTCCTCCCACTCCTCTCTCTCTGCTTCCTCCTGCCCCTCTCTCTCTGCTTCCTCCTGCCCCTCTCTCTGCTTCCTCCTGCCCCTCTCTTTCTGCTTCCTCCTGCCCCTCTCTCTCTGCTTCCTCCTGCCCCTCTCTCTCTGCTTCCTCCCACTCCTCTCTCTCTGCTTCCTCCTGCCCCTCTCTCTCTGCTTCCTCCTGCCCCTCTCTCTGCTTCCTCCTGCCCCTCTCTCTCTGCCTCCTCCTGACTCTCTCCTTAAGCCCCTGAAAGCCTTAGACAGCCAGTGCAAGATGTTGACAGTCGAAGCAGTTTCATTGATCCCCTAAAGTGCTTTTACTGCCTGTGGAGGAATGTATCAGCAGTAGAAGTCTCTTTCAGTCTCAAAGGCCTGTGTCTATAAGGCCTGTGACAGCCAGCTGAGGGGGGGGTAGCAGCAGCAGCAGCATGCTCTTTGAGCCCCTAAAGGCCTGTTACAGACAGTGGTGGAGGGTAACATCAGCAAATGTCTCTGCGAGACCTTTTGGCCTGTGAAAGCCAGAGTATAGTAACCCCAGCAGCAGCAGCAGTCTCTCCGGGCACCTAAAAACATGTGTCATCCAGTGGAGGAGGGTCTCCTTAAGTATCCTTAAGCCCCTAAAGGCCTTTGACAGCAATTTGATGGATATTTTAGCAGAAGCAGCAGTCTCATAGAGAGAGAGTTCATGGGGCCCGTGACTGCTAAAGAAGGTGGGTTGGCAACAACTAATCCCTTTCTGAGTGTCTAAGGCCTGTGACAGTCAGTGGAGAGGGGTAGTAGCAGCAGCATGCTCTTTGAGCCCCTAATGGCCTGTTACAGACAGTGGTGGAGGGTAACATCAGCAAAAGTCACTGTGAGACTCTTAGGCCTGTGAAAGCCAGACTATAGTAACCGCAGCAGCAGCAGCAGCAGTCTCTCTGGGCACCTAAAAACCTGTGTAGGAGGGTAACAGTAGGGGCAGTTGAGCCCCTTAGGCCTGTGAAAGCCAATGCAGGGTAGTAGCAGCAGCAGTCTCTTAGAGTCCCCTAAAAGCATGTGGCAGCCAGTTGTGAAAGGTAGCAGCAACGGTCTCCTTGTGCCCCTTAAGGCCTCTGATAGCCAGTGGAGGAGAGTGAGAGCAGTAGCAGTTTCTTTAAGCCCCTTAGACCTGTGAAAGCCAATGGAGGGTGGCAGTGAGCCCCTAAAAGCTTATTGCAACCAGTGGAGAGGGGTATCAGCAGCACCCTACTTGGGCCCCAAAAGTGGAGGATGGTGGTAGC
Organism: Gastrophryne carolinensis; assembly: GCA_027917425.1. Classification (NCBI taxonomy): domain Eukaryota; kingdom Metazoa; phylum Chordata; class Amphibia; order Anura; family Microhylidae; genus Gastrophryne; species Gastrophryne carolinensis. The sequence goes on from CM051235.1 coordinate 628,276,343, forward strand.
AGCAGCAGCAACAGCCTCACTGAGCCCCAAAAGGCCTCTGACAGCCAGTGGATGACGGTGACAGCAGCAGTAGTCTCTCAGTCTCACCTTAATTCCTGTGACAGCCATTGGAAGAGAGTAACAGCAGAAGCAGTATCATTAAGCCTCTAAAAGCCAGTGGCAGCCAGAGCAGGAGGATAGCAGTAATAACATTCTAACAGAGACCATAAAGCCTGGGACAGTCAGTGGAGGTGGGTATAAGTAGCCACAGACTTACTGAGCCCCTAAAGGCCTTTGACAGCAATTGGAGGGATGTGATAGCAGAAGCGGCAGTCTCATAGAGTTCATGGGGCCTGTGACTGCTAAAGGAGGTGGGTTGGCAACAGTCAATTGTTCTATGAGTGTCTAAGGCCTGTGATAGCCAGTGGAGAGGGGTAGCAGCAGCAGCAGCAGTCTCTTTAAGCCACTATAGGCCTTAGACAGCCAGTGGAGAGGGATAAAAGCAGCAGCAGAAGTCTCCTTAAGCCCCTAAAGACATTAGACAGCCAGTGGAGAGGGGTAGCAGAAGCAGAAGTCCCATTGGGCCCCTAAGGCCTCTGACAGCCATGTGAGGGGGATAAAAGCCATCATAGCCTCATAGAGCTGCCAATGGTCTTTTTACAGCCATTGGAGGAATGTGACAGAGCCAGCAGATCTATTGAGCCCCTAAAGGTCTATTGAAGCCAGTGAGGGAGGGTAACTGCAACAACAGTCACTTAGAGTCTCTAAGGTGGAGGAAATTAACAGCAGCAACAGCAGCATCTATCTCATAGAGCCCATGAGGCCTGTGACTGGCGCACATGCAGACTGTGTTTCACTGCCATGCTCAATGATCTCTTCATGTGAAGCAGACAAATGCATTGATCACCAATAGGAGCTCTTTTGGGCAAGATTGGACAAAATCGTAACAAAGGGGGTCACACCGTCCATGTTGGACTTTGGGATGGTCTGCACTGATAATATATTGGGGGGGGGGGGTTATGAGCTCCTGCTAAAGCTGAGCTCACCCCGTCACCTGAGACGACCCTCTTACATTTGCCGTGGCCAGAATAGGAGCTTAGTTTCTCACATATCTTTCATAACATAACAATCAGATTTTGGCCTATACCATCAGCTAGGAAATCATTTAGCAAAACTCATCTTATGCTACCAGACCAGCATACTCCTTCCAAGAGCATGGGAAACCTAAGGCTCTTTCCAGAACTACATGCCACAGGAACCAAGACTTGACCCACAAGATACAATTGGGGACATCAGCGACAAGACAATATGTAGGATAGGGTTATTGTTGGTTTCAGTAGCGTAGACTAGATAATGAAATCTACACAAAGGTTTCCAATGAGGAATGGAGCAGGGCTGATAATGTTATTATAGATAAACTGAGTAACAATAGTGAACAAATAAGTTCCAGAGGTGAACAGACCAGAATAGAACAATGTTAATGAGATATAGTGTGAATGGGATCCGACATAACAATGGGATAAGCAATTCAGGATGTGCATTTGTTGTTAAAGTTGCTGTGTATGATATTATTACAAGATCAGATGAAAAATGTCTCTAGCACATGCCTCTACTACAAAGCACAGTACATAGTTCTAGCAGGGAAGCTTGCTACAATGGCTGTAAGCTGTAATGAGAGTTGCCCCCACGGGGTGTAAGCTGTAATAAGGGGTGCCTGCACTGCCTGTACTGAGGGGTACCTGCACTGGCTGTACTGAGGGATGCCCCACTGTCTGTCAGATTTACTGAGGGATGACCACACTGTCTGTAAGCTGTACTGAGGGATGCCCCCACTGGCTGTACTGAGGGATGCCCCCACTGGCTGAATTGAGGGATGCCCCCACTGTCTGTACTGAAGGATGCCCCCACTGGCTGTACTGAGGAATGCCCCACTGTTTGCAAGCTGTACTGAGGGAAGCCCCCACTGTCTGTAAGATGTCCTGAGGGATGCCCCCATTGGCTGTTCTGAGGGATGCCCCCACTAGTAGTTCTAAGGGATGCCCTCACTGGCTGCACTGAGGGATGCCCCCACTGGCTGTTCTGAGGGATGCCCCCACTGGTGGTTCTGAGGGATGCCCCCACTTGTGGTTCTGAGGGATGCCCTCACTGGCTGCACTGAGGGATGCCCTCACTGGCTGCACTGAGGGATGCCCCACTGACTTTACTGAGGGATGCCCCCATTGGCTGTTCTGAGGGATACCCCCACTGGCTCTAAGCTGTAGTGAGGGGGTCCCCCACTGGCTGTATTGAGGGATGTCCCAATGGTTGTAAGCTGTAAGGAGGGATGCCCCAACTGGCTGTAAGCCTTACTGAGGGATGCCCATCTGGCTGTATTGAGGGATGATCAACTGGATGTAAGCTGTAATGAGAAATGCCCCCAATGGCTCTGCTGAGGGATGCCCCCACTGGCTGTAAGCTGTAATAAGGGATGCCCCCACTGGCTGTAAGCTGTAATGAGGGATCCCCCACTGGCTATAAGCTATACTGAGGGATGCCCCCACTGGCTTACTGAGGGATGCCCCCCACTAGCTGTACTGAGGGATGCCCCCACTGGCTGTACTGAGGGATGCCCCCACTGGCTGTACTGAGGGTTGCCTCTGTAAGATGGGATGCCCCCACTAGCTGTATGCTATACTGAGGGATGCGCCAACTGGCTTTTCTGAGGGATGCCTCCACTGGCTGTTCTGAGGGATGCCCCCACAGGCTGCACTGATGGATGCCCCCACTGGCTGTACTCAGGGATGCCCCTACTGACTGTAAGCTGTAGTGAGGGGTGCCCCCATTGGCTGTAAGCTGTAGTGAGGGGTGCTCCCACTGGCTGAACTTAGGGATGCCTCCACTGGTTGTACTGAGGGATGCTCCATTGGCTATAAGCTGTAAGGAGGGATACCCCCACTGGCTGTACTTAGGGATTTCCCAACCGACTGTAAGCTGTAATGAGGGATGCACCCACTGGCTGTACTGAGGGGTGCCCCCATTGGCTGTAAGCTGTAGTGAGGGGTTCTCCCACTGGCTGAACTGTGGTATGCCCCCACTGGTTGTACTGAGGGATGCCCCATTGACTATAAGCTGTAAGGAGGGATGCCCCCTCTGGCTGTAAACTGTAAGGAGGGATGTCCCACTGGCTGTTCTGAGGGATGTCCCCACTGACTGTAAGCTTTAATGATGGATGCCCCCTCTGGCTGTTCTGAGGGATCTACCCACATTCTGTAAGCTTTAAACAGGAATGCCCTCACTGACTGAAATGAGGGATGCCCCCACTGGCTGTAAGCTATACTGAGGGATGCCCCCACTGGCTGTAAGCTATACTGAGGGATGCCCCCACTGGCTGTAAGCTATACTGAGGGATGCCCCCACTGGCTGTAAGCTATACTGAGGGATGCCCCCACTGGCTGTAAGCTGTAGTAAGGGGTGCCCCAATCATCACTCCTCCCACCCAGCTCTCTCTGACTCCTCCCACCTTCTCTCCACCTCCTCCTGACCCTCTCTCTACCTCCTCCCACCACTCTCTTGGCCCCTCTGATAGCCAGTGGAGGAGGGTAACAGCAGTGGCAGTTTCTTTGAGCCTCTTAGACCTGTGAAAGCCAACAGAGGGTGGTAGTGAGGCCCTAAAAGCTTATGACAGACAGTGAAGAGGGGTATCAGCAGCACCCTACTTGAGCCCCAAAAGTGGAGGAAGGTGGTAGTAGCAGCAGCAGAAACAGCCTCACTAAGCCCCAAAAGGCCTCTGACAACCAGTGGACGAAGGTGACAGTGACAGTACTCTCTGAGTTTCACCTTAATCCGTATAAGTAGCCATAGACTTACTGAGCCCCTAAAGGCCTTTGACAGCAACTGGAGAGATGTGATTGTAGAAGAAGCAGTCTTTTTGTGCCCCTAAAGGCCTTTTGGTTCCTAGAAAATAAGGGGAACATCAGTCATTCAGAGTATCTAAGGCCCGTGAAAGCTGGTGGATGAAGGTAACAGAAGCAACTGCAGCTGCAGCAGTCTCATAGAGTTCATGGGGCCTGTGACGGCTAGAGGAGGTGGGTTAGCAACAGCCGAACTCTCTCTGAGTGTCTAAGGCCTAAGAATGCCAGAGGAGGAGGGAAACAGCAGTAACAGTCTCCTTGAGCCCTGAAAGGCTTGTGACAGCCAGTGGAGAGGGGTAGCAGCAGCAGCAGCTGTCTCCTTATGCCCCTAAAGGCCTTAGACAGCCAGTGCAAGATGTTGACCATAGAAGCAGTTTAATTGATCCCCTAAAGTGCTTTTACAGCCTGTGGAGGAATGTATTAGCAGCAGAAGTCTCTCTCAGTCCCAAAGGCCTGTGTCTTTAAGACCTGTGACAGTCAGCTGAGGGAAGTAGCAGCAGCAGGCAGTGGTGGAGGGTAACATCAGCAAAAGTCTCTGTGAAACACTGAGGCCCGTCAAAGCCAGAGTAAAGTAACTGCAGCAGCAGTCTCACCGGGCACCAAAAAACCTGTGACAGACAGTGGAGGAGGGTACCAGCATTGGCAGTTTTTTGAGCCCCTTAGGCCTGTGAAAGCCAAAGGAGGGTGGTAGTAGCAGCTCTTCCCGCCCCTCTGCGTCCTCCTGCCCCTCTCGCTCTGCCTCCTTCGCCCCTCTCTCTGTCTCCTCCCGCCTCTCTCTCTGTCTCCTCCCACCTCTCTCTCTGTCTCCTCCCGCCTCTCTCTCTGTCTCCTCCCACCTCTCTCTCTGTCTCCTCCCGCCTCTCTCTCTGTCTCCTCCCACCTCTCTCTCTGTCTCCTCCCGCCTCTCTCTCTGTCTCCTCCCACCTCTCTCTCTGTCTCCTCCCGCCTCTCTCTCTCTGTCTCCTCCCGCCTCTCTCTCTGTCTCCTCCCGCCTCTCTCTCTCTGTCTCCTCCCGCCTCTCTCTCTCTGTCTCCTCCCGCCTCTCTCTCTCTGTCTCCTCCCACCTCTCTCTCTGTCTCCTCCCGCCTCTCTCTCTGTCTCCTCCCACCTCTCTCTCTGTCTCCTCCCGCCTCTCTCTCTGTCTCCTCCCACCTCTCTCTCTGTCTCCTCCCGCCTCTCTCTCTCTGTCTCCTCCCGCCTCTCTCTCTGTCTCCTCCCGCCTCTCTCTCTCTGTCTCCTCCCACCTCTCTCTCTGTCTCCTCCCGCCTCTCTCTCTGTCTCCTCCCGCCTCTCTCTCTGTCTCCTCCCGCCCCTCTCTCTCTGCCTCCTCCTGCCCCTCTCTCCACCTCCTCCTGCCCCTCTCTCCAACTCCTCCCGCCCCTTTCTCTGCCTCCTCCCGCCCTTCTCTCTGTCTCCTCCCGCCCCTCTCTCCCTGTCTCCTCCTGCCCCTTTCTCTGCGTCATCTTGCCCCTCTCTCTCTTCCTCCTTCCGGCCCTCTCTCTGCTTCCCCCCCACCCCTCTCTCTCTGCCTTCTCACACCTCTCTCTCCCTTCCTCCTCCCACCCCTCTCTCTGTCTCCTCCCGCCCCTTTCTCTTCCTCCTCCTGACCCTCTCCTTAAGCCCCGAAAGGCCTTATACAGCCAGTGCAAGATGTTGACCGTAGAAGCAGTTTCATTGATCCCCTAAAGTGCTTTTTACGGCCTGTAGAGGAATGTACCAGCAGCAGAAGTCTCTCTCAGTCTCAAAGGCCTGTGGCAGCCAGCTGAGAGGAGTAGCAGCAGCAGCATGCTCTTTGAGCCCCTAAATGCCTGTTAAAACATTGGTGAAGGGTAACATCAGCAAAAGTCTCTGTGAATCTTAGGCCCGTGAAAGCAAGAGTATAGTAACCGCAGCAGCAGCAGTCTCTCTGTGCACCTAAAAACCTGTGACAGCTAGTGGAGGAGGGTAACAGCAGTTTTTTTAGCCCCTTAGGCCTGTGAAAGCCAATAGAGGGTGGTAGTAGCCGCAGCAGCCGTCTCTTAGACTCCTCAAAAAGCATGTGGCAGCCAGTTGAGAAAGATTGCAGCACCAGTCTCCTTGTGCCCAAAAAGGCCCATGACAGACAGTGGATGAAGGTGAGAGAATCAGCAGTATCAATAAGCCTCCAAAAGCCAGTAGCAGTCAGTGGAGGGGGATAGCAGCAATAACAGTCTCACAGAGACAATACAGCCTGGGACAGTCAGTGGAGTTGGGTATATGGAGCCACAGACTTACTGAGCCCCTAAAGGCCTTTGACAGCAATTGGAGTGATGTGATAGCAGAAGCAGCAGTCTCCGTAAGCCCCTAAAGGCCTTAGACAGCCAGTGAAGAGGGGTAGCAGCAGCAGCATGCAGTCTTCTTAAGCCCCTAAAGGCCTCTTGATTCCCTAAGACCAGTGAAAGGCAGTGAAGGAGGGTAACAGCACCAGAAGTACCATAGCACCCCTAAGGCCTCTGACAGCCATGGGAGGCTCTCTTCCTGACTCCTCCCACCATTCTCTCTCTGACTCCTCTCAGCCTCTCTCTGCCTCCTCTTGCCCTTCTCTCCGCCTCCTCCTGCCCTTCTCTCCGCCTCCTCCTGCCCCTCTCTATGCTTCCTCCCGCCCCTCTCTATGCTTCCTCCCGCCCCTCTCTCTGCTTCCTCCTGCCCTTCTCTCCGCCTCCTCCTGCCCTTCTCTCCGCCTCCTCCCGCCCCTCTCTATGCTTCCTCCCGCCCCTCTCTCGGCCTCCTCTGATAGTCAGTGGAGGAGGGTGAAAGCAGTATAAGTTTCTTTGAGCCCCTTACACCTGTGAAAGCCAATGGAGGGTGGTAGTGAGCCCCTAAAAGCTTTTGACAGCCAGTGGAGAGGGGTATCAGCAGCACCCTACTTGGCCCCCAAAAGTGGAGGATGGTGGTAGTAACAGCAGCAACAGCGTCACTGAGCCCCAAAAGGCATCTGACAGCCAGTAAAGAGGCCTCCTGTGGTTCTCTACCTATACAATACACTATTGTGCTTATTATATGTTTATATTATATTCTACATCAGTGTATGTGTGTGTGTGTGTGTGTGTGTGTGTGTGTGTGTGTGTGTGTGTGTGTGTGTGTGATGTGCTTTATCATGTATGGCAATACAATACAATACAATTTGTGGAGTAGAGCTCTTTTCATTAAGTGACCTTCCAGCCCCCGGCCTTCACTTTTATAAAAAGACCCAGATAGGCTCCGCCTCTCAGTATAACAGGCCACTCCCCTCAGCTCGGTAGGAATTTCCCAGGCCTGGGCAGGGAGGTAAGAAGGGGAACATGTGCTGGCGGAGCATTAATAGATGCACTGATGGATGGGGAAAGGTAAGTATAAGTTACTAAGTGCTACTACAGGCAAAGGTTATTGTAACACCATTGTGTCAGGCTACATTTGGCGCTGACCTAAACTGTTTTCCATTTTTAAATTGAAGAAGATATGGCCGAGTTATCGAGGTTTACAGGGTCAGGTACACCACACCCCCGTACATCCCGTCCCTCCAATCTGCTCAGGAGGGTGGGCCTGAATTGCTGTTCACCTCCCTCTCTCTGCTCCTTTCTCTCTGCCTTCTCCTGCCCCTCTCTCTGCTTCCTAATGCCCCTCTCTCTCTGCCTCCTCCCGCCCTTCTCTGTCTCCTCCCGCCCCTCTCTCTGCTTCCTCCTGCCCCACTCTCTGCTTCCTCCCGCCCCTCTCTCTCTGCTTCCTCCTGCCCCACTCTCTGCTTCCTCCTGCCCCACTCTCTGCTTCCTCCCGCCCCTCTCTCTGCTTCCTCCTGCCCCTCTCTCTGCTTCCACCCACCCCTCTCTCTCTGTCTCCTTCCGCCCCTCTCTCTCTGCTTCCTCCTGCCCCTCTCTTTCTGCCTCCTCCTGCCCCTCTCTCTCCTCCTCCTCCCGCCCTTCTCTCTCTTCCTCCTCCTGACTCTCTCCTTAAGCCCAGAAAGGCCTTAGACAGTCAGTGCAAGATGTTGACAGTAGAAGCAGTTTCATTGATCCCCTAAAGTGCTTTTACGGCCTGTGGAGGAATGTATCAGCAACAGAAGTCTCGGTCAGTCTCAAAGGCCTGTGGCAGCCAGCTGAGAGGGGTAGCAGCAGCAGCAGCATGCTCTTTGAGCGCCTAAATGCCTGTTAAAACATTGGTGAAGGGTAACATCAGCAAAAGTCTCTGTGAGACTCTTAGGCCCGTGAAAGCCAGAGTATAGTAACCGCAGCAGCAGCAGTCTCTTCGTGCACCTAAAAACCTGTGACAGCTAGTGGAGGAGGCTAACAGCAGTGGAGGGTGGTAGTAGCAGCAGCAGTCTCTTAGACTCCCCTAAAAGCATTTGGCAGCCAGTTGAGAAAGTCCAAAAGTGGAGGATGGTGGTAGCAGCAGCAGCAACAGCCTCACTGAGCCCCAAAGGCCTCTGACAGCCAGTGGATGAAGGTGACAGCAGCAGTAGTCTCTCAGTCTCACCTTAATTCCCTTGACAGCCATTGGACGAGAGTAACAGCAGAAGCAGTATCATTAAGCCTGTAAAAGCCAGTGGCAGCCAGAGGAGGGGGATAGCAGCAATAACATTCTCACATAGACCATAAAGCCTGGGGCAGTCAGTGGAGGTAGATATAAGTAACCATAACACAGGCTTACTGAGCCCCTAAAGGCCTTTGACAGCAATTTGAGCCGAAGCAGCAGTCTCATAGAGTTTATGGGGTCTGTGACTGCTAAAGGAGGTGGGTTGGCAACAGCTAATCCCTTTCTGAGTGTCTAAGGCCTGTGACAGTCAGTGAAGAGGGGTAGCAGCAGCAGTAGTCTCCTAAGCCCCTATAGGCCTTAGATAGCCAGTGGAAAGGGATAACAGCAGCAGAAGTCCCATTGAACTCATAGTCTCATAGAGCTGCCAATGGTCTTGTTACAGCCATTGGAGGAATGTGACAGAGCCAGCAGATCCATTGAGCCCCTAAAGGTCTATTGAAGCCAGTGAGGGAGGGTAACTGCAACAACAGTCACTTAGAGTATCTAAGGCCTGTGAAAGCCTGTGGAGGAAGGTAACAGCAGCAACAGCAGCATCAATCTCATAGAGTCCATGAGGCCTGTGACTGGCGCACATGCAGACTGTGTTTCACTGCCATGCTCAATGATCTCTTCATGTGAAGCAGACAAATGCATTGATCACCAAAAGGAGCTCTTTTGGGCAAGATTGGACAAGATTGCAACAAAGGGGGTCACACAGTCCAGGTTGGACTTTGGGGTGGCCTGCACTGATCAAACATTTGGGGGGGGGGGGGGGGGGGGGGGGGTCATGAGCTCCTGCTAAAGCTGAGCTCACCCCGTCACCTGAGACGACCCTTTTTTTTTAGTTCCTCACATAACTTTTATCATATTCTGGCCTATACCATCAGCTCAGAAATAATTTACCAAAACTCATCTTATGCTACCAGACCAGCATACTCCTTACAAGACCATGGAAAACCTAAGGCTCTTTCCAGAACTACATGCCACAGGAACCGAGACTTGACCCACAAGATACAATCGGGGACATCAGCGACAAGACAATATGTAGGATAGGGTTATTGTTGGTTTCAGTAGCGTAGACTAGATAATGAAATCTACACAAAGGTTTCCAATGAGGAATGGAGCAGGGCTGATAATGTTATTATAGATAAGTTGAGAAACAACAGTGAACAAATAAGTTCCAGAGGTGAACAGACCAGAATAGAACAATGCTAATGAGATATAGTGTGAATGGGATCCGACATAACAATGGGATAAGCAATTCAGGACGCACATATGTTAAAGTTAAAGTTGCTGTGTATGATATTATTACAAAATCAGATGAAAAACGTCTCTGGCACATGCCTCTACTACAAAGCACAGTACATAGTTCTAGCAGGGAAGCTTGCTACATTATTTGTGCACCAGCTCAAACGCTTATAAATCTGCAGCAGTCTAAAAGAATAGAGGCCAGTTTGGCCGGCCTCACCTGGACATAAAACAGTCACCATGTAAACAGTCCCCACTGGCTGTAAGCTATACTGAGGGTTGCTCCTACTGGCTGCATTGAGGGATGCCCCCACTGGCTATAAACTGAAATGAGTGATGCCCCTGCTGCCCGTAAGCTGTAATGAGGGATGCCCCCACTGGCTATAAACTGAAATGAGTGATGCCCCTGCTGCCCGTAAGCTGTAATGAGGGATGCCCCCGCTGCCCGTAAGCTGTAATGAGGGATGCCCCCGCTGCCCGTAAGCTGTAATGAGGGATGCCCCTGCTGCCTGTAAACTGTAATGAGGGATGCCCCCACTGGCTGAAAGCTGTAATGAGGGATGCCTGTACTGACTGTTCTGAGGGATTCCCCACTGGCTGTACTGAGGGATGCCCCCACTGGCTGTACTTAGGGATGCCCCCACTGGCTGTTCTGAGGGATGCCCCAACTGGCTGTGCTGAGGGATGCCCCAACTGGCTGTTCTGAGGGATGCCCCCACTGGCTGTTCTGAGGGATGCCCCCACTGTCTGTTCTGAGGGATGCCCCCACGAGCTGTACTGAGGGTTTTCCCCAATGACTGTAAGCTTTAATCAGGTATGCCCCCGCTGGCTGTCAGCTGTACTGAGGGATACCCCCACTGGCTGTTCTGAGGGATGCACCCACTGGCTTTAAGGAGGGACACCCCCACTGGCTGTAAGCTGTTATGAGGGATGCCCCCACTGGCTGTACTGAGGGATGCCCCCACTGACTGTACTGAGGGATGCCCCCACTGGCTATATGATATACTGAAGGACGCCCCCACTTTATGTTCTGATGGATGCCCCACTGGCTATTCTGAGGGATGCCCTCACTGGTATAATTTTGGCAGGTGGGGTTTACACACAGCACAGATGCCTTGTACTAGGGAAAGTGGTTTTGTAACAAAGCCCCAGCATGCCTCCTCCATCGCAGTGAATGGAGTGGGCATGCCAGCATCACTGCGACTGATGGCAGGGGGAGGACGCCCATTGCAGGGGCTGTCTGGTGAATGGTGATACATTGTGGATGGCGCAGGGGACTTACGATTTGATATATCAGTAAGTGTGTGAGTGCCAGACTGCCACCAGTCAGCTTCTGGGGGACGCGGAGTGAACATCGATTTTGGTAAATGACTTGGCTGGACTATTCACTTAAGGGGGGAAAAATGTATCCGGAGCCTCCACCAGATTGTCTCCACCAAGCTTAATCCAGAACCCGATTCCATACCATAACAAAAACACTCCTACCATGGCTTTGACCCCACTGCTGGCTTGAAAGACACATCAGCTGTGACTATACCATCTGCTTAGAGGAGAGATTCAGGCCACAGCTCTTTAGACCAATGCTGAGTGTTCAACTTAATCCCAGCTGAGTCCTTAAAGGAGCCACAGCACCCTGATCTTGGTCCACACACATCTGCAGAAGTATGCTAAAGCTGCACCACCAAATGACAAGGTGCCTCTGTGTAGTGCAGCCCTAACTCTAACCCATGACAGCCCCCATGGCAATGCAATGGATAAATTGGGAGCAGCTTACCTGAGGTTGCCACATAACCTCAAGTGCAGCACATGGGGAGGAAGGGTCAAAAGCCTCCCAGTACTGCTTGTCTGAAGCTGTACCTGCCATGTTTCCCCTGCTGAGCCCTTGATTGCTCTCCAATTCTGATATAAAATCATTTTGCCAGGGAACACACAACCAGCTTAGGGGACATGGAGAGAGGTATAAGAGAGGGCACAATGGCATCATGTATAACTCTGCTGCCTCATTGACCTCATCTGGGACATATAGTTAGTGTAGCTCCACATGACCTAACTGTTGTCTGCGAAGTGTCAAAAGACCCAGCTCTGCCTTCTCCAGCCACCTAAATATACAGCTGTCGATTTAATACATAATGTTGCCAGGGTAATGGTAAGGTAACCAAAGACAATGTGCCACTTGCCTGATTAACAGGGTGAACACCATGCCATTGGCTCAAAAGATTATTACCAAGAACAAGCAGACGCAAGGAGGGCTTTGCTCCAGTCAGGCCCACACCCACAGCCCAGCTCACAGGGCATCTTGTACCAAGAGAAAGCACCTGTTTAAGTATTTTGTTTTAGCCTGCTTGTATCAGATTTGGTCAAGATGTGGCATCCTAAAGGCTGAATGTTACATGGAAAAGGTTACTGTATGAACAACACTGGACCCCTATCTCATGTCTGCACCAGGACCTGCTCTCATTTAGCACCTCTTCAAGGATCAAGGTGCAAAGAATCCTGAGATGTCCCTCCAAAAGCACCTCTTCAAACCATAGAATAAAAGTAATGGATCAATTCACACCACACGCAACAAAAAGTTTCCACTTAAAAGTATATTTGTAAATAGCTCAGATACAGTACAGAATATTATCAAAAAGGATACAATGCAGATTCAATCTGTAGGCTATGCCCAGTCTCCAGGATCGTAGACCACCTCAAGTAAAAGCAAAAATAAGTGTACTAGGCTATATATCTAATATGCAGACTATATAAGTAAAAGATAGTTACCAAGGCCAATCCTATGAGGGGTCACTAAATCAGTCCTGAAGAGTGTTCCATAAGCATAGCTTAACAATACCAAGTCAAAGAAAACAAAGTGTGGATATACAGTTATACATATATTCAGATTCTGGTCAGAATCTGTTGAATAGTTAGGACATCATCCCAGAAGTACAAGACATTAAATGCAGCAAATGCATAGTATGTTTAAATCATGACACACATCATAGCATGATAAGGCAAAAAAAGCATATAAATGATTACCCACACAGAGTGAACCCTGATCTCAACACACACCTACGTTTCGGGGCTTCCCGGCCCCTTTCTCAAGTTTAAGTATACTAGGACTCAGGATGGACTATAGTCTAGGTGTGTCAGAGACAGTCAGGTATAGTTGTGCACAACAAGGAAAGATTTGTCCAGAACGCAGATTATACCTTCTAGGTATGTAATGTTATTGCTGACATTATGTAGAGAGGATCAGGGGAGATGGTTGATTAACCCCAAGTACAAAGCAGTCCTGTCATCGGGGGTTAGGCAGAGTGTAGAGTCCTTAGTATATAAAAAAGGAAGGTTAAAGAGCATCTAAAAGACTGAAGCATAACCAACAGTTGCTATGAGTCCCCGTATGAGGGTATTATGGACCATTTTCGTGAGTAATACATATCAGCGACAGTCTGCTACAGTTGCGCAGGTTAAGAAAAAAGCCAGTGGGGTGTTTTCCACTCCGGAAAATCGAATTAATTGTAAAGAAGAAAGATGGAAAGAGCTAGATATGGAATTCAGAGGTGATCCATAGGTAGAAACTAGGACCAATGAAAAGTGTTTGACCTGAAAAAGATCTATGAAAAACGGAGACTGTACCTTCTAGGTCTGTAATGTTATTAAAAGCATTATATAGAGATGATTGGGAGAAGATGGTTGGGATGCCAGCAGACCCTATGTATCCTGCCATCGGTAATGAGGCACAGAGTGGGGCCCTTATTACAAAAAGAGAAGGGATAGAAAATATATAGGAGACCAGAGTATACTTATCGGTTATTGTGGGTCCCTACATGAGGATCCTGACTGGACAATTACTGTAGTAGTAATGAACAGGCGGTGTATATCAGTGATGGTCGGCTAAAATTGCGCAGATCAAAGAAAGAAAGCTCCAAAGAGGTGTTTTATCTTATAGGCCTGATGTATAATTGATGATGTGATAGGGAGGTGAGGAGGGTCATCCATATGATGGGATGCAGATGTATTAAACAGATGTATTGGGTGACATGTTAGGAGAATATATTGGATCTTTATAAATAGGGAGCATAGTCCATTTCCTCATTTAGGCCCTTTGGTGTCATGGTCTGTAGAGTATTTGTTATTATTTGTATAGTGACACAAATGAACGATTTGATTGGTAGACAAGCGCAGAAAAAGAGGCTCAGGTGTAGCAAAGAAGCCAGAGGAGTGGAGGCCGACTGCATGGCGACACATAGATGTCATGTGGAGCCGAGTGGAGAGGAAGCAGCACTTTATGTGAAGCAAAGAAGAGGCAGCCATGAACAGAGGAGTCACAGCTCATGGCATCCCCTCCCCAGCCTGCACGATGGGGGACACGGAGTCCCGATCACACAGGCTATACCGGCACCTCCACAGCCCAGGCAGGTGGGACTGTTTTATTGTCACTGCTGAAACTCGCCAATAGAGGACAGAGATGAGGAGTTAGTATGAAGCAATTAGCGGCCCTTAAACTACAGCGTGTGAGGTTCAAGCCCCTGTCAGTGTGAGCTGCGGGGACACCCTGATGTGCTTTTACTTTGGGGTGACAAGCCGCTCTCGGGGTGTCTGTGACGGGAAGAGAGAGGCAGGGCGCCATTGCAGGCTGTTCTATCAGCCCAGTGAGCAGCCCCGGGTGACAGCGCGCTCACAGGTGGCTACAGGGCAGTAGAGGGACCCGGCGAGCTCCGGGGATAGGTTCAGCATCGCCACACGCCGGAGAAATCAGCGTTTTCCCTCCGCCAGAGAAACACAGATCGGCAACAAGGATTCTCCAGCTCCGGTAGCAGAGGCCGTGGGCGTGTCTTAATGTGCAGCCAATCGGTGTGCAGGATTGCGTTGCAGCCTTAGCCAATAGCGGCACAGAGCACGCTCTATATAAGCACTAATGAAGGCGGCGAGCCTGTTCATTTAGCAGCCATGTCCGAGCCTGAGTCTGCCCCAGCCGCCCCTCCCGCAGCGGAGACTCCCGCCAAGAAGAAGCGGCAGCAACCCAAGAAAGCTGGAGCCGCCAAGAAGAGCGGCAGCAAGTCCTCTGGGCCCAGCGTCTCCGAGCTCCTCCTGAAGGCCGTGTCCGCTTGCAAAGAGCGCAGCGGGGCCTCCCTGCCCGCCCTCAAGAAGGCTCTGTCCGCTGCAAACTACGATGTGGACAAGAACAACAGCCGCGTTAAGCTCGCTCTCAAGGCCTTGGTGACCAAAGGAAGCCTCGTCCAGGTCAAAGGCACCGGCGCCTCCGGCTCCTTCAAAATCAACAAGCAGCAGCTCAACCAAGCCGACAAGAAAAAGGCGACCAAGAAGAGGAGCCCGGCCAAGAAAGCCGCTTCCGCTGCCAAGTCTCCCAAAAAGCCCAAGAAAGCTCCCAGCGCAGCCAAGAGCCCCAAAAAGGCTCCAGCCAAGAAACCGGCAGCTGCCAAAAAGCCTAAAGCCGCCGCTGCAAAGCCCAAGAAGGCCGCCAAGAGCCCGGCTAAGAAAGCTGCCAAGCCCAAGAGCCCGGCAAAGGCGGCTGCCAAACCCAAGGTGGCCAAGAGCCCGGCAAAGAAGGTGGCCAAGCCCAAGAAAGCTGCGCCCAAGAAAAAGTAATTGCTCCAGGTCGTCGCTACCCCCTGCTTAACACAAAGGCTCTTTTCAGAGCCACCAACTCCTCTCCAAAGAGCTGTAACCGATCGCCCGCCTGCCCTACCCTCGTTGCTGCAGGCTCTGTGCTCACCAGGTCTGTGATAAACGGTGGGCACCCAGTCCCGGCACTCCTGTAGGCCAGATGTTGCCTATGACCCTGGGTTAAAGTGGTTGGGGGGGGGGGGGGTGTGATTGGCGCTGAAGTGACCAGGCCCATAACATATATACTGTAGCGTGTGCCGGCTTTTATTGAAATCCCCAAAGTAGCGCGCATTGGCAATGTAAAGGGGGGAGGAGGGTCCCCAATACGGGAACTGTGGTCATTCCAACAGGGCGTGTGATCAAAGTACACGGTGGAGCAACGGATTACAGTAACCGTTGCTTATGGACACAGTGCGGGCGGTAACTGTGTGTGTGTGTATATCATCGGCCGTCTCTACCGGGCGCTACTGAAAGACATTTTATTGAATCTAACTGCCTCTGTATGTTACTGAACAGTCTGTGCAATGGCGGCGCTGTGCCAGACCACGTCCTCCCGGCAGCGGGTGAGCGGGGGGGCTTGTGGCAATGCAGCATGAAAGGAAGGAGAGTGGGGGACGGGAGTGCGGGCAATGTGCAGCTCTTTTGCAGGAGGATTTGGTGGCTCTTAAAAGAGCCTTTGTGGTTTATGTGGGAGAGGCTGGGGCGCAGGGTGTTTCCTTAGGCCCTCTCTCCGCGGATTCTGCGGGCGAGCTGGATGTCCTTGGGCATGATTGTGACCCTCTTGGCGTGGATGGCGCAGAGGTTGGTGTCCTCGAAGAGTCCGACGAGGTAGGCCTCGCTGGCCTCCTGCAGGGCCATGACGGCGGAGCTCTGGAAGCGCAGATCGGTCTTGAAGTCCTGGGCGATTTCTCGGACGAGACGCTGGAAAGGCAGCTTGCGGATGAGCAGCTCGGTGGACTTCTGGTAGCGTCGGATCTCTCGCAGAGCGACGGTGCCGGGCCGGTAGCGGTGAGGCTTCTTGACTCCGCCAGTGGCCGGGGCGCTCTTCCTGGCCGCCTTGGTGGCCAGCTGCTTGCGGGGAGCTTTGCCGCCGGTGGACTTGCGAGCGGTCTGCTTGGTTCGGGCCATCGCACTGACTGAGCTTCTCTCGCTACACGAACGAAAAGAATGCTTATGGCGGGCGGCTCTCTCTTTTATACCCACGCCGCCTGAGTAACGGCTGTGCCAGACACGCCCCTTGTTTTCATTGGATAGTTCAAAACGCCCGCCAAAAACCAAGGAAGACGTTAACAGTGAAGAAAACTATTAGAGCTTAAATGGGAAAAGCGACCCGCTTAGTTCTAGCCAAAACCGCTGTCTTTTCTAGAGTTAAACCAACTTTAAAAACTCTGGAAACTCAGCCTGGAAGCAGCGCGCACTGACTTGAAGCTCCCTCTAATTTCCAGCAGGTGGCGCCGCGCAGACAGTTTTCATTGTAAGGATTTAGAACGCTTTGTTACATTGTATCGCTTCTCTTTCACTGAAGCATTTGTTACAAATCATAGGCCCTGATCAGCCTTCACTTCGCTACTTGGTGTTACTATATTTCCAATTCCTAAAGGTATTCTGTATCTTAACAAACGTCAATCATCAGTCGCTGTTTCAGAAGGCAATGAGCTGCGGCACCAGCTTTTCAGGGTTCCTAAAATTGTTTTATACATCTATTATACACGCTGACTCGTAGGTTCCTATTTTTTAATAATAAATATTCCCAAATAGCCTTCCACCACAAGGTATAACATGCTAAAGTAAACGGTGGGGAAAAAACATGATTCTCACCAACCACCGCAGCCCATCAATCCAGGTCATAGTGTCATTCATCAGATTTGCCCATTGACAGAGTTCCAACCAGAGAATGAAACAATGATGTGACCCGCATCTCCAGCCAGTGTGTGTGTGTGTGTTTCTTTATTTTGCGGGGGACGGGGTCGTGGTGTGAGCCTAAGTGCACTTACTTCATTTCAAGCTGTTGGGAAATGCCTGAAGTTCGGAGCCTGGATCGTTTGAATGGAAACAATAGATTTGATGTGGAGGGCAAGGTTCTGGTAGGGAAGGGTGCGATCATTTTCTATTTTAGCAGCCTTTAGATGCCCCTAAGCAAGTAGGTGAGGTACTTAAACGTGAGGGCTGGGGCATGTTCCAGAATACTGTAGCTCGCATTGTGATTAACTAGGACAATAATAATAATAATAATAATAATAAATGCAGAAGACTAGAATCCGGATGAAGCACCTGCCAAAAGAGAAGGCACGATGCTGTGTCAGAACTGGAATACTTCTGGCGAGGAGAACACAGGTTTGGGCCTCAAACGGTTCATGAGACTCATCGAAGAACAGAAAGAGAGTTGCTATGGCTAAATGGAGAAAATGGCGCTAATAGAGCTGAGATCGGGGATAAGAATAACAGGAAATAAAACAGGAGAAAGGAAACGGATCTGACATGACACGGGATCACTTGTTGTCAGTGTATTGGTGATTACAAAGAAAATCCACAGACATTCAAATCCCATAACTGCGCAACGTTAGGATTAAATAAAATCTCTTCATGGGCAGGATCGCGGCACAAATTTGTGGGGCTTTGACCTACATTTTTTCTAGCAAATTTCCCTCACACATCAGAGCCTTTCTACTTGTACATATGCAGCGATAGCTCTGATTAAAGGAGTTTAGCTCTCGGTGCCGAGCCCAGTAAGTTATTTATCTCATTTAACTGTTAGATTTCACCTTTCTTAGCAA
Source organism: Gastrophryne carolinensis (assembly GCA_027917425.1). NCBI lineage: Eukaryota > Metazoa > Chordata > Amphibia > Anura > Microhylidae > Gastrophryne > Gastrophryne carolinensis. Next base: position 628,294,350 of record CM051235.1, read on the forward strand.
AGACTGGAAAAGTGGATAGTTTTATTTGGCTCCTACGACCCATGTAATGATGGCCATTTCTGAGCCTTATTCTCCTGCGCAGTGCTAAGACTATATCGGCCACCCGGGCTCTGTTGCTGCTCATATCCATGGCGAGATTTCCTGCCTCAGCCTGTGCACATCTTCTACCAACACAATCATATAGAAATATATTGGTTTGCATGTTTCCCCCATATCCCGTTTATCCTTTTACTTTCTCTTCTGTCTGCTTTAATTCTATATGTTTAGCTTTTCTTTCTAATTTGATTCTGTCATGTCTTGTTGAAAGACTTCTCATTGTATTTTTACACTTTCCCTCAATCTCGGTTCTTACTTTCCTTCCTTCCGTTTCTTTTTAAAATGATCATTTTATCTTTCCCACCTTCCTTCAAGCTATCTCTCACAATTTCATCCCAACTGATTTTTACTTTCTGTCCATCTCTCTCTCCGTTTAACATCCCTTCCACGTTTCATTGCTCTCTCTCTCTCTCTCTCTTTTTATACTGCTCCCGTTTTTTCTTCAACCTTCCTTTAATTGCTTTCTCCTTTGTCACATTCTCTGTACACACCGTATTTCCATTTGTAGCTGGTTATGACACATTTTCATTTTCTCTTTTCAGATGTTTCATTACATTTCTCTTCTTCCCACTGCTTATTCATTCCTTTTCTTTATATGCTCCTTCCATCTCTCTTCTCATTTGGGTTGATCCAGCAACATATTTTTTTCAAAACCGTCTCTTTAATTTCTGGTGATGTGTTAAGCAGGTCCTCGGTGTATTCCTACCACTGAAGACCTGCAAGTAGATCGGCATCGCCGAGTGTATGGGGTGATCTGAGAGCATAGCACAACACAACCATAAATAGAGACATCATTACAAGGGCTGGCCGGGCATTGGACAGACAATGATCAGCCATCACCGTTACAGAATTTCGGCGGGCAATTTCAAATATCACGTGATGGGTGACGTCAATCAAGAGCGGGGACTGAATTGCGGCTATGATTTCGGGTGCAAATTAACAGCCAGTTTCATTAGCGAAGGCTATAGTTATGATAGCTATTTGGAAACGGTCGAGAGGCACCAGCCAAAACCACAAGCTGCAAAAAAAAAAAAAAAAAATCAGTGGCCGGCGATTTATATAAAATCGCTCATACAAGGTGACAAAATAAAAAGTACATATGGTATTTATTTTGAAGCAGAGGAAATATATATGGTGATCGCTTCCAATGAAAATCCTATATTGGGATTGCAGCCATAGGTGGCCGGATTATCCAGCTAAATGGTGATTATCTGCGGCGTGCGCCTGGAAAAAGGCGGGAACAGAAAGCCAAGCGTTGTGAATTACGGCGGGCAATGTAAAACTAGCCACGTGACGTCACTACGAGCTATATACACAGATGGACAACAATGGCGGTTATGGTACAAGCCCTAAAAACGGCTCGTCTCAGCAACCGAGGAGCGGGGGATATTTTAACGTTTAAACGTGTTTCATGGAGAACGTGTCGCTATGTGTGTGTCAGGAATTTGGTGATAGTTTAGTAGCTCTTTGTGGAGAAAGTGGGAGGCTCTGAAAAGAGCCTTTGTGTTGTGCAGTGGGGGTGGGGTGAGTTTATTTGCCCTTGGCAGGCTTGGCGTGGCTCTCGGTCTTCTTGGGCAGCAGCACGGCCTGGATGTTGGGCAGGACGCCGCCCTGGGCGATAGTGACCCCACCGAGCAGCTTGTTGAGCTCCTCGTCGTTGCGCACTGCCAGCTGCAAGTGTCGGGGGATGATGCGGGTCTTCTTGTTGTCCCGGGCAGCGTTGCCGGCCAGCTCGAGAATCTCAGCAGTCAGGTACTCGAGCACGGCAGCCAGGTAGACGGGAGCTCCGGCGCCCACCCGCTCGGCATAGTTGCCCTTCCTGAGCAGACGGTGGACACGGCCAACGGGGAACTGGAGACCGGCCCGGGAGGAGCGGGTCTTGGCCTTAGCACGAGCCTTGCCACCTTGCTTGCCGCGTCCAGACATGATGAAAGTGAGACAAAGATCCGCGCTCACTCAATGCGAGAATGACTCTGACAAGCCGCCCCTTCCCATTTCTACCTTTGCAATAGGAGGCGTGCGCTGCTGCCATTGGACGCTCCACAGCCCAGCCATAGGCGTGTGGATTTCTGAAATGCACCAATCAGAGGAGACTAGGAGGAGCAAAGTGACATCACTGTTGTGGGCGTTAGTTTTCCCTCCAATAATACTTTGCAGAACCAGGAATAGTCGTTAGCATAAGGGGCCTATAAGAGCAGCAGCAGAGGGCTGGGCGAGCACATTGTCTCCGAGCAATAGACGAGTGTTAGCTGCAGTCATGCCTGAGCCAGCCAAGTCCGCCCCAGCACCCAAGAAGGGCTCCAAGAAAGCGGTGAGCAAGAGCCAGAAGAAAGATGGCAAGAAGCGTAGGAAGACCAGGAAGGAGAGCTACTCCATCTACGTCTACAAGGTGCTCAAGCAGGTCCACCCTGACACCGGCATCTCCTCCAAGGCCATGAGCATCATGAACTCCTTCGTCAATGACATCTTCGAGCGCATCGCCAGCGAGGCTTCCCGCCTGGCTCACTACAACAAGCGCTCCACCATCAGCTCCCGGGAGATCCAGACCGCCGTCCGCCTGCTGCTGCCTGGTGAGCTGGCTAAGCACGCCGTCTCCGAGGGCACCAAGGCCGTCACCAAGTACACCAGCGCCAAGTAACCGCTCTCTCCTGTTCCTAAAACAAACCAAAGGCTCTTTTAAGAGCCACCCACAGTTTCCCAGCAGAGCTACGTTATGCCATTGTATGTCCATATGTATAGATGATTACATGTAGTACAAAACTCAATAGGATACGCACCACCTCCAGGATATTAAAGTAGGTGCCAGCCTAAGGGTCTCACTATACCACTACGCGTGGGTTTCCAGGGCTAACCCACAACTGTCCTCAACAAAGGCTGCACACTACTGATCCATAAATATAATTTATTCAGAAAAGGATTTCATCAAATATGACATACATCACAATGAAACACTTTCATCTGATTTTTATGTCTAGTATTAACACAAAACCAAGTGGGGAGGAACTCCAGGACTAACCAATTATTATACACCAATGATTGCTACCAATCTGAAGATAAATTATTTTATAATCATGCTGGATTTAAGAACATACTGACCAACGCTTATGAGATCAAAGTGCTAAGTGCATGTGCATTGATCCTATATGCATATATCCAGTCCTATCAAATCTCTCGTGCCCCCTTTACAACTATCAATAGTATCCAGTGCAGGAATGAAGGGCGCTATGGCGTCTCCAAAATCGAATATACAGCTCTTTGTAGGAAGTAGTGGGTGGCCCTTAAAAGGACCGTTGGTTTGCCGCTATGGGGTAAGAAGGGGTGGGCGGGTTTAGCCTCCGAAGCCGTAGAGAGTGCGTCCCTGTCGCTTGAGAGCATAGACGACATCCATGGCGGTGACGGTCTTGCGCTTGGCGTGCTCGGTGTAGGTGACAGCGTCGCGGATCACGTTCTCCAGGAAGACCTTGAGCACCCCGCGGGTCTCCTCGTAGATGAGGCCGGAGATGCGCTTGACACCCCCTCTCCGAGCCAGGCGGCGGATGGCGGGCTTGGTGATGCCCTGGATGTTATCACGCAGCACCTTCCTGTGCCTCTTGGCGCCTCCTTTCCCCAGACCCTTCCCGCCTTTGCCTCTTCCAGACATCTCCAATTCAGCTGCTGCTTTCTGTCGCTCAGACGACTGCTCCCAACCGCTCTCCATCCCCTCCTTATATACAGCCGGAGCGGACCTGATGGGAGACTGCACAGAAATGGGCGGGGCGAGGGCGGGGCTTCCGCGCTCGTTGTGCCTTGTGCAGGAACAAAGCCATGCGCGGCCCTCGGGCTCCTAGCGAACATTTACACCGACAGTCTGAGAACTGCTCAAGTCCACACAGCTCTGAAAGTGATCTCCACCCGCATTGCGGTCCCTTCATTAGAACCTGCGCCGAACAAACACACATTTGGGATGGAAGGAGACAATAACGAGAGCTAAGGGAAAGACGTAGTAATATGTGTGTTTCGCTCATGCAGTTACAGCATTGAATATTACAAGAGGGGAAATACCCGGCATTTCAAACGCCATAGAAACGGTGACTATGGCATCATGGTGGGTTTTCTTATGCTCCAATCACTTTTTGGGCGGGAAATTTGAAATTACATTTCTTCCAATCGTGGGCGAGTAGGGAAAGCCTTTCCCAGCCTCCTTTGCGGCATGCTCTCACCTTAGCCACCAGGCGGCGCTGTTGCAGCACTATCTGTTCCAGTCTTCCTTCTGCTCAATGCGGCCGCTGACTGTTAAGAAGAAGCTTCCGGGGAAACGGACACAAGTGAATTGGCGGCCACTACACCCCAAAACATTGGGCCCCTCACAGCACTAAACACGCACATCTGACCCCGAAAAGCACAAACTATTATTATGTCATATTATCATGTGTTTTATTTCCATGACACGCAGGAGGAAAGCACCAAGTGCTTAAAGGACAAAGCCACATCCTATACAGTGGCATTGAAGCCTCCCACCAATGTCAGGATCATACACCTGTAGCGAGGAGACTTCTCTATGGCCACAAACATGGAGCAAAGCGACTCCCTAGACCAGCTGTCCCCACATCTATGGGACTGACCGAGGCCTCCCTCATAATACAATGTACTGACCCCATAACCCTCCATATATTCCTATAGAGAGGCCACTAGGGGGTGGTGACCCCATAACCCTCCATATATTCCTATAGAGAGGCCACTAGGAGGAAGTGACCCCATAACCCTCCATATATTCCTATAGAGAGGCTACTAGGGGGAAGTGACCCATAACCCTCCATATATTCCTATAGAGAGGCCACTAGGGGGAGGTGAAACCATAACCCTCCATATATTCCTATAGAGAGGCCACTAGGGGGAGGTGACACCATAACCCTCCATGTATTCCTATAGAGAGGCCACTAGGGGGAAGTGACCCATAACCCTCCATATATTCCTATAGAGAGGCCACTAGGGGGAGGTGACTCCATAACCCTCCATATATTCCTATAGAGAGGCCACTAGGGGGAGGTGACACCATAACCCTCCATGTATTCCTATAGAGAGGCCACTAGGGGGAAGTGACCCATAACCCTCCATATATTCCTATAGAGAGGCCACTAGAGGGAAGTGACACCATAACCCTCCATATATTCCTATAGAGAGGCCACTAGGGGGAAGTGACACCATAACCCTCCATATATTCCTATAGAGAGGCTACTAGGGGGAAGTGACCCATAACCATACATATATTCCTATAGAGAGGCCACTAGGGGGAAGTGACCCCATAACCCTCCATGTATTCCTATAGAGAGGCCACTAGGGGGAAGTGACCCATAACCCTCCATATATTCCTATAGAGAGGCCACTAGAGGGAAGTGACACCATAACCCTCCATATATTCCTATAGAGAGGCCACTAGGGGGAAGTGACCCATAACCCTCCATATATTCCTATAGAGAGGCCACTAGGGGGAGGTGACACCATAACCCTCCATATATTCCTATAGAGAGGCCACTAGGGGGAAGTGACCCATAACCCTCCATATATTCCTATAGAGAGGCCACTAGGGGGAAGTGACCCATAACCCTCCATATATTACTATAGAGAGGCCACTAGGGGGAGGTGACACCATAACCCTCCATGTATTCCTATAGAGAGGCCACTAGGGGGAAGTGACCCATAACCCTCCATATATTCCTATAGAGAGGCCACTAGAGGGAAGTGACACCATAACCCTCCATATATTCCTATAGAGAGGCCACTAGGGGGAAGTGACCCATAACCCTCCATATATTCCTATAGAGAGGCCACTAGGGGGAGGTGACACCATAACCCTCCATATATTCCTATAGAGAGGCCACTAGGAGGAAGTGACCCCATAACATACATATATTCCTATAGAGAGGCCACTAGGGGGAAGTGACACCATAACCCTCCATATATTCCTATAGAGAGGCTACTAGGGGGAAGTGACCCATAACCCTCCATATATTCCTATAGAGAGGCCACTAGAGGGAAGTGACACCATAACCCTCCATATATTCCTATAGAGAGGCCACTAGGGGGAAGTGACCCATAACCCTCCATATATTCCTATAGAGAGGCCACTAGGGGGAGGTGACACCATAACCCTCCATATATTCCTATAGAGAGGCCACTAGGAGGAAGTGACCCCATAACATACATATATTCCTATAGAGAGGCCACTAGGGGGAAGTGACCCATAACCCTCCATATATTCCTATAGAGAGGCCACTAGGGGGAAGTGACCCATAACCCTCCATATATTCCTATAGAGAGGCCACTAGGGGGAAGTGACCCATAACATTCCATATATTCCAATAGAGAGGCCACTAGGGGGAAGTGACCCATAACATTCCATATATTCCAATAGAGAGGCCACTAGGGGGAAGTGACCCATAACATTCCATATATTCCAATAGAGAGGCCACTAGGGGGAGGTGACACCATAACCCTCCATATATTCCTATAGAGAGGCCACTAGGGGGAGGTGACCCCATAACCCTCCATATATTCCTATAGAGAGGCCACTAGGGGGGAGTGACCCATAACCCTCCATATATTCCTATAGAGAGGCCACTAGGGGGAAGTGACCCATAACCCTCCATAAATTCCTATAGAGAGGCCACTAGGGGGAAGTGACCCATAACCCTCCATATATTCCTATAGAGAGGCCACTAGGGGGAAGTGACCCATAACCCTCCATATATTCCTATAGAGAGGCCACTAGGGGGAAGTGACCCATAACCCTCCATATATTCCTATAGAGAGGCCACTAGGGGGAAGTGACCCATAACCCTCCATATATTCCTATAGAGAGGCCACTAGGGGGAGGTGACTCCATAACCCTCCATATATTCCTATAGAGAGGCCACTAGGGGGAAGTGACAGCATAACCCTCCATATATTCCTATAGAGAGGCCACTAGGGGGAAGTGACCCATAACCCTCCATATATTCCTATAGAGAGGCCACTAGGGGGAGGTGACCCCATAACCCTCCATATATTCCTATAGAGAGGCCACTAGGGGGGAGTGACCCATAACCCTCCATATATTCCTATAGAGAGGCCACTAGGGGGAAGTGACCCATAACCCTCCATATTTCCTATAGTGAGGCCACTAGGGGGAAGTGACACCATAACCCTCCATATATTCCTATAGAGAGGCCACTAGGGGGAAGTGACCCCATAACCCTCCATATATTCCTATAGAGATGACACTCAGGGGAAGTGACCCCATAACCCTCCATATATTCTAATAGAGAGGCCACTAGGGGGAGGTGACACCATAACCATCCATATATTCCTATAGAGAGGCCACAAGGGGGAAGTGACCCCATAACCCTCCATATACTCCTATAGAGAGACCACTAGGGGGAGGTGACACCATAACCCTCCATATATTCCTATAGAGGCAACTAGGGGGAAGTGACCCATAACCCTCCATATATTCCTATAGAGAGGCGACTAGGAGGCGGTGACCCATAACCCTCCATAATATTCTTATAGAGAGGCCACTAGGGGGAAGTGACCCCATAACCCTCCATATATTCCTATAGAGGGGCCACTAGGGGGAAGTGACCCCATAACCATTCATATATTCCTATAGAGAGGCCACTAGGGGGAAGTGACCCATAACTCTCCATGTATTCCTATTGAGAGGCGACACCATTACTCTCCATATATTCCTATAGAGAGGCCACTAGGGGGAAGTGACCCCATAACCCTCAATATACTCCTATAGAGAGGCCACTAGTGGACGGTGACCCCATAACCCTCCATATATTTCTCTAGAGAGGGCACTAGGGGTTGGTGAACCCAGAACCCTCTATATATCCCCCCCCCCCCCATAACCCTGCATATATTCCTCTAGAGAGGCCTCCTGTGGTCTTCCACCCATACGATACACTAGTGTGCTTATTATATGATACAATACAATACAAGTTAAAGTGCTACTACAGGCAAAGTTAATTGTTACAACATTGTCTGCTCCTCTCTCGGCTTCCTCCCACCCCTCTCTCTGCTTCCTCCCGCCCCTCTCTCTGCTTCCTCCTGCCCCTCTCTCTCTGCTTCCTCCCGCCCCTCTCTCTGCTTCCTCCCGCCCCTCTCTCTCTGCTTCCTCCTGCCCCTCTCTCTGCTTCCTCCTGCCCCCCTCTCTCTGCTTCCTCCGGCCCCTCTCTCTTTGCTTCCTCCCACCCCTCTCTGCTTCCTCCTGCCCCTCTCTCTCTGCTTCCTCCTGCCCCTCTCTCTCTGTCTCCTCCTGCCCCTCTCTCTGCTTCCTCCTGCCCCTCTCTCTCTGCTTCCTCCTGCCCCTCTCTCTCTGCTTCCTCCTGCCCCTCTCTCTCTGTCTCCTCCCACCCCTCTCTCTGCTTCCTCCTGCCCCTCTCTCTGTCTCCTCCTGTCCTTCTTTCTGCTTCCTCCTGCCCCTCTTTCTTTCTCGCCTCCCGCCCCTCTCTCTGCTTCCTCCTGCCCCTCTCTCTCTGCTTCCTCCTGCCCCTCTCTCTCTGCTTCCTCCGGCCCTCTCTCCCTGCTTCCTCCCGCCCCTCTCTCTGCTTCCTCCTGCCCCTCTCTCTCTGCTTCCTCCTGCCCCTCTCTCTCTGCTTCCTCCTGCCCCTCTCTCTCTGTCTCCTCCCGCCCCTCTCTCTCTGCTTCCTCCTGCCCCTCTCTCTCTTCTTCCTCCTGCCCCTCTCTCTGCTTCCTCCTGCCCCTCTCTCTGCTTCCTCCTGCCCCTCTCTCTGCTTCCTCCTGCCCCTCTCTCTCTGCTTCCTCCTGCCCCTCTCTCTCTGTCTCCTCCCGCCCCTCTCTCTGCTTCCTCCTGCCCCTCTCTCTGCTTCCTCCTGCCCCTCTCTCTGCTTCCTCCCAACCCTCTCTCTGCTTCCTCCTGCCCCTCTCTCTGCTTCCTCCCGCCCCTCTCTCTGCTTCCTCCTGCCCCTCTCTCTGCTTCCTCCTGCCCCTCTCTCTGCTTCCTCCTGCCCCTCTCTCTCTGCTTCCTCCTGCCCCTCTCTCTCTGTCTCCTCCCACCCCTCTCTCTCTGCTTCCTCCTGCCCCTCTGTCTCTGCTTCCCCCCCACCCCTCTCTCTGCATCCTCCTGCCCCTCTCTCTCTGTCTCCTCCTGCCCCTCTTTCTTTCTCGCCTCCCGCCCCTCTCTCTGCTTCCTCCTGCCCCTCTCTCTGCTTCCTCCCGCCCCTCTCTCTCTGCTTCCTCCCGCCCCTCTCTCTCTGCTTCCTCCTGCCCCTCTCTCTCTGCTTCCTCCCGCGCCTCTCTCTGCTTCCTCCCACCCCTCTCTCTGCATCCTCCTGCCCCTCTCTCTCTGTCTCCTCCTGCCCCTCTTTCTTTCTCGCCTCCCGCCCCTCTCTCTGCATCCTCCTGCCCCTCTCTCTCTGTCTCCTCCTGCCCCTCTTTCTTTCTCGCCTCCCGCCCCTCTCTCTGCATCCTCCCGTCCCTCTCTCTGCTTCCTCCTGCCCCTCTCTCTCTGCTTCCTCCTGCCCCTCTCTCTCTGCTTCCTCCTGCCCCTCTCTCTCTGCTTCCTCCTGCCCCTCTCTCTCTGCTTCCTCCTGCCCCTCTCTCTCTGCTTCCTCCTGCCCCTCTCTCTGCTTGCTCCTGCCCCTCTCTCCCTGCCTTCTCCTGACTCTCTCCTTAAGCCCCTGAAAGCCTTAGACAGCCAGTGCAAGATGTTGTCAGTCGAAGCAGTTTCATTGATCCCCTAAAGTGCTTTTACTGCCTGTGGAGGAATGTATCAGCAGTAGAAGTCTCTTTCAGTCTCAAAGGCCTGTGTCTATAAGGCCCGTGACAGCCAGCTGAGGGGGGGTAGCAGCAGCAGCAGCAGCATGCTCTTTGAGCCCCTAAAGGCCTGTTACAGACAGTGGTGGAGGGTAACATCAGCAAAAGTCTCTGTGAGACCTTTTGGCCTGTGAAAGCCAGAGTATAGTAACCCCAGCAGCAGCAGCAGTCTCTCCGGGCACCTAAAAACATGTGTCATCCAGTGGAGGAGGGTCTCCTTAAGTATCCTTAAGCCCCTAAAGGCCTTTGACAGCAATTTGATGGATATTTTAGCAGAAGCAGCAGTCTCATAGAGAGAGAGTTCATGGGGCCCGTGACTGCTAAAGGAGGTGGATTGGCAACAACTAATCCCTTTCTGAGTGTCTAAGGCCTGTGACAGTCAGTGGAGAGGGGTAGTAGCAGCAGCATGCTCTTTGAGCCCCTAATGGCCTGTTACAGGCAGTGGTGGAGGGTAACATCAGCAAAAGTCACTGTGAGACTCTTAGGCCTGTGAAAGCCAGACTATAGTAACCGCAGCAGCAGCAGTCTCTCTGGGCACCTAAAAACCTGTGACAGCCAGTGTAGGAGGGTAACAGTAGTGGCAGTTATGTTGATCCACTTAGGCCTGTGAAAGCCAATGCAGGGTGGTAGTAGCAGCAGCAGTCTCTTAGACTCCCCTAAAAGCATGTGGCAGCCAGTTGAGAAAGATAGCAGCACCGGTCTCCTTGTGCCCCTAAAGGCCTCTGGTAGCCAGTGGAGGACGGTGAAAGCAGTAGCAGTTTCTTTGAGCCCCTTAGACCTGTGAAAGCCAATGGAGGGTGGTAGTGAGCCCCTAAAAGCTTATTGCAACCAGTGGAGAGGGGTATCAGCAGCACCCTACTTGGGCCCCAAAAGTGGAGGATGGTGGTAGCAGCACCAGCAGCAGCAGCAACAGCCTCACTGAGCCCCAAAAGGCCTCTGACAGCCAGTGGACGAAGGTGACAGCAGCAGTAGTCTCTCAGTCTCACCTTAATTCCTGTGACAGCCATTGGACGAGAGTAACAGCAGAAGCAGTATCATTAAGCCTCTAAAAGCCAGTGGCAGCCAGAGCAGGGGGATAGCAGTAATAACATTCTAACAGAGACCATAAAGCCTGGGACAGTCAGTGGAGGTGGGTATAAGTAGCCACAGACTTACTGAGCCCCGAAAGGCCTTTGACAGCAATTGGAGGGATGTGATAGCAGAAGCGGCAGTCTCATAGAGTTCATGGGGCCTGTGACTGCTAAAGGAGGTGGGTTGGCAACAGTCAATTCATCTCTGAGCGTCTAAGGTCTGTGATAGCCAGTGGAGAGGGTTAGCAGCAGCAGCAGTCTCTTTAAGCCCCTAAAGACCTTAGACAGCCAGTGGAGCGGGGTAGCAGAAGCAGAAGTCCCATTGGGCCCCTAAGGCCTCTGACAGCCATGTGAGGGGGATAAAAGCCATCATAGCCTCATAGAGCTGCCAATGGTCTTTTTACAGCCATTGGAGGAATGTGACAGAGCCAGCAGATCCATTGAGCCCCTAAAGGTCTATTGAAGCCAGTGAGGGAGGGTAACTGCAACAACAGTCACTTAGAGTCTCTAAGGTGGAAGAAATTAACAGCAGCAACAGCAGCATCTATCTCATAGAGTCCATGAGGCCTGTGCCAGGCGCACATGCAGACTGTGTTTCACTGCCATGCTCAATGATCTCTTCATGTGAAGCAGACAAATGCATTGATCACCAATAGGAGCTCTTTTGGGCAAGATTGGACAAAATCGTAACAAAGGGGGTCACACCGTCCAGGTTGGACTTTGGGATGGTCTGCACTGATCATATATTGGGGGGGGGGGGGGGGGGGGGTTATGAGCTCCTGCTAAAGCTGAGCTCACCCCGTCACCTGAGACGACACTTTCACATTTGCCGTGGCCAGAATAGGGGCTGAGTTTCTCACATAACTTTTCATAACATAACAATCAGATTTTGGCCTATACCATCAGCTAGGAAATCATTTAGCAAAACTCATCTTATGCTACCAGACCAGCATACTCCTTCCAAGAGCATGGAAAACCTAAGGCTCTTTCCAGAACTACATGCCACAGGAACCAAGACTTGAGCCACAAGATACAATTGGGGACATCAGCGACAAGACAATATGTAGGATAGGGTTATTGTTGGTTTCAGTAGCGTAGACTAGATAATGAAATCTACACAAAGGTTTCCAATGAGGAATGGAGCAGGGCTGGTAATGTTATTATAGATAAATTGAGTAACAATAGTGGACAAATAAGTTCCAGAGGTGAACAGACCAGAATAGAACAATGCTAATGAGATATAGTGTGAATGGGATCCGACATAACAATGGGATAAGCAATTCAGGATGCACATTTGTTTTTAAAGTTGCTGTGTATGATATTATTACAAGATCAGATGAAAAACGTCTCTGGCACATGCCTCTACTACAAAGCACAGTACATAGTTCTAGCAGGGAAGCTTGCTACAATAGATGTAAGCTGTAATGAGAGATGCCCCCACGGGGTGTAAGCTGTAATAAGGGGTGCCTGCACTGCCTGTACTGAGGGATGCCCCCATTGGCTGTTCTGAGGGATGCCCTCACTGGCTGCACTGAGGGATGCCCCACTGACTTTACTGAGGGATGCCCCCATTGGCTGTTCTGAGGGATACCCCCACTGGTGGTTATGAAGGATGCCCCCACTGGCTGTACAGAGGGTTGACATAAGCAAGCAATGACCAGCTCACCCTCAGACCCAAACAGCACGGACCTCAGGATCTCCTGAAAAACTCCCCAAACCGTTACAATTGCAATGTCCAGCTTAAAAAGGGTTAAAACTTAGCTTTTACTTCATAGCTTAAAATGAGGATAATTCCAAACACAGCCGTCAAACATCTTGCAAGTCAGAAAGTGCTCCCCTCCACCATTGGGACCAGGTAACGCGTTTCAGGCTGTTACTAGCCCTTAGTCATGTACTGAGGGTTGCCCCTGTAAGGAGGGATGCCCCCACTAGCTGTATGCTATACTGAGGGATGCGCCAACTGACTTTCTGAGGGATGCCCGCACTGTCTGTACTGAAGGATGCCCCATTGGCTGAAAACTGTAAGGAGAAATGGCCCACTGGCTGTTCTGATGGATGCCCCCACTGACTGTAAGCTGTAGTGAGGGGTGCCCCCATTGCCTGTAAGCTGTAGTGAGGGGTGCTCCCACTGGCTGAACTGTGGTATGCCCCCACTGGTTGTACTGAGGGATGCCCCATTGACTATAAGCTGTAAGGAGGGATGCCCCCTCTGGCTGTAAACTGTAAGGAGGGATGTCCCACTGGCTGTTCTGAGGGATGCCCCCAGTGGCTGTAATGAGGGATGTCCCCACTGACTGTAAGCTTTAATGATGGATGCCCCCTCTGGCTGTTCTGAGGGATCTACCCACATTCTGTAAGCTTTAAACAGGAATGCCCTCACTGACTGTAATGAGGGATGCCCCCACTGGCTGTAAGCTATACTGAGGGGTGCCCCCACTGGCTGTAAGCTATACTGAGGGATGCCCCCACTGGCTGTAAGCTATACTGAGGGATGCCCCCACTGGCTGTAAGCTATACTGAGGGATGCCCCCACTGGCTGTAAGCTGTAGTAAGGGGTGCCCCAATCATCACTCCTCCCACCCAGCTCTCTCTGACTCCTCCCACCTTCTCTCCACCTCCTCCTGACCCTCTCTCTACCTCCTCCCACCACTCTCTTGGCCCCTCTGATAGCCAGTGGAGGAGGGTAACAGCAGTGGCAGTTTCTTTGAGCCTCTTAGACCTGTGAAAGCCAACAGAGGGTGGTAGTGAGGCCCTAAAAGCTTATGACAGACAGTGAAGAGGGGTATCAGCAGCACCCTACTTGAGCCCCAAAAGTGGAGGAAGGTGGTAGTAGCAGCAGCAGAAACAGCCTCACTAAGCCCCAAAAGGCCTCTGACAACCAGTGGACGAAGGTGACAGTGACAGTACTCTCTGAGTTTCACCTTAATCCGTATAAGTAGCCATAGACTTACTGAGCCCCTAAAGGCCTTTGACAGCAACTGGAGAGATGTGATTGTAGAAGAAGCAGTCTTTTTGTGCCCCTAAAGGCCTTTTGGTTCCTAGAAAATAAGGGGAACATCAGTCATTCAGAGTATCTAAGGCCCGTGAAAGCTGGTGGATGAAGGTAACAGAAGCAACTGCAGCTGCAGCAGTCTCATAGAGTTCATGGGGCCTGTGACGGCTAGAGGAGGTGGGTTAGCAACAGCCGAACTCTCTCTGAGTGTCTAAGGCCTAAGAATGCCAGAGGAGGAGGGAAACAGCAGTAACAGTCTCCTTGAGCCCCGAAAGGCTTGTGACAGCCAGTGGAGAGGGGTAGCAGCAGCAGCAGCTGTCTCCTTATGCCCCTAAAGGTCTTAGACAGCCAGTGCAAGATGTTGACCATAGAAGCAGTTTAATTGATCCCCTAAAGTGCTTTTACAGCCTGTGGAGGAATGTATTAGCAGCAGAAGTCTCTCTCAGTCCCAAAGGCCTGTGTCTTTAAGACCTGTGACAGTCAGCTGAGGGAAGTAGCAGCAGCAGGCAGTGGTGGAGGGTAACATCAGCAAAAGTCTCTGTGAAACACTGAGGCCCGTCAAAGCCAGAGTAAAGTAACTGCAGCAGCAGTCTCACCGGGCACCAAAAAACCTGTGACAGACAGTGGAGGAGGGTACCAGCATTGGCAGTTTTTTGAGCCCCTTAGGCCTGTGAAAGCCAAAGGAGGGTGGTAGTAGCAGCTCTTCCCGCCCCTCTGCGTCCTCCTGCCCCTCTCGCTCTGCCTCCTTCGCCCCTCTCTCTGCTTCACCCGCCCCTCTCTCTCTGTCTCCTCCCGCCTCTCTCTCTGTCTCCTCCCACCTCTCTCTCTGTCTCCTCCCGCCTCTCTCTCTGTCTCCTCCCACCTCTCTCTCTGTCTCCTCCCGCCTCTCTCTCTGTCTCCTCCCACCTCTCTCTCTGTCTCCTCCCGCCTCTCTCTCTGTCTCCTCCCACCTCTCTCTCTGTCTCCTCCCGCCTCTCTCTCTCTGTCTCCTCCCGCCTCTCTCTCTGTCTCCTCCCGCCTCTCTCTCTCTGTCTCCTCCCGCCTCTCTCTCTCTGTCTCCTCCCGCCTCTCTCTCTCTGTCTCCTCCCACCTCTCTCTCTGTCTCCTCCCGCCTCTCTCTCTGTCTCCTCCCGCCTCTCTCTCTGCCTCCTCCCGCCCCTCTCTCCACCTCCTCCTGCCCCTCTCTCCAACTCCTCCCGCCCCTTTCTCTGCCTCCTCCCGCCCTTCTCTCTGTCTCCTCCCGCCCCTCTCTCCCTGTCTCCTCCTGCCCCTTTCTCTGCGTCATCTTGCCCCTCTCTCTCTTCCTCCTTCCGGCCCTCTCTCTGCTTCCCCCCCACCCCTCTCTCTCTGCCTTCTCACACCTCTCTCTCCCTTCCTCCTCCCACCCCTCTCTCTGTCTCCTCCCGCCCCTTTCTCTTCCTCCTCCTGACCCTCTCCTTAAGCCCCGAAAGGCCTTATACAGCCAGTGCAAGATGTTGACCGTAGAAGCAGTTTCATTGATCCCCTAAAGTGCTTTTTACGGCCTGTAGAGGAATGTACCAGCAGCAGAAGTCTCTCTCAGTCTCAAAGGCCTGTGGCAGCCAGCTGAGAGGAGTAGCAGCAGCAGCGGCATGCTCTTTGAGCCCCTAAATGCCTGTTAAAACATTGGTGAAGGGTAACATCAGCAAAAGTCTCTGTGAATCTTAGGCCCGTGAAAGCAAGAGTATAGTAACCGCAGCAGCAGCAGTCTCTCTGTGCACCTAAAAACCTGTGACAGCTAGTGGAGGAGGGTAACAGCAGTTTTTTTAGCCCCTTAGGCCTGTGAAAGCCAATAGAGGGTGGTAGTAGCCGCAGCAGCCGTCTCTTAGACTCCTCAAAAAGCATGTGGCAGCCAGTTGAGAAAGATAGCAGCGCCAGTCTCCTTGTGCCCAAAAAGGCCCATGACAGACAGTGGATGAAGGTGAGAGAATCAGCAGTATCAATAAGCCTCCAAAAGCCAGTAGCAGTCAGTGGAGGGGGATAGCAGCAATAACAGTCTCACAGAGACAATACAGCCTGGGACAGTCAGTGGAGTTGGGTATATGGAGCCACAGACTTACTGAGCCCCTAAAGGCCTTTGACAGCAATTGGAGTGATGTGATAGCAGAAGCAGCAGTCTCCGTAAGCCCCTAAAGGCCTTAGACAGCCAGTGAAGAGGGGTAGCAGCAGCAGCATGCAGTCTTCTTAAGCCCCTAAAGGCCTCTTGATTCCCTAAGACCAGTGAAAGGCAGTGAAGGAGGGTAACAGCACCAGAAGTACCATAGCACCCCTAAGGCCTCTGACAGCCATGGGAGGCTCTCTTCCTGACTCCTCCCACCATTCTCTCTCTGACTCCTCTCAGCCTCTCTCTGCCTCCTCTTGCCCTTCTCTCCGCCTCCTCCTGCCCTTCTCTCCGCCTCCTCCTGCCCCTCTCTATGCTTCCTCCCGCCCCTCTCTATGCTTCCTCCCGCCCCTCTCTCTGCTTCCTCCTGCCCTTCTCTCCGCCTCCTCCTGCCCTTCTCTCCGCCTCCTCCCGCCCCTCTCTATGCTTCCTCCCGCCCCTCTCTCGGCCTCCTCTGATAGTCAGTGGAGGAGGGTGAAAGCAGTATAAGTTTCTTTGAGCCCCTTACACCTGTGAAAGCCAATGGAGGGTGGTAGTGAGCCCCTAAAAGCTTTTGACAGCCAGTGGAGAGGGGTATCAGCAGCACCCTACTTGGCCCCCAAAAGTGGAGGATGGTGGTAGTAACAGCAGCAACAGCGTCACTGAGCCCCAAAAGGCATCTGACAGCCAGTAAAGAGGCCTCCTGTGGTTCTCTACCTATACAATACACTATTGTGCTTATTATATGTTTATATTATATTCTACATCAGTGTGTGTGTGTGTGTGTGTGTGTGTGTGTGTGTGTGTGTGTGTGTGTGTGTGTGTGATGTGCTTTATCATGTATGGCAATACAATACAATACAATTTGTGGAGTAGAGCTCTTTTCATTAAGTGACCTTCCAGCCCCCGGCCTTCACTTTTATAAAAAGACCCAGATAGGCTCCGCCTCTCAGTATAACAGGCCACTCCCCTCAGCTCGGTAGGAATTTCCCAGGCCTGGGCAGGGAGGTAAGAAGGGGAACATGTGCTGGCGGAGCATTAATAGATGCACTGATGGATGGGGAAAGGTAAGTATAAGTTACTAAGTGCTACTACAGGCAAAGGTTATTGTAACACCATTGTGTCAGGCTACATTTGGCGCTGACCTAAACTGTTTTCCATTTTTAAATTGAAGAAGATATGGCCGAGTTATCGAGGTTTACAGGGTCAGGTACACCACACCCCCGTACATCCCGTCCCTCCAATCTGCTCAGGAGGGTGGGCCTGAATTGCTGTTCACCTCCCTCTCTCTGCTCCTTTCTCTCTGCCTTCTCCTGCCCCTCTCTCTGCTTCCTAATGCCCCTCTCTCTCTGCCTCCTCCCGCCCTTCTCTGTCTCCTCCCGCCCCTCTCTCTGCTTCCTCCTGCCCCACTCTCTGCTTCCTCCCGCCCCTCTCTCTGCTTCCTCCTGCCCCTCTCTCTGCTTCCACCTGCCCCTCTCTCTCTGCTTCCTCCCGCCCCTCTCTCTCTGCTTCCTCCTGCCCCTCTCTTTCTGCCTCCTCCTGCCCCTCTCTCTCTGTCTCCTTCCGCCCCTCTCTCTCTGCTTCCTCCCGCCCCTCTCTCTCTGTCTCCTTCCGCCCCTCTCTCTCTGCTTCCTCCTGCCCCTCTCTCTCCTCCTCCTCCCGCCCTTCTCTCTCTTCCTCCTCCTGACTCTCTCCTTAAGCCCAGAAAGGCCTTAGACAGTCAGTGCAAGATGTTGACAGTAGAAGCAGTTTCATTGATCCCCTAAAGTGCTTTTACGGCCTGTGGAGGAATGTATCAGCAACAGAAGTCTCGGTCAGTCTCAAAGGCCTGTGGCAGCCAGCTGAGAGGGGTAGCAGCAGCAGCAGCATGCTCTTTGAGCGCCTAAATGCCTGTTAAAACATTGGTGAAGGGTAACATCAGCAAAAGTCTCTGTGAGACTCTTAGGCCCGTGAAAGCCAGAGTATAGTAACCGCAGCAGCAGCAGTCTCTTCGTGCACCTAAAAACCTGTGACAGCTAGTGGAGGAGGCTAACAGCAGTGGAGGGTGGTAGTAGCAGCAGCAGTCTCTTAGACTCCCCTAAAAGCATTTGGCAGCCAGTTGAGAAAGTCCAAAAGTGGAGGATGGTGGTAGCAGCAGCAGCAGCAGCAACAGCCTCACTGAGCCCCAAAGGCCTCTGACAGCCAGTGGATGAAGGTGACAGCAGCAGTAGTCTCTCAGTCTCACCTTAATTCCCTTGACAGCCATTGGACGAGAGTAACAGCAGAAGCAGTATCATTAAGCCTGTAAAAGCCAGTGGCAGCCAGAGGAGGGGGATAGCAGCAATAACATTCTCACATAGACCATAAAGCCTGGGGCAGTCAGTGGAGGTAGATATAAGTAACCATAACACAGGCTTACTGAGCCCCTAAAGGCCTTTGACAGCAATTTGAGCCGAAGCAGCAGTCTCATAGAGTTTATGGGGTCTGTGACTGCTAAAGGAGGTGGGTTGGCAACAGCTAATCCCTTTCTGAGTGTCTAAGGCCTGTGACAGTCAGTGAAGAGGGGTAGCAGCAGCAGTAGTCTCCTAAGCCCCTATAGGCCTTAGATAGCCAGTGGAAAGGGATAACAGCAGCAGAAGTCCCATTGAACTCATAGTCTCATAGAGCTGCCAATGGTCTTGTTACAGCCATTGGAGGAATGTGACAGAGCCAGCAGATCCATTGAGCCCCTAAAGGTCTATTGAAGCCAGTGAGGGAGGGTAACTGCAACAACAGTCACTTAGAGTATCTAAGGCCTGTGAAAGCCTGTGGAGGAAGGTAACAGCAGCAACAGCAGCATCAATCTCATAGAGTCCATGAGGCCTGTGACTGGCGCACATGCAGACTGTGTTTCACTGCCATGCTCAATGATCTCTTCATGTGAAGCAGACAAATGCATTGATCACCAAAAGGGGCTCTTTTGGGCAAGATTGGATAAGATTGCAACAAAGGGGGTCACACCGTCCAGGTTGGACTTTGGGGTGGCCTGCACTGATCAAACATTTTGGGGGGGGGGGGGGGGGGTCATGAGCTCCTGCTAAAGCTGAGCTCACCCCGTCACCTGAGACGACCCTTTTTTTTTAGTTCCTCACATAACTTTTATCATATTCTGGCCTATACCATCAGCTCAGAAATAATTTACCAAAACTCATCTTATGCTACCAGACCAGCATACTCCTTACAAGACCATGGAAAACCTAAGGCTCTTTCCAGAACTACATGCCACAGGAACCGAGACTTGACCCACAAGATACAATCGGGGACATCAGCGACAAGACAATATGTAGGATAGGGTTATTGTTGGTTTCAGTAGCGTAGACTAGATAATGAAATCTACACAAAGGTTTCCAATGAGGAATGGAGCAGGGCTGATAATGTTATCATAGATAAGTTGAGAAACAACAGTGAACAAATAAGTTCCAGAGGTGAACAGACCAGAATAGAACAATGCTAATGAGATATAGTGTGAATGGGATCCGACATAACAATGGGATAAGCAATTCAGGACGCACATATGTTAAAGTTAAAGTTGCTGTGTATGATATTATTACAAAATCAGATGAAAAACGTCTCTGGCACATGCCTCTACTACAAAGCACAGTACATAGTTCTAGCAGGGAAGCTTGCTACATTATTTGTGCACCAGCTCAAACGCTTATAAATCTGCAGCAGTCTAAAAGAATAGAGGCCAGTTTGGCCCGGCCTCACCTGGACATAAAACAGTCACCATGTAAACAGACCCCACTGGCTGTAAGCTATACTGAGGGTTGCTCCTACTGGCTGCATTGAGGGATGCCCCCACTGGCTATAAACTGAAATGAGTGATGCCCCTGCTGCCCGTAAGCTGTAATGAGGGATGCCCCCGCTGCCCGTAAGCTGTAATGAGGGATGCCCCCGCTGCCCGTAAGCTGTAATGAGGGATGCCCCTGCTGCCTGTAAACTGTAATGAGGGATGCCCCCACTGGCTGAAAGCTGTAATGAGGGATGCCTGTACTGACTGTTCTGAGGGATTCCCCACTGGCTGTACTGAGGGATGCCCCCACTGGCTGTACTTAGGGATGCCCCCACTGGCTGTTCTGAGGGATGCCCCAACTGGCTGTGCTGAGGGATGCCCCAACTGGCTGTTCTGAGGGATGCCCCCACTGGCTGTTCTGAGGGATGCCCCCACTGTCTGTTCTGAGGGATGCCCCCACGAGCTGTACTGAGGGTTTTCCCCAATGACTGTAAGCTTTAATCAGGTATGCCCCCGCTGGCTGTCAGCTGTACTGAGGGATACCCCCACTGGCTGTTCTGAGGGATGCACCCACTGGCTTTAAGGAGGGACACCCCCACTGGCTGTAAGCTGTTATGAGGGATGCCCCCACTGGCTGTACTGAGGGATGTCCCCACTGGCTATTCTGAGGGATGCCCCCACTGACTGTACTGAGGGATGCCCCCACTGGCTATATGATATACTGAAGGACGCCCCCACTTTATGTTCTGATGGATGCCCCACTGGCTATTCTGAGGGATGCCCTCACTGGTATAATTTTGGCAGGTGGGGTCTACACACAGCACAGATGCCTAGTACTAGGGAAAGTGGTTTTATAACAAAGCCCCAGCATGCCTCCTCCATCGCAGTGAATGCAGTGGGCATGCCAGCATCACTGCGACTGGTGGCAGGGGGAGGACGCCCATTGCGGAGGCTGTCTGGTGAATGGTGATACATTGTGGATGGCGCAGGGGACTTACGATTTGATATATCAGTAAGTGTGTGAGTGCCAGACTGCCACCAGTCAGCTTCTGGGGGACGCGGAGTGAACATCGATTTTGGTAAATGACTTGGCTGGACTATTCACTTAAGGGGGGAAATATGTATCCGGAGCCTCCACCAGATTGTCTCCACCAAGCTTAATCCAGAACCCGATTCCATACCATAACAAAAACACTCCTACCATGGCTTGAACCCCACTGCTGGCTTGAAAGACACATCAGCTGTGACTATACCATCTGCTTAGAGGAGAGATTCAGGCCACAGCTCTTTAGACCAATGCTGAGTGTTCAACTTAATCCCAGCTGAGTCCTTAAAGGAGCCACAGCACCCTGATCTTGGTCCACACACATCTGCAGAAGTATGCTAAAGCTGCACCACCAAATGACAAGGTGCCTCTGTGTAGTGCAGCCCTAACTCTAATCCATGACAGCCCCCATGGCAAAGCAATGGATAAATTGGGAGCAGCTTACCTGAGGTTTCCACATAACCTCAAGAGCAGCACATGGGGAGGAAGGGTCAAAAGCCTCCCAGTACTGCTTGTCTGAAGCTGTACCTGCCATGTTTCCCCTGCTGAGCCCTTGATTGCTCTCCAATTCTGATATAAAATCATTTTGCCAGGGAACACACAACCAGCTTAGGGGACAAGGGAAGGTGTGTAAACAGCTCGTGGAACATAGTCTGGCTTTTGCTGTCTCGTTTTGCAGAGAAATGTGCTGTGAGAGGAAGAAAAAACAGAGAGGACACAATGACATCATGTATCACACTGCTGCCTCATTGACCTAATCTAGGAGAGATGCTGAGTGTAACTCCACATGACCAAACTGTTGTCTGCGAAGTGTCAAAAGACTCAGCTCTGCCTTCTCCAGCCACCTAAATATACAGCTGTCGATTTAATACATAATGTCTTCAGGGTAATGGTAAGGTAACCAAAGACAATGTGCCACTTGCCTGATTAACAGGGTGAACACCATGCCATTGGCTCAAAAGATTATTACCAAGAACAAGCAGACGCAAGGAGGGCTTTGCTCCAGTCAAGCCCACACCCACAGCCCAGCCCTGTGCTCACAGGGCATCTTGTACCAAGAGAAAGCACCTGTTTAAGTATTTTGTTTTAGCCTGCTTGTATCAGATTTGGTCAAGATGTGGCATCCTAAAGGCTGAATGTTACATGGAAAAGGTTACTGTATGAACAACACTGGGACCCCTATCTCATGTCTGCACCAGGACCTGCTCTCATTTAGCACCTCTTCAAGGATCAAGGTGCAAATAATCCTGACGTGTCCCTCCAAAAGCACCTCTTCAAACCATAGAATAAAAGTAATGGATCAATTCACACCACACGCAACAAAAAGTTTCCACTTAAAAGTATATTTGTAAATAGCTCAGATACAGTACAGAATATTATCAAAAAGGATACAATGCAGATTCAATCTGTAGGCTATGCCCAGTCTCCGGGATCGTAGACCACCTCAAGTAAAAGCAAAAATAAGTGTACTAGGCTATATATCTAATATGCAGACTATATAAGTAAAAGATAGTTACCAAGGCCAATCCTATGAGGGGTCACTAAATCAGTCCTGAAGAGTGTTCCATAAGCATAGCTTAACAATACCAAGTCAAAGAAAACAAAGTGTGGATATACAGTTATACATATATTCAGATTCTGGTCAGAATCTGTTGAATAGTTAGGACATCATCCCAGAAGTACAAGACATTAAATGCAGCAAATGCATAGTATGTTTAAATCATGACACACACCATAGCATGATAAGGCAAAAAAAGCATATAAATGATTACCCACACAGAGTGAACCCTGATCTCAACACACGCCTACGTTTCGGGGCTTCCCGGCCCCTTTCTCAAGTTTAAGTATATTAGGACTCAGGATGGACTATAGTCTAGGTGTGTCAGAGACAGTCAGGTATAGTTGTGCACAATAAGGAAATATTTGTCCAGAACGAAGATTATACCTTCTAGGTATGTAATGTTATTGCTGACATTATGTAGAGAGGATCAGGGGAGATGGTTGATTAACCCCAAGTACAAATCAGTCCTGTCATCGGGGCTTAGGCAGAGTGTAGAGTCCTTAGTATATAAAAAAGGAAGGTTAAAGAGCATCTAAAAGACTGAAGCATAACCAACAGTTGCTATGAGTCCCCGTATGAGGGTATTATGGACCATTTTCGTGAGTAGTACATATCAGCGACAGTCTGCTACAGTTGCGCAGGTTAAGAAAAAAGCCAGTGGGGTGTTTTCCACTCCGGAAAATCGAATTAATTGTAAAGAAGAAAGATGGAGAGAGCTAGATATGGAATTCAGAGGTGATCCATAGGTAGAAACTAGGACCAATGAAAAGTGTTTGACCTGAAAAAGATCTATGCAAAACGGAGACTGTACCTTCTAGGTCTGTAATGTTATTAAAAGCATTATGTAGAGATGATTGGGAGAAGATGGTTGGGATGCCAGCAGACCCTATGTATCCTGCCATCGGTAATGAGGCAGAGAGTGGGGCCCTTATTACAAAAAGAGAAAATATATAGGAAACCAGAGTATACTTATCGGTTATTGTGGGTCCCTACATGAGGGTCCTAACTGGACAATTACTGTAGTAGTAATGAACAGGCGGTGTATATCAGTGATGGTCGGCTAAAATTGCGCAGATCAAAGAAAGAAAGATCCAAAGAGGTGTTTTACCTTATAGGCCTGATGTATAATTGATGATGTGATAGGGAGGTGAGGAGGGTCATCCATATGATGGGATGCAGATGTATTAAACAGATGTATTGGGTGACATGTTAGGATATTATATTGGATCTTTATAAAAAGGGAGCATAGTCCATTTCCTCATTTAGGCCCTTTGGTGTCACAGTCTGTAGAGTATTTGTTATAGTGTATTTGTTATTATTTGTATAGTGACACAAATGAACGATTTGATTGGTAGACAAGCGCAGAGAAAGAGGCTCAGAGGAGCAAAGAAGCCAGAGGAGTGGAGGCCGACTGCATGGCGACACATAGATGTCATGTGGAGCCGAGTGGAGAGGAAGCAGCACTTTATGTGAAGCAAAGAAGAGGCAGCCATGAACAGAGGAGTCACAGCTCATGGCATCCCCTCCCCAGCCTGCACGATGGGGGACACGGAGTCCCGATCACACAGGCTATACCGGCACCTCCACAGCCCAGGCAGGTGGGACTGTTTTATTGTCACTGCTGAAACTCGCCAATAGAGGACAGAGATGAGGAGTTAGTATGAAGCAATTAGCGGCCCTTAAACTACAGCGTGTGAGGTTCAAGCCCCTGTCAGTGTGAGCTGCGGGGACACCCTGATGTGCTTTTACTTTGGGGTGACAAGCCGCTCTCGGGGTGTCTGTGACGGGAAGAGAGAGGCAGGGCGCCATTGCAGGCTGTTCTATCAGCCCAGTGAGCAGCCCCGGGTGACAGCGCGCTCACAGGTGGCTACAGGGCAGTAGAGGGACCCGGCGAGCTCCGGGGATAGGTTCAGCATCGCCACACGCCGGAGAAATCAGCGTTTTCCCTCCGCCAGAGAAACACAGATCGGCAACAAGGATTCTCCAGCTCCGGTAGCAGAGGCCGTGGGCGTGTCTTAATGTGCAGCCAATCGGTGTGCAGGATTGCGTTGCAGCCTTAGCCAATAGCGGCACAGAGCACGCTCTATATAAGCACTAATGAAGGCGGCGAGCAGGAATGTTTGCCTGTTCATTTAGCAGCCATGTCCGAGCCTGAGTCTGCCCCAGCCGCCCCTCCCGCAGCGGAGACTCCCGCCAAGAAGAAGCGGCAGCAACCCAAGAAAGCTGGAGCCGCCAAGAAGAGCGGCAGCAAGTCCTCTGGGCCCAGCGTCTCCGAGCTCCTCCTGAAGGCCGTGTCCGCTTGCAAAGAGCGCAGCGGGGCCTCCCTGCCCGCCCTCAAGAAGGCTCTGTCCGCTGCAAACTACGATGTGGACAAGAACAACAGCCGCGTTAAGCTCGCTCTCAAGGCCTTGGTGACCAAAGGAAGCCTCGTCCAGGTCAAAGGCACCGGCGCCTCCGGCTCCTTCAAAATCAACAAGCAGCAGCTCAACCAAGCCGACAAGAAAAAGGCGGCCAAGAAGAAGAGCCCGGCCAAGAAAGCCGCTTCCGCTGCCAAGTCTCCCAAAAAGCCCAAGAAAGCTCCCAGCGCAGCCAAGAGCCCCAAAAAGGCTCCAGCCAAGAAACCGGCAGCTGCCAAAAAGCCTAAAGCCGCCGCTGCAAAGCCCAAGAAGGCCGCCAAGCCCAAGAGCCCGGCTAAGAAGGCTGCCAAGCCCAAGGTGGCCAAGAGCCCGGCAAAGAAGGCTGCCAAGCCCAAGGTGGCCAAGAGCCCGGCCAAGAAGGTGGCCAAGCCCAAGAAAGCTGCGCCCAAGAAAAAGTAATTGCTCCAGGTCGTCGCTACCCCCTGCTTAACACAAAGGCTCTTTTCAGAGCCACCATCTCCTCTCCAAAGAGCTGTAACCGATCGCCCGCCTGCCCTACCCTCGTTGCTGCAGGCTCTGTGCTCACCAGGTCTGTGATAAACGGTGGGCACACAGTCCCGGCACTCCTGTAGGCCAGATGTTGCCTATGACCCCGGGTTAAAGTGGCTGGGGGTGTGTGTGACTGGCGCTGAGGTGACCATGCTTCCCTCCATCATAGCGTGTGCCGGCTTTTATTGAAATCCCCAAAGTAGCATTGGCAATGCAAAGGGGGGGGGGAGGAGGGTCCCCGATACGTAACTGTGGCCATTCCAACAGGGTGTGTGATCAGAGTACACGGTGGAGCAACGGATTATATATATATTACCGTTGCTTATGGACAAAGTGCGGGCGGTAACAGATTCTGTCAGTAGCGCCCAGTAGAAACGGTCGATACACACACATTATTGGATCATCAGTTAAACTGCCTGTGTGTAACCAAACATATATAAATATATATTAAGCATATATAAACCGTTGCTTATGGACACAGTGCGGGCGGTAACGGATTGTGTTATCGGCCGTTTCTACCGGGCGCTACTCAGACATCTTATTGGATCAGTTAAACTGCCTCTGTGTTACCGAACACCCTGTGCAATGGCGGCGCTGTGCCAGACCACGTCCTCCCGGCAGCGGGTGAGCGGGGGGCTTGTGGCAATGCAGCATGAAAGGAAGGAGAGTGGGGGACGGGAGTGCGGGCAATGTGCAGCTCTTTTGCAGGAGGATTTGGTGGCTCTTAAAAGAGCCTTTGTGGTTTATGTGGGAGAGGCTGGAGCGCAGGGTGTTTCCTTAGGCCCTCTCTCCGCGGATTCTGCGGGCGAGCTGGATGTCCTTGGGCATGATTGTGACCCTCTTGGCGTGGATGGCGCAGAGGTTGGTGTCCTCGAAGAGTCCGACGAGGTAGGCCTCGCTGGCCTCCTGCAGGGCCATGACGGCGGAGCTCTGGAAGCGCAGATCGGTCTTGAAGTCCTGGGCGATTTCTCGGACGAGACGCTGGAAAGGCAGCTTGCGGATGAGCAGCTCGGTGGACTTCTGGTAGCGTCGGATCTCTCGCAGAGCGACGGTGCCGGGCCGGTAGCGGTGAGGCTTCTTGACTCCGCCAGTGGCCGGGGCGCTCTTCCTGGCCGCCTTGGTGGCCAGCTGCTTGCGGGGAGCTTTGCCGCCGGTGGACTTGCGAGCGGTCTGCTTGGTTCGGGCCATCGCACTGACTGAGCTTCTCTCGCTACAGGAACCAAATGAATGCTTATGGCGGGCGGCTCTCTCTTTTATACCCACGCCGCCTGAGTAACGGCTGTGCCAGACACACCCCTTGTTTTGATTGGATAGTTCAAAACGCCCGCCAAAAACCAAGGAAGACGTTAACAGTACAGAAAACGATTAGAGCTTAGATGGGAAAAGCGACCCGCTTAGTTCTAGCCAAAACCGCTGTCCTTTCTAGGGTTAAACCAACTTTAAAAACTCTGGAAACTCAGCCTGGAAGCAGCGCGCACTGACTTGAAGCTCCCTCTAATTTCCAGCAGGTGGCGCCGCGCAGACAGTTTTCATTGTAAGGATTTAGAACGCTTTGTTACATTGTATCGCTTCTCTTTCATAGGCCCTGATCAGCCTTCACTTCGCTACTTGGTGTTACTATATTTCCAATTCATAAAAGTATTCTGTATCTTAACAAACGTCAATCATCACAGTCGCTGTTTTGGGAGGCAATGAGCTGCGGCACCAGCTTTTCAGGGTTCCTAAAATTGTTTTATACATCTATTATACACGCTGACTCGTAGGTTCCTATTTTTTTCTGACAAATATTCCCAAATATCCTTCCATCACCAGGTATTACATGCTAAAGTAAACGGTGGGAAAAAAAACATGATTCTCACCAACCACCGCAGCCCATCAATCCAGGTCATAGTGTCATTCATTCATCAGATTTGCCCATTGACAGAGTTCCAACCAGAGAATGAAACAATGATGTAACCCGCATCTCCAGCCAGTGTGTGTGTGTGTTTCTTTATTTTGCGGGGGACGGGGTCGTGGTGTGAGCCTAAGTGCACTTACTTCATTTCAAGCTGTTGGGAAATGCCTGAAGTTCGGAGCCTGGATCGTTTGAATGGAAACAATAGATTTGATGTGGAGGGCAAGGTTCTGGTAGGGAAGGGTGCGATCATTTTCTATTTTAGCAGCCTTTAGATGCTCCTTAGCAAGTAGGTGAGGCACTTAAACGTGAGGGCTGGGGCATGTTCCAGAATACTGTAGCTGGCATTTTGATTAATCAGGACAATAATAATAATAATATTAATAAATGCAGAAGACTAGAATCCGGATGAAGCACCTGCCAAAAGAGAAGGCACGATGCTGTGTCAGAACTGGAAAGCTTCTGGCGAGGAGAACACAGGTTTGGGCCTCAAATGGTTCATGAGACTCATTGAAGAACAGAAAGAGAGTTGCTATGGCTAAAGGGAGAAAATGGCGCTAACAGAGCTGATATCGGGGAAGAGAATAACAGGAAATAAAACAGGAGAAAGGAAACGGATCTGACATGACACAAGGTCACTTGTCAGTGTATTGGTGATTACAAAGAAAATCCACAGACATTCAAATCCCATAACTGTCCAACGTTAGGATTAAATAAAATCTCTTCATGGGCAGGACCGCGGCACAAATTTGTGGAGCTTTGACCTTCATTTTTTCTAGCAAATTTCCCTCACACATCAGAGCCTTTCTACTTGTACATATGCAGCGATAGCTCTGATTAGCGGAGTTTAGCTCACGGTGCTGAATTGTTTTTTGAGCCCAGTAAGTTATTTATCTCATTTTAACTGTTATATTATATTTCACCTTTCTTAGCAAAGACTGGAAAAGTGGATAGTGTTATTTGGCTCCTACAGCCCATGTAATGATGGCCATTTCTGAGCCTTATTCTCCTAAGCAGTGGTAAGACTATATCGGCCACCCGGGCTCTGTTGCTGCTCATATCCATGGCGAGATTTCCTGGCTCAGCCTGTGCACATCTTCTACCAACACAATCATATAGAAATATATTGGTTTGCATGTTTCCCCCATATCCCGTTTATCCTTTTACTTTCTCTTCTGTCTGCTTTTATTCTATATGTTTTAGCTTTTCTAATTTGATTCTGTCATGTCTT
The DNA here is from genome assembly GCA_027917425.1 of Gastrophryne carolinensis. Lineage (NCBI taxonomy): Eukaryota > Metazoa > Chordata > Amphibia > Anura > Microhylidae > Gastrophryne > Gastrophryne carolinensis. The sequence goes on from CM051235.1 coordinate 628,322,792, forward strand.
GTTGAAAGACTTCTCATTGTATTTTTACACTTTCCCTCAATCTCGGTTCTTACTTTCCTTCCTTCTGTTTCTTTTTAAAATGATCATTTTATCTTTCCCACCTTCCTTCAAACTATCTCTCACAATTTCATCCCAACTGATTTTTACTTTCTGTCCATCTCTCTCTCTGTTTAACATCCCTTCCACGTTTCATTGCTCTCTCTCTTTTTATACTGCTCCCGTTTTTTCTTCAACCTTCCTTTAATTGCTTTCTCCTTTGTCACATTCTCTGTACACCGTATTTCCATTTGTAGCTGGTTATGACACAATTTAATTTTCTCTTTTCAGATGTTTCATTACATTTCTCTTCTTACCACTGCTTAATCCTTCATTTTCTATATATGCTCCTTCCATCTCTCTTCTCATTTGGGTTGATCCAGCAACATATATTTTTTTTTTTCAATTCATGAGAAAAAGTGTTTACTCACCAAGAAACTCGAATAATTAAAAAAAAAAAGTTACTGTGCCGAATCAACCCAAAACCGTCTCTTTTCTGGTGATGGGTTAAGCAGGTCCTCGGTGTATTCCTACCACTGAAGACCTGCAAGTAGATCGGCATCGCCGAGTGTATGGGGTGATCTGAGAGCATAGCACAACACAACCATAAATAGAGACATCATTACAAGGGCTGGCCGGGCATTAGACAGACAATGATCAGCCATCACCGATACAGAATTTCGGCGGGCAATTTCAAATATCACGTGATGGGTGACGTCTATCAAGAGCGGGGACTGAATTGCGGCTATGATTTCCGGAGCAAATTAACGGCCGGTATCATTAGCGAAGTCTTTAGTTATGATAGGTATTTGAAAACGGTCGAGAAAACATGTTCCATCAAGTCTGCATTATGTCTAAGTAGGCACCAGCCAAAACACAATCAGCAAAAAAAAAAAACAGTGGTCGGCGATTTATATAAAATCGCTGATACGATAAGGTCACAAAAATAAAAAGTACAATGGTATTTATTTATTTTGAAGCAGAGGAAATATATATGGTGATTGCTGCCAATTAAAATCCTATATTGGGTTTATCAAGCTAAATGGTGATTATCTGTGGCGTGCGCCTGGAAAAAAAAGGCGGGAACAGAAAGCCAAGCGTTGTGAATTACGGCGGGCAATGTAAAACTAGCCACGTGACGTCACTACGAGCTATACACAGATGGACAACAATGGCGGTTATGGTACAAGCCCTAAAAACGGCTCGTCTCAGCAACCGAGGAGCGGGGGATATTTTTACGTTTAACCGTGTTTCATGGAGAACGTGTCGTTATGTGTGTGTCAGGAATTTGGTGATAGTTTAGTAGCTCTTTGTGGAGAAAGTGGGTGGCTCTGAAAAGAGCCTTTGTGTTGTGCAGTGGGGGTGGGGTGAGTTTATTTGCCCTTGGCAGGCTTGGCGTGGCTCTCGGTCTTCTTGGGCAGCAGCACGGCCTGGATGTTGGGCAGGACGCCGCCCTGGGCGATAGTGACCCCACCGAGCAGCTTGTTGAGCTCCTCGTCGTTGCGCACTGCCAGCTGCAAGTGTCGGGGGATGATGCGGGTCTTCTTGTTGTCCCGGGCAGCGTTGCCGGCCAGCTCGAGAATCTCAGCAGTCAGGTACTCGAGCACTGCAGCCAGGTAGACGGGAGCTCCGGCGCCCACCCGCTCGGCATAGTTGCCCTTCCTGAGCAGACGGTGGACACGGCCAACGGGGAACTGGAGACCGGCCCGGGAGGAGCGGGTCTTGGCCTTAGCACGAGCCTTGCCACCTTGCTTGCCGCGTCCAGACATGATGAAAGTAAGACAAAGATCCGCGCTCACTCAATGCGAGAATGACTCTGACAAGCCGCCCCTTCCCATTTCTACCTTTGCAATAGGAGGCGTGCGCTGCTGCCATTGGACGCTCCACAGCCCAGCCATAGGCGTGTGGATTTCTGAAATGCACCAATCAGGGGAGACTGGGAGGAGCAAAGTGACATCACTGTTGTGGGCGTTAGTTTACCCTCCAATAATACTTTGAGCTACCAGGAATACTCGTTAGCATAAGGGGCCTATAAGAGCAGCAGCAGAGGGCTGGACGAGCACATTGTCTCCGAGCAATAGACGAGTGTTAGCTGCAGTCATGCCTGAGCCAGCCAAGTCCGCCCCAGCACCCAAGAAGGGCTCCAAGAAAGCGGTGAGCAAGAGCCAGAAGAAAGATGGCAAGAAGCGTAGGAAGACCAGGAAGGAGAGCTACTCCATCTACGTCTACAAGGTGCTCAAGCAGGTCCACCCTGACACCGGCATCTCCTCCAAGGCCATGAGCATCATGAACTCCTTCGTCAATGACATCTTCGAGCGCATCGCCAGCGAGGCTTCCCGCCTGGCTCACTACAACAAGCGCTCCACCATCAGCTCCCGGGAGATCCAGACCGCCGTCCGCCTGCTGCTGCCTGGTGAGCTGGCTAAGCACGCCGTCTCCGAGGGCACCAAGGCCGTCACCAAGTACACCAGCGCCAAGTAACCGCTCTCTCCTGTTCCTAAAACAAACCAAAGGCTCTTTTAAGAGCCACCCACAGTTTCCCAGCAGAGCTACGTTATGCCATTGTATGTCCATACGTATAGATGATTACATGTAGTACAAAACTCCCAAACAATTGGATACGCACCACCTCCAGGATATTAAAGTAGGTGCCAGCCTAAGGGTCCCAGTATGCGTGGGTTTCCAGGGCTAACCCACAACTCTGTCCTCACCAAAGGCTGCACACTACTGATCCATAAATATAATTTATTCAATAAAGGATTTATTCAATAAAGGATTTTATCAAATATGACATCACAATGAAACAACTTAGACATAAAAATCAGAAACACAAAACCAAGTGGGGAGGAACTCCAGGACTAACCAATTGTTATAATACACCAATGATTGGTAGCAATCTTCACATCGAAGATAAATCCAGCATGATTATAAAATAATGTTTCAGAACATATACTGACCGACGCTTATGAGATCAAAGTGCATGTGCATGGATCCTATATGCATATATATATCCAGTCCTATCTCAAATCTCTGGTGCCCCCTTTACAACTATCAACAGTATCGAGTGCATGCATGAATGAATGAAGAGCGCTATGGCGTCTCCAAAAGCGAATATACAGCTCTTTGTAGGAAGTAGTGGGTGGCCCTTAAAAGGACCGTTGGTTTGCTGCTATGGGATAAGAAGGAGCGAGCAGGTGGGTTTAGCCTCCGAAGCCGTAGAGAGTGCGTCCCTGTCGCTTGAGAGCATAGACGACATCCATGGCGGTGACGGTCTTGCGCTTGGCGTGCTCGGTGTAGGTGACAGCGTCACGGATCACGTTCTCCAGGAAGACCTTGAGCACCCCGCGGGTCTCCTCGTAGATGAGGCCGGAGATGCGCTTGACACCCCCTCTCCGAGCCAGGCGGCGGATGGCGGGCTTGGTGATGCCCTGGATGTTATCACGCAGCACCTTCCTGTGCCTCTTGGCGCCTCCTTTCCCCAGGCCCTTCCCGCCTTTGCCTCTTCCAGACATCTCGAATTCAGCTGCTGCTTTCTCTCACTCAGACGACTGCTCCCAACCGCTCTCCAGCCCCTCCTTATATACAGCCGGAGCGGACCTGATGGGAGACTGCACAGAAATGGGCGGGGCTTCCGCGATCGTTGTGCTTTGTGCAGGAACAAAGCCATGCGTGGCCCTCGGGCTCCTAGCGAACATTTACACCGACAGTCTGAGCACTGCTCAAGTCCACACAGCTCTGAAAGTGATCTCCACCCGCATTGCGGTCCCTTCATTAGAACCTGCGCCGAACAACACACATTTGGGATGGAAGGAGATAACAATAACGAGAGCTAAGGGGAAGACGTAGTAATATGTGTGTTTAGCTCATGCAGTTACAGCACTGAATATTACAAGAGGGGAAATACCCGGCATTTCAAACGCCATAGAAACGGTGACTACGGCATCGTGGTGGGATTTCTTATGCTCCAATCACTTTTTGGGCGGGAAATTTGAAATGACATTTCCTCCAATCGTGGGCGAGTAGGGAAAGCCTTTCCCAGCCTCCTTTGCGTCGTGCTCTCCCGCCCTTAGCCACCAGGCGGCGCTGTTGCAGCACTATCTGTTCCAGTCTTCCTTCTGCTCAATGCGGCCGCTGACTGTTAAGAAGAAGCTTCCGGGGAAACGGACACAAGTGAATTGGCGGCCACTACACCCCAAAACATTGGGCCCCTCACAGCACTAAACACGCACATCTGACCCCGAAAAGCACAAACTATTATTCTGTCATATTATCATGTGTTTTATTTCCATGACACGCAGGAGGAAAGCACCAAGTGCTTAAAGGACAAAGCCACATCCTATACAGTGGCATAGAAGCCTCCCACCAATGTCCGGATCATACACCTGTAGCGAGGAGACTTCTCTATGGCCACAAACATGGAGCAAAGCGACTCCCTAGACCAGCTGTCCCCACATCTATGGGACTGATCGAGGCCTCCCTTATAATACAATGTACTGACCCCATAACCCTCCATATATTCCTATAGAGAGGCCACTAGGGGGAAGTGACCCATAACCCTCCATATATTCCTATAGAGAGGCCACTAGGGGGAAGTGACCCCATAACCCTCCATATATTCCTATAGAGAGGCCACTAGGGGGAAGTGACCCCTTAACCCTCCATATATTGCTAAAGAGAGGCCACTAGGGGGAGGTGACCCCAAAACCCTCCATATATTCCTATAGAGAGGCCACTAGGGGGAAGTGACCCATAACCCTCCATATATTCCTATAGAGAGGCCACTAGGGGGAAGTGACCAATAACCCTCCATATATTCCTATAGAGAGGCCACTAGGGGGAAGTGACCCATAACCCTCCATATATTCCTATAGAGAGGCCACTAGGGGGAAGTGACCCCATAACCATCTATATAGTCCTATAGAGAGGCCACTAAGGGGAAGTGACCCATATCCCTCCATATATTCCTATGGAGAGGCCACTAGGGGGAAGTGACCCCATAACCCTCCATATATTCCTATAGATAGGCCACTAGGGGGAAGTGACCCCTTAACCCTCCATATATTGCTAAAGAGAGGCCACTAGGGGGAGGTGACCCCAAAACCCTCCATATATTCCTATAGAGAGGCCACTAGGGGGAAGTGACCCATAACCCTCCATATATTCCTATAGATTGGCCACTAGGGGGAAGTGACCCATAACCCGCCATATATTCCTATAGAGAGGCCACTAGGGGGAAGTGACCCCATAACCCTCCATATATTCCTATAGAGAGGCCACTAGGGGGAAGTGACCCCATAACCCTCCATATATTCCTATAGAGAGGCCACTAGGGGGAAGTGACCCCATAACCCTCCATATATTCCTATAGATAGGCCACTAGGGGGAAGTGACCCCATAACCCTCCATATATTCCTATAGAGAGGCCACTAGGGAGAAGTGACCCATAACCCTCCATATATTCCTATAGAGAGGCCACTAAGGGGAAGTGACCCCATAACCCTCCATATATTCCTATAGAGAGGCCACTAAGGGGAAGTGACCCCATAACCCTCCATATATTCCTATAGAGAGGCCACTAGGGGGAAGTGACACCATAACCCTCCATATATTCCTATAGAGAGGCCACTAGGGGGAAGTGACCAATAACCCTCCATATATTCCTATAGATAGGCCACTAGGGGGAAGTGACCCCATAACCCTCCATATATTCCTATAGAGAGGCCACTAGGGAGAAGCTACCCATAACCCTCCATATATTCCTATAGAGAGGCCACTAAGGGGAAGTGACCCCATAACCCTCCATATATTCCTATAGAGAGGCCACTAGGGGGAAGTGACACCATAACCCTCCATATATTCCTATAGAGAGGCCACTAGGGGGAAGTGACCAATAACCCTCCATATATTCCTATAGAGAGGCCACTAGGGGGAAGTGACCCCATAACCATCTATATATTCCTATAAAGAGGCCACTAGGGGGAAGTGACCCCTTAACCCTCCATATATTGCTAAAGAGAGGCCACTAGGGGGAGGTGACCCCAAAACCCTCCATATATTCCTATAGAGAGGCCACTAGGGGGAAGTGACCCATAACCCTCCATATATTCCTATAGAGAGGCCACTAGGGGGAAGTGACCAATAACCCTCCATATATTCCTATAGAGAGGCCACTAGGGGGAAGTGACCCCATAACCATCTATATAGTCCTATAGAGAGGCCACTAGGGGGAAGTGACCCCATAACCATCTATATAGTCCTATAGAGAGGCCACTAAGGGGAAGTGACCCATAACCCTCCATATATTCCTATAGAGAGGCCACTAGGGGGAAGTGACCCATAACCATACATATATTCCTATAGAGAGGCCACTAGGGGGAAGTGACCCATAACCCTCCCTATACTCCTATAGAGAGGCCACTAGGGGGAAGTGACCCATAACCATCCCTATACTCCTATAGAGAGGCCACTAGGGGGAAGTGACCAATAACCCTCCATATATTCCTATAGAGAGGCCACTAGGGGGAAGTGACCCATAACCATACATATATTCCTATAGAGAGGCCACTAGGGGGAAGTGACCCATAACCCTCCCTATACTCCTATAGAGAGGCCACTAGGGGGAAGTGACCCATAACCATCCCTATACTCCTATACAGAGGCCACTAGGGGGAAGTGACCAATAACCCTCCATATATTCCTATAGAGAGGCCACTAGGGGGAAGTGACCAATAACCCTCCATATATTCCTATAGAGAGGCCACTAGGGGGAAGTGACCAATAACCCTCCATATATTCCTATAGATAGGCCACTAGGGGGAAGTGACCCCATAACCCTCCATATATTCCTATAGAGAGGCCACTAAGGGGAAGTGACCCCATAACCCTCCATATATTCCTATAGAGAGGCCACTAAGGGGAAGTGACCCCATAACCCTCCATATATTCCTATAGAGAGGCCACTAGGGGGAAGTGACCCCATAACCCTCCATATATTCCTATAGAGAGGCCACTAGGGGGAAGTGACCCCATAACCATCTATATAGTCCTATAGAGAGGCCACTAAGGGGAAGTGACCCATATCCCTCCATATATTCCTATAGAGAGGCCACTAGGGGGAAGTGACACCATAACCCTCCATATATTCCTATAGAGAGGCCACTAGGGGGAAGTGACCCCATAACCCTCCATATATTCCTATAGAGAGGCCACTAGGGGGAAGTGACCCCATAACCCTCCATATATTCCTATAGAGAGGCCACTAAGGGGAAGTGACCCCATAACCCTCCATATATTCCTATAGAGAGGCCACTAGGGGGAAGTGACACCATAACCCTCCATATATTCCTATAGAGAGGCCACTAGGGGGAAGTGACCAATAACCCTCCATATATTCCTATAGATAGGCCACTAGGGGGAAGTGACCCCATAACCCTCCATATATTCCTATAGAGAGGCCACTAAGGGGAAGTGACCCCATAACCCTCCATATATTCCTATAGAGAGGCCACTAAGGGGAAGTGACCCCATAACCCTCCATATATTCCTATAGAGAGGCCACTAGGGGGAAGTGACACCATAACCCTCCATATATTCCTATAGAGAGGCCACTAGGGGGAAGTGACCAATAACCCTCCATATATTCCTATAGATAGGCCACTAGGGGGAAGTGACCCCATAACCCTCCATATATTCCTATAGAGAGGCCACTAGGGAGAAGTGACCCATAACCCTCCATATATTCCTATAGAGAGGCCACTAAGGGGAAGTGACCCCATAACCCTCCATATATTCCTATAGAGAGGCCACTAGGGGGAAGTGACACCATAACCCTCCATATATTCCTATAGAGAGGCCACTAGGGGGAAGTGACCAATAACCCTCCATATATTCCTATAGAGAGGCCACTAGGGGGAAGTGACCCATAGCCCTCCATATATTCCTATAGAGAGGTCACTAGGGGGAAGTGACCTATAACCCTCCCTATACTCCTATAGAGAGGCCACTAGGGGGAAGTGACCCGTAACCCTCCATATATTCCTATAGAGAGGCCACTAGGGGGAAGTGACCAATAACCCTCCATATATTCCTATAGAGAGGCCACTAGGGGGAAGTGACCAATAACCCTCCATATATTCCTATAGAGAGGCCACTAGGGGGAAGTGACCAATAACCCTCCATATATTCCTATAGAGAGGCCACTAGGGGGAAGTGACCCATAACCCTCCATATATTCCTATAGAGAGGCCACTAGGGGGAAGTGACCAATAACCCTCCATATATTCCTATAGAGAGGCCACTAGGGGGAAGTGACCAATAACCCTCCATATATTCCTATAGAGAGGCCACTAGGGGGAAGTGACCCATAACCCTCCATATATTCCTAAAGAGAGGCCACTAGGGGGAAGTGACCCATAACCCTCCATATATTCCTAAAGAGAGGCCACTAGGGGGAAGTGACCAATAACCCTCCATATATTCCTATAGAGAGGCCACTAGGGGGAGGTGACACCATAACCCTCCATATATTCCTAAAGAGAGGCCACTAGGGGGAAGTGACCCATAACCCTCCATATATTCCTAAAGAGAGGCCACTAGGGGGAAGTGACCCCAAAACCCTCCATATATTCCTATAGAGAGGCCACTAGGGGGAAGTGACCCATAACCCTCCATATATTCCTAAAGAGAGGCCACTAGGGGGAAGTGACCCCAAAACCCTCCATATATTCCTATAGAGAGGCCACTAGGGGGAAGTGACCCATAACCCTCCATATATTCCTATAGATAGGCCACTAGGGGGAAGTGACCCCATAACCCTCCATATATTCCTATAGATAGGCCACTAGGGGGAGGTGACACCATAACCCTCCATATATTCCTAAAGAGAGGCCACTAGGGGGAAGTGACCCATAACCCTCCATATATTCCTAAAGAGAGGCCACTAGGGGGAAGTGACCCCAAAACCCTCCATATATTCCTATAGAGAGGCCACTAGGGGGAAGTGACCCATAACCCTCCATATATTCCTATAGATAGGCCACTAGGGGGAAGTGACCCCATAACCCTCCATATATTCCTATAGAGAGGCCACTAGGGGGAAGTGACCCATAACCCTCCATATATTCCTATAGATAGGCCACTAGGGGGAAGTGACCCCATAACCCTCCATATATTCCTATAGAGAGGCCACTAGGGGGAAGTGACACCATAACCCTCCATATATTCCTATAGAGAGGCCACTAGGGGGAAGTGACCAATAACCCTCCATATATTCCTATAGAGAGGCCACTAGGGGGAAGTGACCCCATAACCATCTATATATTCCTATAAAGAGGCCACTGGCGGAAGTGACACCATAACCCTCCATTTATTCCTATACAGAGGCCACTAGGAGGAAGTGACCCCATAACATACATATATTCATATAGAGAGGCCACTAGGGGGAAGTGACCCATAACCCTCCATATATTCCTATAGAGAGGCCACTAGGGGGAAGTGACCCATAGCCCTCCATATATTCCTATAGAGAGGTCACTAGGGGGAAGTGACCTATAACCCTCCCTATACTCCTATAGAGAGGCCACTAGGGGAAGTGACCCATAACCCTCCATATATTCCTATAGAGAGGCCACTAGGGGGAAGTGACACCATAACCCTCCATATATTCCTATAGAGAGGACACTAGGGGGAAGGGACACCATAACCCTCCATATATTCCTATAGAGAGGACACTAGAAGGAAGAGTCACCATAACCCTCCATATATTCCTATAGAGAGGCCACTAGGGGGAGGTGACACCATAACCCTCCATATATTCCTATAGAGAGGCCACTAGGGGGAAGTGACCCATAACCCTCCATATATTCCTATGGAGAGGCCACTAGGGGGAAGTGACCCCATAACCCTCCATATATTCCTATAGATAGGCCACTAGGGGGAAGTGACCCCTTAACCCTCCATATATTGCTAAAGAGAGGCCACTAGGGGGAGGTGACCCCAAAACCCTCCATATATTCCTATAGAGAGGCCACTAGGGGGAAGTGACCCATAACCCTCCATATATTCCTATAGAGAGGCCACTAGGGGGAAGTGACACCATAACCCTCCATATATTCCTATAGAGAGGCCACTAGGGGGAAGTGACCCCATAACCCTCCATATATTCCTATAGATAGGCCACTAGGGGGAAGTGACCCCTTAACCCTCCATATATTGCTAAAGAGAGGCCACTAGGGGGAGGTGACCCCAAAACCCTCCATATATTCCTATAGAGAGGCCACTAGGGGGAAGTGACCCATAACCCTCCATATATTCCTATAGAGAGGCCACTAGGGGGAAGTGACACCATAACCCTCCATATATTCCTATAGAGAGGACACTAGGGGGAAGTGACACCATAACCCTCCATATATTCCTATAGAGAGGACACTAGGAGGAAGAGTCACCATAACGCTCCATATATTCCTATAGAGAGGCCACTAGGGGAAGGTGACACCATAACCCTCCATATATTCCTATAGAGAGGCCACTAGGGGGAAGTGACCCATAACCCTCCATATATTCCTATGCAGAGGCCACTAGGGGGAAGTGACCCCATAACCCTCCATATATTCCTATAGATAGGCCACTAGGGGGAAGTGACCCCTTAACCCTCCATATATTGCTAAAGAGAGGCCACTAGGGGGAGGTGACCCCAAAACCCTCCATATATTCCTATAGAGAGGCCACTAGGGGGAAGTGACCCATAACCCTCCATATATTCCTATAGAGAGGCCACTAGGGGGAAGTGACCCATAACCCTCCATATATTCCTATAGAGAGGCCACTAGGGGGAAGTGACCCATAACCCTCCATATATTTCTATAGAGAGGCCAATAGTTGGAAGTGACATCATGACCCTCCATATATTCCTATAGAGAGGCCACTAGGGGGAAGTGACCACATAACCATCCATATTTTCCTATAGAGAGGCCACTAGGGGGTGGAGACCCCATAACCCTCCATATATTCCAATAGAGAGGCCACTAGGCGGAAGTGACACCATAACCCGCCATATATTCCTATAGAGAGGCCACTAGGGGGAGGTGACACCATAACCCTCCATATATTCCTATAGAGAGGCCACTAGGGGGAGGTGACACCATAACCCTCCATATATTCCTATAGAGAGGCCACTAGGGGGAAGTGACACCATAACCCGCCATATATTCCTATAGAGAGGCCACTAGTGGGATGTGACATCATGACCCTCCATATATTCCTATAGAGAGGCCACTAGGGGGAAGTGACCCCATAACCCTCCATATATTCCTATAGAGAGGCCACTAGGGGGAAGTGATACCATAACCCTCCATATATTCCTATAGAGAGGCCACTAGGGGGAAGTGATACCATAACCCTCCATATATTCCTATAGAGAGCCCACTAGGGGGAAGTGATACCATAACCCTCCATATATTCCTATAGAGAGGACACTAGGGGGAGGTGACACCATAACTCTCCATATCTTGCTATAGAGAGGCCTCTAGGGGGAAGTGACCACATAACCATCCATATTTTCCTATAGAGAGGCCTCTAGGGGGAAGTGACCACATAACCCTCCATATCTTCCTATAGAGAGGCCACTAGAGGGAAGTGACCCATAACCCTCCATTTATTCCTATAGAGAGGCCACTAGGGGGAAGTGACCCCATAACCCTCTATATATCCTATAGCGAGGCCACTAGAAGGTGGTGACCTCATAACCCCCCCCCCCCCCCCCCATAACTCTGCATATATTCCTCTAGAGAGGCCTCCTGTGGTCCTCTACCCATACAATACACTATTGTGCTTATTATATGTTTATATTATATTCTACATCAGTGTGTGTGTGTAATGTGCTTCATCATGTGTGACTATATAATACAATACAATACAATACAATACAATACAATACAATACATGGCCATTTGTGGAGTAACACTCTTTTTATTAAGTGACCTTCCAGCCCCAGGCCTTCACTTTTATAGGAGAACCCAGAGAGGCCCCGCCTCTCAGTATAAAAGGCCACTCCCCACCGCTCGGTAGGAATTTCCTAGGCCCGGGCCCAGGGATGAAGGAGGGGAACATGTGCCGGTGGAGCGCCAATAGTTGCACTGATGGATGAGGAAAGGTAAGTATAAATTAAAGTGCTACTACAGGCAAAGTTAATTGTTACAACATTGTCTTGGGCTCCTGCCCCTCTCTCTCTCTGCTTCCTCCTGCCCCTCTCTCTCTCTGTCTGTCTCCTCCTGCCCCTCTCTCTCTGCTTCCTCCTGCCCCTCTCTCTCTGCTTCCTCCCACCCCTCTCTCTCTGCTTCCTCCCGCCCCTCTCTCTCTGCATCCTCCCGCCCCTCTCTCTCTGCTTCCTAATGCCCCTCTCTCCGCCTCCTCCTGCCCCTCTCTCCGCCTCCTCCTGCCTCTCTCTTCGCCTCCTCCTGCCCCTCTCTCTGTCTCCTCCCGCCCCTCTCTCTCTGTCTCCTCCTGTCCCTCTCTCTCTGCTTCCTCCCGCCCCTCTCTCTGTCTCCTCCCGCCCCTCTCTCTCTGTCTCCTCCTGTCCCTCTCTCTCTGCTTCCTCCCGCCCCTCTCTCTGTCTCCTCCCGCCTCTCTCTCTCTCTGCTTCCTCCTGCCCCTCTCTCTCTGTCTCCTCCTGCCCCTCTCTCTCTGTCTCCTCCTGCCCCTCTCTCTCTGCTTCCTCCTGCCCCTCTCTCTCTGTCTCCTCCTGCCCCTCTCTCTGCTTCCTCCCGCCCCTCTCTCTCTGTCTCCTCCTGCCCCTCTCTCTCTGCTTCCTCCTGCCCCTCTCTCTCTCTCTCCTCCCGCCCCTCTCTCTGTCTCCTCCCGCCCCTCTCTCTCTGTCTCCTCCTGTCCCTCTCTCTCTGCTTCCTCCCGCCCCTCTCTCTCTGCTTCCTCCTGCCCCTCTCTCTCTGTCTCCTCCTGCCCCTCTCTCTGCTTCCTCCCGCCCCTCTCTCTCTGTCTCCTCCCGCCCCTCTCTCTGCTTCCTCCTGCCCCTCTCTCTCTGCTTCCTCCTGCCCCTCTGTCTCTGTCTCCTCCCGCCCCTCTCTCTGCTTCCTCCTGCCCCTCTCTCTCTGCTTCCTCCTGCCCCTCTGTCTCTGTCTCCTCCCGCCCCTCTCTCGCTGCTTCCTCCTGCCCCTTTGTCTCTGTCTCCTCCCGCCCCTCTCTCTGCTTCCTCCTGCCCCTCTCTCTCTGCTTCCTCCTGCCCCTCTGTCTCTGTCTCCTCCTGCCCCTCTGTCTCTGTCTCCTCCTGCCCCTCTCTCTCTGCTTCCTCCTGCCCCTCTGTCTCTGTCTCCTCCTGCCCCTCTCTCTGCTTCCTCCTGCCCCACTCTCTGCTTCCTCCTGCCCCTCTCTCTCTGCTTCCTCCTGCCCCTCTCTCTCTGCTTCCTCCTGCCCCTCTGTCTCTGTCTCCTCCCGCCCCTCTCTCTGCTTCCTCCTGCCCCTCTGTCTCTGTCTCCTCCCGCCTCTCTCTCTGCTTCCTCCGCCCCTCTCTCTCTCTGCTTCCTCCCGCCCCTCTCTCTCTGCTTCCTCCTGCCCCTCTCTCTCTGCTTCCTCCTGCCCCTCTGTCTCTGTCTCCTCCTGCCCCTCTGTCTCTGTCTCCTCCTGCCCCTCTCTCTCTGCTTCCTCCTGCCCCTCTGTCTCTGTCTCCTCCTGCCCCTCTCTCTGCTTCCTCCTGCCCCTCTCTCTGCTTCCTCCTGCCCCTCTCTCTCTGATTCCTCCTGCCCCTCTGTCTCTGTCTCCTCCCGCCTCTCTCTCTGCTTCCTCCGCCCCTCTCTCTCTCTGCTTCCTCCCGCCCCTCTCTCTCTGCTTCCTCCCGCCCCTCTCTCTCTGCTTCCTCCCGCCCCTCTCTCTCTGCTTCCTCCTGCCCCTCTCTCTCTGCTTCCTCCTGCCCCTCTGTCTCTGTCTCCTCCTGCCCCTCTGTCTCTGTCTCCTCCTGCCCCTCTCTCTCTGCTTCCTCCTGCCCCTCTGTCTCTGTCTCCTCCTGCCCCTCTCTCTGCTTCCTCCTGCCCCTCTCTCTGCTTCCTCCTGCCCCTCTCTCGCTGCTTCCTCCTGCCCCTCTGTCTCTGTCTCCTCCCGCCTCTCTCTCTGCTTCCTCCGCCCCTCTCTCTCTCTGCTTCCTCCTGCCCCTCTCTCTGCTTCCTCCTGCCCCTCTCTCTGCTTCCTCCCGCCCCTCTCTCTCTGCTTCCTCCCGCCCCTCTCTCTTCCTCCTCCTGACCCTCCCATTAAGCACTGAAAGGCCTTAGATAGCCAGTGCAAGATGCTGACCCTAGAAGCAGTTTCATTGATCCCCTAAAGTGCTTTTAAGGCCTGTGGTGGAATGTATCAGCAGTAGAAGTCTCTTTCAGTCTCAAAGGCCTGTGTCTATATGGCCTGTGACAGCCAGCTGAGAGGGGTAGCAGCAGCAGCAGCAGCATGCTCTTTGAGCCCCTAAAAGCCTGTTACAGACAGTGGTGGAGGGTGACATCAGCAAAAGTCTCGGTAAGACTCTTAGGTCTGTGAAAGCCAGAGTATAGTAACCGCAGCAGCAGCAGTCTCCCTGGGCACCGAAAAACCTGTGACAGCCAGTGGAGGAGGGTAACAGCAGTGGCAGTTTTTTTGAGCCCCTTAGACCTGTGAAAGCCAGTGGAAGGTGGTAGTAGTAGCAGCAGTCCCCTAAAAGTATGTGACAGCCAGTTGAGAAAGGTAGCAGCACCGGTCTCTTTGTGCCCCTAAAGGTCTCTGAAAGCCAGTGGAGGAGGGTGACAGCAGTGGCAGTTTCTTTGAGCCTCTTAGTCCTGTGAAAGCTAATGGAGGGTGGTAGTGAGCCACTTAATGCTTGTGACAGCCAGTGGAGAGGAGTATTAGCAGCATCATACCTGAGCCCCAAAAAATGGAGGATAGTGGTAGCAGCAGCAGCAGCAACAGCCTCACTGAGCCCCAAAAGGCCTCTGACAGCCAATGGACAAAGGTGACAGCAGCAGTAGTCTCTCAGTCTCACCTTAATTCCCGTGACAGCAATCGGAAGAGAGTAACAGCAGCAACAGCAGCAGCAGCAGCAGCAGCAGCAGTATCATTAAGCCTCTAAAAGCCAGTGGCAGCCAGAGGAGGGGGATATCAGCAATAACATTTTCACAGAGACCATAAAGCCTGGGACAGTCAGTGGAGGTGAATATAAGTAGCCAGAGACTTACTGAGCCCCTAAAGGCCTTGTGATGTGATTGCAGAAGCAGCAGTATCATAAAGTTCATGGGGCCTGTGACTGCTAAAGGAGGTGGGTTGGTAACAGGCAATCCTTCTCTGAGTGTCTAAGGCTTGTGACAGCCAGTGGAGAGGGGTAGCAGCAGCAGCAGTCCCATTGAGCCCCTATAGGCCTTAGACAGCCAGTGGAGAGGGGTAGCAGCAGCAGAAGTCCCATTGAGCCCCTAAGGCCTCTGACAACCATGGGTGGGGGATAACAGCCGTCATAGCCTCATAGAGCTGTTTTTTTACAGCCATTGGAGGAATGTGACAGAGCCAGCATTGAGCCCCTAAAGATCTATTGAAGCCAGTGAGGGAGGGCAACTGCAACAACAGTCACTTAGAGTATCTAAGGCCTGTGAAAGCCTGTGGAGGAAGGTAACAGCAGCAACAGCAGCATCAGTCTCATAGAGTCCATGAGGCCTGTGACTGGCGCACATGCAGACTGTGTCTCACTGCCATGCTCAATGATCTCTTCATGTGAAGCAGACAAATGCATTGATCACCAATAGGAGCTCTTTTGGGCAAGATTGAACAAAATCGTAACAAAGGGGGTCACACCGTCCAGGTTGGACTTTGGGGTGGCCTGCACTGATCACACCTTTGGGGGGGGGGGGTGTTATGAGCTCCTGCTAAAGCTGAGCTCACCCCGTCACCTGAGACGACACTTTCACATTTGCCGTTGCCAAAATAGGGGCTGAGTTTCTCACATAACTTTTCATAGCATAACAATCAGATTTTGGCCTATACCATCAGCTAGGAAATCATTTACCAAAACTCATCTTATGCTACCAGACCAGCATACTCCTTCCAAGAGCATGGAAAACCTAAGGCTCTTTCCAGAACTACATGCCACAGGAACCAAGACTTGACCCACAAGATACAATTGGGGACATCAGCGACAAGACAATATGTAGGATAGGGTTATTGTTGGTTTCAGTAGCGTAGACTAGATAATGAAATCTACACAAAGGTTTCCAATGAGGAATGGAGCAGGGCTGATAATGTTATTATAGATAAATTGAGTAACAATAGTGAACAAATAAGTTCCAGAGGTGAACAGACCAGAATAGAACAATGCTAATGAGATATAGTGTGAATGGGATCCGACATAACAATGGGATAAGCAATTCAGGACGTACATTTGTTGTTAAAGTTGCTGTGTATGATATTATTACAAGATCAGATGAAAAACGTCTCTGGCACATGCCTCTACTACAAAGCACAGTACATAGTTCTAGCAGGGAAGCTTGCTACAATGGCTGTAAGCTGTAATGAGAGATGCCCCCACGGGGTGTAAGCTGTAATAAGGGGGCCTGCACTGGCTGTACTGAGGGATGCCCCACTGACTTTACTAAGGGATGACCACACTGTCTGTAAGCTGTACTGAGGGATGCCCCCACTGGCTGTATTGAGGGATGCCCCCACTGGCTGTACTGAGGGATGCCCCACTGTCTGTAAGCTGTACTGAGGGATGCCCCCACTGGCTGTTTTGAGGGATGCCCCCACTGGTGGTTCTGAGGGAGGCCCCCACTGGCTCTAAGCTGTGCTGAGGGATGACCGCACTGTCTCTAAGCTGTACTGAGGGATGCCCCCACTGGATTCTCTGACGGATGCCCCTACTGGTGGTTCTGAGGTATGCCCTTACTGGCTGTACTGATGGATGCCCCCACTGGCTGATCTGTGGGATACCCCCACTGGTGGTAATGAGGGATGCCTCCACTGGCTGTACTGAGGGATGCCCCAACTGGCTGTAAGCCTTACTGAGGGATGCCGCCTCTGGCTGTATTTATGGATGCCCCACTGGCTGCAAGCTGTAATAAGGGATGCCCCCACTGGTTGTAAGCTGTAATGAGGTATGCCCCCACTGGCAATTCTGAGGGATGCCCCCACTGTCTGTTCTGAGGGATGCCCCCACTGGTACACTGAGGGGTGTACCCACTGTCTGTAAGCTGTAATGAGGTAAGCCCCACTGGCTGTAAGCTATACTTTAGGGAAGCCCCCACTGTCTTTTCTGAGCAATGCCCCCACTCACTGTACTGAGGGATGCCCCACTGGCTGTAAGCTGTATTGAGGGATGCCCCAACAGCTGTAAGCCATACTGAGTGATGCCCACACTGGCTGTTCTGAAGGATGCCTCCACTGGCTGTACTGAGGGTTGCCAAACAGGCTGTATTATGTAATGAGGGATGCCCTCACTGGCTTTACTGAAGGATGCCCAAACTGGATGTACTGAGGGATGCCCCTCTCTGTCTCATCCCGCCCCTCTCTCTGCTTTCTCCTGCCCCTCTCTCTGTCTCCTCCTGCCCCTCTCTCTGCTTCCTCCTGCCCCTCTCTCTCTGTCTCCTCCCGCCCCTCTCTCTGCTTCCTCCTGCCCCTTTGTCTCTGTCTCCTCCCGCCCCTCTCTCTGCTTCCTCCTGCCCCTCTCTCTCTGTCTCCTCCCGCCCCTCTCTCTGCTTCCTCCTGCCCCTTTGTCTCTGTCTCCTCCTGCCCCTCTCTCTGCTTTCTCCTGCCCCTCTCTCTGTCTCCTCCTGCCCCTCTCTCTGCTTCCTCCTGCCCCTCTCTCTCTGTCTCCTCCCGCCCCTCTCTCTGCTTCCTCCTGCCCCTCTCTCTGTCTCCTCCTGCCCCTCTCTCTGCTTCCTCCTGCCCCTCTCTCTCTGTCTCCTCCCGCCCCTCTCTCTGTCTCCTCCTGCCCCTCTCTCTGTCTCCTCCCGCCCCTCTCTCTCTGTCTCCGCCCGCCCCTCTCTCTCTCTGCTTCCTCCCACCCCTCTCTCTGATTCCTCCTGCCCCTCTCTCTCTGTCTCCTCCTGCCCCTCTCTCTCTGTCTCCTCCTGCCCCTCTCTCTGCTTCCTCCTGCCCCTCTCTCTGCTTCCTCCTGCCCCTCTCTCTGCTTCCTCCTGCCCCTCTCTCTCTGTCTCCTCCCGCCCCTCTCGCTGTCTCCTCCTGCCCCTCTCTCTGTCTCCTCCCGCCCCTCTCTCTGTCTCCTCCTGCCCCTCTCTCTGTCTCCTCCCGCCCCTCTCTCTACTTTCTCCTGCCCCTCTCTCTGTCTCCTCCTGCCCCTCTCTCTGCTTCCTCCTGCCCCTCTCTCTCTGTCTCCTCCTGCCCCTCTCTCTCTGTCTCCTCCTGCCCCTCTCTCTGCTTCCTCCTGCCCCTCTCTCTGCTTCCTCCTGCCCCTCTCTCTGCTTCCTCCTGCCCCTCTCTCTGTCTCCTCCCGCCCCTCTCTCTGTCTCCTCCTGCCCCTCTCTCTGCTTCCTCCCACCCCTCTCTCTGATTCCTCCTGTCCCTCTCTCTCTGTCTCCTCCCGCCCCTCTCTCTCTGTCTCCGCCCGCCCCTCTCTCTCTCTGCTTCCTCCCACCCCTCTCTCTGATTCCTCCTGCCCCTCTCTCTCTGTCTCCTCCTGCCCCTCTCTCTCTGTCTCCTCCTGCCCCTCTCTCTGCTTCCTCCTGCCCCTCTCTCTGCTTCCTCCTGCCCCTCTCTCTGCTTCCTCCTGCCCCTCTCTCTCTGTCTCCTCCCGCCCCTCTCGCTGTCTCCTCCTGCCCCTCTCTCTGTCTCCTCCCGCCCCTCTCTCTGTCTCCTCCTGCCCCTCTCTCTGTCTCCTCCCGCCCCTCTCTCTACTTTCTCCTGCCCCTCTCTCTGTCTCCTCCTGCCCCTCTCTCTGCTTCCTCCTGCCCCTCTCTCTCTGTCTCCTCCTGCCCCTCTCTCTCTGTCTCCTCCTGCCCCTCTCTCTGCTTCCTCCTGCCCCTCTCTCTGCTTCCTCCTGCCCCTCTCTCTCTGTCTCCTCCCGCCCCTCTCTCTGTCTCCTCCTGCCCCTCTCTCTGTCTCCTCCTGCCCCTCTCTCTGCTTCCTCCTGCCCCTCTCTCTGTCTCCTCCCGCCCCTCTCTCTGTCTCCTCCTGCCCCTCTCTCTGTCTCCTCCCGCCCCTCTCTCTACTTTCTCCTGCCCCTCTCTCTGTCTCCTCCTGCCCCTCTCTCTGCTTCCTCCTGCCCCTCTCTCTCTGTCTCCTCCTGCCCCTCTCTCTCTGTCTCCTCCTGCCCCTCTCTCTGCTTCCTCCTGCCCCTCTCTCTGCTTCCTCCCGCCCCTCTCTCTGTCTCCTCCTGCCCCTCTCTCTGCTTCCTCCTGCCCCTCTCTCTGTCTCCTCCTGCCCCTCTCTCTCTGTCTCCTCCTGCCCCTCTCTCTGTCTCCTCCTGCCCCTCTCTCTCTGTCTCCTCCTGTCCCTCTCTCTGCTTCCTCCTGCCCCTCTCTCTCTGTCTCCTCCTGCCCCTCTCTCTGTCTCCTCCTGCCCCTCTCTCTCTGTTTCCTCGGCCCCTCTCTCCGTCTCCTCCTGCCCCTCTCTCTGTCTCCTCCTGCCCCTCTCTCTCTGTTTCCTCGGCCCCTCTCTCCGTCTCCTCCTGCCCCTCTCTCCGTCTCCTCCCGCCCCTCTCTCTGTCTCCTCCTGCCCCTCTCTCTGCTTTCTCCCGCCCCTCTCTCCGTCTCCTCCCGCCCCTCTCTCTTCCTCCTCCTGACCCTCTCCTTAAGCCCGAAAGGCCTTATACAGTCAGTGCAAGATGTTGACAGTAGAAGCAGTTTCATTGATCCCCTAAAGTGCTTTTACGGCCTGTGGAGGAATGTATCAGCAGCAGAAGTCTCTCTCAGTCTCAAGGCCTGTGTCTATAAGGCCTGTGACAGCCAGAGGAGGGGGATAGCACTAGAGATGAGCGAGTAGTATTCGACCGAGTCGGTATTCGATCGAATACTACGCTATTCGTCATACTCGATTTCGATCGAGTACAGCGGCGATGGCGCACTCACAATTCGTTTCCCCTCACACCTTCCCTGGCGCGTTTTTTACACCAATCACCATGCAGGGGGGGTGGGACAGGTCCTGGGAGGACGCTGGCATCGCGAGAACGGCGTCTAGACGCATTGGCTGGAAAAACCATGTGACCTCGAATCTACAAAACTCAGCACTTCCTCTTCGTCAGCATTAGCAGCTTGAACTTAGTGAGGGATAGACGCTCACAGCAGGGAAAGACAGGCTGTAGCTGGCAGGGCCCCAGAAGCTCGGAATATCGCATTTACCACCATCTATACCAGCTACCAGAAGACAAGAGAGTCATTAAGAGCCCTTATTAGGGCTACTATGCTGAACAGTATATAGCTCATATGTAGGCAGGCAGGGCCCCAGAAGCTCAGAATATCGCATTTACCACCATATATACCAGCTACCAGAAGACAAGAGAGTCATTGAGAGTCCTTATTATTAGGGCTACTATGCTGAACAGTATATAGCTCATATGTAGGCAGGCAGGGCCCCAGAAGCTCAGAATATCGCATTTACCACCATATACCACCATTTACCACCATTTACCACCTTTACGCTTCCCTTACTGCTGGGGTGACACACTGTAACAAACCTCCTCCTTTAAGCTTCCCTTACTGCTGTAACACACTGTAACAAACCTCCTCCTGTAAGCATCCCTTACTGCTGGGGTGACACACTGTAACAAACCTCCTCCTGTAAGCTTCCCTTACTGCTGGGGTAACACACTGTAATAAGCCTCCTCCTGTAAGCTTCCCTGACTGCTGGGGTAACACACTGTAACAAACCTCCTCCTGTAAGCTTCCCTTACTGCTGGGGTGACACACTGTAACAAACCTCCTCCTGTAAGCTTCCCTGACTGCTGGGGTGACACAATGTAACAAACCTCCTCCTGTAAGCTTCCCTTACTGCTGGGGTGACACACTGTAACAAACCTCCTCCTGTAAGCTTCCCTGACTGCTGGGGTGACACAATGTAACAAACCTCCTCCTTTAAGCTTCCCTTACTGCTGGGGTAACACACTGTAACAAACCTCCTCCTGTAAGCTTCCCTTACTGCTGGGGTGACACACTGTAACAAACCTCCTCCTGTAAGCTTCCCTTACTGCTGGAGTGACACACTGTAACAAACCTCCTCCTTTAAGCTTCCCTTACTGCTGGGGTGACACACTGTAACAAACCTCCTCCTGTAAGCTTCCCTTACTGCTGGGGTGCCACACTGTAACAAACCTCCTCCTGTAAGCTTCCCTTACTGCTGGGGTGACACAATGTAACAAACCTCCTCCTGTAAGCTTCCCTTACTGCTGGGGTGACACACTGTAACAAACCTCCTCCTGTAAGCTTCCCTTACTGCTGGGGTGACACACAGTAACAAACCTCCTCCTTTAAGCTTCCCTTACTGCTGGGGTAACACACTGTAACAAACCTCCTCCTGTAAGCTTCCCTTACTGCTGGGGTGACACACTGTAACAAACCTCCTCCTTTAAGCTTCCCTTACTGCTGGGGTAACACACTGTAACAAACCTCCTCCTGTAAGCTTCCCTTACTGCTGGGGTGACACACTGTAACAAACCTCCTCCTGTAAGCTTCCCTTACTGCTGGGGTGACACACTGTAACAAACCTCCTCCTGTAAGCTTCCCTGACTGCTGGGGTGACACACTGTAACAAACCTCCTCCTTTAAGCTTCCCTTACTGCTGGGGTAACACACTGTAACAAACCTCCTCCTGTAAGCTTCCCTTACTGCTGGGGTGACACACTGTAACAAACCTCCTCCTGTAAGCTTCCCTTACTGCTGGGGTGACACACTGTAACAAACCTCCTCCTGTAAGCTTCCCTTACTGCTGGGGTGACACACTGTAACAAACCTCCTACTGTAAGCTTCCCTTACTGCTGGGGTGACACACTGTAACAAACCTCCTCCTGTAAGCTTGAAGCTTTATTTCAATCCAGTAAAAACAACGTCTTCAAAGTATCTATGATTAAGGACCGTGTTTGTGTGTCCGAAACGCGTTAGTGAACGTGGCGTAATTTCATATGCCGGGGTCCTTTACTGCTTTTATGCTGCTGTGGATACTTTGAAGACGTTGTTTTTACTGGATTGAAATAAAGCTTCAAGATTTTAGGAGTGCGGATCCTTTTTCCTTCCTTTTGCCTGTTGTGTATGGGGCAGGGACAGCCCCAGATCCTGCACCCAAATTTCCAGTGTGCCTTTGCATCGTTCTCTTGTTACATTGTTACTATTTCGTCCATTACAAAGAGCACCTGGCTTCTCTCGATAGAGTACCTTATACTATGGCTACTCCTAGATTGGCAGCATCACAGGATAACCCCGACAACATTCCTGACATGGACTTCCTCTTCACAGATAAAAGAAAGAGACTGGCCCAACTAGATGCTTTCTCGCACAAATCCCAGGATTCTGGTGATCCAGCAGGAGCGGATATGGATATATATTCTCTTTTCAAGCTTCATGGAGATTTATTACACAAGGAAACAAAAATATGGTGGGACATGTCCACATTATCAAAGTACATCGATGACCGAATGGTTCCTCGGGGCCTCCGTATTAAGAAGTTTCCCACATTTGAATTACCAGAGGTTTTTAAAACCAGGTGGAATAGTGTCCTCACTGAAGCATCATTATCCCTGATGTCTATTTTGGTCGAGTATCAGGGACAAAGGCTTGATGATCTGCAAACCTCCCTCGAAAAATCAACAACGGATTTGGAAAATAAGAAATCTGTCCCTGGCTTCAATTCCCTCTATAAGAGGATGCTTGAAACACAGGAGAAGCTGGAAGCAAACATCATAGCGGTGAAAAAACGTAAATATCAGAGGGACACAAATGATTATATGGCCAACCAAGTGTATGATTGGAATGTTTTCAGCCAAAAAAGACAGAACCCTAGGCCGATCTTGAAAAGGTATTCCAGGCCTCGACCTAAGCGGGTCACCTTTCTTACATCAGACTCTGACTCTGAACAAAATGAATATAATGATCAATCTGACCAAGAGAATTCATTTGAGGCCAGAGGTAACGCTGTGGTTACCAACTCTCGGTCTATGCCTTACAGACCGACTAGAGGAGGTAACAGTAGAAATGAAGTACCTTTTTTAGGAGATCGAACACATGGACAATTTACAAGGATGATGACACGTTCAAAGCAAGGAGACCGTGCAGGAGGGCAGGCCGCAAACGTAGACACGGCGCAAAGACGGAGTCCCCGCAGGTCCCGTCGCTAGAGAGGGACAATATTTTGAATCTGTCTGACTACACCCTATCACCAGCGGAGATCTCCTTATTGTCTAAGGGACTATCATTTGTACCTGATACACATTTTAATCCTTTTAATACTCTTTTGGATATAAATAAATTTGTCAGGTTACTTACTTTAAAACGACATTTTTCTAATGTAAAAAGCGAGACTGCTTCATTAGGTGAGTTACCTACCCTACAACCCAGTGATGATGCATCACGGGATTCTGAAGGATTGGATTCCGGTATACATACCTTATCCCCCTCTTCCTTTTCCCAAATCTGTAGGGATACTGATATTGATCAATTGCAATTTGAGTTGGGGCATAAGTCCCTCTTCTCCAATATCAGTGCCCCCATAGCACCTAGCTTCAATAATCCGGATTTTTATCCGATCAATTCACGAGGGGACGCTCTCAACCTGTTCCAGGATTCTGTGGAACGGGATCTTATGAATTTGAAACCAGTCAGTCTCCAAAGGGTTAAGCATAACCTTTCTCCCCAAGAGTCTAAAGCTCTTGTGGATCTCAAAAAGAACGACCAGATTGTTATACGCCAGGCTGATAAGGGGGGCAAAGTTGTCATCTTAAATAGAACCACCTATAGAGAAGAAGCAATAAGACAACTAAGTGATTCAACTACATATAGGAAACTCTTGGGAGATCCCACAAGGGAGTTTCAGACTCTGCTTTCCACAATGATAGATGAGGGCCTTTCACTTGGCGTTTTAACACCTAGATTAGCGGATCGACTTAGGGTTACTTACCCTATTGTACCCTTGTTCCACCACTTGCCCAAGATACACAAACAAGACCGCCCTCCTAAGGGCAGACCCATTGTGGCTGGAATTGGGGGTCTGCATGAACCATTGGGCAAGTGGTTGGATACAATGCTGCAGCCTTTGGTACAGAGACTACCGGGTTTCCTGCGGGATACAGGACATTTGATACAGCTCCTCTCTGAAACACCATGGGAACCCAATTTAACTTTATGTACAATGGATGTTTCATCCCTGTACTCGTCTATTCCTCAGAATCTAGCGGTTGAGGCCTTAAAATTTCATCTCATGCATTACTCAGACTACGATTCAGATCTTTGTACTTTCATTGTGATGACAACCGAGTATTTATTACAACACAACTATTTCACATTTGATGGGGCCTTTTTTCTCCAGGTTAGGGGAGCATCTATGGGGGCCCCGTTCTCACCTTCTTTGGCCAACCTGTATATGGGGTGGTGGGAGCACCACTCCATATACAGTGATCGGAATATATGGAGATCCTCCATCAAAGCCTACTTTAGGTATATTGACGATCTACTATTACTATGGCGGGGCACAGAGATTGATTTAACAGAATTCATAGACCACTGCAACAACAATGACCTTAATCTGGAATTTACAGCACATAGGCACTCTAGGGAAATAGAATTTTTGGATTTAAAACTAACGTTGGATATTGAAATGGAAACTCTGCAGACTAGGACGTTTCGTAAGCCCACAGCGGGTAACAATATCCTTCGTGCATCCAGTTGTCATCCAGCTCATACAATCAGATCCATTCCAGTTGGAGAAATGATACGGAGCCGAAGGAATTGTTCTCGTGTGGAATCCTTCTTAGAAGAATCTACTGAGATCCAATCCAGACTAAAGGATAGAGGCTACCCACCTTGGATGCTTACAAGAGCGAGGGATATAGCTCTTAGCAAATCTAGGGCTAATATTTTGGGGGATTATAAAGACCCCACTAAGAACAGAAATGTGAATAGAAACAAAAACTCTACGTCGTCTAGGGGGGTTACATTTAGTACTCCATATACTCTGGAATTTAATGAGGTCTGTAAAATTATCCGGGCTAATCTACCCATATTAAAGGCAGATCCCCTCCTTAAGGATATATTGGACGAGGGAGTACGGCTAGTCAGTCGTAAGTCTCCAAGCTTGTCCAGTACATTGTCCCCCAGCTTCTTTCAAACATCTAGGGTAGATAATGAGACATGGTTAGCTACCAAGGGATTTTTCCCATGCGGTGGTCCACGCTGCGGCCTCTGTAGATTTGTAGACAAGGGCAATAGCTTCATCTCTACCACTAATGGTAAGAGTTTTCCAATCAAAGCCCTACTTAATTGTAATTCGAAAATGGTGGTATACCTCATAACATGTGCACTCTGTGAAAAGCAATATGTAGGCTGCACTAAGCGTAAATTGAAGACACGCATTACCGAACATCTTTATGGCGTGGGTAGACCAGAAATGATAAAAAACTCAAATGTGGCAAAACATTTTAATCTGATACATCCTGATAATAATGCTATGATTAAAGTTAATGCTTTAGAGAGGGTGCACATAGGGCCCAGGGGGGGTGATATTTATAAGAAGTTGCTTATGAGAGAGGCATATTGGATATTTACCCTTAACACACGTTTTCCCCGAGGCCTTAATCACAGATGGGATTTATCCTTTATTACAGATTAATTAGAATGTTTAGATTAACCAATTTTAATAAGGACAATCCATGTTATATTGTCGGTTGTTGACATCATATACCGGGATATAGATATATATATGCACATATTTTTAATTTTCATGTTATTATATTTGCTGGTTACTAATTAATTCCTTTTCTCTTCCCAGTGTATTACTTTTTTTTGTTTATTATTAGTGATGAGCGAGCAGTATTCGACCGAGCCAGAATTCGATCGAATACTACGCTGTTCGTCATACTCGATTTCGATCGAGTACAGCGGCGATGGCGCACTCACAATTCGTTTCCCCTCCCACCTTCCCTGGCGCGTTTTTTACACCAATCACCATGCAGGGGGGGTGGGACAGGTCCTGGGAGGACGCTGGCATCGCGAAAACGGCGTCTACACGCATTGGCTGGAAAAACCATGTGACCTCGAATATACAAAACTCAGCACTTCCTCTTCGTCAGCATTAGCAGCTTGAACTTAGTGAGGGACAGACGCTCACAGCAGGGAAAGACAGGCTGTCGCTGGCAGGGCCCCAGAAGCTCGGGATATCGCTTTTACCACCATCTATACCAGCTACCAGAAGACAAGAGAGTCATTAAGAGCCCTTATTAGGGCTACTACGCTGAACGGTATATGGCTCATATGTAGGCAGGCAGGGCCCCAGAAGCTCAGAATATCGCATTTACCACCATATATACCAGCTACCAGAAGACAAGAGAGTCATTAAGAGCCCTTATTAGGGCTACTATGCTGAACGGTATATAGCTCCTATGTAGGCAGGCAGGGCCCCAGAAGCTCAGAATATCGCATTTACCACCATATATACCAGCTACCAGAAGACAAGAGAGTCATTGAGAGTCCTTATTATTAGGGCTACTATGCTGAACAGTATATAGCTCATATGTAGGCAGGCAGGGCCCCAGAAGCTCAGAATATCGCATTTACCACCATATACCACCATTTACCACCATTTACCACCTTTAAGCTTCCCTTACTGCTGGGGTGACACACTGTAACAAACCTCCTCCTTTAAGCTTCCCTTACTGCTGTAACACACTGTAACAAACCTCCTCCTGTAAGCATCCCTTACTGCTGGGGTGACACACTGTA
Source organism: Gastrophryne carolinensis (assembly GCA_027917425.1). Lineage (NCBI taxonomy): Eukaryota > Metazoa > Chordata > Amphibia > Anura > Microhylidae > Gastrophryne > Gastrophryne carolinensis. The sequence continues at coordinate 628,349,707 of CM051235.1, forward strand.
ACAAACCTCCTCCTGTAAGCTTCCCTGACTGCTGGGGTAACACACTGTAACAAACCTCCTCCTGTAAGCTTCCCTTACTGCTGGGGTGACACACTGTAACAAACCTCCTCCTGTAAGCTTCCCTGACTGCTGGGGTGACACAATGTAACAAACCTCCTCCTGTAAGCTTCCCTTACTGCTGGGGTGACACACTGTAACAAACCTCCTCCTGTCAGCTTCCCTGACTGCTGGGGTGACACAATGTAACAAACCTCCTCCTTTAAGCTTCCCTTACTGCTGGGGTAACACACTGTAACAAACCTCCTCCTGTAAGCTTCCCTTACTGCTGGGGTGACACACTGTAACAAACCTCCTCCTGTAAGCTTCCCTTACTGCTGGGGTGACACACTGTAACAAACCTCCTCCTTTAAGCTTCCCTTACTGCTGGGGTAACACACTGTAACAAACCTCCTCCTGTAAGCTTCCCTTACTGCTGGGGTGACACACTGTAACAAACCTCCTCCTGTAAGCTTCCCTGACTGCTGGGGTGACACACTGTAACAAACCTCCTCCTGTAAGCTTCCCTGACTGCTGGGGTGACACACTGTAACAAACCTCCTCCTGTAAGCTTCCCTTACTGCTGGGGTGACACACTGTAACAAACCTCCTCCTGTAAGCTTCCCTTACTGCTGGGGTGACACACTGTAACAAACCTCCTCCTGTAAGCTTCCCTGACTGCTGGGGTGACACACTGTAACAAACCTCCTCCTTTAAGCTTCCCTTACTGCTGGGGTAACACACTGTAACAAACCTCCTCCTGTAAGCTTCCCTTACTGCTGGGGTGACACACTGTAACAAACCTCCTCCTGTAAGCTTCCCTTACTGCTGGGGTGACACACTGTAACAAACCTCCTCCTTTAAGCTTCCCTTACTGCTGGGGTAACACACTGTAACAAACCTCCTCCTGTAAGCTTCCCTTACTGCTGGGGTGACACACTGTAACAAACCTCCTCCTGTAAGCTTCCCTGACTGCTGGGGTGACACACTGTAACAAACCTCCTCCTGTAAGCTTCCCTGACTGCTGGGGTGACACACTGTAACAAACCTCCTCCTGTAAGCTTCCCTTACTGCTGGGGTGACACACTGTAACAAACCTCCTCCTGTAAGCTTCCCTGACTGCTGGGGTGACACACTGTAACAAACCTCCTCCTGTAAGCTTCCCTGACTGCTGGGGTGACACAATGTAACAAACCTCCTTCTGTAAGCTTCCCTTACTGCTGGGGTGACACACTGTAACACACCTCCTCCTGTAAGCTTCCCTGACTGCTGGGGTGACACACTGTAACAAACCTCCTCCTTTAAGCTTCCCTTACTGCTGGGGTAACACACTGTAACAAACCTCCTCCTGTAAGCTTCCCTTACTGCTGGGGTGACACACTGTAACAAACCTCCTCCTGTAAGCTTCCCTTACTGCTGGGGTGACACACTGTAACAAACCTCCTCCTTTAAGCTTCCCTTACTGCTGGGGTAACACACTGTAACAAACCTCCTCCTGTAAGCTTCCCTTACTGCTGGGGTGACACACTGTAACAAACCTCCTCCTGTAAGCTTCCCTGACTGCTGGGGTGACACACTGTAACAAACCTCCTCCTGTAAGCTTCCCTGACTGCTGGGGTGACACACTGTAACAAACCTCCTCCTGTAAGCTTCCCTTACTGCTGGGGTGACACACTGTAACAAACCTCCTCCTGTAAGCTTCCCTGACTGCTGGGGTGACACACTGTAACAAACCTCCTCCTGTAAGCTTCCCTGACTGCTGGGGTGACACAATGTAACAAACCTCCTTCTGTAAGCTTCCCTTACTGCTGGGGTGACACACTGTAACACACCTCCTCCTGTAAGCTTCCCTGACTGCTGGGGTGACACACTGTAACAAACCTCCTCCTTTAAGCTTCCCTTACTGCTGGGGTAACACACTGTAACAAACCTCCTCCTGTTATCTTCCCTTACTGCTGGGGTGACACACTGTAACAAACCTCCTCCTGTAAGCTTCCCTTACTGCTGGGGTGACACACTGTAACAAACCTCCTCCTGTAAGCTTCCCTGACTGCTGGGGTGACACACTGTAACAAACCTCCTCCTGTAAGCTTCCCTGACTGCTGGGGTGACACACTGTAACAAACCTCCTCCTTCAAGCTTCCCTTACTGCTGGGGTAACACACTGTAACAAACCTCCTCCTGTAAGCTTCCCTTACTGCTGGGGTGACACACTGTAACAAACCTCCTCCTGTAAGCTTCCCTTACTGCTGGGGTGACACACTGTAACAAACCTCCTCCTGTAAGCTTGAAGCTTTATTTCAATCCAGTAAAAACAACGTCTTCAAAGTATCTATGATTAAGGACCGTGTTTGTGTGTCCGAAACGCGTTAGTGAACGTGGCGTAATTTCATATGCCGGGGTCCTTTACTGCTTTTATGCTGCTGTGGATACTTTGAAGACGTTGTTTTTACTGGATTGAAATAAAGCTTCAAGATTTTAGGAGTGCGGATCCTTTTTCCTTCCTTTTGCCTGTTGTGTATGGGGCAGGGACAGCCCCAGATCCTGCACCCAAATTTCCAGTGTGCCTTTGCATCGTTCTCTTGTTACATTGTTACTATTTCGTCCATTACAAAGAGCACCTGGCTTCTCTCGATAGAGTACCTTATACTATGGCTACTCCTAGATTGGCAGCATCACAGGATAACCCCGACAACATTCCTGACATGGACTTCCTCTTCACAGATAAAAGAAAGAGACTGGCCCAACTAGATGCTTTCTCGCACAAATCCCAGGATTCTGGTGATCCAGCAGGAGCGGATATGGATATATATTCTCTTTTCAAGCTTCATGGAGATTTATTACACAAGGAAACAAAAATATGGTGGGACATGTCCACATTATCAAAGTACATCGATGACCGGATGGTTCCTCGGGGCCTCCGTATTAAGAAGTTTCCCACATTTGAATTACCAGAGGTTTTTAAAACCAGGTGGAATAGTGTCCTCACTGAAGCATCATTATCCCTGATGTCTATTTTGGTCGAGTATCAGGGACAAAGGCTTGATGATCTGCAAACCTCCCTCGAAAAATCAACAACAGATTTGGAAAATAAGAAATCTGTCCCTGGCTTCAATTCCCTCTATAAGAGGATGCTTGAAACACAGGAGAAGCTGGAAGCAAACATCATAGCGGTGAAAAAACGTAAATATCAGAGGGACACAAATGATTATATGGCCAACCAAGTGTATGATTGGAATGTTTTCAGCCAAAAAAGACAGAACCCGAGGCCGATCTTGAAAAGGTATTCCAGGCCTCGACCTAAGCGGGTCACCTTTCTTACATCAGACTCTGACTCTGAACAAAATGAATATAATGATCAATCTGACCAAGAGAGTTCATTTGAGGCCAGAGGTAACGCTGTGGTTACCAACTCTCGGTCTATGCCTTACAGACCGACTAGAGGAGGTAACAGTAGAAATGAAGTACCTTTTTTAGGAGATCGAACACATGGACAATTTACAAGGATGATGACACGTTCAAAGCAAGGAGACCGTGCAGGAGGGCAGGCCGCAAACGTAGACACGGCGCAAAGACGGAGTCCCCGCAGGTCCCGTCGCTAGAGAGGGACAATATTTTGAATCTGTCTGACTACACCCTATCACCAGCGGAGATCTCCTTATTGTCTAAGGGACTATCATACACTATGATACACATTTTAATCCTTTTAATACTCTTTTGGATATAAATAAATTTGTCAGGTTACTTACTTTAAAACGACATTTTTCTAATGTAAAAAGCGAGACTGCTTCATTAGGTGAGTTACCTACCCTACAACCCAGTGATGATGCATCACGGGATTCTGAAGGATTGGATTCCGGTATACATACCTTATCCCCCTCTTCCTTTTCCCAAATCTGTAGGGATACTGATATTGATCAATTGCAATTTGAGTTGGGGCATAAGTCCCTCTTCTCCAATATCAGTGCCCCCATAGCACCTAGCTTCAATAATCCGGATTTTTATCCGATCAATTCACGAGGGGACGCTCTCAACCTGTTCCAGGATTCTGTGGAACGGGATCTTATGAATTTGAAACCAGTCAGTCTCCAAAGGGTTAAGCATAACCTTTCTCCCCAAGAGTCTAAAGCTCTTGTGGATCTCAAAAAGAACGACCAGATTGTTATACGCCAGGCTGATAAGGGGGGCAAAGTTGTCATCTTAAATAGAACCACCTATAGAGAAGAAGCAATAAGACAACTAAGTGATTCAACTACATATAGGAAACTCTTGGGAGATCCCACAAGGGAGTTTCAGACTCTGCTTTCCACACTGATAGATGAGGGCCTTTCACTTGGCGTTTTAACACCTAGATTAGCGGATCGACTTAGGGTTACTTACCCTATTGTACCCTTGTTCCACCACTTGCCCAAGATACACAAACAAGACCGCCCTCCTAAGGGCAGACCCATTGTGGCTGGAATTGGGGGTCTGCATGAACCATTGGGCAAGTGGTTGGATACAATGCTGCAGCCTTTGGTACAGAGACTACCGGGTTTCCTGCGGGATACAGGACATTTGATACAGCTCCTCTCTGAAACACCATGGGAACCCAATTTAACTTTATGTACAATGGATGTTTCATCCCTGTACTCGTCTATTCCTCAGAATCTAGCGGTTGAGGCCTTAAAATTTCATCTCATGCATTACTCAGACTACGATTCAGATCTTTGTACTTTCATTGTGATGACAACCGAGTATTTATTACAACACAACTATTTCACATTTGATGGGGCCTTTTTTCTCCAGGTTAGGGGAGCATCTATGGGGGCCCCGTTCTCACCTTCTTTGGCCAACCTGTATATGGGGTGGTGGGAGCACCACTCCATATACAGTGATCGGAATATATGGAGATCCTCCATCAAAGCCTACTTTAGGTATATTGACGATCTACTATTACTATGGCGGGGCACAGAGATTGATTTAACAGAATTCATAGACCACTGCAACAACAATGACCTTAATCTGGAATTTACAGCACATAGGCACTCTAGGGAAATAGAATTTTTGGATTTAAAACTAACGTTGGATATTGAAATGGAAACTCTGCAGACTAGGACGTTTCGTAAGCCCACAGCGGGTAACAATATCCTTCGTGCATCCAGTTGTCATCCAGCTCATACAATCAGATCCATTCCAGTTGGAGAAATGATACGGAGCCGAAGGAATTGTTCTCGTGTGGAATCCTTCTTAGAAGAATCTACTGAGATCCAATCCAGACTAAAGGATAGAGGCTACCCACCTTGGATGCTTACAAGAGCGAGGGATATAGCTCTTAGCAAATCTAGGGCTAATATTTTGGGGGATTATAAAGACCCCACTAAGAACAGAAATGTGAATAGAAACAAAAACTCTACGTCGTCTAGGGGGGTTACATTTAGTACTCCATATACTCTGGAATTTAATGAGGTCTGTAAAATTATCCGGGCTAATCTACCCATATTAAAGGCAGATCCCCTCCTTAAGGATATATTGGACGAGGGAGTACGGCTAGTCAGTCGTAAGTCTCCAAGCTTGTCCAGTACATTGTCCCCCAGCTTCTTTCAAACATCTAGGGTAGATAATGAGACATGGTTAGCTACCAAGGGATTTTTCCCATGCGGTGGTCCACGCTGCGGCCTCTGTAGATTTGTAGACAAGGGCAATAGCTTCATCTCTACCACTAATGGTAAGAGTTTTCCAATCAAAGCCCTACTTAATTGTAATTCGAAAATGGTGGTATACCTCATAACATGTGCACTCTGTGAAAAGCAATATGTAGGCTGCACTAAGCGTAAATTGAAGACACGCATTACCGAACATCTTTATGGCGTGGGTAGACCAGAAATGATAAAAAACTCAAATGTGGCAAAACATTTTAATCTGATACATCCTGATAATAATGCTATGATTAAAGTTAATGCTTTAGAGAGGGTGCACATAGGGCCCAGGGGGGGGTGATATTTATAAGAAGTTGCTTATGAGAGATATTTACCCTTAACACACGTTTTCCCCGAGGCCTTAATCACAGATGGGATTTATCCTTTATTACAGATTAATTAGAATGTTTAGATTAACCAATTTTAATAAGGACAATCCATGTTATATTGTCGGTTGTTGACATCATATACTGGGATATAGATATATATATGCACATATTTTTAATTTTCATGTTATTATATTTGCTGGTTACTAATTAATTCCTTTTCTCTTCCCAGTGTATTACTTTCTTTTGTTTATTATTAGTGATGAGCGAGCAGTATTCGACCGAGCCGGTATTCGATCGAATACTACGCTGTTCGTCATACTCGATTTCGATCGAGTACAGCGGCGATGGCGCACTCACAATTTGTTTCCCCTCCCACCTTCCCTGGCGCGTTTTTTACACCAATCACCATGCAGGGGGGGTGGGACAGGTCCTGGGAGGACGCTGGCATCGCGAAAACGGCGTCTACACGCATTGGCTGGAAAAACCATGTGACCTCGAATATACAAAACTCAGCACTTCCTCTTCGTCAGCATTAGCAGCTTGAACTTAGTGAGGGACAGACGCTCACAGCAGGGAAAGACAGGCTGTCGCTGGCAGGGCCCCAGAAGCTCGGGATATCGCTTTTACCACCATCTATACCAGCTACCAGAAGACAAGAGAGTCATTAAGAGCCCTTATTAGGGCTACTACGCTGAACGGTATATGGCTCATATGTAGGCAGGCAGGGCCCCAGAAGCTCAGAATATAGCTTTTACCACCATATATACCAGCTACCAGAAGACAAGAGAGTCCTTAATCCCTTATTAGTGCTGCTATGTTGAACAGTATATAGCTCATATCCTATGTAGTCAGGCAGGGCCCCAGAAGCTCAGAATATACCTTTTACCACCATATATACCAGCTACCAGAAGACAAGAGAGTCCTTAAGAGCCCTTATTAGGGCTACTATGCTGAACAGTATATAGCTCATTGTCTATGTAGTCAGGCAGGGCCCCAGAAGCTCAGAATATACCTTTTACCACCATATATACCAGCTACCAGAAGACAAGAGAGTCATTAAGAGCCCTTATTAGGGCTACTACGCTGAATGGTATATGGCTCATATGTAGGCAGGCAGGGCCCCAGAAGCTCAGAATATAGCTTTTACCACCATATATACCAGCTACCAGAAGACAAGAGAGTCCTTAATCCCTTATTAGTGCTGCTATGTTGAACAGTATATAGCTCATATCCTATGTAGTCAGGCAGGGCCCCAGAAGCTCAGAATATACCTTTTACCACCATATATACCAGCTACCAGAAGACAAGAGAGTCCTTAAGAGCCCTTATTAGGGCTACTATGCTGAACAGTATATAGCTCATTGTCTATGTAGTCAGGCAGGGCCCCAGAAGCTCAGAATATACCTTTTACCACCATATATACCAGCTACCAGAAGACAAGAGAGTCCTTAAGAGCCCTTATTAGGGCTACTATGCTGAACAGTATATAGCTCATTTTCTATGTAGTCAGGCAGGGCCCCAGAAGCTCAGAATATACCTTTTACCACCATATATACCAGCTACCAGAAGACAAGAGAGTCCTTAAGAGCCCTTATTAGGGCTACTATGCTGAACAGTATATAGCTCATTTTCTATGTAGTCAGGCAGGGCCCCAGAAGCTCAGAATATACCTTTTACCACCATATATACCAGCTACCAGAAGACAAGAGAGTCCTTAAGAGCCCTTATTAGGGCTACTATGCTGAACAGTATATAGCTCATTTTCTATGTAGTCAGGCAGGGCCCCAGAAGCTCAGAATATACCTTTTACCACCATATATACCAGCTACCAGAAGACAAGAGAGTCCTTAATCCCTTATTAGTGCTGCTATGTTGAACAGTATATAGCTCATATCCTATGTAGTCAGGCAGGGCCCCAGAAGCTCAGAATATACCTTTTACCACCATATATACCAGCTACCAGAAGACAAGAGAGTCCTTAATCCCTTATTAGTGCTGCTATGTTGAACAGTATATAGCTCATTTTCTATGTAGTCAGGCAGGGCCCCAGAAGCTCACAATATACCTTTTACCACCATATATACCAGCTACCAGAAGACAAGAGAGTCCTTAATCCCTTATTAGTGCTGCTATGTTGAACAGTATATAGCTCATTTTCTATGTAGTCAGGCAGGGCCCCAGAAGCTCAGAATATACCTTTTACCACCATATATACCAGCTACCAGAAGACAAGAGAGTCCTTAAGAGCCCTTATTAGGGCTACTACGCTGAACAGTATATAGCTCATATTCTATGTAGTCAGGCAGGGCCCCAGAAGCTCAGAATATAGCTTTTACCACCATATATACCAGCTACCAGAAGACAAGAGAGTCCTTAAGAGCCCTTATTAGTGCTGCTACGTTGAACAGTATATAGCTCATATCCTATGTAGTCAGGCAGGGCCCCAGAAGCTCAGAATATAGCTTTTACCACCATATATACCAGCTACCAGAAGACAAGAGAGTCCTTAATCCCTTATTAGTGCTGCTATGTTGAACAGTATATAGCTCATTTTCTATGTAGTCAGGCAGGGCCCCAGAAGCTCAGAATATACCTTTTACCACCATATATACCAGCTACCAGAAGACAAGATAGTCCTTAAGAGCCCTTATTAGGGCTGCTACGTTGAACAGTATATAGCACATATCCTATGTAGTCAGGCAGGGCCCCAGAAGCTCAGAATATAGCTTTTACCACCATATATACCAGCTACCAGAAGACAAGAGAGTCATTAAGAGCCCTTATTAGGGCTACTATGCTGAACAGTATATAGCTCATTTTCTATGTAGTCAGGCAGGGCCCCAGAAGCTCAGAATATACCTTTTACCACCATATATACCAGCTACCAGAAGACAAGAGAGTCCTTAATCCCTTATTAGTGCTGCTATGTTGAACAGTATATAGCTCATATCCTATGTAGTCAGGCAGGGCCCCAGAAGCTCAGAATATACCTTTTACCACCATATATACCAGCTACCAGAAGACAAGAGAGTCCTTAAGAGCCCTTATTAGGGCTACTATGCTGAACAGTATATAGCTCATTTTCTATGTAGTCAGGCAGGGCCCCAGAAGCTCAGAATATACCTTTTACCACCATATATACCAGCTACCAGAAGACAAGAGAGTCCTTAAGAGCCCTTATTAGGGCTACTATGCTGAACAGTATATAGCTCATTTTCTATGTAGTCAGGCAGGGCCCCAGAAGCTCAGAATATACCTTTTACCACCATATATACCAGCTACCAGAAGACAAGAGAGTCCTTAATCCCTTATTAGTGCTGCTATGTTGAACAGTATATAGCTCATTTTCTATGTAGTCAGGCAGGGCCCCAGAAGCTCAGAATATACCTTTTACCACCATATATACCAGCTACCAGAAGACAAGAGAGTCCTTAAGAGCCCTTATTAGTGCTGCTATGTTGAACAGTATATAGCTCATTTTCTATGTAGTCAGGCAGGGCCCCAGAAGCTCAGAATATACCTTTTACCACCATATATACCAGCTACCAGAAGACAAGAGAGTCCTTAAGAGCCCTTATTAGTGCTGCTACGTTGAACAGTATATAGCTCATATCCTATGTAGTCAGGCAGGGCCCCAGAAGCTCAGAATATAGCTTTTACCACCATATATACCAGCTACCAGAAGACAAGAGAGTCCTTAAGAGCCCTTATTAGTGCTGCTACGTTGAACAGTATATAGCTCATATCCTATGTAGTCAGGCAGGGCCCCAGAAGCTCAGAATATAGCTTTTACCACCATATATACCAGCTACCAGAAGACAAGAGAGTCCTTAAGAGCCCTTATTAGTGCTGCTACGTTGAACAGTATATAGCTCATATCCTATGTAGTCGGGCAGGGCCCCAGAAGCTCAGAATATACCTTTTACCACCATATATACCAGCTACCAGAAGACAAGAGAGTCCTTAAGAGCCCTTATTAGGGCTACTATGCTGAACAGTATATAGCTCATTTTCTATGTAGTCAGGCAGGGCCCCAGAAGCTCAGAATATACCTTTTACCACCATATATACCAGCTACCAGAAGACAAGAGAGTCCTTAATCCCTTATTAGTGCTGCTATGTTGAACAGTATATAGCTCATTTTCTATGTAGTCAGGCAGGGCCCCAGAAGCTCAGAATATACCTTTTACCACCATATATACCAGCTACCAGAAGACAAGAGAGTCCTTAAGAGCCCTTATTAGTGCTGCTACGTTGAACAGTATATAGCTCATATCCTATGTAGTCAGGCAGGGCCCCAGAAGCTCAGAATATAGCTTTTACCACCATATATACCAGCTACCAGAAGACAAGAGAGTCCTTAAGAGCCCTTATTAGGGCTGCTACGTTGAACAGTATATAGCTCATATCCTATGTAGTCAGGCAGGGCCCCAGAAGCTCAGAATATAGCTTTTACCACCATATATACCAGCTACCAGAAGACAAGAGAGTCCTTAAGAGCCCTTATTAGTGCTGCTACGTTGAACAGTATATAGCTCATATCCTATGTAGTCAGGCAGGGCCCCAGAAGCTCAGAATATAGCTTTTACCACCATATATACCAGCTACCAGAAGACAAGAGAGTCCTTAAGAGCCCTTATTAGTGCTGCTACGTTGAACAGTATATAGCTCATATCCTATGTAGTCAGGCAGGGCCCCAGAAGCTCAGAATATAGCTTTTACCACCATATATACCAGCTACCAGAAGACAAGAGAGTCCTTAATCCCTTATTAGTGCTGCTATGTTGAACAGTATATAGCTCATTTTCTATGTAGTCAGGCAGGGCCCCAGAAGCTCAGAATATACCTTTTACCACCATATATACCAGCTACCAGAAGACAAGATAGTCCTTAAGAGCCCTTATTAGGGCTGCTACGTTGAACAGTATATAGCACATATCCTATGTAGTCAGGCAGGGCCCCAGAAGCTCAGAATATAGCTTTTACCACCATATATACCAGCTACCAGAAGACAAGAGAGTCCTTAAGAGCCCTTATTAGGGCTACTATGCTGAACAGTATATAGCTCATTTTCTATGTAGTCAGGCAGGGCCCCAGAAGCTCAGAATATACCTTTTACCACCATATATACCAGCTACCAGAAGACAAGAGAGTCCTTAATCCCTTATTAGTGCTGCTATGTTGAACAGTATATAGCTCATTTTCTATGTAGTCAGGCAGGGCCCCAGAAGCTCAGAATATACCTTTTACCACCATATATACCAGCTACCAGAAGACAAGAGAGTCCTTAAGAGCCCTTATTAGGGCTGCTACGTTGAACAGTATATAGCTCATATCCTATGTAGTCAGGCAGGGCCCCAGAAGCTCAGAATATAGCTTTTAACACCATATATACCAGCTACCAGAAGACAAGAGAGTCCTTAAGAGCCCTTATTAGGGCTACTACGCTGAACAGTATATAGCTCATATTCTATGTAGTCAGGCAGGGCCCCAGAAGCTCAGAATATAGCTTTTACCACCATATATACCAGCTACCAGAAGACAAGAGAGTCCTTAAGAGCCCTTATTAGTGCTGCTACGTTGAACAGTATATAGCTCATATCCTATGTAGTCAGGCAGGGCCCCAGAAGCTCAGAATATAGCTTTTACCACCATATATACCAGCTACCAGAAGACAAGAGAGTCCTTAAGAGCCCTTATTAGTGCTGCTACGTTGAACAGTATATAGCTCATATCCTATGTAGTCAGGCAGGGCCCCAGAAGCTCAGAATATAGCTTTTACCACCATATATACCAGCTACCAGAAGACAAGAGAGTCCTTAAGAGCCCTTATTAGGGCTGCTACGTTGAACAGTATATAGCTCATATCCTATGTAGTCAGGCAGGGCCCCAGAAGCTCAGAATATAGCTTTTACCACCATATATACCAGCTACCAGAAGACAAGAGAGTCCTTAAGAGCCCTTATTAGTGCTGCTACGTTGAACAGTATATAGCTCATATCCTATGTAGTCAGGCAGGGCCCCAGAAGCTCAGAATATAGCTTTTACCACCATATATACCAGCTACCAGAAGACAAGAGAGTCCTTAAGAGCCCTTATTAGTGCTGCTACGTTGAACAGTATATAGCTCATATCCTATGTAGTCAGGCAGGGCCCCAGAAGCTCAGAATATCGCATTTACCACCATATATACCAGCTACCAGAAGACAAGAGAGTCATTGAGAGCCCTTATTAGGGCTGCTATGTTTTAAAAATTGTGTGGAGGCCCAAGAGCTGAGACCTTTTAAAAATTGTGTGGAGGCCCAAGAGCTGAGACCTTTTAAAAATTGTGTGGAGGCCCAAGAGCTGAGACCTCTCAAACATTGTGTGGAGTCCCACGAGCTGAGACCTCTTAAAAATTGTGTGGAGGCCCAAGAGCTGAGACCTCTCAAACATTGTGTGGAGTCCCACGAGCTGAGACCTCTTAAAAATTGTGTGGAGTCCCACGAGCTGAGACCTCTTAAAAATTGTGTGGAGGCCCAAGAGCTGAGACCTTTTAAAAATTGTGTGGAGGCCCAAGAGCTGAGACCTCTCAAACATTGTGTGGAGGCCCAAGAGCTGAGACCTCTTAAAAATTGTGTGGAGGCCCAAGAGCTGAGACCTTTTAAAAATTGTGTGGAGGCCCAAGAGTTGAGACCTCTTAAAAATTGATTGTATTAAGCCTAAGAGGTGAGCCATAATTTTTTTCATTAATACAGCAATTCTACGGCGGTTAAGGAGGAGGAGGAGGAGGAGGAGGAGGAAATGGCACTTCATACAGATGGCACTTCACTCTTGGCTGCTTTCCACTGTTGTACAAGCAAAGTCCGGGTCAATCCACTTGCTGTTCATTTTGATTAGCGTCAGCCTGTCGGCACTGTCGGTTGACAGGCGGCTGCGCTTATCGGTTATAATGCCCCCGGCTGCGCTGAACACACCCTTTCTGATAGCACGCTGGCGGCAGGGCAGGCAAGCACCTCCAAGGCGTACAGGGACAGTTCCAGCCACGTGTCCAACTTGGAGACCCAGTAAGTGTAGGTCGCCGAGGGATCGGGGAGGACAGGGGTGTGGTCTGCCAGGTAGTCCCGCAACATCCGCCGATACTTGTCCCTCCTGCTGATAGCGGGCCCCGCAGTGATGGAAGTTGCACGAGGGGGTGACATGAACGTGTCCCACACCTTGGAGAGTGTTCCCCTGGTGGCTGTGGGCCTGATCGATGTTGTCAGACTCTGGGAGACACTCTCCTCTCTGCCGCCAGCGATGCTGGGTGGGAAAATCTGCATCATGTTCTGCAAGAGTTCCCTCTGGTATTCCAGTAATCGATTCGTCCTCTCCTCTACCGGAATAAAAGAGGAGAAGTTATCTTTATACCGGGGGTCCAGGAGTGCGAAGACCCAGTATAGTTTGTTCTCCAATATCCGGACAACACGTATGTCCCGGGAAAAGCAGCCCAGCATGAAGTCAGCCATGTGTGCCAGACTCTGAGTAGGCATGACCTCACTGCCCCCACCAGAAGAATCATTTTCCATTTCCTCCTCTTCCTCCTCCTCTCCGCCCCATCCGCGCTGAACCAATGGGACGCACACAGCCTGACTGCTACCCTCGCCGCCAGCATCCTCTTCCACAGCCACCTCCACGTTGTTCTCCTCCTCCTCATCCTCCTCCTGCAACTGCCACCGAGCAGCAGACAAAAGTGTGGTCTGACTGTCTACCTGCGTTGCGTCTCCTCCTACCCCCGTCTCCTCTGTGTGCAATGCGTTCTCCCTTATTGCGATGAGCGATTCTTTAAGGACGCCTAGGAGCGGGATGGTTACGCTCACTATAGCGTCCTCGCTGCTGACCTTCTTAGTGGACTCCTCAAAGATACGCAATACATCGCATATGTCTGCCATCCATGGCCACTCGTGGTTGGCAAACTGAGGGAGCTGAGTTGGAGGCACGCGTGGATGCATCATCTGGTACTCCATCAATGCTTTCTGCTGCTCACACACCCTGGCCAACATGCAATAGGTGGAATTCCAGCGAGTGGGCAGGTCGCACAACAGCCGATGTTGAGGCAAATGGAGGCGTTGCTGGATTTTTTTTTAAGCTAGCAGCAGCTACAGTTGACTTCCGAAAGTGAGCGCACAAGCGCCGCACTTTGACCAGTAGCTCTGCCAGGTTGGGGTAAGTCTTTAGAAACTTTTGTACTACCAAATTAAAAACGTGGGCCAGGCATGGTACGTGATTGAGTTCTGCAAGCTCCAGAGCCGCCACCAGGTTACGGCCGTTATCGCACACGACCATGCCTGGTCCTAGCTGCAGCGGCGACAGCCACATCTCTGTCTGCTGCAATATGGCGTGCCTCACCTCTGCGGCGCTGTGCTTCCTGTCGCCCAAGCTGATGAGCTTAAGCACCGCCTGCTGACGTCTCCCCGTGCCAGTGCTGCAACGCTTCCAGCTAGGGGCTGAGGGCGATGTTAAGGCAGAGGAGGAGGAGGAGGAGGAGGAGGAAGAGGAGGGGGGTCTATCAGAACCTGTGCTGGCAATCTTGGGCGGGGGTGGTATGTAGGCTGTCCCTGTTTGCGACCCCGTCCCCGCTTCCACAACATTCACCCAGTGTGCCGTCAAAGAGATGTAGCGTCCTTGGCCGCAAGCGCTTGTCCACGAGTCGGTGGTCAAGTGGACCTTTGCGCTGACTGCGTACCTCAGGGTCCGCCTGATGTTACGCGACACGTGCTGGTGCAGGGCGGGGACGCCACACCGGGAAAAATAGTGGCGGCTAGGGACGGAATAGCGAGGTGCGGCAGCCGCCATCAGGTCGCGGAAGGCCTGCGTCTCCACAAGCCAAAACGGCAACATCTCCAGGGCCAGCAGTTTGGAGATGAGGCAGGTTAAGGCTTGGGCTTGGGGGTGACTGGAGGCGTACTTCCGCCTGCGGTTGAACGCCTGCGAGATGGACAGTTGATGGGACGAGGAGATGGAAGGTGCAGACGAAGATGCGGGGGAAGGGGGGGCTGAAGGAGAAGGCCCCAAAGTAGCCGAGGCAGAGGCAGATGTGGAGGTGTCCTGGCTGGAGGTCTGGACCGCAGTGGCAGCACACAACAAAGGGGAAGAGGCAGTGGCAGCAAGACGGGGCGCAGGTTGTATTGCGTTTGCTCTCTCCCACTCAGCCCAGTGCTTGAATTCCAAGTGACGGCGCATGCCTGAGGTGGTCAGATTGCTCTTCTCAGAGCCCCTACTCAGTTTTGAGTGGCAGATTGCGCAAACCGCGCTCAGTTTGTCATCCGCGCAAACATTAAAAAATCTCCACACCACAGAAGTACGAGGCCTCGATGGGGGAGCTTCGCGCGACTGCCTGCTGCCGGGAAGAGCTTCGGCCCTGCTGGCTGTGGCCTGCCTTCTCTGTCTGGACTGTCCTCTGCCTCTGGACTGTCCTCTGCCTCTTGCTGCCTTATTCGGTGATGCGCAGACCGCATCTCCACTGCTTTCCCCGCTGGACATCACCCCTGTCCAAGTGGGGTCGGTCATTTCGTCGTCCACCACCTCCTCTTCCACTTCCTCTCTCTGCTCCTCCTCCTGCCCACTGGACATTCCAACAGCCTCCCTTGATGGCAACTGCGTCTCATCATCATCATCGCTCATGATAGCAGATGCTGGTTCCGGGTCCACATCACTAGCAGATGGCGGATGCTCAAGTGTTTGGGCATCACTACAAACAAATTCCTCTGCTAGCTCCTGGGATTCTTGCAGCACATCTGGAAAAGGACCCGAAAAGAGGTCCTGGGAGGGGTCAAGGGTGGGCTGACTCTGTTGGCCAGGTTGGGAGGAAGGAGGGTCAGAGTGAGACTGTGTGGATGACTGGGTGGTGGACAAGTGACTGGAAGCGTTATCGGCCATCCATTGCACCACCTGTTCACGCTGCTCAGGCTTTAACAGAGGTGTACCCCGCCCCCCGCATAACTGTCCCATAAAGGCAGGGAAGCTGGATGAGCGTAATGCTGGCTGCCCCTCACCAGCACGCATTGTATCCCCACTGGCTTCAACGCGGTTTGTGCCCCCACCAGCATTTCCGCGCCCCCGTCCTCGTCCACGTCCCTTTGCGCTAGCCCTCCGCATTTCAGACGTTTTACTTTTTTGGCCACGCGTTATGCCAAATATAAAAATATTTTTAAGAAGAACACCTGGCTATACAGCCGTATACTGCCAGAAGGTGAAATGGTGCCTATACGCACCGGGTATATAACAGTGTTTTGTTGGCACAGAGGACACAAAACAGTAGTGCAAAATATAGTTTTGTATATAGGTGCTAATACACCACTGAAGTCTTTCTGTCCCTATTCCAGCAGCAGCAGCTACCCCTCACTAAAGCAGCCGTAGCTGCAGCACTAATAAGTGCTCAGCTCTTGGCCCTCCACACAATGTTTGAGAGGTCTCAGCTCTTGGGCCTCCACACAATTTTTAAAAGGTCTCAGCTCTTGGGCCTCCACACAATTTTTAAAAGGTCTCAGCTCTTGGGCCTCCACACAATTTTTAAAAGGTCTCAGCTCTTGGGCCTCCACACAATGTTTGAGAGGTCTCAGCTCTTGGGCCTCCACACAATTTTTAAAAGGTCTCAGCTCTTGGGCCTCCACAAAATTTTTAAAAGGTCTCAGCTCGTGGGACTCCACACAATGTTTGAGAGGTCTCAGCTCTTGGGCCTCCACACAATTTTTAAAAGGTCTCAGCTCTTGGGCCTCCACACAATTTTTAAAAGGTCTCAGCTCTTGGGCCTCCACACAATTTTTAAAAGGTCTCAGCTCTTGGGCCTCCACACAATGTTTGAGAGGTCTCAGCTCTTGGGCCTCCACACAATTTTTAAAAGGTCTCAGATCTTGGGCCTCCACACAATTTTTAAAAGGTCTCAGCTCTTGGGCCTCCACACAATTTTTAAAAGGTCTCAGCTCTTGGGCCTCCACACAATTTTTAAAAGGTCTCAGCTCTTGGGCCTCCACACAATTTTTAAAAGGTCTCAGCTCTTGGGCCTCCACACAATGTTTGAGAGGTCTCAGCTCTTGGGCCTCCACACAATTTTTAAAAGGTCTCAGCTCTTGGGCCTCCACACAATTTTTAAGAGGTCTCAGCTCTTGGGCCTCCACACAATTTTTAAAAGGTCTCAGCTCTTGGGTCTCCACACAATTTTTAAAAGGTCTCAGCTCTTGGGTCTCCACACAATTTTTAAAAGGTCTCAGCTCTTGGGTCTCCACACAATTTTTAAAAGGTCTCAGCTCTTGGGACTCCACACAATGTTTGAGAGGTCTCAGCTCTTGGGCCTCCACACAATTTTTAAAAGGTCTCAGCTCTTGGGCCTCCACACAATTTTTAAAAGGTCTCAGCTCTTGGGCCTCCACACAATTTTTAAAAGGTCTCAGCTCTTGGGACTCCACACAATGTTTGAGAGGTCTCAGCTCTTGGGCCTCCACACAATTTTTAAGAGGTCTCAGCTCGTGGGACTCCACACAATGTTTGAGAGGTCTCAGCTCTTGGGCCTCCACACAATTTTTAAAAGGTCTCAGCTCTTGGGCCTCCACACAATTTTTAAGAGGTCTCAGCTCTTGGGCCTCCACACAATGTTTGAGAGGTCTCAGCTCTTGGGCCTCCACACAATTTTTAAGAGGTCTCAGATCTTGGGCCTCCACACAATTTTTAAGAGGTCTCAGCTCTAAGCTTCCCTTACTGCTGGGGTGACACACTGTAACAAACCTCCTCCTGTAAGCTTCCCTGACTGCTGGGGTGACACACTGTAACAAACCTCCTCCTGTAAGCTTCCCTTACTGCTGGGGTAACACACTGTAACAAACCTCCTCCTTTAAGCTTCCCTTACTGCTGGGGTGACACAATTACACAAGAGGACATGTCTGACCACATCTCACACACACACACACACACACAATGACAATTAGGGGTGGGGTCTATTTATTTTCCCCCTTGCCTATGCCATCTGTGGTTGTCATTAGGCAACGTGATTTTAAGGGGTGCAGAATTTTGTTCTTCTTTTTTGTACAGTTTGGCTTGGGGTCCATGGCAATGTAGAGGAAAGAAGGTTTCCTTGTCTTGTCTCACTTTACGTAGAAGTAATATTGTGTTTGGAGTGTATTGTTGAGAGGCTGTGATAGTGGCGTAATAGTGCGACTTGGGCGCGTTATATGCACCCAGACATGCTTCCCCTGCTGTCCCAGTTGCATTCCAGCAGTGTTGGCATCATTTTCTGATGTTTCAGGGTGGACTTGGTGACCTCCAAGTGGTCGAATTGAGATTTCCAAGTGTCGAGCATTTTTTTCCCATAGACTATAATGGGATTCGATATTCGGTCGAGTAGTCGAGTAACGCGGTCTATTCGAATCGAAATTCGAAATTTCGAATATTTCACTACTCGCTCATCTCTATTTATTATCAATCGATATATTGACTATATAGACATATATTTCTGTAGGAGTATCCCTGTTGTATATCTCGTTGGAGTTCATTTCATTATTATTATATATGGATCATGTTTTTTCTTTGATGCATTTTAGAGATGAATTATGTAATGATTTCTATATAGACATATGTATGAGATATGGATTTGTGCTAGGATTATTACAATATTAATTAATAATTATTTAATGTGGCTTTTTTCTATGTGATGGATTTCCTCAGCTGCCTGCTCTTTGTTATCTGTCAGCGCGATTATTTTCCTCTCCGCTGTCGCACTCCGGCATTCTGGTTGCTGAGCAACCTTCGCTTTGA
Organism: Gastrophryne carolinensis; assembly: GCA_027917425.1. NCBI lineage: Eukaryota > Metazoa > Chordata > Amphibia > Anura > Microhylidae > Gastrophryne > Gastrophryne carolinensis. Next base: position 628,368,515 of record CM051235.1, read on the forward strand.
TGACGGGTCCCCTTCATTGTGATTGGTCCTTGTTTTCCTGCTTGTGATTGGTTTGACTGCATGCTGCATTGCGCATGACGTCACTTTGCCACGACAGCAGCAGCGGCATCAGGGGAACTCGCGCTCACAGGCGGCTGATGGCGGGGGGTAAGTCCACTATATTTTATAAAGGTACACTTACTTATGTCACAGGTTATCTATGATTAAGGACCGTGTTTGTGTGTCCGAAACGCGTTAGTGAACGTGGCGTAATTTCATATGCCGGGGTCCTTTACTGCTTTTATGCTGCTGTGGATACTTTGAAGACGTTGTTTTTACTGGATTGAAATAAAGCTTCAAGATTTTAGGAGTGCGGATCCTTTTTCCTTCCTTTTGCCTGTTGTGTATGGGGCAGGGACAGCCCCAGATCCTGCACCCAAATTTCCAGTGTGCCTTTGCATCGTTCTCTTGTTACATTGCTCCTGTAAGCTTCCCTTACTGCTGGGGTGACACACTGTAACAAACCTCCTCCTGTAAGCTTCCCTTACTGCTGGGGTGACACACTGTAACAAACCTCCTCCTTTAAGCTTCCCTTACTGCTGGGGTAACACACTGTAACAAACCTCCTCCTGTAAGCTTCCCTTACTGCTGGGGTGACACACTGTAACAAACCTCCTCCTGTAAGCTTCCCTTACTGCTGGGGTGACACACTGTAACAAACCTCCTCCTGTAAGCTTCCCTGACTGCTGGGGTGACACAATGTAACAAACCTCCTCCTGTAAGCTTCCCTTACTGCTGGGGTGACACAATGTAACAAACCTCCTCCTGTAAGCTTCCCTTACTGCTGGGGTGACACACTGTAACAAACCTCCTCCTGTAAGCTTCCCTTACTGCTGGGGTGACACACTGTAACAAACCTCCTCCTGTAAGCTTCCCTTACTGCTGGGGTGACACACTGTAACAAACCTCCTCCTGTAAGCTTCCCTGACTGCTGGGGTGACACAATGTAACAAACCTCCTCCTGTAAGCTTCCCTTACTGCTGGGGTGACACAATGTAACAAACCTCCTCCTGTAAGCTTCCCTTACTGCTGGGGTGACACACTGTAACAAACCTCCTCCTGTAAGCTTCCCTTACTGCTGGGGTGACACAATGTAACAAACCTCCTCCTGTAAGCTTCCCTTACTGCTGGGGCAACACACTGTAACAAACCTCCTCCTGTAAGCTTCCCTTACTGCTGGGGTGACACACTGTAACAAACCTCCTCCTGTAAGCTTCCCTGACTGCTGGGGTGACACAATGTAACAAACCTCCTCCTTTAAGCTGCCCTTACTGCTGGGGTAACACACTGTAACAAACCTCCTCCTGTAAGCTTCCCTTACTGCTGGGGTGACACACTGTAACAAACCTCCTCCTGTAAGCTTCCCTGACTGCTGGGGTGACACAATGTAACAAACCTCCTCCTGTAAGCTTCCCTTACTGCTGGGGTGACACACTGTAACAAACCTCCTCCTGTAAGCTTCCCTTACTGCTGGGGTGACACAATGTAACAAACCTCCTCCTTTAAGCTTCCCTTACTGCTGGGGTGACACAATGACACAAGACGACATGTCTGACCACATCACACACACACACACACACACACACACACACACACACACACACACACACAATGACAATTAGGGGTGGGGTCTATTTATTTTCCCCCTTGCCTATGCCATCTGTGGTTGTCATTAGGCAACGTGATTTTAAGGGGTGCAGAATTTTGTTCTTTTTTGTACAGTTTGGCTTGGGGTCCATGGCAATGTAGAGGAAAGAAGGTTTCCTTGTCTTGTCTCACTTTACGTAGAAGTTATATTGTGTTTGGAGTGTATTGTTGAGTGGCTGTGATAGTGGCGTAATAGTGCGACTTGGGCGCGTTATATGCACCCAGACATGCTTCCCCTGCTGTCCCAGTTGCATTCCAGCAGTGTTGGCATCATTTTATGATGTTTCAGGGTGGACTTGGTGACCTCCAAGTGGTCGAATTGAGATTTCCAAGTGGCGAGCATTTTTTTTCCCATAGACTATAATGGGATTCGATAATCGGTCGAGTAGTCGAGTAACGCGGTCTATTCGAATCGAAATTCGAAATTTCGAATATTTCACTACTCGCTCATCTCTAGATAGCACCAATAACATTCTCACATAGAACATAAAGCCTGGGACAGTCAGCGGAGGTGGATATAAGTAGCCACAGACTTACTGAGCCCCTAAAGGCCTTTGACAGCAATTGGAGGAATGTGATTGCAGAAGCAGCAGTCTGATAGAGCCCCTAAAGGCCTTAGACAGCCTGTGCAAGATGTTGACCGTAGAAGCAGTTTCATTGATCCCCTAAAGTGCTTTTTTGGCCTGTGGAGGAATGTATCAGCGACAGAAGTCTCTCTCAGTCTCAAAGGCCTGTGACAGCCAGCTGAGGGGGGTAGCAGCAGCATTCTCTTTGAGCCTCTAAAGGCCTGTTACAGACAGTGGTGGAGGGTAACATCAGCAAAAGTCTCTGTGAGAATCTTAGGCCCGTGAAAGCCAGAGTATAGTAACCGCAGCAGCAGCAGCAGCAGTCTCTCGTGCACCTAATAACCTGTGACAGCCAGTGGAGGAGGGTAACAGCAGTGGCAGTTTTATTGAGGCCTTTAAGCCTGTGAAAGCCAATAGAGGGTGGTAGTAGCAGCAGCAGTATCTTAGACTCCCCTAAAAGCATGTGGCAGCCAGTTGAGAAAGATAGCAGCACCGGTCTCCTTGTGCCCCTAAAGGCCTCTGGTAGCCAGTGGAGGACGGTGAAAGCAGTAGCAGTTTCTTTGAGCCCGTTAGACGTGTGAAAGCCAATGGAGGGTGGTAGTGAGTCCCTAAAGCTTTTGTCAGCCAGTAGAGAGGGGTATCAGCAGCACCCCACTTGAGCCCAAAAGTGGAGGAAGGTAACAGTAGCAACAGCAGCATCAGAGTCCATGAGGCCTGTGACTGGCGCACATGCAGACTGTGTTTCACTGCCATGCTCAATGATCACTTCGTGTGAAGCAGACAAATGGATTGATCACCAATAGGAGCTCTTTTGGGCAAGATTGTAACAAATGGGGTCACACCGTCCAGGTTGGACTTTGGGATGGCCTGCACTGGTCAAACATTTGGGAGGGAGAGTTATGAGCTCCTGCTAAAGCTGAGCTCACCCCGTCACCTGAGACGACCCTTTTACCTTTGCCGTGGCCAGAATAGGGGCTGAGTGTCTCACATAACTTTTATCAGATTTTGGCCTATACCATCAGCTCAGAAATAATTTACCAAAACTCATCTTATGCTACCAGACCAGCATACTCCTTACAAGACCATGGAAAACTACAGCTCTTTCCAGAACTACATGCCACAGGAACCGAGACTTGACTCACAAGATACAATTGGGGACATCAGCGACAAGACAATATGTAGGATAGGGTTATTGTTGGTTTCAGTGGCGTAGACTAGATAATGAAATCTACACAAAGGTTTCCAATGAGGAATGGAGCAGGGCTGGTAATGTTATTATAGATAAATTGAGAAACAATAGTGAACAAATAAGTTCCAGAGGTGAACAGACCAGAATAGAACAATGTTAATGAGATATAGTGTGAATGGGATCCGACATAACAATGGGATAAGCAATTCAGGACGCACATTTGTTAAAGTTAAAGTTGCTGTGTATGATATTATTACAAAATCAGATGAAAAACTTCTCTGGCACATGCCTCTACTACAATGCACAGTACATAGTTCTAGCAGGGAAGCTTGCCCCACGGTCTATTCTGAGGGATGCCCCCACTGGCTGTTCTTAGGGTCGCCCCCACTGGCTGTAAGCTGTATTGAGGGATGCCCCCACTGGCTGCTCTGAGGGATGCCCCGACTGGCTGTAATGTGGGATGCCCCCACTGGCTGTAATAAGGGATGCCCCCACTGGCTGATCTGAGGGATGCCCCCACTGGCTGTACTGAGGGATGCACTCACTGGCTGCACTGAGGGATGCCCCAACTGGCTGTAAGCCTTACTGAGGGATGCCCCTCTGGCTGTATTGAGGGATGCCCAACTGGCTGTAAGCTGTAATGAGGAATGCCCCCAATGACTCTGCTGAGGGATGCCCCCACTGGCTGTTAGCTATACTGAGGGATGCCCCCAATGGCTGTCAGCTATACTGAGGGATGCCCCCACTGGCTGTAAGCTGTACTGAGGGATGCCCCACTGGCTTTAAGCTGCACTGAGGGGTGCCCCACTGGCTGTAATCTGCAATGAGAGATGACCCCAATGGCTATAAGCTATACTGAGGGATGCCCCCCATTGGCTGTACTGAGGGATGCCCCCTATTGGCTGTACCGAGGGATGCCCCCTACTGGCTGTACCGAGGGATGCCCCAATCGCTGTAAGCTGTAATGGGGATTCCCCCACTGGCTGTTCTGAGGGATGCCCCCACTGGCTGTAATGAGGGATGCCCCCACCTGCTGTTCTGAAAGATACCCCCACTGGCTGTACTGAGGAAGCCCCCACTGACTGTACTGAGGGATGCCCCCTCATGCTATATGCTATAATGAGGGATGTCCCCACTTGCCGTTCTGAGGGATGCACCCACTGGCTGTTCTGAGGGATGCCCCCACTGGCTGTATGCTATACTGAGGTATGCCCCCACTGGCTGTAATGAGGGATGCCCCCACTTGCTGTTGTACTTAGGGATGCCCCAACTGGCTGTATGCTATACTGAGGGATGCGCCCACTGGCTGTTCTGAGGGATGCCCCCAATGGCTGTAGGCTATACTGAGGGATGCCCCCACTGGCTGTAATGAGGGATGCCCCCACCTGCTGTTCTGAAAGATACCCCCACTGGCTGTACTGAGGGATGCCCCCACATGCTATAATGAGGGATGCCCCCACTTGCCGTTCTGATGGATGCACCCACTGGCTGTACTGAGGGATGCCCCAACTGGCTGTATGCTATACTGAGGGATGCCCCCACTGGCTGTATGCTATACTGAGGTATGCCCCCACTGGCTGTAATGAGGGATGCCCCCACTTGCTGTTGTACTTAGGGATGCCCCAACTGGCTGTTCTGAGGGATGCCCCCACTGGCTGTTCTGAGGGATGCCCCCACTGGCTATTCTGAGGGATGCCCCCACAGGCTGTTCTGAGGGATGCCCCCACTGGCTGTAATGAGGGATGCCCCCACTTGCTGTTGTACTTAGGGATGCCCCAACTGGCTGTTCTGAGGGATGCCCCCACTGGCTGTTCTGAGGGATGCCCCCACTGGCTGTTCTGAGGGATGCCCCCACTGGCTGTTCTGAGGGATGCCCCCACTGGCTGTACTGAGGGATGCCCCCACTGGCTGTACTGAGGGATGCCCCCACTGGCTGTACTGAGGGATGCCCCCTCTGGCTGTATTGAGGGATGCCCAACTGGCTGTAAGATTTACTGAGGGATGCCCCACTGGCTGTACTGAGGGATGCCCCACTGTCTGTAAGCTGTACTGAGGGATGCCCCCACCTGCTGTTATGAGGGATGTCCCCACAGGCTGTACTGAGGGAAGCCCCCACTGGCTGTTCTGAGGGATGTCCCCCACTGGCTGTACTGAGGGATCCCCCTGTAAGGAGGGATGCCCCACCTGGCTGTATGCCTTACTGAGGGATGCCCCCTCCAGTTGTATTGAGGGATGCCCAACTGGCTGTAGGCTGTAATGAGGAATGCCCCCACTGGCTGTAATGAGGGATGCCCCCACTTGCTGTTGTACTTAGGAATGCCCCAACTGGCCGTATGCTATACTGAGGGATGCCCCCACTGGCTGTAATGAGGGATGCCCCCACTAGCTGTTGTACTGAGGGATGCCCAACTGGCTGTCAGCTGTATTGAGGGATGCCCCCAATGGCTCTGCTGAGGGATGCCCCCACTAGCTATAAACTGTAAGGAGGGATGCCCCACTGGCTGTAAGCTGTCATTAGGGATGCCCGACAAACTGTAAGCCATACTGAGGGATGCCCTCACTGGCTTTGCTGAGGGATGCCCCCACTGGCTGTACTAAGGGATGCCCCCACTGGTTGTAAGCTGTAATGAGGGATGACCCCACTGACTATAAGCTGTAATGAGCGACGCCCCCACTTTCTGTTCTGAGGGATGCCCCCATTGATTGTTCTGAGGGATTCCCCTACTGGCTGTAAGCTGTAATGAGGGATGCCCTCACTGGCTGTCCTGAGGGATGCCCTCACTGGCTGTTCTGAGGGATGACCCCACTGGCTGTTCTGAGGGATGCCTCTAATGGTTCTACTGAGGGATGCACCCGCTGGCTGTAAGCTTTAATCAGGGATGCCCCCACGGGCTGTACTAAGGGATGTCCCCACTGGTTGTACTGAGGGATGTCCCCACTGGCTTTACACTTACCTACCTACCTAACCACTCAACTTCCTAGCTACTTGCCTATTCACCCACCTATCTATCTGCCTATCAACTCATTCACCTACCTACCTGCCCACTTACCTAACTAGCCAGTGTATAAAGGGAGGTTGACTTAATTTTGGCAGGTGGGGTCTACACAGATGCCTAGTACTAGGGAAAGTGGTTTTATAACAAAGCCCCAGCATGCCTCCTCCATCGCAGTGAATGGAGTGGGCATGCCAGCATCACTGCGACTGGTGGCAGTGGGAGGACGTCCATTGCGGAGGCTGTCTGGTGAATGGTGATACATTGTGGATGGCACAGGGGACTTACGATGTGATATATCAGTAAGTGTGTGAGTGCCAGACTGCCACCAGTCAGCTTCTGGGGGACGCGGGGTGAACATCGATTTTGCTAAATGACTTTTCACTTAAGGGGGGAAAAATGTGTCCGGAGCCTCCACCAGATTGTCTCCACCAAGCTTAATCCAGAACCCGATTCCATACCATAACAAAAACACTCCTACCATGGCTTTGACCCCACTGCTGGCTTGAAAGACACATCAGCTGTGACTTTACCATCTGCTTAGAGGAGAGATTCAGGCCACAGCTCTTTAGACCAATGCTGAGTGTTCAACTTAATCCCAGCTGAGTCCTTAAAGGAGCCACAGCCCCCTGATCTTGGTCCACACACATCTGCAGAAGTATGCTAAAGCTGCACCACCAAATGACAAGGTGCCTCTGTGTAGTGCAGCCCTAACTCTAACCCATGACAGCCCCCATGGCAAAGCAATGGATAAATTGGGAGAAGCTTACCTGAGGTTTCCACATAACCTCAAGTGCAGCACATGGGGAGGAAGGGTCAAAAGCCTCCCAGTACTGCTTGTCTGAAGCTGTACCTGCCATGTTTCCCCTGCTGAGCCCTTGATTGCTCTCCAATTCTGATATAAATACATGTTGCCAGGGAACACACAACCAGCTTAGGGGACAAGGGGTGGGGTGTAAACACCTCGTGGAACATAGTCTGGCTTTTGCTGTCTCGTTTTGCAGAGAAATGTGCTGTGAGAGGAAGAAAAAACAGAGAGGACACAATGACATCATGTATCACACTGCTGCCTCATTGACCTAATCTAGGAGAGATGCCGAGTGTAACTCCACATGACCAAACTGTTGTCTGCGAAGTGTCAAAAGACTCAGCTCTGCCTTCTCCAGCCACCTAAATATACAGCTGTCGATTTAATACATAATGTCTTCAGGGTAATGGTAAGGTAACCAAAGACAATGTGCCACTTGCCTGATTAACAGGGTGAACACCATGCCATTGGCTCAAAAGAGTATTACCAAGAACAAGCAGACGCAAGGAGGGCTTTGCTCCAGTCAGGCCCACACCCACAGCCCAGCCCTGTGCTCACAGGGCATCTTGTACCAAGAGAAAGCACCTGTTTAAGTATTTTGTTTTAGCCTGCTTGTATCAGATTTGGTCAAGATGTGGCATCCTAAAGGCTGAATGTTACATGGAAAAGGTTACTGTATGAACAACACTGGGACCCCTATCTCATGTCTGCACCAGGACCTGCTCTCATTTAGCACCTCTTCAAGGATCAAGGTGCAAATAATCCTGAGATGTCCCTCCAAAAGCACCTCTTCAAACCATAGAATAAAAGTAATGGATCAATTCACACCACACACAACAAAAGTATATTTGTAAATAGCTCAGATACAGTACAGAATATTATCAAAAAGGATACAATGCAGATTCAATCTGTAGGCTATGCCCAGTCTCCAGGATCGTAGACCACCTCAAGTAAAAGCAAAAATAAGTGTACTAGGCTATATATCTAATATGCAGACTATATAAGTAAAAGATAGTTACCAAGGTCAATCCTATGAGGGGTCACTAAATCAGTCCTGAAGAGTGTTCCATAAGCATAGCTTAACAATACCAAGTCAAAGAAAACAAAGTGTGGATATACAGTTATACATATATTCAGATTCTGGTCAGAATCTGTTGAATAGTTAGGACATCATCCCAGAAGTACAAGACATTAAATGCAGCAAATGCATAGTATGTTTAAATCATGACACACACCATAGCATGATAAGGCAAAAAAAGCATATAAATGATTACCCACACAGCGTGAACCCTGATCTCAACACACGCCTACGTTTCGGGGCTTCCCGGCCCCTTTCTCAAGTTTAAGTATACTAGGACTCAGGATGGACTATAGTCTAGGTGTGTCAGAGACAGTCAGGTATAGTTGTGCACAACAAGGAAAGATTTGTCCAGAACGCAGATTATACCTTCTAGGTATGTAATGTTATTGCTGACATTATGTAGAGAGGATCAGGGGAGATGGTTGATTAACCCCAAGTACAAATCAGTCCTGTCATCGGGGCTTAGGCAGAGTGTAGAGTCCTTAGTATATAAAAAAGGAAGGTTAAAGAGCATCTAAAAGACTGAAGCATAACCAACAGTTGCTATGAGTCCCCGTATGAGGGTATTATGGACCATTTTCGTGAGTAGTACATATCAGCGACAGTCTGCTACAGTTGCGCAGGTTAAGAAAAAAGCCAGTGGGGTGTTTTCCACTCCGGAAAATCGAATTAATTGTAAAGAAGAAAGATGGAAAGAGCTAGATATGGAATTCAGAGGTGTTCCATAGGTAGAAACTAGGACCAATGAAAAGTGTTTGACCTGAAAAAGATCTATGCAAAACGGAGACTGTACCTTCTAGGTCTGTAATGTTATTAAAAGCATTATATAGAGATGATTGGGAGAAGATGGTTGGGATGCCAGCAGACCCTATATATCCTGCCATCGGTAATGAGGCACAGAGTGGGGCCCTTATTAAAAAAAGAGAAAATATATAGGAAACCAGAGTATACTTATCGGTTATTGTGGGTCCCTACATGAGGGTCCTAACTGGACAATTACTGTAGTAGTAATGAACAGGCGGTGTATATCAGTGATGGTCGGCTAAAATTGCGCAGATCAAAGAAAGAAAGATCCAAAGAGGTGTTTTACCTTATAGGCCTGATGTATAATTGATGATGTGATAGGGAGGTGGGGAGGGTCATCCATATGATGGGATGCAGATGTATTAAACAGATGTATTGGGTGACATGTTAGGATAATATATTGGATCTTTATAAAAAGGGAGCATAGTCCATTTCCTCATTTAGGCCCTTTGGTGTCACGGTCTGTAGAGTATTTGTTATAGTGTATTTGTTATTATTTGTATAGTGACACAAATGAACGATTTGGTAGGTAGGCAAGCGCAGAGAAAGAAGCTCAGAGGAGCAAAGAAGCCAGAGGAGTGGAGGCCGACTGCATGCAGAGGCAGCCATGAACAGAGGAGTCACAGCTCATGGCATCCCCTCCCCAGCCTGCACGATGGGGGACACGGAGTCCCGATCACACAGGCTATACCGGCACCTCCACAGCCCAGGCAGGTGGGACTGTTTTATTGTCACTGCTGAAACTCGCCAATAGAGGACAGAGATGAGGAGTTAGTGTGAAGCAATTAGCGGCCCTTAAACTACAGCGTGTGACGTTCAAGCCCCTGTCAGTGTGAGCTGCGGGGACACCCTGATGTGCTTTTACTTTGGGGTGACAAGCCGCTCTCGGGGTGTCTGTGACGGGAAGAGAGAGGCAGGGCGCCATTGCAGGCTGTTCTATCAGCCCAGTGAGTAGCCCCGGGTGACAGCGCGCTCACAGGTGGCTACAGGGCAGTAGAGGGACCCGGCGAGCTCCGGGGATAGGTTCAGCATCGCCACACGCCGGAGAAATCAGCGTTTTCCCTCCGCCAGAGAAACACAGATCGGCAACAAGGATTCTCCAGCTCCGGTAGCAGAGGCCGTGGGCGTGTCTTAATGTGCAGCCAATCGGTGTGCAGGATTGCGTTGCAGCCTTAGCCAATAGCGGCACAGAGCACGCTCTATATAAGCACTAATGAAGGCGGCGAGCCTGTTCATTTAGCAGCCATGTCCGAGCCTGAGTCTGCCCCAGCCGCCCCTCCCGCAGCGGAGACTCCCGCCAAGAAGAAGCGGCAGCAACCCAAGAAAGCTGGAGCCGCCAAGAAGAGCGGCAGCAAGTCCTCTGGGCCCAGCGTCTCCGAGCTCCTCCTGAAGGCCGTGTCCGCTTGCAAAGAGCGCAGCGGGGCCTCCCTGCCCGCCCTCAAGAAGGCTCTGTCCGCTGCAAACTACGATGTGGACAAGAACAACAGCCGCGTTAAGCTCGCTCTCAAGGCCTTGGTGACCAAAGGAAGCCTCGTCCAGGTCAAAGGCACCGGCGCCTCCGGCTCCTTCAAAATCAACAAGCAGCAGCTCAACCAAGCCGACAAGAAAAAGGCGGCCAAGAAAGCCGCTTCCGCTGCCAAGTCTCCCAAAAAGCCCAAGAAAGCTCCCAGTGCAGCCAAGAGCCCCAAAAAGGCTCCAGCCAAGAAACCGGCAGCTGCCAAAAAGCCTAAAGCCGCCGCTGCAAAGCCCAAGAAGGCCGCCAAGCCCAAGAGCCCGGCTAAGAAAGCTGCCAAGCCCAAGAGCCCGGCAAAGAAGGCTGCCAAGCCCCCGGCCAAGAAGGTGGCCAAGCCCAAGAAAGCTGCGCCCAAGAAAAAGTAATTGCTCCGGGTGGTCGCTACCCCCTGCTTAACACAAAGGCTCTTTTCAGAGCCACCAACCCCTCTCTAAAGAGCTGTAACCGATCGCCCGCCTGCCCTACCCTCGTTGCTGCAGGCTCTGTGATAAACGGTGGGCACCCAGTCCCGGCACTCCTGTAGGCCAGATGTTGCCTATGACCCCGGGCTAAAGTGGTTGGGGGTGTGTGTGATTGGCGCTGAGGTGACCATGCTTCCCTCCATCATAGCGTGTGCCGGCTTTTATTGAAATCCCCAAAGTAGCATTGGCAATGCAAAGAGGGGGAGGAGGGTCCCCGATACGGAACTGTAGCCATTCCAACAGGGTGTGTGTGATCTGAGTACACGGTGGAGCAACGGATTATATATTACTGTTGCTTATGGACAAAGTGCGGGCGGTAACAGATTGTGTTATCGGCCGTTTCTACCGGGCGCTACTCAGACATCTTATTGGATCAGTTAAACTGCCTGTGTGTTACCGAACACCCTGTGCAATGGCGGCGCTGTGCCAGACCACGTCCTCCCGGCAGCGGGTGAGCGGGGGGCTTGTGGCAATGCAGCATGAAAGGAAGGAGAGTGGGGGACGGGAGTGCGGGCAATGTGCAGCTCTTTTGCAGGAGGATTTGGTGGCTCTTAAAAGAGCCTTTGTGGTTTATGTGGGAGAGGCTGGGGCGCAGGGTGTTTCCTTAGGCCCTCTCTCCGCGGATTCTGCGGGCGAGCTGGATGTCCTTGGGCATGATTGTGACCCTCTTGGCGTGGATGGCGCAGAGGTTGGTGTCCTCGAAGAGTCCGACGAGGTAGGCCTCGCTGGCCTCCTGCAGGGCCATGACGGCGGAGCTCTGGAAGCGCAGATCGGTCTTGAAGTCCTGGGCGATTTCTCGGACGAGACGCTGGAAAGGCAGCTTGCGGATGAGCAGCTCGGTGGACTTCTGGTAGCGTCGGATCTCTCGCAGAGCGACGGTGCCGGTAGCGGTGAGGCTTCTTGACTCCGCCAGTGGCCGGGGCGCTCTTCCTGGCCGCCTTGGTGGCCAGCTGCTTGCGGGGAGCTTTGCCGCCGGTGGACTTGCGAGCGGTCTGCTTGGTTCGGGCCATCGCACTGACTGAGCTTCTCTCACTACGGGAACGAAATGAATGCTTTTGGCGGGCGGCTCTCTTTTTTATACCCACGCCGCCAGAGTAACGGCTGTGCCAGACACACCCCTTGTTTTCATTGGATAGTTAAAAACGCCCGCCAAAAACCAAGGAAGACGTTAACAGTGAAGAAAACGATTAGAGCTTAGATGGGAAAAGCGACCCGCTTAGTTCTAGCCAAAACCGCTGTCCTTTCTAGGGTTAAACCAACTTTAAAAACTCTGGAAACTCAGCCTGGAAGCAGCGCGCACTGACTTGAAGCTCCCTCTAATTTCCAGCAGGTGGCGCCGCGCAGACAGTTTTCATTGTAAGGATTTAGAACGCTTTGTTACATTGTATCGCCTCTCTTTCATAGGCCCTGATCAGCCTTCACTTCGCTACTTGGTGTTACTATATTTCAAATTCCTAAAAGTATTCTGTATCTTAACAAACGTCAATCATCACAGTCGCTGTTTCAGAAGGCAATGAGCTGCGGCACCAGCTTTTCAGGGTTCCTAAAATAGTTTTATACATCTCTTATACACGCTGTTTTAATAATAAATATTCCCAAATAGCCTTCCACCACAAGGTATTACATGCTAAAGTAAACGGTGGGAAAAAAAAAAAACATGATTCTCACCAACCACCGCAGCCCATCAATCCAGGTCATAGTGTCATTCATCAGATTTGCCCATTGACAGAGTTCCAACCAGAGAATGAAACAATGATGTAACCCGCATCTCCAGCCTGTGTGTGTGTGTGTGTTTCTTTATTTTGCGGGGGACGGGGTCGTGGTGTGAGCCTAAGTGCACTTACTTCATTTCAAGCTGTTGGGAAATGTCTGAAGTTCGGAGCCTGGATCGTTTGAATGGAAACAATAGATTTGATGTGGAGGGCAAGGTTCTGGTAGGGAAGGGTGCGATCATTCTATTTTAGCGGCCTTTAGATGCTCCTAAGCAAGTAGGTGAGGCTCTTAAACGTGAGGACTGGAAAGCTTCTGGCGAGGAGAAAACAGGTTTGGGCTTCGAATGGTTCATGAGACTCATTGAAGAACAGAAAGAGAGTTGCTATGGCTAAAGGGAGAAAAATAGAGGCTAATAAAGCTGAGACCGGGGAAGAGAATAATAGGGAAAAAAAAAATAGGAGAAAGAAAAAACGGATCTGACATGACACGGGGTCACTTGTCAGTGTATTGGTGATTACGAAGAAAATCCACAGACGTTCAAATCCCATAACTGCCCAACGTTAGGATTAAATAAAATCTCTTCATGGGCAGGATCGCAGCACAAATTTGTGGGGCTGTGACCTATATATTTTTTTTAGCAAATTTCCCTCACACATCGGGGTCTTTCTACTTGTACATATGCAGCGATAGCTCTGATTAAATGAGTTTCGCGCACAATTGTTTTTTTAAGCCCAGTAAGTTATTTATCTCATTGTAACTGTTATATTATATTGCACCTTTCTTAGCAAAGACTGAAAAAGTGGATAGTGTTATTTGGCTCCTACGACCCATGTAATGATGGCCATTTCTGAGCCTTAGTCTCCTAAGCAGTGGTAAGACTATATCGGCCACCCGGGCTCTGTTGCTGCTCATATCCATGGCGAGATTTCCTGGCTCAGCCTGTGCACATCTTCTACCAACACAATCATATAGAAATATATTGGTTTGCATGTTTCCCCCATATCCCGTGTATCCTTTTACTTTCTCTTCTGTCTGCTTTTATTCTATATGTTTAGCTTTTCTTTCTGTCATGTCTTTTTTTTTTTTTTTTTATCTTTCCCACCTTCCTTCAAACTATCTCTCACAATTTCATCCCAACTGATTTTTACTTTCTGTCCATCTCTCTCTCCGTTTAACATCCCTTCCACGTTTCATTGCTCTCTCTCTCTCTTTTTATACTGCTCCCGTTTTTTCTTCAACCTTCCTTTAATTGCTTTCTCCTTTGTCACATTCTCTGTACACCGTATTTCCATTTGTAGCTGGTTATGACACATTTTTATTTTCTCTTTTCAGATCTTTCATTACATTTCTCTTCTTCCCACTGCTTAATCATTCATTTTCTATATATGCTCCTTCCATCTCTCTTCTCTTTTGGGTTGATCCAGCAACATATGTTTTTTTTCATTTCACGAGAAAAAGTATTTACTCACAAAGAAACTCGAATAATTAAAAAAAAAAAGTTACTGTTCCGAATCAACCCAAAACCGTCTCTTTAATTTCTGGTGATGGGTTAAGCAGGTCCTCGGTGTATTTCTACCACTGAAAACCTGCAAGTAGATCGGCATCGCCGAGTGTGTGGGGTGATCTGAGAGCATAGCACAACACAACCATAAATAGAGACATCATTATAAGGGCTGGCCGGGCATTAGACAGACAATGATCAGCCATGACCGATACAGAATTTCGGCGGGCAATTTCAAATATCACGTGATGGGTGATACGATAAGGTCACAAAAATAAAACTTACACATGGTATTTATTTAGAAGCAGAGAAAAATATATATGGTGATCGCTTCCAATGAAAATCCTATATTGGGATTGCAGCCATAGGTGGCCGGATTATCAAGCTAAATGGTGATTATCTGTAGCGTGCGCCTGGAAAAAGGCGGGAACAGAAAGCCAAGCGTTGTGAATTACAGCGGGCAATGTAAAACTAGCCACGTGACGTCACTACGAGCTATATACACAGATGGACAACAATGGCGGTTATGGTACAAGCCCTAAAAATGGCTCGTCTCAGCAACCGAGGAGCGGGGGATATTTTAACGTTTAACCGTGTTTCATGGAGAACGTGTCGTCATGTGTGTGTCAGGAATTTGGCCATTTTCTAGAAAGTCAGGAGCGCCATCATTTAGCAGACATGGCAATCGCGCCAAGGCGATAGTTTAGTAGCTCTTTGTGGAGAAAGTGGGTGGCTCTGAAAAGAGCCTTTGTGTTGTGCAGTGGGGGTGAGGTGAGTTTATTTGCCCTTGGCAGGCTTGGCGTGGCTCTCGGTCTTCTTGGGCAGCAGCACGGCCTGGATGTTGGGCAGGACGCCGCCCTGGGCGATAGTGACCCCACCGAGCAGCTTGTTGAGCTCCTCGTCGTTGCGCACTGCCAGCTGCAAGTGTCGGGGGATGATGCGGGTCTTCTTGTTGTCCCGGGCAGCGTTGCCGGCCAGCTCGAGAATCTCAGCAGTCAGGTACTCGAGCACGGCAGCCAGGTAGACGGGAGCTCCGGCGCCCACCCGCTCGGCATAGTTGCCCTTCCTGAGCAGACGGTGGACACGGCCAACAGGGAACTGGAGACCGGCCCGGGAGGAGCGGGTCTTGGCCTTAGCACGAGCCTTGCCACCTTGCTTGCCGCGTCCAGACATAATGAAAGTGAGACAAAGATCCGCGTTCAGTCAATGCGAGAATGACTCTGACAAGCCGCCCCTTCCCATTTCTACCTTTGCAATAGGAGGCGTGCGCTGCTGCCATTGGACGCTCCACAGCCCAGCCATAGGCGTGTGGATTTCTGAAATGCACCAATCAGAGGAGACTAGGAGGAGCAAAGTGACATCACTGTTGTGGGCGTTAGTTTTCCCTCCAATAATACTTTGCAGAACCAGGAATAGTCGTTAGCATAAGGGGCCTATAAGAGCAGCAGCAGAGGGCTGGACGAGCACATTGTCTCCGAGCAATAGACGAGCGTTAGCTGCAGTCATGCCTGAGCCAGCCAAGTCCGCCCCAGCACCCAAGAAGGGCTCCAAGAAAGCGGTGAGCAAGAGCCAGAAGAAAGATGGCAAGAAGCGTAGGAAGACCAGGAAGGAGAGCTACTCCATCTACGTGTACAAGGTGCTCAAGCAGGTCCACCCTGACACCGGCATCTCCTCCAAGGCCATGAGCATCATGAACTCCTTCGTCAATGACATCTTCGAGCGCATCGCCAGCGAGGCTTCCCGCCTGGCTCACTACAACAAGCGCTCCACCATCAGCTCCCGGGAGATCCAGACCGCCGTCCGCCTGCTGCTGCCTGGTGAGCTGGCTAAGCACGCCGTCTCCGAGGGCACCAAGGCCGTCACCAAGTACACCAGCGCCAAGTAACCGCTCTCTCCTGTTCCTAAAATAAACCAAAGGCTCTTTTAAGAGCCACCCACAGTTTCCCAGCAGAGCTACGTTATGCCATTGTATGTCCATACGTATAGATGATTGCATGGAATGCTTTTGTAGTGACTTCTTTTACCAGCTTTCACGGGGAAAGGGTTTTAACGCACGCGACATACTACAGGAACCTGGATAATACTGCTGACACTCTAGCAGGTAGTAAGGGTGGGCGGGGCATTTCATCTTGCCTTCATAATTGAGCAAAACGTGGGGGAGTGTTAAGAGATCGGTCATTTACACACGTTGCCCCACGTTAGAAAACATTGGCGGGTCACCGCTGCTACCAGTTATATAATCCTTTCCCGCTGCACGATCACAGGGCGCCCTTATGCTGCGAGCTTTATTTTGCAACCACTAGGAGGCAAGCCGCGCTGTTAATCTGCGCTAAAATGACTGGTTAAATCCCAAACACCTGCAATGACAAATGATTTGCTAGTACGCAGGGAAACTATTAATTCCGCTGGTGCCACATCTGTACAATACATGATCCTAGAACAATCAGGGCAGCGCCAGCACATGGCACAGACTTGTACTCTAGTACCAATCACGTGTTATTGTGTAGTGAATGAAGGGCGCCCCCAATATACAGCTCTTACTAGGAAGTAAGGGGTGGTCCTTAAAAAGGACCGCTGGTTTGCCGCTATATTTTTCCAGCATTCGCGGGGGGGGGGGGGGAATTTTAACGCACGCAACATGGACAATAACGCACGCAACAACATGGACAATGCTGCTCTGACACTCCAGCAGGTAACAAAGGTGGGGCGGGATATTTCGCCATGTATTCTAGATTGAGCAGCACGTGGTTAGAGTTCGGGCTAAAAGAGGAAATCTGTCGTGTAGATCACTTTAGGGATAAACATCGGCAGGTCATCGCTGCTACCAGATACACTAAGCTTTTTTCCCATACACGAAATACTGCGAGCTTCCCTTTGCAGCCACTAGGATGAAAGCCGCGCTATATATACTTAGTTTTTAGCGCAGATAAGTGGCCAAACAGCTGCACTGAATATTTGCCAGAACAAGGGGAGGCGACTGTCCAGGCATCAAAGGAATTAAGACTTGAGAAGAGGCCACATATGCACAATACAGGACCCCAGATCAATCATAGAACCAGCACACAGCACGGATATGTTATGTAACAGAAGATCTCTATGGCGTCTCCAAAAGCGAATATACAGCTCTTTGTAGGAAGTAGTGGGTGGCCCTTAAAAGGACCGTTGGTTTGCTGCTATGGGGTAAGAAGGAGCGAGCGGGTGGGTTTAGCCTCCGAAGCCGTAGAGAGTGCGTCCCTGTCGCTTGAGAGCATAGACGACATCCATGGCGGTGACGGTCTTGCGCTTGGCGTGCTCGGTGTAGGTGACAGCGTCGCGGATCACGTTCTCCAGGAAGACCTTGAGCACCCCGCGGGTCTCCTCGTAGATGAGGCCGGAGATGCGCTTGACACCCCCTCTCCGAGCCAGGCGGCGGATGGCGGGCTTGGTGATGCCCTGGATGTTATCACGCAGCACCTTCCTGTGCCTCTTGGCGCCTCCTTTCCCCAGGCCCTTCCCGCCTTTGCCTCTTCCAGACATCTCGAATTCAGCTGCTGCTTTCTCTCGCTCAGACGATTGCTCTCAACGGCTCTCCAGCCCCGCCTTATATACAGCCGGAGCGGACCTGATGGGAGACTGCACAGAAATGGGCGGGGCTTCCGCGCTCGTTGTGCCTTGTGCAGGAACAAAGCCATGCGCGGCCCTCGGGCTCCTAGCGAACATTTACACCGACAGTCTGAGCACTGCTCAACTCCACACAGCTCTGAAAGTGATCTCCACCCGCATTGCGGTCCCTTCATTAGAACCTGCGCCGAACAACACACATTTGGGATGGAAGGAGATAACAATAACGAGAGCTAAGGGGAAGACGTAGTAATATGTGTGTTTAGCTCATGCAGTTACAGCACTGAATATTACAAGAGGGGAAATACCCGGCATTTCAAACGCCATAGAAACGGTGACTATGGCATCGTGGTGGGTTTTCTTATGCTCCAATCACTTTTTGGGCGGGAAATTTGAAATGACATTTCCTCCAATCGTGGGCGAGTAGGGAAAGCCTTTCCCAGCATCCTTTGCGGCGTGCTCTCCCCACCTTAGCCACAAGGCGGCGCTGTTGCAGCACTATCTGTTCCAGTCTTCCTTCTGCTCAATGCGGCCGCTGACTGTTAAGAAGAAGCTTCCGGGGAAACGGACACAAGTGAATTGGCGGCCACTACACCCCAAAACATTGGGCCCCTCACAGCACTAAACACGCAGATCTGACCCCGAAAAGCACAAACTATTATTATGTCATATTATCATGTGTTTTATTTCCATGACACGCAGGAGGAAAGCACCAAGTGCTTAAAGGACAAAGCCACATCCTATACAGTGGCATTGAAGCCTCCCACCAACGTCAGGATCATACACCTGTAGCGAGGAGACTTCTCTATGGCCACAAACATGGAGCAAAGCGACTCCTTAGACCAGCTGTCCCCACATCTATGGGACTGATCGAGGCCTCCCTCATAATACAATGTACTGACCCCATAACCCTCCATATATTCCTATAGAGAGGCCAGTAGGGGGAGGTGACCCATAGCCATACATATATTCCTATAGAGAGGCCACTAGGGGGAAGTGACCCATAAACCTCCATATATTCCTATAGAGAGGCCACTAGGGGGAAGTGACCCATAACCCTCCATATATTCCTATAGAGAGGCCACTAGGAGGAAGTGACCCATAACCCTCCATATATTCCTATAGAGAGTCCACTAGGGGGAAGTGACCCATAACCCTACATATATCCCTATAGAGAGGCCACTAGGAGGAAGTGACCCATAACCCTCCATATATTCCTATAGAGAGGCCACTAGGAGGAAGTGACCCATAACCCTAGATATATCCCTATAGAGAGGCCACTAGGAGGAAGTGACCCATAACCCTCCATATATTCCTATAGAGAGGCCACTAGGGGGAAGTGACCCATAACCCTCCATATATTCCTATAGAGAGGCCACTAGGGGGAAGTGACCCATAACCCTACATATATCCCTATAGAGAGGCCACTAGGGGGAAGTGACCCATAACCCTCCATATATTCCTATAGAGAGGCCACTAGGGGGAAGTGACCCATAACCCTCCATATATTCCTATAGAGAGGCCACTAGGGGGAAGTGACCCATAACCCTCCATATATTCCTATAGAGAGGCCACTAGGGGGAAGTGACCCATAACCCTCCATATATTCCTATAGAGAGGCCACTAGGGGGAAGTGACCCAT
This sequence comes from Gastrophryne carolinensis, assembly GCA_027917425.1. Taxonomy (NCBI): domain Eukaryota; kingdom Metazoa; phylum Chordata; class Amphibia; order Anura; family Microhylidae; genus Gastrophryne; species Gastrophryne carolinensis. Next base: position 628,388,072 of record CM051235.1, read on the forward strand.
AACCCTACATATATTCCTATAGAGAGGCCACTAGGGGGAAGTGACCCATAACCCTCCATATATTCCTATAGAGAGGCCACTAGGGGGAAGTAACCCATAACCCTACATATATTCCTATAGAAAGGCCACTAGGAGGAAGTGACCCATAACCCTCCATATATTCCTATAGAGAGGCCACTAGGGGGAAGTGACCCATAACCCTACATATATTCCTATAGAGAGGTCACTAGGGGAAGTGACCCATAACCCTCCATATATTCCTATAGAGAGGCCACTAGGGGGAAGTGACCCCATAACCCTCCATATATTCCTATAGAGAGGCCACTAGGAGGAAGTGACCCATAACCCTACATATATCCCTATAGAGAGGCCACTAGGAGGAAGTGACCCATAACCCTCCATATATTCATATAGAGAGGCCACTAGGAGGAAGTGACCCATAACCCTCCATATATTCCTATAGAGAGGCCACTAGGGGGAAGTGACCCATAACCCTACATATATCCCTATAGAGAGGCCACTAGGGGGAAGTGACCCATAACCCTCCATATATTCCTATAGAGAGGCCACTAGGGGGAAGTGACCCATAACCCTCCATATATTCCTATAGAGAGGCCACTAGGGGGAAGTGACCCATAACCCTCCATATATTCCTATAGAGAGGCCACTAGGGGGAAGTGACCCATAACCCTCCATATATTCCTATAGAGAGGCCACTAGGGGGAAGTGACCCATAACCCTACATATATTCCTATAGAGAGGCCACTAGGGGGAAGTGACCCATAACCCTCCATATATTCCTATAGAGAGGCCACTAGGGGGAAGTAACCCATAACCCTACATATATTCCTATAGAAAGGCCACTAGGGGGAAGTGACCCATAACCCTCCATATATTCCTATAGAGAGGCCACTAGGGGGAAGTGACCCATAACCCTCTATATATTCCTATAGAGAGGCCACTAGGGGGAAGTGACCCATAACCCTCCATATATTCCTATAGAGAGACCACTAGGGGGAAGTTACCCCATAACCCTCCATATATTCCTATAGAGAGGCCACTAGGGGGAGGTGACACCATAACCCTCCATATATTCCTATAGAGAGGCCACTAGGGGGAAGTGACCCAGAACCCTCCATGTATTCCTATAGAGAGGCCACAAGGGGGAAGTGACCCCATAACCCTCCATATATTCCTATAGAGAGGCCACTAGGGGGAAGTGACCCCGTAACCCTCCATATATTCCTATAGAGAGACCACTAGGGGAAAGTAACACCATAACCCTCCATATATTCCTATAGAGAGGCCACTAGGGGGAAGTGACCTATAACCATACATATATTCCTATAGAGAGGCCACTAGGGGGAGGTGACACCATAACCCTCCATATATTCCTATAGAGAGGCCACTAGGGGGAAGTGACCCATAACCCTCCATATATTCCTATAGAGAGAGAGGCCACTAGGGGGAAGTGACCCATAACCCTCCATATATTCCTATAGAGAGGCCACTAGGGGGAAGTGACCCATAACCCTCCATATATTCCTATAGAGAGGCCACTAGGGGGAAGTGACCCATAACCCTCCATATATTCCTATAGAGAGGCCACTAGGGGGAAGTGACCCATAACCCTACATATATTCCTATAGAGAGGCCACTAGGGGGAAGTGACCCATAACCCTCCATATATTCCTATAGAGAGGCCACTAGGGGGAAGTAACCCATAACCCTCCATATATTCCTATAGAGAGGCCACTAGGGGGAAGTGACCCATAACCCTACATATATCCCTATAGAGAGGCCACTAGGAGGAAGTGACCCATAACCCTCCATATATTCCTATAGAGAGGCCACTAGGAGGAAGTGACCCATAACCCTACATATATCCCTATAGAGAGGCCACTAGGAGGAAGTGACCCATAACCCTCCATATATTCATATAGAGAGGCCACTAGGAGGAAGTGACCCATAACCCTCCATATATTCCTATAGAGAGGCCACTAGGGGGAAGTGACCCATAACCCTCCATATATTCCTATAGAGAGGCCACTAGGGGGAAGTGACCCATAACCCTCCATATATTCCTATAGAGAGGCCACTAGGGGGAAGTGACCCATAACCCTCCATATATTCCTATAGAGAGGCCACTAGGGGGAAGTGACCCATAACCCTCCATATATTCCTATAGAGAGGCCACTAGGGGGAAGTGACCCATAACCCTCCATATATTCCTATAGAGAGGCCACTAGGGGGAAGTGACCCATAACCCTCCATATATTCCTATAGAGAGGCCACTAGGGGGAAGTGACCCATAACCCTACATATATTCCTATAGAGAGGCCACTAGGGGGAAGTGACCCATAACCCTCCATATATTCCTATAGAGAGGCCACTAGGGGGAAGTAACCCATAACCCTACATATATTCCTATAGAAAGGCCACTAGGGGGAAGTGACCCATAACCCTCCATATATTCCTATAGAGAGGCCACTAGGGGGAAGTGACCCATAACCCTCTATATATTCCTATAGAGAGGCCACTAGGGGGAAGTGACCCATAACCCTCCATATATTCCTATAGAGAGACCACTAGGGGGAAGTTACCCCATAACCCTCCATATATTCCTATAGAGAGGCCACTAGGGGGAGGTGACACCATAACCCTCCATATATTCCTATAGAGAGGCCACTAGGGGGAAGTGACCCAGAACCCTCCATGTATTCCTATAGAGAGGCCACAAGGGGGAAGTGACCCCATAACCCTCCATATATTCCTATAGAGAGGCCACTAGGGGGAAGTGACCCCGTAACCCTCCATATATTCCTATAGAGAGACCACTAGGGGAAAGTAACACCATAACCCTCCATATATTCCTATAGAGAGGCCACTAGGGGGAAGTGACCTATAACCATACATATATTCCTATAGAGAGGCCACTAGGGGGAGGTGACACCATAACCCTCCATATATTCCTATAGAGAGGCCACTAGGGGGAAGTGACCCATAACCCTCCATATATTCCTATAGAGAGAGAGGCCACTAGGGGGAAGTGACCCATAACCCTCCATATATTCCTACAGAGAGGCCACTAGGGGGAAGTGACCCATAACCCTCCATATATTCCTATAGAGAGGCCACTAGGGGAAAGTGACCCATAACCCTCCATATATTCCTATAGAGAGGCCACTAGGGGGAAGTGACCCATAACCCTCCATATATTCCTATAGAGAGGCCACTAGGGGAAAGTGACCCATAACCCTCCATATATTCCTATAGAGAGGCCAATAGGGGGAAGTGACCCATAACCCTCCAAATATTCCTATAGAGAGACCACTAGGGGAAAGTGACCCATAACCCTCCATATATTCCTATAGAGAGGCCACTAGGGGGAAGTGACCCATAACCCTCCATATATTCCTATACAGAGGCCACTAGGGGGAAGTGACCCCATAACCTTCCATATATTCCTATAGAGAGGCCACTAGGGGTCGGTGACCCCATAACCCTCCATATATTCCTATAGAGAGGCCACTTGGGGGAAGTCATACCATAACCCTCAATATATTCCTATAGAGAGGCCTCTAGGGGGAAGTGACCACATAACCCTCCATATATTCCTATAGAGAGGCCACTAGGGGGTGGAGACCCCATAACCCTCCATATATTCCTATAGAGAGGCCACTAGGGGTAAGTGACACCATAACACTCCATATATTCCTATAGAGAGGCCACTAGGGGGAAGTGACACCATAACACTCCATATATTCCTATAGAGAGGCCACTAGGGGCAGGTGACACCATAACCCTCCATATATTCCTATAGAGAGGCCACTAGTGGACGGTGACCCCATAACCCTCTATATATCCTATAGAGAGGCCACTAGAAGGTGGTGACCTCTCTCTCTGTCTCCTCCTGTCCCTCTCTCTGCTTCCTCCTGCCCCTCTCTCTCTGTCTCCTCCTGTCCCTCTCTCTGCTTTCTCCTGTCCCTCTCTCTCTGTCTCCTCCTGTCCCTCTCTCTGCTTTCTCCTGCCCCTCTCTCTCTGTCTCCTCCTGTCCCTCTCTCTGCTTCCTCCTGCCCCTCTCTCTGTCTCCTCCCGCCCCTCTCTCTCTCTGCTTCCTCCTGCCCCTCTCTCCCTGTCTCCTCCTGTCCCTCTCTCTTCCTCCTCCTGACCCTCTCCTTAAGCCCGAAAGGCCTTATACAGCCAGTGCAAGATGTTGACAGTCGAAGCAGTTTCATTGATCCCCTAAAGTGCTTTTACTGCCTGTGGAGGAATGTATCAGCAGTAGAAGTCTCTTTCAGTCTCAAAGGTCTGTGTCTATAAGGCCCGTGACAGCCAGCTGAGAGGGGTAGCAGCAGCATGCTCTTTGAGCCCCTTAAGGCCTGTTACAGACAGTGGTGGAGGGTAACATCAGCAAAAGTCTCTGTGAGACCTTTAGGCCTGTGAAAGCCAGAGTATAGTAACCCCTGCAGCAGCAGCAGCAGCAGCAGCAGCAGCAGCAGTCTCTCCGGGCACCTAAAAACATGTGTCATCCAGTGGAGGAGGGTCTCCTTAAGTATCCTTAAGCCCCTAAAGGCCTTTGACAGCAATTTGATGGATATTTTAGTAGAAGCAGCATAGTCTCATAGAGAGAGAATTCATGGGGCCTGTGACTGCTAAAGGAGGTGGGTTGGCAACAGCTAATCCCTTTCTGAGTGTCTAAGGCCTGTGACAGTCAGTGACGAGGGGTAGCAGCAGCAGCAGTCTCCTTAAGCCCCTAAAGCCTCAGACAGCCAGTGGAGAGTCTCCTTTAGCCACTAATGGCCTCTTGATTCCCTAAGACCAGTGAAAGTCAGTGAAGGAGTGTAACAGCAGCAGAAGTCCCATATCACCCCTAAGGCCTCTGACAGCCATGGGAGGCTCTCTTCCTGACTCCTCCCACCCTGCTCTCTTTGACTCCTCCCACTCTCTCTCCGCCTCCTTTCTGCTCCTCTCTCCACCTCCTCCTGCCCTCTCTTTGCCTCCTCCCGCCACTCTCTCGGCCTCCTCTGATAGCCTGTGGAGGAGGGTAAAAGCAGTAGCAGTTTCTTTGAGCCCCTTCGACATGTGAAAGCCAATGGAAGGTGGTAGTGAGCCCCTAAAAGCTTATGACAGCCAGTGGAGAGGGGTATCAGCAGCATCCTACATGAGCCTCATAAAAGGAGGATGATGGTAGCAGCAGCAGCAACAGCCTCACTGAGCCCCAAAAGGCCTCTGACAGCCAGTGGACGAAGTTGACAGAAGCAGTACTCTCTGAGTCTCACCTTTATTCCTGTGAAAGCCATTGGAGGAGAGTAACAGCAGCAGCAGCAGCAGCAGTATCATTAAGCCTCTAAAAGCCAGTGGCAGCCAGAGGAGGGGGATAGAAGCAATAACATTCTCACAGAGACCATAAAGCCTGGGACAGTCAGCGAAGGTGGGTATAAGTAGCCACAGACTTACCAAGCCCTTAAAGGCCTTTGGCAGCAATGGAGGGATGTGATTGCAGAAGCAGCAGTCTCATAGAGGCTCTAAAGGCTTGTTGATTCCTAGAAAATGAGGGGAACATCAGTCATTTAGAGTATCTGAGGCCTGTGTATGCCAGAGGAGGAGGTAAAACAGCAGTAACAGTCTCCTTGAGCCCTGAAAGGTTTGTAACAGCCAGTGGAGAGGGGTAGTAGCAGCAGCAGTCTCTTAGAGTCCCCTAAAAGCATTTGACTGCCAGTTGAGAAAGGTAGCAGCAACGGTCTCCTTGTGCTCCTTAAGGCCTCTGATAGCCAGTGGAGGAGAGTGAGAGCAGTAGCAGTTTCTTTGAGCCCCTTAGACCTGTGAAAGCCAATGGAGGGTGGCAGTGAGCCCCTAAAAGCTTATTGCAACCAGTGGAGAGGGGTATCAGCAGCACCCTACTTGGACCCCAAAAGTGGAGGATGGTGGTAGCAGCAGCAGCAACAGCCTCACTGAGCCCCAAAAGGCCTCTGACAGCCAGTGGACGAAGGTGACAGCAGCAGTAGTCTCTCAGTCTCACCTTAATTCCTGTGACAGCCATTGGAAGAGAGTAACAGCAGAAACAGTATCATTAAGCCTCTAAAAGCCAGTGGCAGCCAGAGCAGGGGAATAGCAGTAATAACATTCTAACAGAGACCATAAAGCCTGGGACAGTCAGTGGAGGTGGGTATAAGTAGCCACAGACTTACTGAGCCCCTAAAGGACTTTGACAGCAATTGGAGGGATGTGATAGCAGAAGTGGCAGTCTCATAGAGTTCATGGGGCCTGTGACTGCTAAAGGAGGTGGGTTGGCAACAGTCAATTCATCTCTGAGTGTCTAAGGCCTGTGATAGCCAGTGGAGAGGGTTAGCAGCAGCAGCAGTCTCTTTAAGCCACTATAGGCCTTAGACAGCCAGTGGAGAGGGATAAAAGCAGCAGCAGAAGTCTCCTTAAGCCCCTAAAGACCTTAGACAGCCAGTGGAGAGGGGTAGCAGAAGCAGAAGTCCCATTGGGCCCCTAAGGCCTCTGACAGCCATGTGAGGGGGATAAAAGCCATCATAACCTCATAGAGCTGCCAATGGTCTTTTTACAGCCATTGGAGGAATGTGACAGAGCCAGCAGATCCATTGAGCCCCTAAAGGTCTATTGAAGCCAGTGAGGGAGGGCAACTGCAACAACAGTCACTTAGAGTCTCTAAGGCCTGTGGAGGAAATTAACAGCAGCATCTATCTCATAGAGCCCATGAGTAGGGATGAGCGAATCGATCCGGACGAACCCGGATTCGATCCGAATTTCAGGAAAAATTCGATTCGGATCGAATCCGAATTTCCCCGCGATTCGATCGCTCGAAGTTTTCCTTTAACATCCATTCATTTACATTACAGGCATTCTAAGATGGCGGACGGGACATGTCCAGACATGTAAGCTGGGGCAGTGTATGCTGGGACAGTCACATGCAGCCTATCAGCAGCCAGCAAGCCCGGTGACGTCACAGCGGTATTTAAGGCCGGCCATCTTGCTTTCCTGCCTCATTTCTCTATTGCATTCGTGAGAGACAGAACGCTGTGTAGCTGAGGGAGAGACAGTTAGACAGTTAGACAGGCAGGGACAGACAGGGACAGGCTGGAGACAGGCAGGAGACAGACAGGAGACAGACAGAAAGTCAGCGGAAAACAGGGAAAGGAATGGAAAATCGGAGGCTGTCAGTTTTTTTTTTTTTTTTCATCCAGCCTGACAGGCTTTGTTAGCGTTTTCAGGCTGCTTATACTAACTAACTGTGCATATATACTGAACTGATCTTAAGTCTGCTGTGAGGCATCCCATTCTGTGACTACAGCAGCCTCTGTTTAAGACCATATAACCATTTGCACTTATTCTAATTGAAATTAGCCTGATAAAGACACTTTTGCTGGGCATAGTACTACTGGATCTTTTTGGGGGGCATCCCATTCTGTGACTAAAGCAGCCTCTGTTTAAGACCATATAAGCATTTGCTCTTATTATATTTGAAATTAGGCCTGATAAAGACACTTTTGCTGGGCATAGCACTACTTGTCCCTGCCAGGGCATCCCATTCTGTGACTAAAGCAGCCTCTGTTTAAGACCATATAAGCATTTGCTCTTATTATATTTGAAATTAGGCCTGATAAAGACACTTTTGCTGGGCATAGCACTACTTGTCCCTGCCAGGGCATCCCATTCTATGACTACACCAGCCTCTATTTAAGACCATAACCATTTGCACTTATTCTAATTGAAATTAGGCCTGATAAAGACACTTTTGCTGTGCATAGCAGTACTGGACCCTGCCAGGTGCACTCCTTTTTGGGGCATCCCATTCTGTGACTACACCAGCCTCTATTTAAGACCATAACCATTTGCACTTATTCTAATAGAAATTAGGCCTGATAAAGACACTTTTGCTGTGCATAGACTTACTGCTGCCTGTCAGGTGCACTGCTGGTTTTTGGGGCATCCCATTCTGTGACTACACCAGCCTCTATTTAAGACCATAACCATTTGCACTTATTCTAATTGAAATTAGGCCTGATAAAGACACTTTTGCTGTGCATAGACTTACTGCTGCCTGCCAGGTGCACTGCTGGTTTTTGGGGCATCCCATTCTGTGACTACACCAGCCTCTATTTAAGACCATAACCATTTGCACTTATTCTAATTGAAATTAGGCCTGATAAAGACACTTTTGCTGTGCATAGAATTACTGCTGCCTGCCAGGTGCACTGCTGGTTTTTGGGGCATCCCATTCTGTGACTACACCAGCCTCTATTTAAGACCATAACCATTTGCACTTATTCTAATAGAAATTAGGCCTGATAAAGACACTTTTGCTGGGCATAGCACTACTTGTCCCTGCCAGGGCATCCCATTCTGTGACTAAAGCAGCCTCTGTTTAAGACCATATAACCATTTGCTCTTATTATATTTGAAATTAGCCTGATAAAGACACTTTTGCTGGGCATAGTACTACTGGATCTTTTTTGGGGGCATCCCATTCTGTGACTAAAGCAGCCTCTATTTAAGACCATATAACCATTTGCTCTTATTATATTTGAAATTAGGCCTGATAAAGACACTTTTGCTGGGCATAGCACTACTTGTCCCTGCCAGGGCATCCCATTCTGTGACTAAAGCAGCCTCTGTTTAAGACCATATAACCATTTGCTCTTATTATATTTATATTATAAGACACTTTTGCTGGGCATAGGCTTACTGCTGCCTGCCAGGTGCACTTCTGTTGAGGCATCCCATTCTGTAACATAGCATACCCCTCTTTATTTACACTAAGCAGCTCTCTTATTTACACTAAGCAGGCCTGTTGGAGGCTGAGTGTTACTGCTCACTTTTGGTGTGCATTATATTCTGTTTCATATAGACCCACCGCTGCCCGGGGGATCTTAAAATATCACCTACTACCACGCCAGTTAGACTATGTCGGGCAGACAAGTGCCTGGAAGTGAAAAGAGGAGTGGCAGAGGCCAAGATTCCGCAGGCAGAGCTCGCATCAGACTGGGGGCCAGTAGCAGCAGGAGTCACGCTGAGAGACCTAATCTGCCAGTATCTGCTAGCGGTCGGGTCTCCACCAGTAACGCATCTGCCGTGGTAGATTGGTTGACGCGCTCATCAACAACATCATCACAACTTACGTCTGAGACCCCCAGTCTAGGGTCGGTAGGTTCCTCTGACACAACCCTGAGTTGGCATGCCCCGAGAGCAGTCCCTGTCCTCCCATTGCCTCTGTCCTACGCCGTTCCCTCCCCCTGCGACGTATCCTATGCTTTGGGTTCAGCTCCACTCTTTAGTGAGGAGGACGATCAGATACAGGAGGACAGTCAGCAGCTACTGCCCAGCCAAGAAATGGAGGTGGCTTCTTTAGCTAGGCAGACAAATAGTGATGTGGACAGTGTCGTGGGTGCTGCGAGCGTTCCAGCTCCTGCGCCAGACACTGTTGACGAATCCACGAACATCAGTGACGTACAGCCACAACTCGGTGATGATGATGATGATGACGATGAAGCCGATCGCACTTGGGAGCCGGGTGATGAAGGGGCTTCATCGTCATCATCAGGAGAAGAGGGGCGCAGGTTGCCCCGGAGTCAGCAGCTGAGGCAGCAAGGTGGTAGCAGTCAGCATGGGGGCACAATTCCAAAGGCTGGAGCCGGCCGGGGCCGGGGCCGGGGTAGAGCACCTGCTGTGCGGCAGTCTACCTTATCGGGAGGTAGTGGAGCAGGGGTTCCTGGAGTTGGCAACAGCAGCAGTGAATCAGTGAGGCCAGGGGGTGGGAAAAGTAGCTACTCGGCAGTGTGGCAGTTTTTCCTGAGGCATCCGCAGGAGGGTAACATGGCCACATGCAAGATATGTAGGCAAAAGGTGAAGCGTGGCCAGGGTCCAAATGTTGGCACCACGGCCCTGCGTCAACATATGATGCGTCACCATAAAACGACCTGGGAGAACCGAGGCTCCCAAGGGGTGGTCCAGTCTGCTTCCTCACCAAGTGAGCTCCCAATTTCTGCCAGCCAAGGCTCCAGCACCTCAGCCGAAGGCAGCTGTGCGTCATACCCATCCTCTGTCGCTCCTGCTCCTCCTCCTCCTCCTCCAAGTCATGCATCCCGCCAGCAATCCATCAGCGAAGCCATGTCCAAGAGACAGCAGTATGCGCCCACTCATCCTACGGCGCAGAAGCTGAATGTGCTCCTGTCCAAGTTGCTGGTGCTGCAGTCGCTCCCTTTTCAGGTGGTGGAATCTGCACCTTTCAGAGAACTGATGGCTTGTGCCGAGCCGAGGTGGAGAGTCCCAAGCCGTCATTTCTTTGCCAAGAAGGCAGTACCAGCGCTGCACACTTTTGTTGAACAGAAGGTGGGCCAGTCCTTGAGCCTGTCGGTATGTAGCAAAATACATGGCAGCGCCGACATCTGGAGCTGTAACTACGGTCAGGGGCAGTACATGTCGTTTACGGCCCACTGGGTGAATGTGGTCCCTTTGCAGCAGCAACTTGGACAGGTCACGCCGCTTCGGCCTCCGCGCTCTCTGCCCATTGGACCTGTGACACCGTGCGACTCGGCCTCCTCATCCTCCGCCATCTCCTCACCCTCCACTGTAGGTTCAAGTCTCAGTGCCCCTCCAGTCTACCATGTGTGCAGGGCACGGAGGTGTCACGCAGTGCTTCACATGGTTTGTCTTGGCGAACGGAGTCACACAGGGGAGGAACTGCTTAAATGTATTCATCAGGAAATCCAAACATGGCTTACTCCGAGAAAACTTAAAATGGGAATCATGGTTACCGACAATGGGAAGAACATTTTGTCTGCGCTGCGCCAAGGAAGCCTGACCCATGCCCCCTGCATGGCTCACGTCTTCAATCTGGTTGTCAAGCGGTTTCTGAAGTGTTCCCCCCATCTGCAGGACATCCTAACAACTTCAAGGAAACTTTGCATGCACTTCAGCCACTCCTACACCGCCAAACACACCCTTCTTGAGCTACAGCGTCAGAATGGTATCCCCCAACATAGTCTGATTTGCGATGTTTCCACCCGTTGGAATTCCACCCTTCACATGTTGGACCGATTATATGAACAGAGAAAAGCCATCACGGATTTCCTGATGATCCAAGCAGATAGGGGGACTCCCCTGTGTAACTTCAATGTCAACCAGTGGCAGCTCATACGTGACACCTGCCGTTTGCTCAGGCCCTTTGAGGAAGCCACTTTATTTGTCAGTCGGCAGGATTACGGGATGAACGACGTGATTCCACTGCTTCATGTACTACAGCACATGTTGGAAACCATGGCTGGTCAGGGCACTGGAGACATGGCGTTTACATATTACGGCCACATGAACCCCGTTGGAGCTGAACTGGAGGAGGAGGAGGAAGAGGAGGAGGAGGAGTTGCCCAGCGAAACACAGTTTAGGCTTGGCGAAATGGCTGGTTTATCTAGTCAGCGGACAGGAGAGGAGGAGCAGGAGCAGCCAGAGGAGCTAGAGGTTTTTGAGGAAGGCGAGACAGAGGACCCGGGCACACCGTGGCAGTATGCAGTGGAGATGGAGACAGGTAGTCCATTCGAGTCACTTGCGCAAATGGCACGAAGCATGCTCACGTGCTTGCGTAGTGACCCCAGAATTGTTTCCATCTGTCGGCGGGATGACTTCTGGCTGTCCACCTTATTGGACCCTCGCTTCCGGCACAAAATGGGGGCATTTTTTAAACCCACCGAGAGGGAGGACAAACTCAACTACTACAAAGACATTCTACGTAGGCAGTTGGCCGATGCCTATCTGCGCCATGGTCCATACTCTCGCAGGTCTGACTCGAGGGGACCTCTGCGCTCACCTTCCACTGCCATGGCCGCTGGGGGGGTTGGCAGGAGCAGCAGCAGCAGCTCCATCAGCAGCAGCAGCCTCAGTCTTCAGTCGCTAATGAGTAGCTTTCTACACCCGCATAGTGAGGCTACTCATGAGCAGCAGGAAGACCTGGAGCAGGACCTCAACCAGCAGGTCATGTCATACTTTGACATGACCATGCCAACACACCTTGAGGATCCGCTGGACTTCTGGGCAGCCAAACTTGATTTGTGGCCGCAACTAGCAGAGTTTGCCCTGGAAAAGCTGTCCTGCCCGGCAAGTAGCGTGCCATCTGAGCGGGTGTTTAGTGCGGCGGGGGCCATAGTTACGGCGAGGAGAACTCGTCTGTCAACTAAAAATGTGGAGAGACTCACCTTTGTCAAAATGAATCAGGGATGGATCAGCCAGGATTTCCACCCACCAATGCCTGTTGCATGCGACTAGATTCAGCATGGTGCCACGTTTTACACTTTCCAAATGGTGCAAAACATATTTATGTCTTTAGGCCATTTTTTGGGCTCCTGCTGCTGCTGCTGCCAACTTCTGCCAACTCCAGGGTGTGATTCATCCAATTTTTGGGCTCCTGAAGCCAACTCCAGTGTATATTTGGGCTCCTGCTGCTGCTGCTGTCAACTCCTGCCAACTCCAGGGTGTGATTCATCCAATTTTTGGGCTCCTGAGGCCAACCCCAGGGTCTCTTTAAAGTAATATTTGGGCTCCTGCTGCTGCTGCTGCTGTCAACTCCTGCCAACTCCAGGGTGTGATTCATCCAATTTTTGGGCTCCTGAAGCCAACTCCAGTGTATATTTGGGCTCCTGCTGCTGCTACTGTCAACTCCTGCCAACTCCAGGGTGTGATTCATCCAATTTTTGGGCACCTGAAGCCAACTCCAGTGTATATTTGGGCTCCTGCTGCTGCTGCTGCCAACTTCTGCCAACTCCAGGGTGTGATTCATCCAATTTTTGGGCTCCTGAAGCCAACTCCAGTGTATATTTGGGCTCCTGCTGCTGCCAACTTCTGCCAACTCCAGTGTGTGATTCATCCAATTTTTGGGCTCCTGAAGCCAACTCCAGTGTATATTTGGGCTCCTGCTGCTGCTGCTGCCAACTCCAGGGTGTGATTCATCCAATTTTTGGGCTCCTGAGGCCAACCCCAGGGTCTCTTTAATGTAATATTTGGGCTCCCGCTGCTGCTACTGTCAACTCCTGCCAACTCCAGGGTGTGATTCATCCAATTTTTGGGCTCCTGAAGCCAACTCCAGTGTATATTTGGGCTCCTGCTGCTGCTGCTGTCAACTCCTGCCAACTCCAGGGTGTGATTCATCCAATTTTTGGGCTCCTGAGGCCAACCCCAGGGTCTCTTTAAAGTAATATTTGGGCTCCTGCTGCTGCTGCTGCTGTCAACTCCTGCCAACTCCAGGGTGTGATTCATCCAATTTTTGGGCTCCTGAAGCCAACTCCAGTGTATATTTGGGCTCCTGCTGCTGCTGCTGTCAACTCCTGCCAACTCCAGGGTGTGATTCATCCAATTTTTGGGCTCCTGAAGCCAACCCCAGTGTCTCTTTTAAGTAATGTTTGGGCTCCTGCTGCTGCTGTCAACTCCTGCCAACTCCAGGGTGTGATTCATCCAATTTTTGGGCTCCTGAAGCCAACTCCAGTGTATATTTGGGCTCCTGCTGCTGCTGCTGCCAACTCCAGGGTGTGATTCATCCAATTTTTGGGCTCCTGAGGCCAACCCCAGGGTCTCTTTAATGTAATATTTGGGCTCCCGCTGCTGCTACTGTCAACTCCTGCCAACTCCAGGGTGTGATTCATCCAATTTTTGGGCTCCTGAAGCCAACTCCAGTGTATATTTGGGCTCCTGCTGCTGCTGCTGTCAACTCCTGCCAACTCCAGGGTGTGATTCATCCAATTTTTGGGCTCCTGAGGCCAACCCCAGGGTCTCTTTAAAGTAATATTTGGGCTCCTGCTGCTGCTGCTGCTGTCAACTCCTGCCAACTCCAGGGTGTGATTCATCCAATTTTTGGGCTCCTGAAGCCAACTCCAGTGTATATTTGGGCTCCTGCTGCTGCTGCTGTCAACTCCTGCCAACTCCAGGGTGTGATTCATCCAATTTTTGGGCTCCTGAAGCCAACCCCAGTGTCTCTTTTAAGTAATGTTTGGGCTCCTGCTGCTGCTGTCAACTCCTGCCAACTCCAGGGTGTGATTCATCCAATTTTTGGGCTCCTGAAGCCAACTCCAGTGTATATTTGGGCTCCTGCTGCTGCTGCTGCCAACTTCTGCCAACTCCAGGGTGTGATTCATCCAATTTTTGGGCTCCTGAAGCCAACTCCAGTGTATATTTGGGCTCCTGCTGCTGCTGCTGCTGTCAACTCCTGCCAACTCCAGGGTGTGATTCATCCAATTTTTGGGCTCCTGAGGCCAACCCCAGGGTCTCTTTAAAGTAATATTTGGGCTCCTGCTGCTGCTGCTGTCAACTCCTGCCAACTCCAGGGTGTGATTCATCCAATTTTTGGGCTCCTGAAGCCAACTCCAGTGTATATTTGGGCTCCTGCTGCTGCTACTGTCAACTCCTGCCAACTCCAGGGTGTGATTCATCCAATTTTTGGGCTCCTGAAGCCAACTCCAGTGTATATTTGGGCTCCTGCTGCTGCTGCTGCCAACTTCTGCCAACTCCAGGGTGTGATTCATCCAATTTTTGGGCTCCTGAAGCCAACTCCAGTGTATATTTGGGCTCCTGCTGCTGCCAACTTCTGCCAACTCCAGTGTGTGATTCATCCAATTTTTGGGCTCCTGAAGCCAACTCCAGTGTATATTTGGGCTCCTGCTGCTGCTGCTGCCAACTCCAGGGTGTGATTCATCCAATTTTTGGGCTCCTGAGGCCAACCCCAGGGTCTCTTTAATGTAATATTTGGGCTCCTGCTGCTGCCAACTCCAGGGTGTGATTCATCCAATTTTTGGGCTCCTGAGGCCAACCCCAGGGTCTCTTTAATGTAATATTTGGGCTCCTGCTGCTGCTGCTGCTGCTGTCAACTCCTGCCAACTCCAGGGTGTGATTCATCCAATTTTTGGGCTCCTGAAGCCAACTCCAGTGTATATTTGGGCTCCTGCTGCTGCTGCTGCCAACTTCTGCCAACTCCAGGGTGTGATTCATCCAATTTTTGGGCTCCTGAAGCCAACTCCAGTGTATATTTGGGCTCCTGCTGCTGCTGCTGCCAACTCCAAGGTGTGATTCATCCAATTTTTGGGCTCCTGAGGCCAACCCCAGGGTCTCTTTAATGTAATATTTGGGCTCCTGCTGCTGCCAACTCCAGGGTGTGATTCATCCAATTTTTGGGCTCCTGAGGCCAACCCCAGGGTCTCTTTAATGTAATATTTGGGCTCCTGCTGCTGCTGCTGCTGTCAACTCCTGCCAACTCCAGGGTGTGATTCATCCAATTTTTGGGCTCCTGAAGCCAACTCCAGTGTATATTTGGACTCCTGCTGCTGCTGCTGCCAACTTCTGCCAACTCCAGGGTGTGATTCATCCAATTTTTGGGCTCCTGAAGCCAACTCCAGTGTATATTTGGGCTCCTGCTGCTGCTGCTGCCAACTTCTGCCAACTCCAGGGTGTGATTCATCCAATTTTTGGGCTCCTGAAGCCAACTCCAGTGTATATTTGGGCTCCTGCTGCTGCTGCTGCCAACTCCAGGGTGTGATTCATCCAATTTTTGGGCTCCTGAGGCCAACCCCAGGGTCTCTTTAATGTAATATTTGGGCTCCTGCTGCTGCTGCTGCCAACTCCAGGGTGTGATTCATCCAATTTTTGGGCTCCTGAGGCCAACCCCAGGGTCTCTTTAATGTAATATTTGGGCTCCTGCTGCTGCTGCTGCTGTCAACTCCTGCCAACTCCAGGGTGTGATTCATCCAATTTTTGGGCTCCTGAAGCCAACTCCAGTGTATATTTGGGCTCCTGCTGCTGCTGCTGCCAACTTCTGCCAACTCCAGGGTGTGATTCATCCAATTTTTGGGCTCCTGAAGCCAACTCCAGTGTATATTTGGGCTCCTGCTGCTGCTGCTGCCAACTTCTGCCAACTCCAGGGTGTGATTCATCCAATTTTTGGGCTCCTGAAGCCAACTCCAGTGTATATTTGGGCTCCTGCTGCTGCTGCTGCTGCCAACTCCAGGGTGTGATTCATCCAATTTTTGGGCTCCTGAGGCCAACCCCAGGGTCTCTTTAATGTAATATTTGGGCTCCTGCTGCTGCTGCTGCTGTCAACTCCTGCCAACTCCAGGGTGTGATTCATCCAATTTTTGGGCTCCTGAAGCCAACTCCAGTGTATATTTGGGCTCCTGCTGCTGCTGCTGCTGTCAACTCCTGCCAACTCCAGGGTGTGATTCATCCAATTTTTGGGCTCCTGAAGCCAACTCCAGTGTATATTTAGGCTCCTGCTGCTGCTGCTGCCAACTTCTGCCAACTCCAGGGTGTGATTCATCCAATTTTTGGGCTCCTGAAGCCAACTCCAGTGTATATTTGGGCTCCTGCTGCTGCTGCTGCCAACTCCAGGGTGTGATTCATCCAATTTTTGGGCTCCTGAGGCCAACCCCAGGGTCTCTTTAATGTAATATTTGGGCTCCTGCTGCTGCTGCTACCAACTCCAGGGTGTGATTCATCCAATTTTTGGGCTCCTGAAGCCAACTCCAGTGTATATTTGGGCTCCTGCTGCTGCTGCTGCCAACTTCTGCCAACTCCAGGGTGTGATTCATCCAATTTTTGGGCTCCTGAAGCCAACTCCAGTGTATATTTGGGCTCCTGCTGCTGCTGCTGCTGCCAACTCCAGGGTGTGATTCATCCAATTTTTGGGCTCCTGAGGCCAACCCCAGGGTCTCTTTAATGTAATATTTGGGCTCCTGCTGCTGCTGCTACCAACTCCAGGGTGTGATTCATCCAATTTTTGGGCTCCTGAAGCCAACTCCAGTGTATATTTGGGCTCCTGCTGCTGCTGCTGCCAACTTCTGCCAACTCCAGGGTGTGATTCATCCAATTTTTGGGCTCCTGAAGCCAACTCCAGTGTATATTTGGGCTCCTGCTGCTGCTGCTGCCAACTCCAGGGTGTGATTCATCCAATTTTTGGGCTCCTGAGGCCAACCCCAGGGTCTCTTTAATGTAATATTTGGGCTCCTGCTGCTGCTGCTGCCAACTCCAGGGTGTGATTCATCCAATTTTTGGGCTCCTGAGGCCAACCCCAGGGTCTCTTTAATGTAATATTTGGGCTCCTGCTGCTGCTGCTGCTGTCAACTCCTGCCAACTCCAGGGTGTGATTCATCCAATTTTTGGGCTCCTGAAGCCAACTCCAGTGTATATTTGGGCTCCTGCTGCTGCTGCTGCCAACTTCTGCCAACTCCAGGGTGTGATTCATCCAATTTTTGGGCTCCTGAAGCCAACTCCAGTGTATATTTGGGCTCCTGCTGCTGCTGCTGCCAACTTCTGCCAACTCCAGGGTGTGATTCATCCAATTTTTGGGCTCCTGAAGCCAACTCCAGTGTATATTTGGGCTCCTGCTGCTGCTGCTGCTGCCAACTCCAGGGTGTGATTCATCCAATTTTTGGGCTCCTGAGGCCAACCCCAGGGTCTCTTTAATGTAATATTTGGGCTCCTGCTGCTGCTGCTGCTGTCAACTCCTGCCAACTCCAGGGTGTGATTCATCCAATTTTTGGGCTCCTGAAGCCAACTCCAGTGTATATTTGGGCTCCTGCTGCTGCTGCTGCTGTCAACTCCTGCCAACTCCAGGGTGTGATTCATCCAATTTTTGGGCTCCTGAAGCCAACTCCAGTGTATATTTAGGCTCCTGCTGCTGCTGCTGCCAACTTCTGCCAACTCCAGGGTGTGATTCATCCAATTTTTGGGCTCCTGAAGCCAACTCCAGTGTATATTTGGGCTCCTGCTGCTGCTGCTGCCAACTCCAGGGTGTGATTCATCCAATTTTTGGGCTCCTGAGGCCAACCCCAGGGTCTCTTTAATGTAATATTTGGGCTCCTGCTGCTGCTGCTACCAACTCCAGGGTGTGATTCATCCAATTTTTGGGCTCCTGAAGCCAACTCCAGTGTATATTTGGGCTCCTGCTGCTGCTGCTGCCAACTTCTGCCAACTCCAGGGTGTGATTCATCCAATTTTTGGGCTCCTGAAGCCAACTCCAGTGTATATTTGGGCTCCTGCTGCTGCTGCTGCCAACTCCAGGGTGTGATTCATCCAATTTTTGGGCTCCTGAGGCCAACCCCAGGGTCTCTTTAATGTAATATTTGGGCTCCTGCTGCTGCTGCTACCAACTCCAGGGTGTGATTCATCCAATTTTTGGGCTCCTGAAGCCAACTCCAGTGTATATTTGGGCTCCTGCTGCTGCTGCTGCCAACTTCTGCCAACTCCAGGGTGTGATTCATCCAATTTTTGGGCTCCTGAAGCCAACTCCAGTGTATATTTGGGCTCCTGCTGCTGCTGCTGCCAACTTCTGCCAACTCCAGGGTGTGATTCATCCAATTTTTGGGCTCCTGAAGCCAACTCCAGTGTATATTTGGGCTCCTGCTGCTGCCAACTTCTGTCAACTCCAGGGTGTGATTCATCCAATTTTTGGGCTCCTGAAGCCAACTCCAGTGTATATTTGGGCTCCTGCTGCTGCTGCTGCCAACTCCAGGGTGTGATTCATCCAATTTTTGGGCTCCTGAGGCCAACCCCAGGGTCTCTTTAATGTAATATTTGGGCTCCTGCTGCTGCTGCTACCAACTCCAGGGTGTGATTCATCCAATTTTTGGGCTCCTGAAGCCAACTCCAGTGTATATTTGGGCTCCTGCTGCTGCTGCTGCTGCCAACTTCTGCCAACTCCAGGGTGTGATTCATCCAATTTTTGGGCTCCTGAAGCCAACTCCAGTGTATATTTGGGTTCCTGCTGCTGCTGCTGTCAACTCCTGCCAACTCCAGGGTGTGATTCATCCAATTTTTGGGCTCCTGAGGCCAACCCCAGGGTCTCTTTAAAGTAATATTTGGGCTCCTGCTGCTGCTGCTGCTGCTGCTGTCAACTCCTGCCAACTCCAGGGTGTGATTCATCCAATTTTTGGGCTCCTGAAGCCAACTCCAGTGTATATTTGGGCTCCTGCTGCTGCTACTGTCAACTCCTGCCAACTCCAGGGTGTGATTCATCCAATTTTTGGGCTCCTGAAGCCAACTCCAGTGTATATTTGGGCTCCTGCTGCTGCTGCTGCCAACTTCTGCCAACTCCAGGGTGTGATTCATCCAATTTTTGGGCTCCTGAAGCCAACTCCAGTGTATATTTGGGCTCCTGCTGCTGCCAACTTCTGCCAACTCCAGTGTGTGATTCATCCAATTTTTGGGCTCCTGAAGCCAACTCCAGTGTATATTTGGGCTCCTGCTGCTGCTGCTGCCAACTCCAGGGTGTGATTCATCCAATTTTTGGGCTCCTGAGGCCAACCCCAGGGTCTCTTTAATGTAATATTTGGGCTCCTGCTGCTGCTACTGTCAACTCCTGCCAACTCCAGGGTGTGATTCATCCAATTTTTGGGCTCCTGAAGCCAACTCCAGTGTATATTTGGGCTCCTGCTGCTGCTGCTGTCAACTCCTGCCAACTCCAGGGTGTGATTCATCCAATTTTTGGGCTCCTGAGGCCAACCCCAGGGTCTCTTTAAAGTAATATTTGGGCTCCTGCTGCTGCTGCTGCTGTCAACTCCTGCCAACTCCAGGGTGTGATTCATCCAATTTTTGGGCTCCTGAAGCCAACTCCAGTGTATATTTGGGCTCCTGCTGCTGCTGCTGTCAACTCCTGCCAACTCCAGGGTGTGATTCATCCAATTTTTGGGCTCCTGAAGCCAACCCCAGTGTCTCTTTTAAGTAATGTTTGGGCTCCTGCTGCTGCTGTCAACTCCTGCCAACTCCAGGGTGTGATTCATCCAATTTTTGGGCTCCTGAAGCCAACCCCAGTGTCTCTTTAAAGTAATATTTGGGCTCCTGCTGCTGCTGCTGACAACTCCAGGGTGTGATTCATCCAATTTTTGGGCTCCTGAAGCCAACTCCTGTGTATATTTGGGCTCCTGCTGCTGCCAACTCCAGTGTGTGATTCATCCAATTTTTGGGCTCCTGAAGCCAACCCCAGTGTCTCTTTAAAGTAATATTTGGGCTGCTGCTGCTGCTGCTGCCAACTCCAGGGTGTGATTCATCCAATTTTTGGGCTCCTGAAGCCAACCCCAGGGTCTCTTTAAAGTAATATTTGGGCTCCTGCTGCTGCTGCTGCTGCCAACTCCAGGGTGTGATTCATCCAATTTTTGGGCTCCTGAAGCCAACCCCAGGGTCTCTTTAAAGTAATATTTGGGCTCCTGCTGCTGCTGCCAACTCCAGGGTGTGATTCATCCAATTTTTGGGCTCCTGAAGCCAACCCCAGGGTCTCTTTAAAGTAATGTTTGGGCTCCTGCTGCTGCTGCCAACTCCAGGGTGTGATTCATCCAATGTTTGGGCTCCTTCTGCCCCTCAAAGTGATGCCACTTCAACTCTCTTGAATTCAATTGTGCCGCTCTGCGATTCTATTAGCGATGCCTCTGATCTGCATGTGATATTTCTTCAAAGTATTATTTAACTAACCCAGCACGCATCCTGTGCGTGTTACAGCAAGGCAGAATGGTTTACAACCCTATTGAGGCTCTAGGAGGCTCAGAAATAGCCGTTTTTAATAGCGATTCGTCGCGAATTTATTCGGGTCGAAACGATTTTTGTCGGAAAATTCGGCGAATCAGTCGAATCGAATTTTTCAAAAGTTCGCTCATCTCTACCCATGAGGCCTGTGACTGGCGCACATGCAGACTGTGTTTCACTGCCAAGCTCAATGATCTCTTCATGTGAAGCAGACACATGCATTGATCACCAATAGGAGCTCTTTTGGGCAAGATTGGACAAGATTGTAACAAAGGGGGTCACACCGTCCAGGTTGAACTTTGGGATGGCCTGCACTGATCAAACATTTGGGGAGGGGGGTCATGAGCCCCTGCTAAAGCTGAGCTCATCCCCGTCACCTGAGACGACCCTTTTTTTTTAGTTCCTCACATAACTTTTATCATATTCTGGCCTATACCATCAGCTCAGAAATAATTTACCAAAACTCATCTTATGCTACCAGGCCAGCATACTCCTTACAAGAGCATGGAAAACCTAAGGCTTTTTCCAGAACTACATGCCACAGGAATGGAGACTTGACCCACAAGATACAATCGGGGACATCAGCGACAAGACAATATGTAGGATAGGGTTATTGTTGGTTTCAGTAGCGTAGACTAGATAATGAAATCTACACAAAGGTTTCCAATGAGGAATGGAGCAGGGCTGGTAATGTTATTATAGATAAATTGAGTAACAATAGTGAACAAATAAGTTCCAGAGGTGAACAGACCAGAATAGAACAATGCTAATGAGATATAGTGTGAATGGGATCCGACATAACAATGGGATAAGCAATTCAGGACGCACATTTGTTGTTAAAGTTGCTGTGTATGATATTATTACAAGATCAGATGAAAAACGTCTCTGGCACATGCCTCTACTACAAAGCACAGCACATAGTTCTAGCAGGGAAGCTTGCTACAATGGCTGTAAGCTGTAATGAGAGTTGCCCCCACGGGGTGTAAGCTGTAATAAGGGGTGCCTGCACTGGCTGTACTGAGGGGTACCTGCACTGGCTGTATTGAGGGATGCCCCCACTGGCTGTACTGAGGGATGCCCCCACTGTCTGTCAGATTTACTGAGGGATGACCACACTGTCTGTCAGATTTACTGAGGGATGACCACACTGTCTGTCAGATTTACTGAGGGATGCCCCACTGTCTGTCAGATTTACTAAGGGATGACCACACTGTCTGTAAGCTGTACTGAGGGATGCCCCCACTGGCTGTATTGAGGGATGCCCCCACTGGCTGTACTGAGGAATGCCCCACTGTTTGTAAGCTGTACTGAGGGATGCCCCCACTGGTGGTTCTGAGGGATGCCATCACTGGCTGCACTGAGGGATGCCCTCACTGGCTGCACTGAGGGATGCCCCACTGACTTTATTGAGGGATGCCCCCATTGGCTGTTCTGAGGGATACCCCCACTGGTGGTTATGAGATTGCCCCCACTGGCTGTACTGAGGGATGCCCCCACTGGCTGTAAGCTGTAGTGAGGGGGTCCCCCACTGGCTCTAAGTTGTAGTGAGGGGGTCCCCCACTGGCTGTACTGAGGGATGTCCCAATGGTTGTAAGCTGTAAGGAGGGATGCCCCAACTGGCTGTAAGCCTTACTGAGAGATGCACCCTCTGGCTGTACTGAGGGATGCCCCCAATGGTTGTATGCTATAATGAGGGATGCCCCCACTGGCTGTAATGAGGGTTGCCCCCAATTGCTGTTCTGAGGGATACCCCCACTGGCTGTTCTGAGGGATACCTCCACTGGCTGTTCTGAGGGATGCCCCCACTGGCTGTACTTAGGTATGCCACAATGGCTGTAAGCTGTAATAGGGGATTCTCCCACTGGCTGTAATGAGGGATGCCCCCTACCTGCTGTTCTGAAGGATACCCCCACTGGCTGTACTGAGGGAAGCCCCCACTGTCTGTACTGAGGGAAGCCCCCACTGTCTGTACTGAGGGATGCCCCCACTGGCTGTTCTCAGGGATGCCCCCAATGGCTGCACTGAGGGAGGCCCCCACTGGCTGTAAACTGTAGGAGAGATGGCCCACTGGATGTTCTGAGGGATGCCCCCACTGGCTGTACTGAGGGATGCCCCCACTGACTGTAAGCTGTAATGAGGGATGCCCCCACTGGCTGTACTGAGGGATGCCCCACTGGTTGTACTGAGTGATGCCCCATTGGCTATAAGTTGTAAGGAGGGATGCCCACACTGGCTGTTCTGAGGGTTGCCCCCACTGGCTGTACTTAGGGATTTCCCCACTGACTGTAAGCTGCAATGAGGGATGCACTCACTGGCTGTACTGAGGGATGCCCCCGCTGGCTGTATTCTGTAGTGAGGAGTGCCCCCATTGGCTGTAAGCTGTAATGAGGGATGCCCCCTCTGGCTGTTATGAGGGATGCCCCCACTGGCTGTAAGCTATACTGAGGGATGCCCCCACTGGCTGTAAGCTGTAGTAAGGGGTGCCCCAATCATCACTCCTCCCACCCAGCTCTCTCTGACTCCTCCCACCTTCTCTCCACCTCCTCCTGACCCTCTCTCTACCTCCTCCCACCACTCTCTTGGCCCCCTCTGATAGCCAGTGGAGGAGGGTAACAGCAGTGGCAGTTTCTTTGAGCCTCTTAGACCTGTGAAAGCCAACGGAGGGTGGTAGTGAGCCCCTTAAAGCTTATGACAGACAGTGGAGAGGGCTATCAGCAGCACCCTACTTGAGCCCCAAAAGTGGAGGAAGGTGGTAGTAGCAGCAGCAGCAGAAACAGCCTCACTAAGCCCCAAAAGGCCTGTGACAACCAGTGTACTCTCTGAGTCTCACCTTAATTAGTATAAGTAGCTATAGACTTACTGAGCCCATAAAAGCCTTTGACAGCAACTGGAGGGATGTGATTGTAGAAGAAGCAGTCTCTTTGTGCCCCTAAAGGTCTTTTGATTCCTAGAAAATGAGGGGAACATCAGTCATTAAGAGTATCTAAGGCCCGTGAAAGCTGGTGGATGAAGGTAACAGAAGCAAATGCAGCTGCAGCAGTCTCATAGAGTTCATGGGGCCTGTGACGGCTAGAGGAGGTGGGTTAGCAACAGCCGAACTCTCTCTGAGTGTCTAAGGCCTAAGAATGCCAGAGGAGGAGGGAAACAGCAGTAACAGTCTCCTTGACCCCCGAAAGGCTTGTGACAGCCAGTGGAGAGGGGTAGCAGCAGCAGCTGTCTCCTTATGCCCCTAAAGGCCTTCGACAGCCTGTGCAAGATGTTGACCGTAGAAGCAGTTTAATTGATCCCCTAAAGTGCTTTTACAGCCTGTGGAGGAATGTACTGGCAGCAGAAGTCTCTCTCAGTCTCAAAGGCTTGTGTCTATAAGGCCTGTGACAGCCAGCTGAAGGGAGTAGCAGCAGCAAACAGTGGTGGAGGGTAACATCAGCAAAAGTCTCTGTGAGACACTGAGGCCCGTGAAAGCCAGAGTAAAGTAACCGCAGCAGCAGTCTCACCGGGCACCAAAAAACCTGTGACAGACAGTGGAGGAGGGCACCAGCATTGGCAGTTTTTTTTAGCTCCTTAGGCCTGTGAAAGCCAAAGGAGGGTGGTAGTAGCAGCTCTTCCTGCCCCTTTCTCTGCTTCACCCGCCCCTCTCTCTCTGTCTCCTCCCGCCCTTCTCTCTGTCTCCTCCCGCCCTTCTCTCTGTCTCCTCCTGACCCCCTCCTTAAGCCCCGAAAAGCCTTAGACACCCAGGGTGTCTCTCTGCCTCCTCCTGCCCCTTTCTCTGCGTCATCCTGCTCCTCTCTCTCTGTCTCCTCCTGACCTTCTCCTTAAGCCCCGAAAGGCCTTAGACAGCTAGTGCAAGATGTTGACCGTAGAAGCAGTTTCATTGATCCCCTAAAGTGCTTTTTACGGCCTGTGGAGGAATGTACCAGCAGAAGAAGTCTCTCTCAGTCTCAAAGGCCTGCGTCTATAAGGCCTGTGACAGCCAGCTGAGAGGTGTAGCAGCAGCGGCATGCTCTTTGAGCCCCTAAAGGCCTGGTAAAACATTGGTGAAGGGTAACATCAGCAAAAGTCTCTGTGAGAATCTTAGGCCCGTGAAAGCCAGAGTATAGTAACCGCAGCAGCAGCAGTCTCTCCGTACACCCAAAAACCTGTGACAGCCAGAGGAGGAGGGTAACAGCAGTTTTTTTAGCCCCTTAGGCCTGTGAAAGCAAATGGAGGGTGGTAGTAGCCGCAGCAGCCGTCTCTTAGACTCCCCTAAAAGCATGTGGCAGCCAGTTGAGAAAGATTGCAGCACCAGTCTCCTTGTGCCCAAAAAGGCCCATGACAGACAGTGGATGAAGGTGAGAGCAGCAGCAGTATCATTAAGCCTCCAAAAGCCAGTAGCAGTCAGTGGAGGGGGATAGCAGCAATAACAGTCTCACAGAGACAATACTGCCTGGGGCAGTCAGTGGAGGAGGGTATATGGAGCCACAGACTTACTGAGCCCCTAAAGGCCTTTGACAGCAATCGGAGTGATGTGATAGCAGAAGCAGCAGTCTCCGTAAGCCCCTAAAGGCCTTAGTCAGCCAGTGGAGAGGGGTAGCAGCAGCAGCATGCAGTCTCCTTGAGCCCCTAAAGGCCTCTTGATTCCCTAAGACCAGTGAAAGGCAGTGAAGGAGGGTAACAGCACCAAAAGTACCATAGCACCCCTAAGGCCTCTGACAGCCATGGGAGGCTCTCTTCCTGACTCCTCCCACCCTTCTCTCTCTGACTCCTCTCACCCTCTCTCCGCCTCCTCCTGCTCTTCTCTCCACCTCCTCCCACCCCTCTCTCTGCCTCCTCCTGCCCCTCTCTCTGCCTCCTCCTTCCCTTCTCTCCATCTCCTCCCGCCCCTCTCTATGCTTCCTCCCGCCCCTCTCTCTGCCTCCTCCCGCCCCTCTTTCTGCCTCCTCCTGCCCCTCTCTCTGCCTCCTCCTGCCCTTCTCTCCACCTCCTCCCACCCCTCTCTCTGCCTCCTCCTGCCCTTCTCTCCGCCTCCTCCTTCCCTTCTCTCCGCCTCCTCCTGCCCCTCTCTCTGCCTCCTCCTGCCCCTCTCTCTCTGTCTCATCCGACCCCTCTCTCTCTGCTTCCTCCCGCCCCTCTCCCTCTGCTTCCTCCCACTCCTCTCTCTGTCTCCTCGGCCCCTCTCTCTCTCTGCTTCCTCCTGCCCCTCTCTCTCTGCTTCCTCCCGCCCCTCTCTCTCTCTGCTTCCTCCCGCCCCTCTCTCTCTCTGCTTCCTCCTGCCCCTCTCTCTATGTCTCCTCCCGCCCCTCTCTCTATGCTTCCTCCCGACCCTCTCTCTGTCGCCTCCCACCCCTCTCTCTCTGCTTCCTCTCGCCCCTCTCTCTCTGTTTCCTCGGCCCCTCTCTCTCTGCTTCCTCCTGCCCCTCTCTCTCTGCTTCTTCCTGCCCCTCTCTATCTGCTTTCTCCCGCCCCTCTCTCTCTCTGTCTCCTCCTGCCCCTCTCTCTCTGCTTCCTCCTGCCCCTCTATCTCTCTTCTTCCTCCCGCCCCTCTCTCTCTCTGCTTCCACCTGCCCCTCTCTCTCTGCTTTCTCCCGCCCCTCTCTCTCTGTTTCCTCACGCCCCTCTATCTGTCTCCTCCCGCCCCTCTCTCTCTCTTCTTCCTCCTGCCCCTCTCCCTCTGCTTTCTCCCGCCCCTCTTCTTTCTGTCTCCTCCCGCCCGTCTCTCTGTCTCCTCCTGCCCCTCTCTCTGCTTCCTCCTGCCCCTCTCTCTCTGCTTTCTCCCGCCCCTCTCTCTCTGTCTTCTCCCGCCCCTCTCTCTCTCTGTTTCCTCACGCCCCTCTCTCTGTCTCCTCCCACCCCTCTCTCTCTCTCTGCTTCCTCCCACCCCACTCTCTCTGCTTTCTTCTGCCCCTCTTCTTTCTGTCTCCTCCTACCCCTCTCTCTCTGCTTCCTCCTGCCCCTCTCTCTCTGCTTTCTCCCGCCCCTCTTCTTTCTGTCTCCTCCCGCCTGTCTCTCTGTCTCCTCCTGCCCCTCTCTCTCTGCTTCCTCCTGCCCCTCTCTCTCTGCTTCCTCCTGCCCCTCTCTCTATGCTTTCTCCCGCCCCTCTCTCTATGCTTTCTCCCGCCCCTCTCTCTATGCTTTCTCCCGCCCCCCTCTCTATGCTTTCTCCCGCCCCTCTCTCTATGCTTTCTCCCGCCCCTCTCTCTATGCTTTCTCCCGCCCCTCTCTCTCTGTCTCCTCCCGCCCCTCTCTCTCTGCTTCCTCCTGCCCCTCTCTCTCTGCTTTCTCCCGCCCCTCTCTCTCTGCTTCCTCCCGCCCCTCTCTCTCTCTGCTTCCTCCCACCTCTCTCTCTCGGCTTCCTCACGCACCTCTATCTGTCTCCTCCCGCCCCTCTCTCTCTCTGCTTCCTCCTGCCCCTCTCTCTCTGCTTTCTCCCGCCCCTCTTCTTTCTGTCTCCTCCCGCCCGTCTCTCTTTCTCCTCCTGCACCTCTCTCTCTGCTTTCTCCCGCCCCTCTCTCTCTGCTTTCTCCCGCCCCTCTCTCTGCTTCCTCCCGTCCCTCTCTCTTCTTCCTCCTGACCCTCTCCTTAAGCCCCTGAAAGCCTTAGACAGTCAGTGCAAGATGTTGACAGTAGAAGCAGTTTCATTGATTCCCTAAAGTGCTTTTACGGCCTGTGGAGGAATGTATTAGCAGCAGAAGTCTCTCTCAGTCTCATAGGCCTGTGTCTATAAGGCCTGTGGCAGCCAGAGGAGGGGGATAGCAGCAATAACATTCTCACATAGACCATAAAGCCTGGGACAGTCAGCGGAGGGGGGTATAAGTAGCCACAGACGTACTGAGCTCCTAAATGCCTTTGACAGCAATTGGAGGGATGTGATAGCAGAAGCAGCAGTCTCATAGAACCCCTAAAGGCTTGTTGATTCCTAGAAAATGAGGGGAACATCAGTCATTCAGAGTATTTTAGGTCTGTGAAAGCTGGTGGATGAAGGTAACAGAAACAGCTGCAGCAGTCTCATAAAGGTCATGGGGCCTGTGACTGCTATAGGAGGTGGGTTAGCAACAGCCAAACTTTCTCTGAGTGTCTAAGGCCTGTGAATGCCAGGGGAGGAGGGAAACAGCAGTAACAGTCTCCTTGAGCTCTGAAAGGTTTCTGTCAGCCAGTGGAGAGGGGTAGCAGCAGCAGAAGCTGTCTTTTTAAGCCCCTAAAGGTCTTAGACAGTCAGTGCAAGATCTTGACCCTAGAAGCAGTTTCATTGATCCCCTAAAGCTTTTATGGCCTGTGGAGGAATGTATCAGCAACAGAAGTCTCGGTCAGCCTGTGATAGCCAGCTCAGAGGGGTAGCAGCAGCAGCAGCATGCTCTTTGAGTCTCTAAGGGCCTTTTACAGACAGTGGTGGAGGGTAACATCAGCAAAAGTCTCTGTGAGAATCTTAGGCCCGTGAAAGCCAGAGTATATTAACCGCAGCAGCAGCAGTCTCTCCTGGCACCTAAAAACCTGTGACAGCTAGTGGATGAGGCTAACAGCAGTGGTAGTTTTTTGAGCCCCTTAAGCCTGTGAAAGCCAATAGAGGGTGGCAGTAGCAGCAGCAGTCGCTTAGACTCCCCTAAAAGCATTTGGCAGCCAGTTGAGAAAGTCCAAAAGTGGAGGATGGTGGTAGCAGCAGCAGCAACAGCCTCACTGAGCCCCAAAGGCCTCTGACAGCCAGTGGATGAAGGTGACAGCTAGAGATGAGCGAACTTTTGAAAAATTCGATTCGACTGATTCGCCGAATTTTCCGACAAAAAACGTTTCGATCCAAATTTATTCGCGACGAATCGCTATTAAAAACGGCTATTTCTGAGCCTCCTAGAGCCTCAATAGGGTTGTAAACCATTCTGCCTTGCTGTAACACGCACAGGATGCGTGCTGGGTTAGTTAAATAATGCTTTGAATAAATATCACATGCAGATCAGAGGCATCGCTAATAGAATCACAGAGCGGCACAATTGCAGAGAGTTGAAGTGGCATCACTATGAGGGGCAGGAGCCCAAACATTGCTTTAAAGAGACACTGGAGTTGGCAGCAGCAGGTGCCCAAAAATTGGATGAATCACACCCTGGAGTTGCAAGCAGCAGCAGCAGCAGGAGCCCAAACATTACTTTAAATTGACACTGGGGTTGGCTTCAGGAGCCCAAAAATTGGATGAATCACACCCTGGAGTTGGCAGCAGCAGCAGCAGCAGCAGGAGCCCAAACATTACTTTAAAGAGACACTGGGGTTGGCTTCAGGAGCCCAAAAATTGGATGAATCACACCCTGGAGTTGGCAGCAGCAGCAGCAGGAGCCCAAACATTACTTTAAAGAGACACTGGGGTTGGCTTCAGGAGCCCAAAAATTGGATGAATCACACCCTGGAGTTGGCAGCAGCAGCAGCAGCAGGAGCCCAAATATTACTTTAAAGAGACACTGGAGTTGGCTTCAGGAGCCCAAAAATTGGACGAATCACACCCTGGAGTTGGCAGTAGCAGCAGCAGCAGCAGGAGCCCAAACATTACTTTAAAGAGACACTGGAGTTGGCTTCAGGAGCCCAAAAATTGGATGAATCACACCCTGGAGTTGGCAGGAGTTGGCAGCAGCAGCAGGAGCCCAAATATTACTTTAAAGAGACCCTGGGGTTGGCTTCAGGAGCCCAAAAATTGGATGAATCACACCCTGGAGTTGCAAGCAGCAGCAGGAGCCCAAATATTACTTTAAAGAGACACTGGGGTTGGCTTCAGGAGCCCAAAAATTGGATGAATCACACCCTGGAGTTGGCAGCAGCAGCAGCAGGAGCCCAAACATTACTTTAAAGAGACACTGGAGTTGGCTTCAGGAGCCCAAAAATTGGATGAATCACAACCTGGAGTTGGCAGGAGTTGGCAGCAGCAGCAGGAGCCTAAATATTACTTTAAAGAGACCCTGGGGTTGGCTTCAGGAGCCCAAAAATTGGATGAATCACACCCTGGAGTTGGCAGGAGTTGGCAGCAGCAGCAGCAGGAGCCCAAATATTACTTTAAAGAGACAATGGGGTTGGCTTCAGGAGCCCAATAATTGGATGAATCACACCCTGGAGTTGGCAGCAGCAGGAGGAGGCCAAATATTACTTTAAAGAGACACTGGGGTTGGCTTCAGGAGCCCAAAAATTGGATGAATCACACCCTGGAGTTGGCAGCAGCAGCAGCAGGAGCCCAAACATTACTTTAAAGAGACACTGGAGTTGGCTTCAGGAGCCCAAAAATTGGATGAATCATACCCTGGAGTTGGCAGCAGCAGCAGCAGGAGTCAAAACGTTACTTTAAAGAGACACTGGAGTTGGCTTCAGGAGCCCAAAAATTGGATGAATCACACCCTGGAGTTGGCAGCAGCAGCCCAAACATTACTTTAAAGAGACACTGGGGTTGGCTTCAGGAGCCCAAAAATTGGATGATTCACACCCTGGAGTTGGCAGCAGCAGCAGGAGCCCAAATATTACTTTAAAGAGACACTGGGGTTGGCTTCAGGAGACCAAAAATTGGATGATTCACACCCTGGAGTTGGCAGCAGCAGCAGGAGCCCAAATATTACTTTAAAGAGACACTGGGGTTGGCTTCAGGAGCCCAAAAATTGGATGAATCACACCCTGGAGTTGGCAGCAGCAGCAGGAGCCCAAACATTACTTTAAAGAGACACTGGAGTTGGCTTCAGGAGCCCAAAAATTGGATGAATCATACCCTGGAGTTGGCAGCAGCAGCAGCAGGAGTCAAAACGTTACTTTAAAGAGACACTGGAGTTGGCTTCAGGAGCCCAAAAATTGGATGAATCACACCCTGGAGTTGGCAGCAGCAGCCCAAACATTACTTTAAAGAGACACTGGGGTTGGCTTCAGGAGCCCAAAAATTGGATGATTCACACCCTGGAGTTGGCAGCAGCAGCAGGAGCCCAAATATTACTTTAAAGAGACACTGGGGTTGGCTTCAGGAGCCCAAAAATTGGATGAATCACACCCTGGAGTTGGCAGCAGCAGCAGGAGCCCAAACATTACTTTAAAGAGACACTGGAGTTGGCTTCAGGAGCCCAAAAATTGGATGAATCATACCCTGGAGTTGGCAGCAGCAGCAGCAGGAGCCCAAACGTTACTTTAAAGAGACACTGGAGTTGGCTTCAGGAGCCCAAAAATTGGATGAATCACACCCTGGAGTTGGCAGCAGCAGCCCAAACATTACTTTAAAGAGACACTGGGGATGGCTTCAGGAGTCCAAAAATTGGATGATTCACACCCTGGAGTTGGCAGCAGCAGCAGGAGCCCAAATATTACTTTAAAGAGAAACTGGGGTTGGCTTCAGGAGCCCAAAAATTGGATGAATCACACCCTGGAGTTGGCAGCAGCAGCAGGAGGCCAAATATTACTTTAAAGAGACACTGGGGTTGGCTTCAGGAGCCCAAAAATTGGATGAATCACACCCTGGAGTTGGCAGCAGCAGCAGCAGGAGCCCAAATATACACTGGAGTTGGCTTCAGGAGCCCAAAAATTGGATGAATCACACCCTGGAGTTGGCAGCAGCAGCAGCAGGAGCCCAAATATACACTGGGGTTGGCTTCAGGAGCCCAAAAATTGGATGAATCACACCCTGGAGTTGGCAGCAGCAGCAGCAGCAGGAGCCCAAATATTACTTTAAAGAGACACTGGAGTTGGCTTCAGGAGCCCATAAATTGGATGAATCACACCCTGGAGTTGGCAGCAGCAGCAGCAGGAGCCCAAATATTACTTTAAAGAGACACTGAAGTTGGCTTCAGGAGCCCAAGAATTGGATGAATCACACCCTGGAGTTGGCAGCAGCAGCAGGAGCCCAAATATTACTTTAAAGAGACACTGGAGTTGGCTTCAGGAGCCCAAAAATTGGATGAATCACACCCTGGAGTTGGCAGCAGCAGCAGCAGGAGCCCAAATATTACTTTAAAGAGACACTGGAGTTGGCTTCAGGAGCCCAAAAATTGGATGAATCACACCCTGGAGTTGGCAGCAGCAGCAGGAGCCCAAATATTACTTTAAAGAGACACTGGAGTTGGCTTCAGGAGCCCAAAAATTGGATGAATCACACCCTGGAGTTGGCAGCAGCAGCAGGAGCCCAAACATTACTTTAAAGAGACCCTGGGGTTGGCTTCAGGAGCCCAAAAATTGGATGAATCACACCCTGGAGTTGGCAGCAGCAGCAGCAGGAGCCCAAATATTATTTTAAAGAGACCCTGGGGTTGGCTTCAGGAGCCCAAAAAACGGATGAATCACACCCTGGAGTTGGCAGCAGCAGCAGGAGCCCAAACATTACTTTAAAGAGACACTGGAGTTGGCTTCAGGAGCCCAGAAATTGGATGATTCACACCCTGGAGTTGGCAGCAGCAGCAGGAGCCCAAACATTACTTTAAAGAGACGCTGGAGTTGCCAGCAGGAGCCCAAAAATTGTATGATTCACACCCTGGAGTTGGCAGCAGCAGCCCAAACATTACTTTAAAAAGACACTGGGGTTGGCTTCAGGAGCCCAAAAATTGGATGAATCACACCCTGGAGTTGGCAGCAGCAGCAGGAGCCCAAACATTACTTTAAAGAGACCCTGGGGTTGGCTTCAGGAGCCCAAAAATTGGATGAATCACACCCTGGAGTTGGCAGCAGCAGCAGCAGGAGCCCAAATATTACTTTAAAGAGACACTGGAGTTGGCTTCAGGAGCCCAAAAATTGGATGAATCACACCCTGGAGTTGGCAGCAGCAGCAGCCCAAATATTACTTTAAAGAGACACTGGAGTTGGCTTCAGGAGCCCAAAAATTGGATGAATCACACCCTGGAGTTGGCAGCAGCAGCAGCAGGAGCCCACAAACCAATGCAAAATGCAATAGCTTAATAAAGCTGATGCTGATCAACGCTTATTTAGTATAACAGATGGGGTGCAACATGCAGGTTTGGGATGCCCTGCGGCCTGGTGTATTTAAAGCAGACCAAAACCAATTCAAAATGCAATAACTTAATAAAGCTGAGGCTGTAGATGCTTATTTAGTATAAACAGGTAGGGTGCTAGATGCAGCTTTGGGGTGCCCTGCGGCCTGGTTAAATGAAAGCAGTCAAAAAGGAAGTGCAAACTGAAGTAGCTTAATGAAGCTGATGCTGATCAACGCTTATGTTGTATACCAGATAGGGTGCAAGGTGCAGCTTTGATGTGCCCTGCGGCCTGGTTTATTAAAAGCAGTCAAAAACAAGTGCAAACTGAAGTAGCTTAATAAAGCAGCTGATGCTGATCAACGCTGATCAACACATAAGGGCAGACTAGATGGACCGTATGGTCTCCTTCTGCCGTCAACCTTCTATGTTTCTATGTTTCTATGTTGTATAACAGATAGGGTTAAAATAGCATGTGCCTTGGGATGCCCGTGTGGCCTGGTATATTTCAAGCTGAACAAAAAGTAACAATAATCCAAGTATGAGACATAATTTTGACCTTCTTTACAGCGCCATACTTTGAAAAAAAAACCTTAATTTAATTTCATGCCGATCAATCCAAAGGTCAATGCTAGAGATGAGCGAACTTTTGAAAAATTCGATTCGACTGATTCGCCGAATTTTCCGACAAAAATTGTTTCGACCCGAATTTATTCGCGACGAATCGCTATTAAAAATGGCTATTTCTGAGCCTACTAGAGCCTCAATAGGGTTGTAAACCATTCTGCCTTGCTGTAACACCCATAGGATGCGTGCTGGGTTAGTTAAATAATACTTTGAATAAATATCACATGCAGATCAGAGGCATCGCTAATAGAATCGCAGAGCGGCACAATTGCAGAGAGTTGAAGTGGCATCACTATGAGGGGCAGGAGCCCAAACATTGCTTTAAAGAGACACTGGAGTTGGCAGCAGCAGGAGCCCAAAAATTGGATGAATCACACACTGGAGTTGCAAGCAGCAGCAGGAGCCCAAACATTGGCTGAAAGAGACCCTGGAGTTGGCAGCAGCAGGAGCCCAAAAATTTACTGACACACCCTGGAGTTTCACGCAGCAGCAGCAGCAGCAGCAGCAGGAGCCCAAACATAGCTTGAAAGAGACACTGGAGTTGGCTGCAGGAGCCCAAAAATTGGATGAATCACACCCTGGAGTTGGCAGCAGCAGCAGCAGAAGCCCAAACATTACTTTAAAGAGACCCTGGGGTTGGCTTCAGGAGCCCAAAAATTGGATGAATCACACCCTGGAGTTGGCAGCAGCAGGAGCCCAAACATTACTTTAAAGAGACACTGGGGTTGGCTTCAGGAGCCCAAAAATTGGATGAATCACACCCTGGAGTTGGCAGCAGCAGCAGGAGCCCAAACATTACTTTAAAGAGACACTGGGGTTGGCTTCAGGAGCCCAAAAATTGGATGAATCACACCCTGGAGTTGGCAGCAGCAGCAGCAGCAGGAGCCCAAACATTACTTTAAAGAGACACTGGGGTTGGCTTCAGGAGCCCAAAAATTGGATGAATCACACCCTGGAGTTGGCAGCAGCAGCAGCAGGAGCCCAAATATTACTTTAAAGAGACACTGGAGTTGGCTTCAGGAGCCCAAAAATTGGACGAATCACACCCTGGAGTTGGCAGCAGCAGCAGCAGGAGCCCAAACATTACTTTAAAGAGACACTGGAGTTGGCTTCAGGAGCCCAAAAATTGGATGAATCACACCCTGGAGTTGGCAGGAGTTGGCAGCAGCAGCAGCAGGAGCCCAAATATTACTTTAAAGAGACCCTGGGGTTGGCTTCAGGAGCCCAAAAATTGGATGAATCACACCCTGGAGTTGCAAGCAGCAGCAGGAGCCCAAACATTACTTTAAAGAGACACTGGGGTTGGCTTCAGGAGCCCAAAAATTGGATGAATCACACCCTGGAGATGGCAGCAGCAGCAGCAGGAGCCCAAACATTACTTTAAAGAGACACTGGAGTTGGCTTCAGGAGCCCAAAAATTGGATGAATAACACCCTGGAGTTGGCAGGAGTTGGCAGCAGCAGCAGCAGGAGCCCAAATATTACTTTAAAGAGACCCTGGGGTTGGCTTCAGGAGCCCAAAAATTGGATGAATCACACACTGGAGTTGGCAGGAGTTGGCAGCAGCAGCAGCAGGAGTCCAAATATTACTTTAAAGAGACACTGGAGTTGGCTTCATGAGCCCAAAAATTGGATGATTCACACCCTGGAGTTGGCAGCAGCAGCAGGAGCCCAAATATTACTTTAAAGAGACACTGGGGTTGGCTTCAGGAGCCCAATAATTGGATGAATCACACCCTGGAGTTGGCAGCAGCAGCAGGAGCCCAAATATTACTTTAAAGAGACACTGGGGTTGGCTTCAGGAGCCCAAAAATTGGATGAATCACACCCTGGAGTTGGCAGCAGCAGCAGGAGCCCAAACATTACTTTAAAGAGACACTGGAGTTGGCTTCAGGAGCCCAAAATTTGGATGAATCATACCCTGGAGTTGGCAGCAGCAGCAGCAGGAGCCCAAACGTTACTTTAAAGAGACACTGGAGTTGGCTTCAGGAGCCCAAAAATTGGATGAATCACACCCTGGAGTTGGCAGCAGCAGCCCAAACATTACTTTAAAGAGACACTGGGGTTGGCTTCAGGAGCCCAAAAATTGGATGATTCACACCCTGGAGTTGGCAGCAGCAGCAGGAGCCCAAATATTACTTTAAAGAGACACTGGGGTTGGCTTCAGGAGCCCAAAAATTGGATGATTCACACCCTGGAGTTGGCAGCAGCAGCAGGAGCCCAAATATTACTTTAAAGAGACACTGGGGTTGGCTTCAGGAGCCCAAAAATTGGATGAATCACACCCTGGAGTTGGCAGGATTTGGCAGCAGCAACAGGAGCCCAAACATTACTTTAAAGAGACACTGGGGTTGGCTTCAGGAGCCCAAAAATTGGATGATTCACACCCTGGAGTTGGCAGCAGGAGCCCAAATATTACTTTTAAGATACCCTGGGGTTGGCTTCAGGAGCCCAAAAATTGGATGAATCACACCCTGGAGTTGGCAGCAGCAGGAGCAGCAGCAGCAGGAGCCCAAACATTACTTTAAAGAGACACTGGAGTTGGCTTCAGGAGCCCAAAAATTGGATGAATCACACCCTGTGGAGAGTCATGTGGAGAAAAAGTAGCTTAGTTAGTATTATCTACATAAAATTATGAATAAACAAATGCAAAAGTATTGCCAAAGTGAAGTTTTGTTTGAGGGTGTGTTTCCACCTTTTATTAAATCAGAAACAAGAAGGTATCATTGCCTCTGACTAATTAGCCCTCAAAAATTCTTGGAATTTTTAATCTGGAATCATGTCTGATCCGTCTTATCCGAAGAATATTAATAAAAAGAGTAACGTAAAGGATTTTTTATCAATACTTACTTGTGGTCCGATGCGGAGGAATGTCTGTAACTGGAGAGCAGCGCCTTAAATCTGTTTTGCACAATCTATCTTTCTTTAGTGTTGGTCTGGCCCCGTCATCAATCTACTGGAATACATCAGGCATTGTTGGGAGGAAAGCTTGGCTGATCCATGCGCCATTCATTTCCACGCAGGGCAGTCTCTGGAAAAAAAAAGTATGTATAAACCAGGGTCTTTTTCATATAAAGACAAATGGTTATTCTTGCTTTTCAACCATATGTTCCACAGCTTTACCAGTCATTGTGTCAGCCAATGAAGCAACTTTGTCTTGAAGTGCTGCAAAAGCAGTCCACTGCATCACAAGTGGCATCTGACACCCCCAGTCAACTGTCTGTCTGTTATGCTTTGGGTTCAGCTCCACTATCCATTGATGAAGATCTGATAATCATAAAATTCAGCAGCTACTGCCCAGCCAAGAAGTGGAGGAGACACTCGCCTCTTCTTCCACTATCCGGCAATAAGTGATGAGGAGAGTGTCGTGGGAGGAGGTGTTGCAAGCCGAGGTAGTGGAAGAGGGTCCCTGGAGTCTGCGGCGGTGGCGGCGGCAGCAGCAGCAGCAGTGAATTATTGCGGACTGTTGGTAGGAAAAATCAGCTACTCAGCGATGTGGCAGTGTTTCATGCAGCATCCTGTGGAGAAAAAGTAGGTTAGTTAGTGTATATACATAAAATTATGAATAGACAAATGCAATAGTATTGCCAAAGTGAAGTTTTGTTTGAGGGTGTGTTTCCACCTTGTAATTAAATCAGAAACAACTAGCTATCATTTGCCTCTGAATAATTAGCCCTCAAAACTTCTTGGAATTTTTAATCTTGATGTCTGAGGGATTTCTCCTCTGAGACAGCGTCACCATAAGTCCAGCCTGCTGCATTACCCAGTGGTGGACCTTTCAGAGAACTGATGGCTTGTGCCGAGCCGAGGTGGAGAGTCCCATGGCATGGTTGTTGAACAAAAGGTGGGCCAGTCCTTTAGCCTGTCAGTGTGTACCAAAGTGCACAGTGTTGTCTACGTCTGGAGCTGTAACTATGGACTCATGGTGGACAATATATATCCTTTTAGGCCCCCTTGGTGATTGTGGTTTCACGCTGTTCTTCACATGGTTTTCCTTGACCATCAGAGTCACACATGGGAGGAACTACTAAAAATGAGAACTCAATCCATGAAAGCATTGCTTAATCCACGAAAACTGCAAATTTGGACCCATGGTGACTGACACTTGGAAGAACATCTTGTTTGCGCTGCGACAAGGAAGCCAGAGTCATGCGTCCTGACATGGCACACGTGTTCAGTCTAGTTTTGAAGTCTTGCCCCCATCTGAAAGACATCCGAACAACAGGAAAGAAAGTTAGCATGCACTTCTGGCACTCCTACACCACCAAGCACAACCTTATTGAGCCTCAGCGTCACAACGGCGTACCCCAACATAGTCTGATTTGCGATGTTTCCACCCGTTGGAATTCCACCCTCCATATGCAGGATCCACTATAGCAGTGGTCCCCAACCCTGTCCTCAAGGCCCACCAACAGGCCAGGTTTTGCAGATCTCCACAAAGATGCACAGGTGGAGTAATTAGTGCAGCTGCAGAGCAATAGAGCTGGCTATTTGGAGATCCAAAAAACATGACATGTTGGTGGGCCTTGAGGACAGGGTTGAGGACCACTGCACTATAGGAACAGAGAAAAGCCATCACGGATTTCTGGATGATCCAAACGGATAGGGGGACACCCCTGTGTAAATTCAATGTAAACCATTGGCAGCTCATACGTGACACCGACCATTTGCTCAGGCCCTTTGAGGAAGCTACGTTATTAGTCAGTTGCCAGGACTATGAGATGAACGATGAGATTCCACTGCTTCATGTACTACAACACATGTTGGAAAGCATGGCTGGTCAGGGCACTGGAGACATGGCACATACATTTCACAGCCACATGAAGCCTGTGGGGGCTGAAGTGGAGGAGGAGGAGGGGG
This sequence comes from Gastrophryne carolinensis, assembly GCA_027917425.1. Classification (NCBI taxonomy): domain Eukaryota; kingdom Metazoa; phylum Chordata; class Amphibia; order Anura; family Microhylidae; genus Gastrophryne; species Gastrophryne carolinensis. The sequence continues at coordinate 628,425,957 of CM051235.1, forward strand.
TGGGGCACAGCAAACCACAGTTTAGGTTTCACAAAATGACCATTTTATCTAGTCATCTGACAGGAGAGGAGGAGCAGGAGCAGCCACAGGAGCTAGAGAGTTGTGAGGAAGGCGAGACAGAGGACCCAGACACACCGTGGCAGTTTACAGTGGAGATGGAGACAGGTAGTCCCTCCGAGTCACTTGCACAAATGGCACGATGCATGCTCACATGCTTGCGTACTAGTGAGCACAGAATTGTCTCCATTTGTCAGCGGGAAAGCCTTCTGGCTCTCCAACTTATTGGACCCTCGCTTCCGGCACAAAATGGGGTCATTTTTTACGCCCACTGAGAGGGAGGACAAACTGACCTACTACAGAGACATCCCACGTAGTCAGTTGGGCGATGCCTATCTGTGCCATGGCCCATACTCCCGCAGGTCTGACTCGGGGGGACCTCTGCGATCACCTTCCACTGCCATGTCTGCTGGGGGGGTGGAAGGAGCAGCAGCAGCAGCAGCTCCATCAGCAGCAACCTCAGTCTTCAGTCGCTAGTGAGTAGCTTTCTACACCCGCATAGTGAGTCTACTCATGAGCAGCAGGAAGACCTGGAGCTGGACCTCAAACAGCAGGTCATGTCATACCTTGACATGACCATGCCAACACACCTTCAGGATCCACTGGATTTGCTGGGAAGCCAAACTTGACTTGTGTCCGCAACTAGCAGAGTTTGCCCTGGAAAAGCTGTACTGGCCGGACAGTAGTTGATTTAGATGGCAACTGGGCTGCTCTATATAATGAAGCAAAATGGCAAATTTACCTCACAATATAAGCTATTGCCCATCAGATTTACACAGGGGCTGCTCTGTATTATGCTGCAAAATGGCAAATTTACCTCACAATATAAGCTATTGCCCCTCAGATTTACACAGGGCCTGCTCCATATAATGTTGCAAAACCATGAATTTACCTCACTATATAAGCTATTGCCCCTCAGATGTACACAGGGGCTGCTCTATATTATGCTGCAAAATGGCAAATTTACCTCACAATATAAGCTATTACAGCTCTATATAAATAAAAATAAATAAATAAAAAAAGGGCCTGTAGAAGCAGATAGGGTGACATGTGCTGGTTTGGGATGCCCATATGGGCTAGTGTTTTGGCAGCAGTACAAAAACCAATGCAAAATGCAATAGCTTAATAAAGCTGATGCTGATCAACGCTTATTTAGTATAACAGATGGGGTGCAACATGCAGGTTTGGGATGCCCTGCGGCCTGGTGTATTTAAAGCAGACCAAAACCAATTCAAAATGCAATAACTTAATAAAGCTGAGGCTGTAGATGCTTATTTAGTATAAACAGGTAGGGTGCAAGGTGCAGCTTTGGGGTGCCCTGCGGCCTGGTTAAATGAAAGCAGTCAAAAAGGAAGTGCAAACTGAAGTAGCTTAATGAAGCTGATGCTGATCAACGCTTATGTTGTATACCAGATAGGGTGCAAGGTGCAGCTTTGGGGTACCCTGCGGCCTGGTTTATTAAAAGCAGTCAAAAACAAGTGCAAACTGAAGTAGCTTAATAAAGCAGCTGATGCTGATCAACGCTTATGTTGTATAACAGATAGGGTTAAAATAGCATGTGACTTGGGATGCCCGTGTGGCCTGGTATATTTCAAGCTGAACAAAAAGTAACAATAATCCAAGTATGAGACATAATTTTGACCTTCTTTACAGCGCCATACTTTGAAAAAAAAACCTTAATTTCATGCCGATCAATTCAAAGGTCAATGCCTCTAACAAAAATAGTGTTCGGCATAAGTTTTCCTTCTGGAAGGACGTAACCTTTAGTTTACATGGTTGGGGTAGGTTATCTTACAAATTGGGATACCCCAGGCAGCAGTGTCATTGAAAGAGACAGATTGTAATGCAGGCCATACGCAAGCAGAGAAACTCAGGCTGCAACAGGCCTATTTAGTTTACATGGTTGGGGTAGGTTATCTTACAAATTGGGATACCCCACTGTATATGAAACCGAATATAAATGCACACCCAAAAGTGGACAATCAGCCTCCAAGAGGCCTGCTTAGTTTAAATAAGAGGCCTGCTTAGTTTAAATAAGAGAGCTGCTTAGTGTAAATAAGAGAGGTAGGTTATGTATGTTATGTTACAGAATGGGATGCCCCCACAGCAGACCTGAGATCAGTATATATGCACACAGCAGCAGTGTGTAAGCAGGCTCATACAGGCCAAATTTCTTTAAATAACTGTGTAGCTTAGAGTAAATACAGAGGCTAATGGTATGTTACAGAATGGGATGCCCCAAAGCTGACTTGAGATCAGTATATATGCACACAGCAGCAGTGTGTAAGCAGGCTCATACAGGCCAAATTTCTTTAAATAACTGTGCAGCTTAGAGTAAATACAGAGGCTAATGGTATGTTACAGAATGGGATGCCCCAACAGGAGTGCACCTGGGACCAGTAGTGCTATGCACAGCAAAAGTGTCTTTATCAGGCCTAATTTCAATTAGAATAAGTGCAAATGGTTATGGTCTTAAATAGAGGCTGGTGTAGTCACAGAATGGGATGCCTCACAGCAGAGTGCACCTGGGACCAGTAGTGCTATGCACAGCAAAAGTGTCTTTATCAGGCCTAATTTCAATTATAATAGGTGCAAATGGTTATGGTCTTAAATAGAGGATGGTGTAGTCACAGAATGGGATGCCCCAAAAACCAACAGCAGTGCACATGGCAGGCAGCAGTACTATGCACAGCAGAAGTGTCTTTATCAGGCCTAATTTCAATTAGAATAGGTGCAAATGGTTATGGTCTTAAATAGAGGCTGGTGTAGTCACAGAATGGGATGCCCCAACAGGAGTGCACCTGGCAGGCAGTAGTACTATGCACAGCAAAAGTGTCTTTATCAGGCCTAATTTCAATTAGAATAAGTGCAAATGGTTATGGTCTTAAATAGAGGCTGCTGTAGTCACAGAATGGGATGCCCAAACAGGAGTACACCTGGCAGGCAGTAGTACTATGCACAGCAAAAGTGTCTTTATCAGGCCTAATTTCAAATAGAATAAGTGCAAATGGTTATGGTCTTAAATAGAGGCTGGTGTAGTCACAGAATGGGATGCCACAACAGGAGTGCACCTGGCAGGCAGCAGTACTATGCACAGCAAAAGTGTCTTTATCAGGCCTAATTTCGATTAGAATAAGTGTACAAAAGTCTTAAAGGGGCCACAGCACTCAAACCAGTTAGCTTGCTGACCAGCCTACAATCTGTCTCTAAACTAGGTTAAAAACAGGGGGCTCGGTCACACACATCTGCAGAAGTATGCTTAAGCTGCACCACCAGCGCCAAGGTGCCCCTGTGAGGTGCAGTCCTAACTCTAGTACTAATTCCTAACTCTAGACTTTTGTATTCTAATTGCCCTGCTAATGTGCACCTCCCTGGTTAGTTATAAAATGGTCTGAGCGGCTGCCACCCCCCTTTTGTTTGATTAGAATAAGTGCAAATGGTTATGGTCTTAAATAGAGGCTGGTGTAGTCACAGAATGGGATGCCCAAACAGGAGTGCACCTGGCAGGCAGTAGTACTATGCACAGCAAAAGTGTCTTTATCAGGCCTAATTTCAATTAGAATAAGTGCAAATGGTTATGGTCTTAAATAGAGGCTGGTGTAGTCACAGAATGGGATTCCCAAACAGGAGTGCACCTGGCAGGCAGAAGTAAGTCTATGCACAGCAAAAGTGTCTTTATCAGGCCTAATTTCAATTAGAATAAGTGCAAATGGTTATGGTCTTAAATAGAGGCTGGTGTAGTCACAGAATGGGATGCCCCAAAAACCAACAGGAGTGCACCTGGCAGGCAGCAGTACTATGCACAGCAAAAGTGTCTTTATCAGGCCTAATTTCAATTATAATAGGTGCAAATGGTTATGGTCTTAAATAGAGGCTGGTGTAGTCACAGAATGGGATGCCAAAACAGGAGTGCACCTGGCAGGCAGTAGTACTATGCACAGCAAAAGTGTCTTTATCAGGCCTAATTTCAATTATAATAGGTGCAAATGGTTATGGTCTTAAATAGAGGCTGGTGTAGTCACAGAATGGGATGCCCCAAAAACCAACAGGAGTGCACCTGGCAGGCAGCAGTACTATGCACAGCAAAAGTGTCTTTATCAGGCCAAATTTCAATTAGAATAGGTGCAAATGGTTATGGTCTTAAATAGAGGCTGGTGTAGTCACAGAATGGGATGCCCAAACAGGAGTGCACCTGGCAGGCAGTAGTACTATGCACAGCAAAAGTGTCTTTATCAGGCCTAATTTCAATTAGAATAAGTGCAAATGGTTATGGTCTTAAATAGAGGCTGGTGTAGTCACAGAATGGGATGCCCAAACAGGAGTGCACCTGGCAGGCAGCAGTACTATGCACAGCAAAAGTGTCTTTATCAGGCCTAATTTCAATTAGAATAAGTGCAAATGGTTATGGTCTTAAATAGAGGCTGGTGTAGTCACAGAATGGGATTCCCAAACAGGAGTGCACCTGGCAGGCAGCAGTAAGTCTATGCACAGCAAAAGTGTCTTTATCAGGCCTAATTTCAATTAGAATAAGTGCAAATGGTTATGGTCTTAAATAGAGGCTGGTGTAGTCACAGAATGGGATGCCCCAAAAACCAACAGGAGTGCACCTGGCAGGCAGCAGTACTATGCACAGCAAAAGTGTCTTTATCAGGCCTAATTTCAATTATAATAGGTACAAATGGTTATGGTCTTAAATAGAGGCTGGTGTAATCACAGAATGGGATGCCTCACAGCAGACTTAAGATCAGTTCAGTATATATGCACAGTTAGTGTATAAGCAGCCTGAAAACGCTAACAAAGCCAGTCAGCCAGCCAGTAACAAACACTCAGGCTGGATGAAAAAAAAAAAATCTCCCTGTGACTGCCTCCGATTTTTCCTAACTTTCCCTGTTTTTCGCTGACTTTCTGTCTGTCTCCTGCCTGTCTCCTGCCTGTCTCCAGCCTGTCCCTGTCTGTCCCTGTCTGTCTAACTGTCTCTCTCCCTGCCTACAGCAGCGTTCTGTCTCTCACGAATGCAATAGAGAAATGAGGAAAACCAAGATGGCCGCCGGCCTTAAATAGCGCTGTGACGTCACCGGGCTTGCTGGCTGCTGATAGGCTGCATGTGACTGCCCCAGCTTGCACTGGCGCGGGGTAGATGTCTGGACATGTCCCGTCTGCCATCTTAGAATGCCTGTATGTAAATGAATGGATGTTAAAGGAAAACTTCGAGCGATCGAATCGCGGGGAAATTCGGATTCGATCCGAATCAAATTTTTCATGAAATTCGGATCGAATCCGGGTTCGTCCGGATCGATTCGCTCATCCCTAGTCAATGCCCCTAACAAAAATAGTGTTCGGCATAAGTTTTCCTTCTGGAAGGACGTAACCTTTAGTTTACATGGTTGGGGTAGGTTATCTTACAAATTGGGATACCCCAGGCAGCAGTGTCATTGAAAGAGACAGATTGTAATGCAGGCCATACGCAAGCAGAGAAACTCAGGCTGCAACAGGCCTATTTAGTTTACATGGTTGGGGTAGGTTATCTTACAAATTGGGATACCCCACTGTATATGAAACCGAATATAAATGCACACCCAACAGTGGACAATCAGCCTCCAAGAGGCCTGCTTTGTTTAAATAAGAGAGCTGCTTAGTGTAAATAAGAGGCCTGCTTAGTTTAAATAAGAGAGCTGCTTAGTGTAAATAAGAGGCCTGCTTAGTTTAAATAAGAGAGCTGCTTAGTGTAAATAAGAGAGGTAGGTTATGTATGTTATGTTACAGAATGGGATGCCCCCACAGCAGACCTGAGATTAGTATATATGCACACAGCAGCAGTGTGTAAGCAGGCTCATACAGGCCAAATTTCTTTAAATAACTGTGCAGCTTAGAGTAAATACAGAGGCTAATGGTATGTTACAGAATGGGATGCCCCAACAGGAGTGCACCTGGGACCAGTAGTGCTATGCACAGCAAAAGTGTCTTTATCAGGCCTAATTTCAATTAGAATAGGTGCAAATGGTTATGGTCTTAAATAGAGGCTGGTGTAGTCACAGAATGGGATGCCCAAACAGGAGTGCACCTGGCAGGCAGTAGTACTATGCACAGCAAAAGTGTCTTTATCAGGCCTAATTTCAATTAGAATAAGTGCAAATGGTTATGGTCTTAAATAGAGGCTGGTGTAGTCACAGAATGGGATGCCCAAACAGGAGTGCACCTGGCAGGTAGTAGTACTATGCACAGCAAAAGTGTCTTTATCAGGCCTAATTTCAATTATAATAGGTGCAAATGGTTATGGTCTTAAATAGAGGCTGGTGTAGTCACAGAATGGGATGCCACAAAAACCAGAGAGCATGCACAGCAAAAGTGTCTTTAGCAGGCCTAATTTCAATTATAATAGGTGCAAATGGTTATGGTCTTAAATAGAGGCTGGTGTAGTCACAGAATGGGATGCCTCACAGCAGACTTAAGATCAGTTCAGTATATATGCACAGTTAGTGTATAAGCAGCCTGAAAACGTTAGCTGTGCAGCTTACAGTAAATGCAGAGGCTAATGGTATGTTACAGAATGGGATGCCCCAAAGCTGACTTGAGATCAGTATATATGCACACAGCAGCAGTGTGTAAGCAGGCTCATACAGGCCAAATTTCTTTAACTAACTGTGCAGCTTAGAGTAAATACAGAGGCTAATGGTATGTTACAGAATGGGATGCCCCAACAGGAGTGCACCTGGGACCAGTAGTGCTATGCACAGCAAAAGTGTCTTTATCAGGCCTAATTTCAATTAGAATAAGTGCAAATGGTTATGGTCTTAAATAGAGCCTGGTGTAGTCACAGAATGGGATGCCCCAACATGAGTGCACCTGGCAGGCAGTAGTACTATGCACAGCAAAAGTGTCTTTATCAGGCCTAATTTAAATTATAATAGGTGCAAATGGTTATGGTCTTAAATAGAGGCTGGTGTAGTCACAGAGTGGGATGCCCCAAAAACCAACAGGAGTGCACCTGGCAGGCAGCAGTACTATGCACAGCAAAAGTGTCTTTATCAGGCCTAATTTAAATTATAATAGGTGCAAATGGTTATGGTCTTAAATAGAGGCTGGTGTAGTCACAGAATGGGATGCCTCACAGCAGACTTAAGATCAGTTCAGTATATATGCACAGTTAGTTAGTATAAGCAGCCTGAAAACGCTAACAAAGCCAGTCAGCCAGCCAGTAACAAACACTCAGGCTGGATGAAAAAAAAAAAAAATCTCCCTGTGACTGCCTCCGATTTTTCCTAACTTTCCCTGTTTTTCGCTGACTTTCTGTCTGTCTCCTGCCTGTCTCCAGCCTGTCCCTGTCTGTCCCTGCCTGTCTAACTGCCTCTCCCTCACTACAGCGTCCTGTCTCTCACGAATGCAATAGAGAAATGAGGAAAACCAAGATGGCCGCCGGCCTTAAATAGTGCTGTGACGTCACCGGGCTTACTGGCTGCTGATAGGCTGCATGTGACTGCCCCAGCTTGCACTGGCGCGGGGTAGATGTCTGGACATGTCCCGTCCGCCATCTTAGAATGCCTGTATGTAAATGAATGGATGTTAAAGGAAAACTTCGAGCGATCGAATCGCGGGGAAATTCGGATTCGATCCGAATCAAATTTTTCATGAAATTCGGATCGAATCCGGGTTCGTCCGGATCGATTCGCTCATCCCTAGTGACAGCAGCAGTAGTCTCTCAGTCTCACCTTAATTCCCTTGACAGCCATTGGACGAGAGTAACAGCAGAAGCAGTATCATTAAGCCTCTAAAAGCCAGTGGCAGCCAGAGGAGGGGGATAGCAGCAATAACATTCTCACATAGACCATAAAGCCTGGGACAGTCAGTGGAGGTAGATATAAGTAACCATAACACAGGCTTACTGAGCCCCTAAAGGCCTTTGACAGCAATTGGAGCCGAAGCAGCAGTCTCATAGAGTTTATGGGGCCTGTGACTGCTAAAGGAGGTGGGTTGGCAACAGCTAATCCCTTTCTGAGTGTCTAAGGCCTGTGACAGTCAGTGAAGAGGGGTAGCAGCAGCAGTAGTCTCCTAAGCCCCTATAGGCCTTAGATAGCCAGTGGAAAGTGATAACAGCAGCAGAAGTCCCATTGAACTCATAGTCTCATAGAGCTGCCAGTGGTCTTATTACAGCCATTGGAGGAATGTGACAGAGCCAGCAGATCCATTGAGCCCCTAAAGGTCTATTGAAGCCAGTGAGGGAGGGTAACTGCAACAACAGTCACTTAGAGTATCTAAGGCCTGTGAAAGCCTGTGGAGGAAGGTAACAGCAGCAACAGCAGCATCAATCTCATAGAATCCATGAGTCCTGTGACTGGCGCACATGCAGACTGTGTTTCACTGCCATGCTCAATGATCTCTTCATGTGAAGCAGACAAATGCATTGATCACCAAAAGGGGCTCTTTTGGGCAAGATTGGATAAGATTGCAAGAAAGGGGGTCACACCGTCCAGGTTGGACTTTGGGGTGGCCTGCACTGATCAAACATTTGGGGGGGGGGGGGGGAGTTATGAGCTCCTGCTAAAGCTGAGCTCACCCCGTCACCTGAGACGACCCTTTTTTTTTAGTTCCTCACATAACTTTTATCATATTCTGGCCTATACCATCAGCTCAGAAATAATTTACCAAAACTCATCTTATGCTACCAGACCAGCATACTCCTTACAAGAGCATGGAAAACCTAAGGCTTTTTCCAGAACTACATGCCACAGGAACTGAGACTTGACCCACAAAATACAATCGGGGACATCAGTGACAAGACAATATGTAGGATAGGGTTATTGTTGGTTTCAGTAGCGTAGACTAGATAATCAAATCTACACAAAGGTTTCCAATGAGGAATGGAGCAGGGCTGGTAATGTTATCATAGATAAATTGAGAAACAATAGTGAACAAATAAGTTCCAGAGGTGAACAGACCAGAATAGAACAATGCTAATGAGATATAGTGTGAATGGGATCCGGCATAACAATGGGATAAGCAATTCAGGACGCACATTTGTTAAAGTTAAAGTTGCTGTGTATGATATTATTACAAAATCAGATGAAATACTTCTCTGGCACATGCCTCTACTACAAAGCACAGCACATAGTTCTAGCAGGGAAGCTTGCTACATTATTTGTGCACCAGCTCAAACGCTTATAAATCTGCAGCAGTCTAAAAGAATAGAGGCCAGTTTGGCCGGCCTCACCTGGACATAAAACAGTCACCATGTAAACAGACCCCACTTACTGTAAGCTATACTGAGGGTTGCTCCTACTGGCTGCATTGAGGGATGCCCCCACTGGCTGTAAGCTGTAATGAGGTATGCTCCCACTGGCTGTAAGCTGTCATTAGGGATGCCCCACAAACGGTAAGCCATACTGAGGGATTTCCCCACTGGCTGTAAGCTGAAATGAGGGATGCCCCCGCTGCCCGTAAGCTGTAATGAGGGACGCCCCTGCTGCCTGTAAGATGTAATGAGGGATGCCCCTGCTGCCTGTAAGCTGTAATGAGGGATGCCCCCGCTGCCTGTAAACTGTAATGAGGGATGCCCCACTGGCTGAAAGCTGTACGGAGGGATGCCCACACTGGCTGTAAGCTATACTGATGGTTGCTCCTACTGGCTGTAATGAGGGGTGCCCCCACTGGATGTAAGCTATACTTTGGGGAAGCCCCCACTGTCTTTTCTGAGTGATGCCCCCACTCACTGTATTGAGGGATGCCCCACTGGCTGTAAGCTGTAATAAGGGATGCCCTCACTGGCTGTAAGCTGTAATGAGGGATGCCCCCACTGGCTGTAAGCTTTAATGAGAGATGCCCTTGCTGCCTGTAAGCTGTAAAGAGGCATGCCCGTGCTGCAAGTAAGCTGTAATGAGGGATGTCCCCACTGCCTGTAAGCTGTACTGAGTGATGCCCCCACTGCCTGTAAGCTGTAATGAGGGATACCCCCGCTGCCTGTAAGCTGTAATGAGGGATGCCCCCACTGCCTGTAAGCTGTAATGAGGGATGTCCCCACTGCCTGTAAGCTGTAATGAGGGATGTCCCCACTGCCTGTAAGCTATAATGAGGGATGTCCCCACTGCCTGTAAGCTGTAATGAGGGATGTCCCCACTGCCTGTAAGCTGTAATGAGGGATGCCCCCACTGCCTGTAAACTGTAAATAGGGATGCCCCCACTGCCTGTAAGCTGTAATGAGGGATGTCCCCACTGCCTGTAAGCTGTACTGAGTGATGCCCCCACTGCCTGTAAGCTGTAATGAGGGATGTCCCCACTGCCTGTAAGCTGTAATGAGGGATGTCCCCACTGCCTGTAAGCTGTAATGAGGGATGTCCCCACTGCCTGTAAGCTGTAATGAGGGATGCCCCCACTGGCTGTAAGCTATAATGACGGTTGCTCCTACTGTCTGCATTGAGGGATGCCCCGACTGGCTGTACTGAGGGATGCCTCCACTGGCTGTAATGAGGGAAGCCCCCACTGGCAATTCTGAGGGATGCCCCCACTGGCAATTCTGAGGGATGCCCTCACTGGCTTTACTGAGGGATGCCCAAACTGGCTGTACTGAGGGATGCCCCCACTGGCTGTACTGAGGGATGCCCCCACTGGCTGTTCTAAGCGATGCCCCCACTCACTGTACTGAGGGATGCCCCACTGGCTGTAAGCTGTAACGAGTGATGCCCTCACTGGCTGTAAGCTGTAATGAGGGATACCCCAACAGCTGTAAGCCATACTGAGTGATGCCCACACTGGCTGAAAGCTGTACTGAGGGATGCCCCCACTGCCTGTAAGCTGTAATGAGGGATGCCCCCACTGCCTGTAAGCTGTACTGAGGGATGACCCCACTGGCTGTAAGTTGTAATGAGGGATGTCCCACTGGCTGTAAGCTGTATTGAGGGATGCCCCAACAGCTGTAAGCCATACTGAGTGATGCCCACACTGCCTGAAAGCTGTACTGAGGGATGCCCCCACTGGCTGTTCTGTGGGATGCCCTGACTGGCTGTAATGTGGGATGCCCCCACTGGCTGTAAGCTAAACTGAGGGATGCCCCCACTGGATGTACTGAGGGATTCCCCCACTGGATTTACTGAGGGATGCCCCCTTTGGCTGTAATGAGGGTTGTCTCCACTGGCTGTAAACTGTAATGAGGGATGCCTGCACTGACTGTTCTGAGGGATTCCCCACTGGCTGTAAGCTGTACTGAGGGATGCCCCCACCAGCTGTACTGAGGGATGCCCCCACTGGCTGTACTGAGGGATGCCCCCAATGGCTGTAAGCTATACTGAGGGATGCCCCCACTGGCTGTAATGAGAGATGCCCCCACTTGCTGTACTGAGGGATGCCCCAATGGCTGTAAGCTGTAATGAGGGATTCCTCCATTGGCTGTTCTGAGGGATGCCCCAATGGCTGTTCTGAGGGATGCCTCCAATGGCTGTTCTGAGGAATGCCCTCACTGGCTGTACTGAGGGATGCCCCCACTGGCTGTACTGTGGGATGAACCCACTGACTGTAAGTTGTAATGAGGGATGCCCCCTCTGGCTGTTATGAGGGATGCACCGACTGGCTCTAAAATCAGGGATACCCCCTCTGGCTGTAATGAGGGACACCCCCACTAGCTGTAATCTATATTGAGGGATGCCCCCACTGGCTGTACTGAGGGATTTCCCCAATTACTTTAAGCTTTAATCAGGGATGCCCCCCACTGGCTGTACTGAGGGATGCCCCCACTGGCTGTACTGAGGGATGCCCCAACTGGCTGTACTGAGGGATGCCCCCCCTGGCTGTTCTGAGGAATGCCCCCATGAGCTGTACTGAGGTTTTTCCCCAATGACTGTAAGCTTCAATCAGGTATGCCCCCGCTGGCTGTCAGCTGTACTGAGGGATGCCCCCACTGGCTGTTCTGAGGGATGCCTCTAATGGCTCTACTGAGGGATGCCCCCACTGGCTGTACTGAGGGATGCCCCCACTGGCTGTACTTAGGGATGCCCCCACTGGCTGTACTGAGGGATGCCCCAACTGGCTGTACTGAGGGATGCCCCAACTGGCTGTACTGAGGGATACCCTCACTGGCTGTACTTAGGGAAACCCTCACTGGCAGTTCTGAGGGATGCCCCCACTTGCTGTACTGAGGGATGCACCCACTGACTGTAAACTGTAATGAGGGATGCCCCCTCTGGCTCTGCTGAGGGATGCACCCACTGGCTGTAAGTTTTAATCAGGGATGCCCCACTGACTGTACTGAGGGATGCCCCCACTGGCTATTCTGATGGATGCCCCCACTGGCTATTCTGAGGGATGCCCCCACTGGCTATTCTGAGGTATGTCCTCACTGGCTGTTCTGAGGGATGCCCCCACTGCCTGTTCTGAGGGATGAGCCCACTGGCTGTTCTGAGGGATTTCCTGACTGTAAGCTGTAATGAGGGATGTCCCTCTGGTTGTTCTGAGGGATGCACCCACTGGCTGTAAGCTTTAATCAGGGATGCCCCACTGACTGTACTGAGGGATGCCCCCACTGGCTGTACTGAAAGATGCCTCCACTGGCTTTAATGAGTGACACCACCACTGGCTGTATGCTGTAATGATGGATGCCCCCACTGGCTGTACTGAGAGATTTTCCCAATTACTTTAAGCTGTAATCAGGGATGCCCCCCACTGGCTGTACTGAGGGATGCCCCCACTGGCTGTACTGAGGGATGCCCCCACTGGCTGTACTGAGAGATGCACCCGCTGGCTGTAAGCTTTAATCAGGGATGCTCCCACTGGCAGTCAGCTGTACTGAAGGATACCCCCACTGGCTGTTCTGAGGGATGCTCCCACTGGCTTTAAGGAGGGACACCCCCACTGGCTGTAAGCTGTTATGAGGGATGTCCCCACTGGCTATATAATATACTGAGGGACTCCCCCACTTTGTGTTCTGATGGATGCCCCACTGGCTGTACTGAGGGATGTCCCCACTGGCTATTCTGAGGGATGCCCTCACTGGCTTAATTTTGGCAGGTGGGGTTTACACACAGCACAGATGCCTAGTACTAGCAAAAGTGGCTTTATAACAAAGCCCCAGCATGCCTCCTCCATCGCAGTGAATGGAGTGGGCATGCCAGCATCACTGCGACTGATAGCAGGGGGAGGACGCCCATTGCGGAGGCTGTCTGGTGAATGGTGATACATTGTGGATGGCACAGGGGACTTACGATATGATATATCAGTAAGCGTGTGAGTGCCAGACTGCCACCAGTCAGCTTCTGGGGGACGCGGAGTGAACATCGATTTTGGTAAATGACTTGGCTGGACTATTCACTTAAGGGGGGAAAAATGTATCCGGAGCCTCCACCAGATTGTCTCCACCAAGCTTAATCCAGAACCCGATTCCATACCATAACAAAAACACTCCTACCATGGCTTTGACCCCACTGCTGGCTTGAAAGACACATCAGCTGTGACTATACCATCTGCTTAGAGGAGAGATTCAGGCCACAGCTCTTTAGACCAATGCTGAGTGTTCAACTTAATCCCAGCTGAGTCCTTAAAGGAGCCACAGCCCCCTGATCTTGGTCCACACACATCTGCAGAAGTATGCTAAAGCTGCACCACCAAATGACAAGGTGCCTCTGTGTAGTGCAGCCCTAACTCTAACCCATGACAGCCCCCCATGGCAATGCAATGGATAAATTGGGAGCAGCTTACCTGAGGTTGCCACATAACCTCAAGTGCAGCACATGGGGAGGAAGGGTCAAAAGCCTCCCAGTACTGCTTGTCTGAAGCTGTACCTGCCATGTTTCCCCTGCTGAGCCCTTGATTGCTCTCCAATTCTGATATAAATACATGTTGCCAGGGAACACACAACCAGCTTAGGGGACATGGAGAGGGGTATAAGAGAGGACACAATGGCATCATGTATAACTCTGCTGCCTCATTGACCTCATCTGGGACATATAGTTAGTGTAGCTCCACATGACCTAACTGTTGTCTGCGAAGTGTCAAAAGACTCAGCTCTGCCTTCTCCAGCCACCTAAATATACAGCTGTCGATTTAATACATAATGTTGCCAGGGTAATGGTAAGGTAACCAAAGACAATGTGCCACTTGCCTGATTAACAGGGTGAACACCATGCCATTGGCTCAAAAGATTATTACCAAGAACAAGCAGACGCAAGGAGGGCTTTGCTCCAGTCAAGCCCACACCCACAGCCCAGCCCTGTGCTCACAGGGCATCTTGTACCAAGAGAAAGCACCTGTTTAAGTATTTTGTTTTAGCCTGCTTGTATCAGATTTGGTCAAGATGTGGCATCCTAAAGGCTGAATGTTACATGGAAAAGGTTACTGTATGAACAACACTGGAACCCCAATATCATGTCTGCACCAGAACCTGCTCTCATTTAGTTAAGCCTCTGCATGGTGTCAGAACAGAATCACCACCTGTAGATAAGGCTCTTAGGTATATATATATATATATATATATATATATATATATATATGGCAGAGGGGTGAGAGGGGGCATTTGTATAGTGACATTATACCAAAGGTTAGGCTTGGCACACAATCTAGGATCAAGGTGCAAAGAATCCTGAGGTGTCCCTCCAAAAGCATCTCTTCAAACTATAGAATAAAAGTAATGGATAAATTCACACCACACGCAACAAAAAGTTTGCACTTAAAAGTATATTTGTAAATAGCTCAGATACAGCACAGAATATTATCAAAACGGATACAATGCAGGTTCAGATGTGTAGGCTATGCCCAGTCTCCAGGATCGTAGACCACCTCAAGTAAAAGCGGAAATAAGTGTACTAGTCAGGTATAGTTGTGCACAATAAGGAAATAGGTTTCCAGATCGAAGATTATACCTTCTAGGTCTGTAATGTCATTGCCAACATTATGTAGAGAGGGGGAGATGGTTGGTTAACCCCAAGTACAAAGCAGTCCTGTCGTCGGGGGTTAGGCACAGTGTAGAGTCCTTAGTATAAAAAAAGGAAGGTTAAAGAGCATCGAAAAGACCTCAGCGTAACTAAACGGTTGCTATGAGTCCCCGTATGAGGGTATTATGGACCATTATTGTGAGTAGTACATATCAGCGACAGTCTGCTACTGTTGCGCAGGTTAAGAAAAAAGCCAGTGGGGTGTTTTCCACTCCAGAAATTCAAATTAATTGTAAAGAAGAAAGATGGAAAGAGCTAGATATGGAATACAGAGGTGATCCATAGGTAGAAATTAGGACCAATGTGTTTGAAACTAGAAACTAACACCAAAGTGTTTGACCTGAAATAGATCCATGCAAAACAAAGATTGCACCTTCTAGGTCTGTAATGTTAGTAAAAACATTATGTAGAGATGATTGGGAGAAAATGGTTGGGATGCCAGCAGACCCTATGTATCCTGCCATCGGTAATGAGCCAGAGAGTGGGGCCCTTATTACAAAAAGAGAAAATATATAGGAAACCAGAGTATACTTATCGGTTATTGTGGGTCCCTACATGAGGATCTTAATTGGACAATTACTGTAGTAGTAATGAACAGGCGGTGTATATCAGTGATGGTCGGCTAAAATTGCGCAGATCAAAGAAAGAAAGATTCAAAGAGGTGTTTTACCTTATAGGCCTGATGTATAATTGATGATGTGATAAGGGAGGTGAGGAGGGTCATCCAAAGGATGGGATGCAGATGTATTAAACAGATGTATTGGGTGACATGTTAGGAGAATATATTGGATCTTTATGAAAAGGGTGCATAGTCCATTTCCTCATTTAGGCCCTTTGGTGTCATGGTCTGTAGAGTATTTGTTATTATTTGTATAGTGACACAAATGAACGATTTGGTAGGTAGACAAGCGCAGAGAAAGAGGCTCAGGTGTAGCAAAGAAGCCAGAGGAGTGGAGGCCGACTGCATGGCGACACATAGATGTCATGTGGAGCCGAGTGGAGAGGAAGCAGCACTTTATGTGAAGCAAAGAAGAGGCAGCCATGAACAGAGGAGTCACAGCTCATGGCATCCCCTCCCCAGCCTGCACGATGGGGGACACGGAGTCCCGATCACACAGGCTATACCGGCACCTCCACAGCCCAGGCAGGTGGGACTGTTTTATTGTCACTGCTGAAACTCGCCAATAGAGGACAGAGATGATGAGTTAGTATGAAGCAATTAGCGGCCCTTAAACTACAGCGTGTGAGGTTCAAGCCCCTGTCAGTGTGAGCTGCGGGGACACCCTGATGTGCTTTTACTTTGGGGTGACAAGCCGCTCTCGGGGTGTCTGTGACGGGAAGAGAGAGGCAGGGCGCCATTGCAGGCTGTTCTATCAGCCCAGTGAGCAGCCCCGGGTGACAGCGCGCTCACAGGTGGCTACAGGGCAGTAGAGGGACCCGGCGAGCTCCGGGGATAGGTTCAGCATCGCCACACGCCGGAGAAATCAGCGTTTTCCCTCCGCCAGAGAAACACAGATCGGCAACAAGGATTCTCCAGCTCCGGTAGCAGAGGCCGTGGGCGTGTCTTAATGTGCAGCCAATCGGTGTGCAGGATTGCGTTGCAGCCTTAGCCAATAGCGGCACAGAGCACGCTCTATATAAGCACTAATGAAGGCGGCGAGCCTGTTCATTTAGCAGCCATGTCCGAGCCTGAGTCTGCCCCAGCCGCCCCTCCCGCAGCGGAGACTCCCGCCAAGAAGAAGCGGCAGCAACCCAAGAAAGCTGGAGCCGCCAAGAAGAGCGGCAGCAAGTCCTCTGGGCCCAGCGTCTCCGAGCTCCTCCTGAAGGCCGTGTCCGCTTGCAAAGAGCGCAGCGGGGCCTCCCTGCCCGCCCTCAAGAAGGCTCTGTCCGCTGCAAACTACGATGTGGACAAGAACAACAGCCGCGTTAAGCTCGCTCTCAAGGCCTTGGTGACCAAAGGAAGCCTCGTCCAGGTCAAAGGCACCGGCGCCTCCGGCTCCTTCAAAATCAACAAGCAGCAGCTCAACCAAGCCGACAAGAAAAAGGCGGCCAAGAAGAAGAGCCCGGCCAAGAAAGCCGCTTCCGCTGCCAAGTCTCCCAAAAAGCCCAAGAAAGCTCCCAGCGCAGCCAAGAGCCCCAAAAAGGCTCCAGCCAAGAAACCGGCAGCTGCCAAAAAGCCTAAAGCCGCCGCTGCAAAGCCCAAGAAGGCTGCCAAGCCCAAGAGCCCGGCTAAGAAAGCTGCCAAGCCCAAGAGCCCGGCAAAGAAGGCTGCCAAGCCCAAGGTGGCCAAGAGCCCGGCCAAGAAGGTGGCCAAGCCCAAGAAAGCTGCGCCCAAGAAGAAGTAATTGCTCCAGGTCGTCGCTACCCCCTGCTTAACACAAAGGCTCTTTTCAGAGCCACCATCTCATCTCCAAAGAGCTGTAACCGATCGCCCGCCTGCCCTACCCTCGTTGCTGCAGGCTCTGATAAACGGTGGGCACCCAGTCCCGGCACTCCTGTAGGCCAGATGTTGCCTATGACCCCGGGTTAAAGTGGCTGGGGGTGTGTGTGACTGGCGCTGAGGTGACCATGCTCCCTCCATCATAGCGTGTGCCGGCTTTTATTGAAATCCCTCCCCAAAGTAGCATTGGCAATGCAAAGGGGGGGGGAGGATCAGAGTACACGGTGGAGCAACGGATATATATATTACCGTTGCTTATGGACAAAGTGAGGGCGGTAACAGATTCTGTCAGTAGCGCCCGGTAGAAACGGCCGATACACATTGGATCATCAGTTAAACTGCCTGTGTGTAACCAAACAGTCTGTGCAATGGCGGCGCTGTGCCAGACCACGTCCTCCCGGCAGCGGGTGAGCGGGGGGCTTGTGGCAATGCAGCATGAAAGGAAGGAGAGTGGGGGACGGGAGTGCGGGCAATGTGCAGCTCTTTTGCAGGAGGATTTGGTGGCTCTTAAAAGAGCCTTTGTGGTTTATGTGGGAGAGGCTGGGGCGCAGGGTGTTTCCTTAGGCCCTCTCTCCGCGGATTCTGCGGGCGAGCTGGATGTCCTTGGGCATGATTGTGACCCTCTTGGCGTGGATGGCGCAGAGGTTGGTGTCCTCGAAGAGTCCGACGAGGTAGGCCTCGCTGGCCTCCTGCAGGGCCATGACGGCAGAGCTCTGGAAGCGCAGATCGGTCTTGAAGTCCTGGGCGATTTCTCGGACGAGACGCTGGAAAGGCAGCTTGCGGATGAGCAGCTCGGTGGACTTCTGGTAGCGTCGGATCTCTCGCAGAGCGACGGTGCCGGGCCGGTAGCGGTGAGGCTTCTTGACTCCGCCAGTGGCCGGGGCGCTCTTCCTGGCCGCCTTGGTGGCCAGCTGCTTGCGGGGAGCTTTGCCGCCGGTGGACTTGCGAGCGGTCTGCTTGGTTCGGGTCATCGCACTGACTGAGCTTCTCTCGCTACACGAACGAAATGAATGCTTATGGCGGGCGGCTCTCTCTTTTATACCCACGCCGCCTGAGTAACGGCTGTGCCAGACACACCCCTTGTTTTGATTGGATAGTTCAAAACGCCCGCCAAAAGCCAAGGAAGACGTTAACAGTAAAGAAAACGATTAGAGCTTAGATGGGAAAAGCGACCCGCTTAGTTCTAGCCAAAACCGCTGTCCTTTCTAGAGTTAAACCAACTTTAAAAACTCTGGAAACTCAGCCTGGAAGCAGCGCGCACTGACTTGAAGCTCCCTCTAATTTCCAGCAGGTGGCGCCGCGCAGACAGTTTTCATTGTAAGGATTTAGAACGCTTTGCTACATTGTATCGCTTCTCTTTCACTGAAGCATTTGTTACAAATCATAGGCCCTGATCAGCCTTCACTTCGCTACTTGGTGTTACTATATTTCCAATTCCTAAAAGTATTCTGTATCTTAACAAACGTCAATCATCACAGTCGCTGTTTCGGAAGGCAATGAGCTGCGGCACCAGCTTTTCAGGGTTCCTAAAATTGTTTTATACATCTATTATACACGCTGACTCGTAGGTTCCTATTTTTTTCTGAAAAATATTCCCAAATATCCTTCCATCACCAGGTATTACATGCTAAAGTAAACGGTGGGGAAAAAACATGATTCTCACCAACCACCGCAGCCCATCAATCCAGGTCATAGTGTCATTCATTCATCAGATTTGCCCATTGACAGAGTTCCAACCAGAGAATGAAACAATGATGTGACCCGCATCTCCAGCCTGTGTGTGTGTGTTTCTTGATTTTGCGGGGGACGGGGTCGTGGTGTGAGCCTAAGTGCACTTACTTCATTTCAAGCTGTTGGGAAATGTCTGAAGTTCGGAGCCTGGATCGTTTGAATGGAAACAATAGATTTGATGTGGAGGGTGCAATCATTTTCTATTTTAGCAGCCTTTAGATGCCCCTAAGCAAGTAGGTGAGGCACTTAAACGTGAGGGCTGGGGCATGTTCCAGAATACTGTAGCTGGCATTGTGATTAACTAGGACAATAATAATATTAATAATAATAAATGCAGAAGACTAGAATCCGGATGAAGCACCTGCCAAAAGAGAAGGCACGATGCTGTGTCAGAACTGGAAAGCTTCTGGCGAGGAGAACACAGATTTGGGCCTCAAAGGTTCGTGAGACTCATTGAAGTACAGAAAGAGAGTTGCTATGGCTAAAGGAAGAAAATGGCGCTAATAGAGCTGAGATCGGGGAAGAGAATAACAGGAAATAAAACAGGAGAAAGGAAACGGATATGACATGACACGAGGTCACTTGTCAGTGTATTGGTGATTACAAAGAAAATCCACAGACATTCAAATCCCATAACTGTCCAACGTTAGGATTAAATAAAATCTCTTCATGGGCAGGATCGCGGCACAAATTTGTGGGGTTGTGACCTTCATTTTTCTAGCAAATTTCCCTCACACATCAGGGCCTTTCTACTTGTACATATGCAGCAATAGCTCTGATTAAAGGAGTTTAGCTCTCGGTGCCGAGCCCAGTAAGTTATTTATCTCATTTTAACTGTTGTATTATATTGCACCTTTCTTAGCAAGGACTGGAAAAGTGGATAGTTTAATTTGGCTCCTACGACCCATGTAATGATGGCCATTTCTGAGCCTTATTCTCCTACGCAGTGCTAAGACTATATCGGCAACCCGGGCTCTGTTGCTGCTCATATCCATGGCGAGATTTCCTGGCTCAGCCTGTGCACATCTTCTACCAACACAATCATATAGAAATATATTGGTTTGCATGTTCCCCCCATATCCCGTGTATCCTTTTACATTCTCTTCTGTCTGCTTTAATTCAATATGTTTAGCTTTTCTTTCTAACTTGGTTCTGTCATGTCTTGTTGAAAGACTTCTCATTGTATTTTTACACTTTCCCTCAATCTCGGTTCTTACTTTCCTTCCTTCTGTTTCTTTTTAAAATGATCATTTTATCTTTCCCACCTTCCTTCAAACTATCTCTCACAATTTCATCCCAACTGATTTTTACTTTCTGTCCATCTCTCTCTCCGTTTAACATCCCTTCCACGTTTCATTGCTCTCTCTCTCTCTCTCTTTTTATACTGCTCCCG
Organism: Gastrophryne carolinensis; assembly: GCA_027917425.1. Classification (NCBI taxonomy): domain Eukaryota; kingdom Metazoa; phylum Chordata; class Amphibia; order Anura; family Microhylidae; genus Gastrophryne; species Gastrophryne carolinensis. Next base: position 628,446,484 of record CM051235.1, read on the forward strand.
TTTTTTCTTCAACCTTCCTTTAATTGCTTTCTCCTTTGTCACATTCTCTGTACACCGTATTTCCATTTGTAGCTGGTTATGACACAATTTAATTTTCTCTTTTCAGATGTTTCATTACATTTCTCTTCTTACCACTGCTTAATCCTTCATTTTCTATATATGCTCCTTCCATCTCTCTTCTCTTTTGGGTTGATCCAGCAACATATTTTTTTTTTTTCAATTCATGAGAAAATGTGTTTACTCACCAAGAAACTCGAATAATTAAAAAAAAAAGTTACTGTGCCGAATCAACCCAAAACCGTCTCTTTTCTGGTGATGGGTTAAGCAGGTCCTCGGTGTATTCCTACCACTGAAGACCTGCAAGTAGATCGGCATCGCCGAGTGTGTGGGGTGATCTGAGAGCACAACACAACCATAAATAGAGACATCATTACAAGGGCTGACCGGGCATTAGACAGACAATGATCAGCCATCACCGAAACAGAATTTCGGCGGGCAATTTCAAATATCACGTGATGGGTGACGTCTATCAAGAGCGGGGACTGAATTGCGGCTATGATTTCCGGAGCAAATTAACGGCCGGTATCATTAGCGAAGTCTTTAGTTATGATAGGTATTTGGAAACGGTCGAGAGAACATGTTCCATCAAGTCTGCACCAGCCAAAACACAATCAGCAAAAAAAAAAAAAAATCAGTGGTCGGCGATTTATATGAAATCGCTGATACGATAAGGTCACAAAAATAAAAAGTACATATGGTATTTATTAAGAAGCAGAGAAAAATATATATGGTGATCGCTTCCAATGAAAATCCTATATTGGGATTGCAGCCATAGGTGGCCGGTTTATCCAGCTAAATGGTGATTATCTGTGGCGTGCGCCTGGAACAAAGGCGGGAACAGAAAGCCAAGCGTTGTGAATTACGGCGGGCAATGTAAAACTAGCCACGTGACGTCACTACGAGCTATACACAGACGGACAACAATGGCGGTTATGGTACAAGCCCTAAAAACGGCTCGTCTCAGCAACCGAGGAGCGGGGGATATTTTAACGTTTAACCGTGTTTCATGGAGAACGTGTCGTTATGTGTGTGTCAGGAATTTGGTGATAGTTTAGTAGCTCTTTGTGGAGAAAGTGGGTGGCTCTGAAAAGAGCCTTTGTGTTGTGCAGTGGGGGTGGGGTGAGTTTATTTGCCCTTGGCAGGCTTGGCGTGGCTCTCGGTCTTCTTGGGCAGCAGCACGGCCTGGATGTTGGGCAGGACGCCGCCCTGGGCGATAGTGACCCCACCGAGCAGCTTGTTGAGCTCCTCGTCGTTGCGCACTGCCAGCTGCAAGTGTCGGGGGATGATGCGGGTCTTCTTGTTGTCCCGGGCAGCGTTGCCGGCCAGCTCGAGAATCTCAGCAGTCAGGTACTCGAGCACGGCAGCCAGGTAGACGGGAGCTCCGGCGCCCACCCGCTCGGCATAGTTGCCCTTCCTGAGCAGACGGTGGACACGGCCAACGGGGAACTGGAGACCGGCCCGGGAGGAGCGGGTCTTGGCCTTAGCACGAGCCTTACCACCTTGCTTGCCGCGTCCAGACATGATGAAAGTGAGACAACGATCCGCGCTCACTCAATGCGAGAATGACTCTGACAAGCCGCCCCTTCCCATTTCTACCTTTGCAATAGGAGGCGTGCGCTGCTGCCATTGGACGCTCCACAGCCCAGCCATAGGCGTGTGGATTTCTGAAATGCACCAATCAGAGGAGACTGGGAGGAGCAAAGTGACATCACTGCTGTGGGCGTTAGTTTTCCCCACCAATAATACTTTGAGCGACCAGGAATACTCGTTAGCATAAGGGGCCTATAAGAGCAGCAGCAGAGGGCTGGACGAGCACATTGTCTCCGACCAATAGACGAGTGTTAGCTGCAGTCATGCCTGAGCCAGCCAAGTCCGCCCCAGCACCCAAGAAGGGCTCCAAGAAAGCGGTGAGCAAGAGCCAGAAGAAAGATGGCAAGAAGCGTAGGAAGACCAGGAAGGAGAGCTACTCCATCTACGTCTACAAGGTGCTCAAGCAGGTCCACCCTGACACCGGCATCTCCTCCAAGGCCATGAGCATCATGAACTCCTTCGTCAATGACATCTTCGAGCGCATCGCCAGCGAGGCTTCCCGCCTGGCTCACTACAACAAGCGCTCCACCATCAGCTCCCGGGAGATCCAGACTGCCGTCCGCCTGCTACTGCCTGGTGAGCTGGCTAAGCACGCCGTCTCCGAGGGCACCAAGGCCGTCACCAAGTACACCAGCGCCAAGTAATCGCTCTCTCCTGTTCCTAAAACAAACCAAAGGCTCTTTTAAGAGCCACCCACAGTTTCCCAGCAGAGCTACGTTATGCCATTGTATGTCCATACGTATAGATGATTGCATGGAATGCTTTGTGGTGACTTATTTTACCAGCTTTCATGGGGGAAAGGGTTTTAACGCACGCGACATACTACAGGGACCTGGATAATACTGATGACAGTCCGGGGGGCGGGATAGTTTGGCTTGCCTTCAAGATTGAGCAGCATGTGGGAGATGGGGTTAAACAAAAAAAAGGAAATCTGTTTACACACATTGTCCCGGGTCAGAAAACATAGGCGGGTCACCGCTATCAGTTACATAAACCTTTCCCGGTCCACGATCACAGGGCGCCCTTATGCGGCGAGCTTCATTTTGCAGCCACTAAAAGGCAAGCCGCTCTATGTATATTCTTATTGGAGACTTATCTGCGCTAAAATGACTGGTTAAAAGCCAAACAGCTGCAATGACAAATGATTTGCCAGTACACAGGGAAACTACTTTAATTCTGCTGGGGCCTAAAGAATTGAGATGAGTCCACAGCATATGCACAATATAGGATCCCACAATAATCAGTGCAGCGCCAGCACGGACTTGTACGCAAGTACCAATCACGTGCTATTGTATAGTGAATGAATGAATAGCGCTATGGCGTCCCCAAAAGCGAATATACAGCTCTTTGTAGGAAGTAGTGGGTGGCCCTTAACCTCCCTGGCGTTCTGATACCGACAAATGCAATGGCAACGAAAGCGTTGCCATTGCATTTGTCTCTGACGAAGGGCTCCGCCCCCATGAGCCTCTGCGGCTCACAGAGACGGAACCCGGAAGCAGAGACGGGCGCCGCAGCCGCGGCTCTCACCTGCGATCGCGGCGGAGACATCGCTGGATCGCAGGGAGAAGGTAAGGAGGCTGCGCCGCCCGCTTTTGCTCCCTAATCGATCCCGAGCGTGACTCGGGGTCACCGCCACTTACTGCGCAAATTGACCCAGAGTCACGCTCGGGATCACCGCCAAGGGGGTTAAAAGGACCGTTGGCTTGCTGCTATGGGGTAAGAAGGAGCGAGTGGGTGGGTGGGTTTAGCCTCCGAAGCCGTAGAGAGTGCGTCCCTGTCGCTTGAGAGCATAGACGACATCCATGGCGGTGACGGTCTTGCGCTTGGCGTGCTCGGTGTAGGTGACAGCGTCACGGATCACGTTCTCCAGGAAGACCTTGAGCACCCCGCGGGTCTCCTCGTAGATGAGGCCGGAGATGCGCTTGACACCCCCTCTCCGAGCCAGGCGGCGGATGGCGGGCTTGGTGATGCCCTGGATGTTATCACGCAGCACCTTCCTGTGCCTCTTGGCGCCTCCTTTCCCCAGGCCCTTCCCGCCTTTGCCTCTTCCAGACATCTCCAATTCAGCTGCTGCTTTCTCTCGCTCAGACAACTGCTCCCAACCGTTCTCCAGCCCCTCCTTATATACAGCCGGAGCGGACCTGATGGGAGACTGCACAGAAATGGGCGGGGCTTCCGCGCTCGTTGTGCCTTGTGCAGGAACAAAGCCATGAGCGGCCCTCGGGCTCCTAGCGAACATTTACACCGACAGTCTGAGCACTGCTCAAGTCCACACAGCTCTGAAAGTGATCTCCACCCGCATTGCGGTCCCTTCATTAGAACCTGCGCCGAACAACACACATTTGGGATGGAAGGAGATAACAATAACGAGAGCTAAGGGGAAGACGTAGTAATATGTGTGTTTCGCTCATGCAGTTACAGCAATGAATATTACAAGAGGGGAAATACCCGGCATTTCAAACGCCATAGAAACGGTGACTATGCATCATGGTGGGTTTTCTTATGCGCCAATCACATTTTGGGCGGGAAATTTGAAATGACATTTCCTCCAATCGTGGGCGAGTAGGGAAAGCCTTTCCCAGCCTCCTTTGCGGCGTGCTCTCCCGCCCTTAGCCACCAGGCGGCGCTGTTGCAGCACTATCTGTTCCAGTCTTCCTTCTGCTCAATGCGGCCGCTGACTGTTAAGAAGAAGCTTCCGGGGAAACGGACACAAGTGAATTGGCGGCCACTACACCCCAAAACATTGGGCCCCTCACAGCACTAAACACGCACATCTGACCCCGAAAAGCACAAACTATTATTATGTCATATTATCATGTGTTTTATTTCCATGACACGCAGGAGGAAAGCACCAAGTGCTTAAAGGACAAAGCCACATCCTATACAGTGGCATTGAAGCCTCCCACCAATGTCAGGATCATACACCTGTAGCGAGGAGACTTCTCTATGGCCACAAACATGGAGCAAAGCGACTCCCTAGACCAGCTGTCCCCACATCTATGGGACTGACCGAGGCCTCCCTCATAATACAATGTACTGACCCCATAACCCTCCATATATTCCTATAGAGTGGCCACTAGGGGGAAGTGACCCCATAACCCTCCATATATTCCTATAGAGTGGCCACTAGGGGGAAGTGACCCCATAACCCTCCATATATTCCTATAGAGAGGACACTAGGGGGAAGTGACACCATAACCCTCCATATATTCCTATAGAGAGGCCACTAGGGGGAAGTGACCCCATAACCCTCCATATATTCCTATAGAGAGGCCACTAGGGGGAGGTGACACCATAACCCTCCATATATTCCTATAGAGAGGCCACTAGGGGGAAGTGACCCATAACCCCCCCATATATTCCTATAGAGAGTCCACTAGGGGGAAGTGACACCATAACCCGCCATATATTCCTATAGAGAGGCCACTAGGGGGAGGTGACACCATAACCCTCCATATATTCCTATAGAGAGGCCACTAGGGGGCAGTGACCCCATAACCCTCCATATATTCCTATAGAGAGGCCACTAGGGGGAGGTGACACCATAACCCTCCATATATTCCTATAGAGAGGCCACTAGGGGGAAGTGACACCATAACCATCCATATATTCCTATAGAGAGGCCACTAGGGGGAAGTGACACCATAACCCTCCATATATTCCTATAGAGAGGCCACTAGGGGGCAGTGACCCCATAACCCTCCATATATTCCTATAGAGAGGCCACTAGGGGGAAGTGACACCATAACCCTCCATATATTCCTATAGAGAGGCCACTAGGGGGAGGTGACACCATAACCCTCCATATATTCCTATAGAGAGGCCACTAGGGGGAAGTGACCCATAACCCTCCATACATTCCTATAGAGAGGCCACTAGGGGGAAGTGACCCATAACCCTCCATATATTCCTATAGAGAGGCCACTAGGGGGAAGTGACCCATAACCCTCCATACATTCCTATAGAGAAGCCACTGGGGGGAAGTGACACCATAACCCTCCATATATTCCTATAGAGAGGCCATTAGGGGGAAGTGAGCCATAACTCTCCATATATTCCTATAGAGAGGCCACTAGGGGGAAGTGACATCATGACCCTCCATATATTCCTATAGAGAGGCCACTAGGGGGAGGTGACACCATAACCCTCCATATATTCCTATAGAGAGGCCACTAGGGGGAAGTGACCCATAACCCCCCATATATTCCTATAGAGTGTCCACTAGGGGGAAGTGACACCATAACCCACCATATATTCCTATAGAGAGGCCACTAGGGGGAAGTGACCACATAACCCTCCATATATTCCTATAGAGAGGCCACTAGGGGGAGGTGACACCATAACCCTCCATATATTCCTATAGAGAGGCCACTAGGGGGAAGTGACCCATAACCCTCCATATATTCTTATAAAGAGGCCACTAGGGGGCAGTGACCCATAACCCTCCATATATTCCTATAGAGAGGCCACTAGGGGGAAGTGACCCATAACCCTCCATATATTCCTATAGAGAGGCCACTAGGGGGAAGTGACCCATAACCCTCCATATATTCCTATAGAGAGGCCACTAGGGGGAAGTGACCCATTACCCTCCATATATTCCTATAGAGAGGCCACTAGGGGGAGGTGACACCATAACCCTCCATATATTCCTATAGAGAGGCCACTAGGGGGAAGTGACCCATAACCCTCCATTTATTCCTATAGAGAGGCCACTAGGGGGAAGTGACCCCATAACTCTCCATATATTCCTATAGAGAGGCCACTAGGGGGTAGTGACCCATAACCCTCCATATATTCCTATAGAGAGGCCCCTGGGGGGAAGTGACACCATAACCCTCCATATATTCCTATAGAGAGGCCCCTGGGGGGAAGTGACACCATAACCCTCCATATATTCCTATAGAGAGGCCACTAGGGGGAAGTGACACCATAACCCTCCATATATTCCTATAGAGAGGCCACTCGGGGGTGGAGACCCCATAATTCTCCATATATTCCTATAGAGAGGACACTAGGGGGAAGTGACCCATAACCCTCCATATATTCCTATAGAGAGGCCACTAGAAGGTGGTGACCTCATAACCCTCCATATATTCCTATAGAGAGGCCACTAGGGGGAAGTGACCACATAACCCTCCATATATTCCTATAGAGAGGCCACTAGGAGGAAGTGACCCCTTAACCCTCCATATATTCCTATAGAGAGGCCACTAGGGGGAGGTGACACCATAACCCTCCATATATTCCTATAGAGAGGCCACTAGAGGGACGTGACCCATAACCCTCCATATATTCCTATAGAGAGGCCACTAGGGGGAAGTGACACCATAACCCGCCATATATTCCTATAGAGAGGCCACTAGGGGGAGGTGACCCCATAACCCTCCATATATTCCTATAGAGAGGCCACTAGGGGGAAGTGATTCCATAACCCTCCATATATTCCTATAGAGAGGCCACTAGGGGGAAGTGATTCCATAACCCTCCATATATTCCTATAGAGAGGCTACACCATAACTCTCCATATATTCCTATAGAGAGGCCACTAGGGGGAAGTGACCTATAAATAAATAAATAAATAAATAAATAAATAAATATATATATATATATATATATATATTCCTATAGAGAGGCCAGTAGGGGGAATTGACCCCATAACCCTCTATATATCCTATAGCGAGGCCACTAGAAGGTGGTGACCCCATAACCCCCCCCCCCCCCCATAACTCTGCATATATTCCTCTAGAGAGGCCTCCTGTGGTCCTCTACCCATACAATACACTATTGTGCTTATTATATGTTTATATTATATTCTACATCAGTGTGTGTGTGTAATGTGCTTCATCATGTGTGACTATACAATACAATACAATACAATACAATACAATACAATACAATACAATACAATACAATACAATACAATACAATACATGGCCATTTGTGGAGTAGCGCTCTTTTTATTAAGTGACCTTCCAGCCCCAGGCCTTCACTTTTATAGGAGAACCCAGAGAGGCCCCGCCTCTCAGTATAAAAGGCCACTCCCCACCTCTCGGTAGGAATTTCCTAGGCCCGGGCCCAGGGATGAAGGAGGGGAACATGTGACCGTGGAGCGCCAATAGTTGCACTGATGGATGAGGAAAGGTAAGTATAAATTAAAGTGCTACTACAGGCAAAGTTAATTGTTACAACATTGTCTCGGGCTCCTGCCCCTCTCTCTCTCTGCTTCCTCCCGTCCCTCTCTCTCTGCTTTCTCCTGCCCCTCTGTCTCTGTCTCCTCCTGCCCCACTCTCTGCTTCCTCCTGCCCTCTCTCTCTGTCTCCTCCCGCCCCTCTCTCTCTGCTTCCTCCTGCCCCTCTCTCTCTGCTTCCTCCCGCCCCTCTCTCTCTGCTTCCTCCTGCCCCTCTCTCTCTGTCTCCTCCTGCCCCTCTCTCTCTCTCTCTCTGCTTCCTCCCGCCCCTCTGTCTCTGTCTCCTCCCGCCCCTCTCTCTGCTTCCTCCTGCCCCTCTCTCTCTGTCTCCTCCTGCCCCTCTCTCTCTCTCTGCTTCCTCCTGCCCCTCTCTCTGCTTCCTCCCGCCCCTCTCTCTCTGTCTCCTCCTGCCCCTCTCCCTCTCTCTGCTTCCTCCTGCCCCTCTCTCTGCTTCCTCCCGCCCCTCTCTCTCTGTCTCCTCCTGCCCCTCTCTCTGCTTCCTCCTGCCCCTCTCTCTCTGTCTCCTCCTGCCCCTCTCTCTCTCTCTGCTTCCTCCTGCCCCTCTCTCTGCTTCCTCCTGCCCCTCTCTCTCTCTGCTTCCTCCTGCCCCTCTCTCTCTCTGCTTCCTACTGCCCCTCTCTCTCTGTCTCCTCCCGCCCCTCTCTCTCTGCTTCCTCCTGCCCCTCTCTCTGCTTCCTCCTGCCCCTCTCTCTCTGCTTCTTCCCGCCCCTCCCTCTGCTTCCTCCTGCCCCTTTCTCTCTGCTTCTTCCCGCCCCTCCCTCTGCTTCCTCCTGCCCCTCTCTCTCTGCTTCCTCCTGCCCCTCTCTCTCTGCTTCCTCCGTTCCCTCTCTCTCTGCTTCCTCCTGCCCCTCTCTCTCTGCTTCCTCCCATCCCTCTCTCTGCTTCCTCCTGCCCCTCTGTCTCTGCTTCCTCCCGCCCTCTCTCTCTGCTTCCTCCTGCCCCTCTCTCTTCCTCCTCCTGACCCTCCCATTAAGCACTGAAAGGCCTTAGACAGCCAGTGCAAGATGCTGACCATAGAAGCAGTTTCATTGATCCCCTAAAGTGCTTTTACTGCCTGTGGAGGAATGTATCAGCAGTAGAAGTCTCTTTCAGTCTCAAAGGCCTGTGACAGCCAGCTGAGGTGGGTAGCAGCAGCAGCAGCATGCTCTTTGAGCCCCTAATGGCCTGTTACAGACAGTGGTGGAGGGTAACATCAGCAAAAGTCTCCGTAAGACTCTTAGGTCTGTGAAAGCCAGAGTATAGTAACAGCAGCAGCAGCAGTCTCCCTGGGCACCGAAAAACCTGTGACAGCCAGTGGAAGAGGGTAACAGCAGTGGCAGTTTCTTTGAGCCTCTTAGTCCTGTGAAAGCTAATGGAGGGTGGTAGTGAGCCACTTAATGCTTGTGACAGCCAGTGGAGAGGAGTATTAGCAGCATCATACTTGAGCCCCAAAAAATGGAGGATAGTGGTAGCAGCAGCAGCAACAGCCTCACTGAGCCCCAAAAGGCCTCTGACAGCCAATGGACAAAGGTGACAGCAGCAGTAGTCTCTCAGTCTCACCTTAATTCCCATGACAGCAATAGGAAGAGAGTAACAGCAACAGCAGCAACAGCAGCAACAGCAGCAGCAGTATCATTAAGCCTCTAAAAGCCAGTGGCAGCCAGAGGAGGGGGATATCAGCAATAACATTTTCACAGAGACCATAAAGCCTGGGACAGTCAGTGGAGGTGGATATAAGTAGCCAGAGACTTACTGGGCCCCTAAAGGCCTTGTGATATGATAGCAAAAGCAGCAGCATCATAGAATCCATGAGGCCTGTGACTGCTAAAGGAGGTGGGTTGGCAACAGGCAATCCTTCTCTGAGTGTCTAAGGCTTGTGACAGCCAGTGGAGAGGGGTAGCAGCAGCAGAAGTCCCATTGAGCCCCTAAGGCCTCTGACAACCATGGGTGGGGGATAACAGCCGTCATAGCCTCATAGAGCTGTTTTTTTACAGCCATTGGAGGAATGTGACAGAGCCAGCAGATCCATTGAGCCCCTAAAGGTCTATTGAAGCCAGTGAGGGAGGGTAACTGCAACAACAGTCACTTAGAGTCTCTAAGGCCTGTGAATGCCTGTGGAGGAAGGTAACAGCAGCAACAGCAGCATCAATCTCATAGAATCCATGAGGCCTGTGACTGGCGCACATGCAGACTGTGTTTCACTGCCATGCTCAATGATCTCTTCATGTGAAGCAGACAAATGCATTGATCACCAATAGGAGCTCTTTTGGGCAAGATTGAACAAAATCGTAACAAAGGGGGTCACACCGTCCAGGTTGGACTTTGGGATGGTCTGCACTGATCACACCTTTGGGGAGGGGTGTTATGAGCTCCTGCTAAAGCTGAGCTCACCCCGTCACCTGAGACGACACTTTCACATAACTTTTCATAGCATAACAATCAGATTTTGGCCTATACCATCAGCTAGGAAATCATTTACCAGAACTCATCTTATGCTACTAGACCAGCATACTCCTTCCAAGAGCATGGAAAACCTAAGGCTTTTTCCAGAACTACATGCCACAGGAATGGAGACTTGACCCACAAGATACAATCGGGGACATCAGCGACAAGACAATATGTAGGATAGGGTTTTTGTTGGTTTCAGTAGCGTAGACTAGATAATGAGATCTACACAAAGGTTTCCAATGAGGAATGGAGCAGGGCTGATAATGTTATTATAGATAAATTGAGAAACAATAGTGAACAAATAAGTTCCAGAGGTGAACAGACCAGAATAGAACAATGCTAATGAGATATAGTGTGAATGGGATCCGACATAACAATGGGATAAGCAATTCAGGACGCACATTTGTTAAAGTTAAAGTTGCTGTGTATGATATTATTACAAGATCAGATGAAAAACGTCTCTGGCACATGCCTCTACTACAAAGCACAGTACATAGTTCTAGCAGGGAAGCTTGCTACAATGGCTGTAAGCTGTAATGAGAGATGCCCCCACGGGGTGTAAGCTGTAATAAGGGGTGCCTGCACTGCCTGTACTGAGGGATGCCCCACTGGCTGTACTGAGGGATGCCCCACTGTCTGTCAGATTTACTGAGGGAGGCCCCCACTGGCTCTAAGCTGTGCTGAGGGATGACCGCACTGTCTCTAAGCTGTACTGAGGGGTGCCCCCACTGGATTCTCTGACGGATGCCCCTACTGGTGGTTCTGAGGTATGCCCTTACTGGCTGTACTGAGGGATGCCCCCACTGGCTGTACTGAGGGATGCCCCCACTGGCTGTACTGAGGGATGCCCCAACTGGCTGCAAGCTGTAATAAGGGATGCCCCCACTGGTTGTAAGCTGTAATGAGGTATGCCCCCACTGTCTGTTCTGAGGGATGCCCCCACTGGATGTACTGAGGGATGCCCCTCTCCCTATCTCATCCCGCCTCTCTCTCTGCTTTCTCCTGCCCCTCTCTCTGTCTCCTCCTGCCCCTCTCTCTGTCTCCTCCTGCCCCTCTCTCTGCTTTCTCCTGCCCCTCTCTCTGTCTCCTCCTGCCCCTCTCTCTGTCTCCTCCTGCCCCTCTCTCTGCTTTCTCCTGCCCCTCTCTCTGTCTCCTCCTGCCCCTCTCTCTGTCTCCTCCTGCCCCTCTCTCTGTCTCCTCCTGCCCCTCTCTCTGTCTCCTCCTGCCCTCTCTCTGCTTCCTCCTGCCCCTCTCTCTGTCTCCTCCTGCCTCTCTCTCTCTGTTTCCTCGGCCCCTCTCTCTCTGTCTCCTCCTGCCCCTCTCTCTCTGTTTCCTCGGCCCCTCTCTCTTCCTCCTCCTGACCCTCTCTCTCTGCTTTCTCCTGCCCCTCTCTCTGTCTCCTCCTGCCCCTCTCTCTGTCTCCTCCTGCCCCTCTCTCTGCTTCCTCCTGCCCCTCTCTCTGTCTCCTCCTGCCTCTCTCTCTCTGTTTCCTCGGCCCCTCTCTCTCTGTCTCCTCCTGCCCCTCTCTCTCTGTTTCCTCGGCCCCTCTCTCTGTCTCCTCCTGACCCTCTCCTTAAGCCCGAAAGGCCTTATACAGTCAGTGCAAGATGTTGACAGTAGAAGCAGTTTCATTGATCCCCTAAAGTGCTTTTTACAGCCTGTGGAGGAATGTATCAGCAGCAGAAGTCTCTCTCAGTCTCAAGGCCTGTGTCTATAAGGCCTGTGACAGCCAGAGGAGGGGGATAGCACTAGAGATGAGCGAGTAGTATTCGACCGAGTCGGTATTCGATCGAATACTACGCTATTCGTCATACTCGATTTCGATCGAGTACATCGGCGATGGCGCACTCACAATTCGTTTCCCCTCACACCTTCCCTGGCGCGTTTTTTACACCAATCACCATGCAGGGGGGGTGGGACAGGTCCTGGGAGGACGCTGGCATCGCGAGAACGGCGTCTACACGCATTGGCTGGAAAAACCATGTGACCTCGAATCTACAAAACTCAGCACTTCCTCTTCGTCAGCATTAGCAGCTTGAACTTAGTGAGGGATAGACGCTCACAGCAGGGAAAGACAGGCTGTCGCTGGCAGGGCCCCAGAAGCTCGGAATATCGCATTTACCACCATATATACCAGCTACCAGAAGACAAGAGAGTCATTAAGAGCCCTTATTAGGGCTACTACGCTGAACAGTATATAGCTCATATGTAGGCAGGCAGGGCCCCAGAAGCTCAGAATATCACATTTACCACCATATACCACCATTTACCACCTTTAAGCTTCCCTTACTGCTGGGGTAACACACTGTAACAAACCTCCTCCTGTAAGCTTCCCTTACTGCTGGGGTGACACACTGTAACAAACCTCCTCCTGTAAGCTTCCCTGACTGCTGGGGTGACACAATGTAACAAACCTCCTCCTTTAAGCTTCCCTTACTGCTGGGGTAACACACTGTAAGAAACCTCCTCCTGTAAGCTTCCCTTACTGCTGGGGTGACACACTGTAACAAACCTCCTCCTGTAAGCTTCCCTTACTGCTGGGGTGACACACTGTAACAAACCTCCTCCTGTAAGCTTCCCTGACTGCTGGGGTGACACAATGTAACAAACCTCCTCCTGTAAGCTTCCCTTACTGCTGGGGTGACACACTGTAACAAACCTCCTCCTGTAAGCTTCCCTGACTGCTGGGGTGACACAATGTAACAAACCTCCTCCTTTAAGCTTCCCTTACTGCTGGGGTAACACACTGTAACAAACCTCCTCCTGTAAGCTTCCCTTACTGCTGGGGTGACACAATGTAACAAACCTCCTCCTGTAAGCTTCCCTTTCTGCTGGGGTGACACACTGTAACAAACCTCCTCCTGTAAGCTTCCCTTACTGCTGGGGTGACACAATGTAACAAACCTCCTCCTGTAAGCTTCCCTTACTGCTGGAGTAACACACTGTAACAAACCTCCTCCTGTAAGCTTCCCTTACTTCTGGGGTGACACACTGTAACAAACCTCCTCCTGTAAGCTTCCCTTACTTCTGGGGTGACACACTGTAACAAACCTCCTCCTGTAAGCTTCCCTTACTGCTGGGGTGACACACTGTAACAAACCTCCTCCTGTAAGCTTCCCTGACTGCTGGGGTGACACAATGTAACAAACCTCCTCCTTTAAGCTTCCCTTACTGCTGGGGTAACACACTGTAACAAACCTCCTCCTGTAAGCTTCCCTTACTGCTGGGGTGACACACTGTAACAAACCTCCTCCTGTAAGCTTCCCTTACTGCTGGGGTAACACACTGTAACAAACCTCCTCCTGTAAGCTTCCCTTACTGCTGGGGTGACACACTGTAACAAACCTCCTCCTGTAAGCTTCCCTTACTGCTGGGGTGACACACTGTAACAAACCTCCTCCTGTAAGCTTCCCTTACTGCTAGGGTGACACACTGTAACAAACCTCCTCCTGTAAGCTTCCCTGACTGCTGGGGTGACACAATGTAACAAACCTCCTCCTGTAAGCTTCCCTGACTGCTGGGGTGACACAATGTAACAAACCTCCTCCTGTAAGCTTCCCTGACTGCTGGGGTAACACACTGTAACAAACCTCCTCCTGTAAGCTTCCCTTACTGCTGGGGTGACACACTGTAACAAACCTCCTCCTGTAAGCTTCCCTTTCTGCTGGGGTGACACACTGTAACAAACCTCCTCCTGTAAGCTTCCCTTACTGCTGGGGTGACACAATGTAACAAACCTCCTCCTGTAAGCTTCCCTTACTGCTGGGGTAACACACTGTAACAAACCTCCTCCTGTAAGCTTCCCTTACTTCTGGGGTGACACACTGTAACAAACCTCCTCCTGTAAGCTTCCCTTACTTCTGGGGTGACACACTGTAACAAACCTCCTCCTGTAAGCTTCCCTTACTGCTGGGGTGACACACTGTAACAAACCTCCTCCTGTAAGCTTCCCTGACTGCTGGGGTGACACAATGTAACAAACCTCCTCCTTTAAGCTTCCCTTACTGCTGGGGTAACACACTGTAACAAACCTCCTCCTGTAAGCTTCCCTTACTGCTGGGGTGACACACTGTAACAAACCTCCTCCTGTAAGCTTCCCTTACTGCTGGGGTAACACACTGTAACAAACCTCCTCCTGTAAGCTTCCCTTACTGCTGGGGTGACACACTGTAACAAACCTCCTCCTGTAAGCTTCCCTTACTGCTGGGGTGACACACTGTAACAAACCTCCTCCTGTAAGCTTCCCTTACTGCTAGGGTGACACACTGTAACAAACCTCCTCCTGTAAGCTTCCCTGACTGCTGGGGTGACACAATGTAACAAACCTCCTCCTGTAAGCTTCCCTGACTGCTGGGGTGACACAATGTAACAAACCTCCTCCTTTAAGCTTCCCTTACTGCTGGGGTAACACACTGTAACAAACCTCCTCCTGTAAGCTTCCCTTACTGCTGGGGTGACACACTGTAACAAACCTCCTCCTGTAAGCTTCCCTTACTGCTGGGGTGACACACTGTAACAAACCTCCTCCTGTAAGCTTCCCTGACTGCTGGGGTGACACAATGTAACAAACCTCCTCCTGTAAGCTTCCCTTACTGCTGGGGTGACACACTGTAACAAACCTCCTCCTGTAAGCTTCCCTGACTGCTGGGGTGACACACTGTAACAAACCTCCTCCTTTAAGCTTCCCTTACTGCTGGGGTAACACACTGTAACAAACCTCCTCCTGTAAGCTTCCCTTACTGCTGGGGTGACACACTGTAACAAACCTCCTCCTGTAAGCTTCCCTGACTGCTGGGGTGACACAATGTAACAAACCTCCTCCTGTAAGCTTCCCTTACTGCTGGGGTGACACACTGTAACAAACCTCCTCCTTTAGGCTTCCCTTACTGCTGGGGCGACACAATGTAACAAACCTCTTCCTTTAAGTTTCCCTTACTGCTGGGGTAACACACTGTAACAAACCTCCTCCTGTAAGCTTCTCTGACTGCTGGGGTGACACACTGTAACAAACCTCCTCCTGTAAGCTTCCCTTACTGCTGGGGTGACACACTGTAACAAACCTCCTCCTGTAAGCTTCCCTGACTGCTGGGGTGACACACTGTAACAAACCTCCTCCTGTAAGCTTCCCTTACTGCTGGGGTGACACACTGTAACAAACCTCCTCCTTTAAGCTTCCCTTACTGCTGGGGTGACACAATGTAACAAACCTCCTCCTTTAAGTTTCCCTTACTGCTGGGGTAACACACTGTAACAAACCTCCTCCTGTAAGCTTCCCTTACTGCTGGGGTGACACACTGTAACAAACCTCCTCCTGTAAGCTTCCCTGACTGCTGGGGTGACACAATGTAACAAACCTCCTCCTTTAAGCTTCCCTTACTGCTGGGGTAACACACTGTAACAAACCTCCTCCTGTAAGCTTCCCTTACTACTGGGGTGACACACTGTAACAAACCTCCTCCTGTAAGCTTCCCTTACTGCTGGGGTAACACACTGTAACAAACCTCCTCCTGTAAGCTTCCCTTACTGCTGGGGTGACACACTGTAACAAACCTCCTCCTGTAAGCTTCCCTGACTGCTGGGGTGACACACTGTAACAAACCTCCTCCTGTAAGCTTCCCTTACTGCTGGGGTGACACACTGTAACAAACCTCCTCCTGTAAGCTTCCCTTACTGCTGGGGTGACACACTGTAACAAACCTCCTCCTGTAAGCTTCCCTGACTGCTGGGGTGACACAATGTAACAAACCTCCTCCTGTAAGCTTCCCTTACTGCTGGGGTGACACAATGTAACAAACCTCCTCCTGTAAGCTTCCCTTACTGCTGGGGTGACACACTGTAACAAACCTCCTCCTTTAAGCTTCCCTTACTGCTGGGGTGACACAATGTAACAAACCTCCTCCTTTAAGTTTCCCTTACTGCTGGGGTAACACACTGTAACAAACCTCCTCCTGTAAGCTTCCCTTACTGCTGGGGTGACACACTGTAACAAACCTCCTCCTGTAAGCTTCCCTTACTGCTGGGGTGACACACTGTAACAAACCTCCTCCTTTAAGCTTCCCTTACTGCTGGGGTAACACACTGTAACAAACCTCCTCCTGTAAGCTTCCCTTACTACTGGGGTGACACACTGTAACAAACCTCCTCCTGTAAGCTTCCCTTACTGCTGGGGTAACACACTGTAACAAACCTCCTCCTGTAAGCTTCCCTTACTGCTGGGGTGACACACTGTAACAAACCTCCTCCTGTAAGCTTCCCTGACTGCTGGGGTGACACACTGTAACAAACCTCCTCCTGTAAGCTTCCCTTACTGCTGGGGTGACACACTGTAACAAACCTCCTCCTGTAAGCTTCCCTTACTGCTGGGGTGACACACTGTAACAAACCTCCTCCTGTAAGCTTCCCTGACTGCTGGGGTGACACAATGTAACAAACCTCCTCCTGTAAGCTTCCCTTACTGCTGGGGTGACACAATGTAACAAACCTCCTCCTGTAAGCTTCCCTTACTGCTGGGGTGACACACTGTAACAAACCTCCTCCTTTAAGCTTCCCTTACTGCTGGGGTGACACAATGTAACAAACCTCCTCCTTTAAGTTTCCCTTACTGCTGGGGTAACACACTGTAACAAACCTCCTCCTGTAAGCTTCCCTTACTGCTGGGGTGACACACTGTAACAAACCTCCTCCTGTAAGCTTCCCTTACTGCTGGGGTGACACACTGTAACAAACCTCCTCCTGTAAGCTTCCCTTACTGCTGGGGTGACACAATGTAACAAACCTCCTCCTTTAAGCTTCCCTTACTGCTGGGGTGACACACTGTAACAAACCTCCTCCTGTAAGCTTTCCTGACTGCTGGGGTGACACACTGTAACAAACCTCCTCCTGTAAGCTTCCCTGACTGCTGGGGTGACACAATGTAACAAACCTCCTCCTGTAAGCTTCCCTGACTGCTGGGGTGACACAATGTAACAAACCTCCTCCTGTAAGCTTCCCTTACTGCTGGGGTAACACACTGTAACAAACCTCCTCCTGTAAGCTTCCCTTACTGCTGGGGTGACACACTGTAACAAACCTCCTCCTGTAAGCTTCCCTTACTGCTGGGGTGACACACTGTAACAAACCTCCTCCTGTAAGCTTCCCTGACTGCTGGGGTGACACAATGTAACAAACCTCCTCCTGTAAGCTTCCCTTACTGCTGGGGTGACACACTGTAACAAACCTCCTCCTGTAAGCTTCCCTGACTGCTGGGGTGACACACTGTAACAAACCTCCTCCTTTAAGCTTCCCTTACTGCTGGGGTAACACACTGTAACAAACCTCCTCCTGTAAGCTTCCCTTACTGCTGGGGTGACACACTGTAACAAACCTCCTCCTGTAAGCTTCCCTGACTGCTGGGGTGACACAATGTAACAAACCTCCTCCTTTAAGCTTCCCTTACTGCTGGGGTGACACAATGTAACAAACCTCTTCCTTTAAGTTTCCCTTACTGCTGGGGTAACACACTGTAACAAACCTCCTCCTGTAAGCTTCTCTGACTGCTGGGGTGACACACTGTAACAAACCTCCTCCTGTAAGCTTCCCTTACTGCTGTGGTGACACACTGTAACAAACCTCCTCCTGTAAGCTTCCCTGACTGCTGGGGTGACACAATGTAACAAACCTCCTCCTTTAAGCTTCCCTTACTGCTGGGGTAACACACTGTAACAAACCTCCTCCTGTAAGCTTCCCTTACTACTGGGGTGACACACTGTAACAAACCTCCTCCTGTAAGCTTCCCTTACTGCTGGGGTAACAC
Source organism: Gastrophryne carolinensis (assembly GCA_027917425.1). NCBI lineage: Eukaryota > Metazoa > Chordata > Amphibia > Anura > Microhylidae > Gastrophryne > Gastrophryne carolinensis. Next base: position 628,464,564 of record CM051235.1, read on the forward strand.
ACTGTAACAAACCTCCTCCTGTAAGCTTGCCTTACTGCTGGGGTGACACACTGTAACAAACCTCCTCCTGTAAGCTTCCCTGACTGCTGGGGTGACACACTGTAACAAACCTCCTCCTGTAAGCTTCCCTTACTGCTGGGGTGACACACTGTAACAAACCTCCTCCTGTAAGCTTCCCTTACTGCTGGGGTGACACACTGTAACAAACCTCCTCCTGTAAGCTTCCCTGACTGCTGGGGTGACACAATGTAACAAACCTCCTCCTGTAAGCTTCCCTTACTGCTGGGGTGACACAATGTAACAAACCTCCTCCTGTAAGCTTCCCTTACTGCTGGGGTGACACACTGTAACAAACCTCCTCCTTTAAGCTTCCCTTACTGCTGGGGTGACACAATGTAACAAACCTCCTCCTTTAAGTTTCCCTTACTGCTGGGGTAACACACTGTAACAAACCTCCTCCTGTAAGCTTCCCTTACTGCTGGGGTGACACACTGTAACAAACCTCCTCCTGTAAGCTTCCCTTACTGCTGGGGTGACACACTGTAACAAACCTCCTCCTGTAAGCTTCCCTTACTGCTGGGGTGACACACTGTAACAAACCTCCTACTGTAAGCTTCCCTTACTGCTGGGGTGACACACTGTAACAAACCTCCTCCTGTAAGCTTCCCTGACTGCTGGGGTGACATAATGTAACAAACCTCCTCCTGTAAGCTTCCCTTACTGCTGGGGTGACACAATGTAACAAACCTCCTCCTGTAAGCTTCCCTTACTGCTGGGGTGACACACTGTAACAAACCTCCTCCTTTAAGCTTCCCTTACTGCTGGGGTGACACATTGTAACAAACCTCCTCCTTTAAGTTTCCCTTACTGCTGGGGTAACACACTGTAACAAACCTCCTCCTTTAAGCTTCCCTTACTGCTGGGGTAACACACTGTAACAAACCTCCTCCTGTAAGCTTCCCTTACTGCTGGGGTGACACACTGTAACAAACCTCCTCCTGTAAGCTTCCCTGACTGCTGGGGTGACACAATGTAACAAACCTCCTCCTGTAAGCTTCCCTGACTGCTGGGGTGACACAATGTAACAAACCTCCTCCTGTAAGCTTCCCTTACTGCTGGGGTGACACACTGTAACAAACCTCCTCCTTTAAGCTTCCCTTACTGCTGGGGTGACACAATGTAACAAACCTCTTCCTTTAAGTTTCCCTTACTGCTGGGGTAACACACTGTAACAAACCTCCTCCTGTAAGCTTCTCTGACTGCTGGGGTGACACACTGTAACAAACCTCCTCCTGTAAGCTTCCCTTACTGCTGGGGTGACACACTGTAACAAACCTCCTCCTGTAAGCTTCCCTGACTGCTGGGGTGACACACTGTAACAAACCTCCTCCTGTAAGCTTCCCTTACTGCTGGGGTGACACACTGTAACAAACCTCCTCCTTTAAGCTTCCCTTACTTCTGGGGTGACACAATGTAACAAACCTCCTCCTTTAAGTTTCCCTTACTGCTGGGGTAACACACTGTAACAAACCTCCTCCTGTAAGCTTCCCTTACTGCTGGGGTGACACACTGTAACAAACCTCCTCCTGTAAGCTTCCCTGACTGCTGGGGTGACACAATGTAACAAACCTCCTCCTTTAAGCTTCCCTTACTGCTGGGGTAACACACTGTAACAAACCTCCTCCTGTAAGCTTCCCTTACTACTGGGGTGACACACTGTAACAAACCTCCTCCTGTAAGCTTCCCTTACTGCTGGGGTAACACACTGTAACAAACCTCCTCCTGTAAGCTTCCCTTACTGCTGGGGTGACACACTGTAACAAACCTCCTCCTGTAAGCTTCCCTGACTGCTGGGGTGACACACTGTAACAAACCTCCTCCTGTAAGCTTCCCTTACTGCTGGGGTGACACACTGTAACAAACCTCCTCCTGTAAGCTTCCCTTACTGCTGGGGTGACACACTGTAACAAACCTCCTCCTGTAAGCTTCCCTTACTGCTGGGGTGACACAATGTAACAAACCTCCTCCTTTAAGCTTCCCTTACTGCTGGGGTGACACACTGTAACAAACCTCCTCCTGTAAGCTTTCCTGACTGCTGGGGTGACACACTGTAACAAACCTCCTCCTGTAAGCTTCCCTGACTGCTGGGGTGACACAATGTAACAAACCTCCTCCTTTAAGCTTCCCTTACTGCTGGGGTGACACACTGTAACAAACCTCCTCCTGTAAGCTTTCCTGACTGCTGGGGTGACACACTGTAACAAACCTCCTCCTGTAAGCTTCCCTTACTGCTGGGGTAACACACTGTAACAAACCTCCTCCTGTAAGCTTCCCTGACTGCTGGGGTGACACACTGTAACAAACCTCCTCCTGTAAGCTTCCCTTACTGCTGGGGTGACACACTGTAACAAACCTCCTCCTGTAAGCTTCCCTGACTGCTGGGGTGACACAATGTAACAAACCTCCTCCTGTAAGCTTCCCTTACTGCTGGGGTGACACAATGACACAAGAGGACATGTCTGACCACATCTCACACACACACACACACACAATGACAATTAGGGGTGGGGTCTATTTATTTTCCCCCTTGCCTATGCCATCTGTGGTTGTCATTAGGCAACGTGATTTTAAGGGGTGCAGAATTTTGTTCTTTTTTGTACAGTTTGGCTTGGGGTCCATGGCAATGTAGAGGAAAGAAGGTTTCCTTGTCTTGTCTCACTTTACGTAGAAGTTATATTGTGTTTGGAGTGTATTGTTGAGTGGCTGTGATAGTGGCGTAATAGTGCGACTTGGGTGCGTTATATGCACCCAGACATGCTTCCCCTGCTGTCCCAGTTGCATTCCAGCAGTGTTGGCATCATTTTCTGATGTTTCAGGGTGGACTTGGTGACCTCCAAGTGGTCGAATTGAGATTTCCAAGTGGCGAGCATTTTTTTCCCATAGACTATAATGGGATTCGATAATCGGTCGAGTAGTCGAGTAACGCGGTCTATTCGAATCGAAATTCGAAATTTCGAATATTTCACTACTCGCTCATCTCTAGATAGCACCAATAACATTCTCACATAGAACATAAAGCCTGGGACAGTCAGCGGAGGTGGGTATAAGTAGCCCCAGACTTACTGAGCCCCTAAAGGCCTTTGACAGCAATTGGAGGAATGTGATTGCAGAAGCAGCAGTCTGATGGAGCCCCTAAAGGTCTTAGACAGCCTGTGCAAGATGTTGACCGTAGAAGCAGTTTCATTGATCCCCTAAAGTGCTTTTTTGACCTCTGGAGGAATGTATCAGCGACAGAAGTCTCACTCAGTCTCAAAGGCCTGTGACAGCCAGCTGAGGGGGGTAGCAGCAGCAGCAGCTTTCTCTTTGAGCCTCTAAAGGCCTGTTACAGACAGTGGTGGAGGGTAACATCAGCAAAAGTCTCTGTGAGAATCTTAGGCCCGTGAAAGCCAGAGTATAGTAACCGCAGCAGCAGCAGCAGCAGTCTTTCCGTGCACCTAATAACCTGTGACAGCCAGTGGAGGAGGGTAACAGCAGTGGCAGTTTTATTGAGGCCCTTAAGCCTGTGAAAGCCAATAGAGGCTTGTAGTAGCAGCAGCAGTCTCTTAGACTCCCGTAAAAGCATGTGGCAGCCAGTTGAGAAAGATAGCAGCATCAGTCTCCTTGTGCCCCTAAAGGCCTCTGATAGCCAGTGGAGGACGGTGAAAGCAGTAGCAGTTTCTTTGAGCCCCTTAGACCTGTGAAAGCCAATGGAGGGTGGTAGTGAGCCCCTAAAGCTTTTGTCAGCCAGTAGAGAGGGGTATCAGCAGCACCCCACTTGAGCCCAAAAGTGGAGGAAGGTAACAGTAACAACAGCAGCATCAGAGTCCATGAGGCCTGTGACTGGCGCACATGCAGACTTTGTTTCACTGCCATGCTCAATGATCTCTTCATGTGAAGCAGACAAATGGATTGATCACCAGTAGGAGCTCTTTTGGGCAAGATTGTAACAAATGGGGTCACACCGTCCAGGTTGGACTTTGGGACGGCCTGCACTGATCAAACATTTGGGAGGGAGAGTTATGAGCTCCTGCTAAAGCTGAGCTCACCCTGTCACCTGAGACGACCCTTTTACCTTTGCCGTGGCCAGAATAGGGGCTGAGTGTCTCACATAACTTTTATCAGATTTTGGCCTATACCATCAGCTCAGAAATAATTTACCAAAACTCATCTTATGCTACCAGACCATCATACTCCTTACAAGACCATGGAAAACTACAGCTCTTTCCAGAACTACATGCCACAGGAACCGAGACTTGACCCACAAGATACAATCGGGGACATCAGCGACAAGACAATTGGGTCGATTCAAAGAAACATGTAACAGCTTGGATTTTGGTGCCGATCATCCTATTTTTCCCGTACGCTCGTGCGTTCGTATGAACTTGCGAGTGATTCTATAAGCAAATACGTTTCTATCCTAAAATGTCCGTCCGTTCGTATGGCAGTTCGGGAATCAGACCTATGTCAGTTTCCATCCTGAATTTTCCGTTTCATTTCTCAGGTTGCAACATTGGTTTTGCCCTTTTTCCTTTTTTGTCTGGACGTAAATCCTTCTGATCTTGCGGCTGCGCACTACAAACTTACCTCATTAAAGTGCATTCTAAATATTTGGTCTTTTGTTTTTCTTTATTTCATTCATTTTGTAGTAACCAACCATTAATGAATGCATTTGCATAAGTAAATCTTACTTTGTTTAATTTTTAGTTAACTTGCATTTTTTACTTGTGGATTTAATTTTAATATTTTGGCTTCAAATGGTACAACTTAAAATTTTGTGTGTGGTTACCCACACCCTCTACATACAGATTGCTCTCAAATATTAAAAAACACCCAGCAACTTCTGCATGTTATGAGCCTAGAAACAGCCAAGATGGCGGCTCAGGTATTATCGGGCAGCCTGCAAACAGAAAGGGCCTTGTGACTGTGTTGCTCTGCATTCTTTGATTTCTGACCTTTCCGTGCCCCCAGCTCGGCTGTGTCTGTGCAAAATACAGCAGTAACCCACATCCTGTACTTTATCCCGCTCTCCTCTCCTCAGTAAGTGTGATGCATCTGACCAAAGATGTGCTTCAATAATTAAACAAAGCAAAGGTAAACAACTACACCAATAAATTCAATCTAAAAATATTATTCTAGTACATCAATTTAAAAATAAATCCCAAAGGACATAAGTTTCTTTAATTAACGCAAATATATGGATGTATTGCAAACTAAAGGTTTCCATGCAAAGGACTAATTAAGGTCCACATTAAAATGCTTTTATAAGGCATACATGAATCAGGTATGCATTGCCATACAATTTATGGCCTCGGCCATGCTGATACATGCAGTTCATTGGAGCTCAAGACGCGCAGACTCCTCCACATAGCCAAAAAACCTGTTCAAGAACAGCAATCCGACTGCTAAAAGGTGTCGCCAGTGGCTTTCTTTTAAAACGTATTTAGAGGTTGGAAAACTGTTCTCTGAATCACACCTAAACACATCCAATTATCCTAAGTTTTACGTTTTCATCCTAAAATTTAGGAACGAACTTGCGATGATCGTAAGAGCATATACGCATTCGAACGTAGGCTCGTGCGAGTCGGAAATGGCCAAAAAAAAAAGGAAAAAATGACAAACACCCACCCAAACTTCCGATTCTCGATACGAAATCAATTAACTTTTGCTCTTTGAATCGAGGGGATAGTGTGAATGGGATCCGACATAACAATGGGATAAGCAATTCAGGACGCACATTTGTTGTTAAAGTTGCTGTGTATGATATTATTACAAAATCAGATGAAAAACTTCTCTGGCACATGCCTCTACTACAAAGCACAGTACATAGTTCTAGCAGGGAAGCTTGCCCCACGGTCTATTCTGAGGGATGCCCCCACTGGCTGTTCTTAGGGTCGCCCCCACTGGTTGTCAGCTGTACTGAGGCATGACCCCACTGGCTGCACTGAGGGATGCACCAATGGTTGTAAGCTGTAATGAGGAATGCCCCCAATGACTCTGCTGAGGGATGCCCCCACCAGATGTAAGCTGTAATAAGGGATGCCCCCACTGGCTGTAAGCTGTAATGAGGGATGCCCCCCAATGGCTGTCAGCTATACTGAGGGATGCCCCACTGGCTTTAAGCTGCACTGAGAGATGACCCCAATGGCTATAAGCTATACTGAGGGATGCCCCCCATTGGCTGTACTGAGGGATGCCCCCTACTGGTTGTACCGAGGGATGCCCCAATCGCTGTAAGCTGTAATGGGGATTCCCCCACTGGCTGTTCTGAGGGATGCCCCCAATGGCTGTAGGCTATACTGAGGGATGCCCCCACTGGCTGTAATGAGGGATGCCCCCACCTGCTGTTCTGAAAGATACCCCCACTGACTGTACTGAGGGATGCCCTCACATGCTATATGCTATAATGAGGGATGCCCCCACTTGCCGTTCTGAGGGATGCGCCCACTGTCTGTTCTGAGGGGTGCCCCACTGGCTGTAATCTACAATGAGAGATGACCCCAATGGCTATAAGCTATACTGAGGGATGCCCCCCATTGGCTGTACTGAGGGATGCCCCCTACTGGCTGTACCGAGGGATGCCCCAATCGCTGTAAGTTGTAATGGGGATTCCCCCACTGGCTGTTCTGAGGGATGCCCCCAATGGCTGTAGACTATACTGAGGGATGCCCCCACATGCTGTATGCTATAATGAGGGATGCCCCCACTGGCTGTAATGAGGGATGCCCCCACTTGCTGTTGTACTTAGGGATGCCCCAACTGGCTGTATGCTATACTGAGGGATGCCCCCACTGGCTGTTCTGAGGGATGCCCAACTGGCTGTAAGCTGTAATGAGGAATGCCCCCAATGACTCTGCTGAGGGATGCCCCCACCAGATGTAAGCTGTAATTAGGGATGTCCCCACTGGCTGTAATCGGTAATGAGGGATGCCCCCCAATGGCTGTAAGCTATACTGAGGGATGCCCCCCATTGGCTGTACTGAGGGATGCCCCCTACTGGCTGTACCGAGGGATGCCCCAATCACTGTAAGCTGTAATGGGGATTCCCCCACTGGCTGTTCTGAGGGATGCCCCCAATGACTGTAGGCTATACTGAGGGATGCCCCCACTGGCTGTAATGAGGGATGCCCCCACCTGCTGTTCTGAAAGATACCCCCATTGGCTGTACTGAGGGATGCCCCCACATGCTATATGCTATAATGAGGGATGCCCCCACTTGCCGTTCTGAGGGATGCACCCACTGGCTGTTCTGAGGGATGCCCCCACTGGATGTTCTGAGGGATGCCCCCACTGGCTGTACTGAGGGATGCCCCAACTGGCTGTATGCTATACTGAGGGATGCCCCAACTGGCTGTTCTTAGGGATCCCCCTGTAAGGAGGGATGCCCCACCTGGCTGTATGCCTTACTGAGGGATGCCCCCTCCGGTTGTATTGAGGGATGCCCAACTGGCTGTAATTAGGGATGCCCCCACTTGCTGTTGTACTTAGGAGTGTCCCAATTGGCTATATGCTATACTGAGGGATGTGCCCACTGGCTGTTCTGAGGGATGCCCCCACCTGCTGTATGCCTTACTGAGGGATGCCCCCTCTGGCTGTGTTGAGGGATGCCCAACTGGCTGTCAGCTGTATTGAGGGATGCCCCCACTGGCTATAAACTGTAAGGAGGGATGCCCCACTGGCTGTAAGCTGTCATTAGGGATGCCCGACAAACTGTAAGCCATACTGAGGGATGATTTCACTGGCTTTGCTGAGGGATTCCCCCACTGGCTTAATTTTGGCAGGTGGGGTCTACACACAGCACAGATGCCTAGTACTAGTGAAAGTGGCTTTATAACAAAGCCCCAGCATGCCTCCTCCATCGCAGTGAATGGAGTGGGCATGCCAGGATCACTGCGTCTGATAGCAGGGGGAGGACGCCCATTGCGGAGGCTGGTGAATGGTGATACATTGTGGATGGCACAGGGGACTTACGATATTATATATCAGTAAGTGTGTGAGTGCCAGACTGCCACCAGTCAGCTTCTGGGGGACGCGGAGTGAACATCGATTTTGGTAAATGACTTGGCTGGACTATTCACTTAAGGGGGGAAAAATGTATCCGGAGCCTCCACCAGATTGTCTCCACCAAGCTTAATCCAGAACCCGATTCCATACCATAACAAAAACACTCCTACCATGGCTTTGACCCCACTGCTGGCTTGAAAGACACATCAGCTGTGACTATACCATCTGCTTAGAGGAGAGATTCAGGCCACAGCCCTTTAGACCAATGCTGAGTGTTCAACTTAATCCCAGCTGAGTCCTTAAAGGAGCCACAGCCCCCTGATCTTGGTCCACACACATCTGCAGAAGTATGCTAAAGCTGCACCACCAAATGACAAGGTGCCTCTGTGTAGTGCAGCCCTAACTCTAATCCATGACAGCCCCCATGGCAATGCAATGGATAAATTGGGAGCAGCTTACCTGAGGTTTCCACATAACTTCAAGTGCAGCACATGGGGAGAAAGGGTCAAAAGCCTCCCAGTACTGCTTGTCTGAAGCTGTACCTGCCATGTTTCCCCTGCTGAGCCCTTGATTGCTCTCCAATTCTGATATAAATACATTTTGCCAGGAAACACACAACCAGCTTAGGGGACAAGGGAAGGGGTGTAAACAGCTCGTGGAACATAGTCTGGCTTTTGCTGTCTCATTTTGCAGAGAAATGTGCTGTGAGAGGAAGAAAAAACAGAGAGGACACAATGACATCATGTATCACACTGCTGCCTCATTGACGGGGAGGCCGATTCATCAATAGCGCCAGGTAGCGACAGATGAGCGACTGTAGCGTGATTTTTTCAGCGCCAGCCAGTATTCGCTGTGCTTGGCCGGCATTAGCTTGATGACAGCGACTCAGTCGGTGTGCGGTAATGTTGAATACGGGCTGGGGGGTCGCTGTTTCACAGGTCCAGCGTTGTATGTGAGCGCCTGACAACGAATGGCCAGAGCGAACGGCTAGCTTCATATTCATCAACAAATCACACTCCGAATGTGCTGGCGCTGTCCATTCCTTGTTTAAACCCCAGAGCGCTGGCGGCCATGTGTATTAACTAGTTTTTAACCCCTAAACAACCATATTTTTTGAATGTAACATTATACATGTTTTTAGAATCATTTTGTAATATGAATACATTAATCTCAGACCTGTTAGATCAATTCTGCACAATTTTTTTTTTTTTTTTTACTTAAAAATAAATCCTAACATTGCAGAAGTGGTCTCCGATTTTTTGACATTAAAAAAAAAAAAAAAAAAAATTATTACCAATTAATCTTGAATAATTATGGATTGCTCCATTGAAATGCATTGGACATCGCCAGGGAGCGACAGCTCATACCTGGCGCTGTGAGGGAATTTGCAGCGGCGCTATTCGGTCCAGGCGGCTTCATGATGAATGCCGCACTAGCCGTCGCTCTCGCCGGCGCTAGCCTCATTTTGCTTGATAAATGTGTCATTGTGACCGCCGCCGGGCGTACTTGAGTCAGTAGTCGCCGTTAGCTGCCGCTACCTGGCGCTCGTCAGACACTACCTGGCGCTATCGCTTGATGAATAAGGGCCCTAATCTAGGAGAGATGCTGAGTGTAACTCCACATGACCAAACTGTTGTCTGCGAAGTGTCAAAAGACTCAGCTCTGCCTTCTCCAGCCACCTAAATATACAGCTGTCGATTTAATACATAATGTCTTCAGGGTAATGGTAAGGTAACCAAAGACAACGTGCCACTTGCCTGATTAACAGGGTGAACACCATGCCATTGGCTCAAAAGATTATTACCAAGAACAAGCAGACGCAAGGAGGGCTTTGCTCCAGTCAGGCCCACACCCACAGCCCAGCCCTGTGCTCACAGGGCATCTTGTACCAAGAGAAAGCACCTGTTTAAGTATTTTGTTTTAGCCTGCTTGTATCAGATTTGGTCAAGATGTGGCATCCTAAAGGCTGAATGTTACATAGAAAAGGTTACTGTATGAACAACACTGGGACCCCTATCTCATGTCTGCACCAGGACCTGCTCTCATTTAGCACCTCTTCAAGGATCAAGGTGCAAATAATCCTGAGATGTCCCTCCAAAAGCACCTCTTCAAACCATAGAATAAAAGTAATGGATCAATTCACACCACACGCAACAAAAAGTTTCCACTTAAAAGTATATTTGTAAATAGCTCAGATACAGTACAGAATATTATCAAAAAGGATACAATGCAGATTCAATCTGTAGGCTATGCCCAGTCTCCAGGATCGTAGACCACCTCAAGTAAAAGCAGAAATAAGTGTACTAGGCTATCCCCTCGATTCAAAGAGCAAAAGTTAATTGATTTCGTATCGAGAATCGTAAGTTTGGGTGGGTGTTTGTCATTTTTTCCTGTTTTTTTGGCCATTTCCGACTCGCACGAGCCTACGTTCGAATGCGTATATGCTCTTACGATCATCGCAAGTTCGTTCGTAAATTTTAGGATCAAAACGTAAAACTTAGGATCAAATCCTAAAACTTAGGATCAAATCCTAAAACTTAGGATGAAAACGTAAAACTTAGGATAATTGGATGTGTTTAGGTGTGATTCAGAGAACAGTTTTCAAACCTCTAAATACGTTTTAAAAGAAAGCCACTGCCGACACCTTTTAGCAGTCGGATTGCTGTTCTTGAACAGGTTTTTTGGCTATGTGGAGGAGTCTGCGCGTCTTGAGCTGCAATGAACTGCATGTATCAGCATGGCCGAGGCCATAAATTGTATGGCAATGCATACCTGATTCATGTATGCCTTATAAAAGCATTTTAATGTGGACCTTAATTAGTCCTTTGCATGGAAACCTTTATTTGGCAATATATTTGCGTTAATTAAAGAAACTTATGTCCTTTGGTATTTATTTTTAAATTGATGTACTAGAATAATATGTTTAGATTGCATTTATTGGTGTAGTTGTTTACCTTTGCTTTGTTTAATTATTTAAGCACATCTTTGGTCAGATGCATCACACTTACTGAGGAGAGGAGAGCGGGATAAAGTGCAGGATGTGGGTTACTGCTGTATTTTGCACAGACACAGCAGAGCTGGGGGCACGGAAAGGTCAGAAATCAAAGAATCCAGAGCAACACAGTCACAAGGCCCTTTCTGTTTGCAGGCTGCCCGATAATACCTGAGCCGCCATCTTGGCTGTTTCTAGGCTCATAACATGCAGAAGTTGCTGGGTGTTTTTTAATATTTGAGAGCAATCTGTATGTAGAGGGTGTGGGTAACCACACACAAAATTTTAATTTGTACCATTTGAAGCCTAAATATTAAAATTAAATCCACAAGTAAAAAATGCAAGTTAACTAAAAATTAAACAAAGTAAGATTTACTTATGCAAATGCATTCATTAATGGTTGGTTACTACAAAATGAATGAAATAAAGAAAAATAAAAGACCAAATATTTAGAATGCACTTTAATGAGGTAAGTTTGTAGTGCGCAGCCGCAAGATCAGAAGGATTTACGTCCAGACAAAAAAGGAAAAAGGGCAAAACCAATGTTGCAACCTGAGAAATGAAACGGAAAATTCAGGATGGAAACTGACATAGGTCTGATTCCCGAACTGCCATACGAACGGACGTATATTTTAGGATAGAAACGTATTTGCTTATAGAATCACTCGCAAGTTCATACGAACGCACGAGCGGACGTGAAAAATAGGATGATCGGCACCCAAATCCAAGCTGTTACATGTTTCTTTGAATCGACCCAATTATATCTAATATGCAGACTATATAAGTAAAAGATAGTTACCAAGGCCAATCCTATGAGGGGTCACTAAATCAGTCCTGAAGAGTGTTCCATAAGCATAGCTTAACAATACCAAGTCAAAGAAAACAAAGTGTGGATATACAGTTATACATATATTCAGATTCTGGTCAGAATCTGTTAAATAGTTAGGACATCATCCCAGAAGTACAAGACATTAAATGCAGCAAATGCATAGTATGTTTAAATCATGACACACACCATAGCATGATAAGGCAAAAAAGCATATAAATGATTACCCACACAGAGTGAACCCTGATCTCAACACACGCCTACATTTCGGGGCTTCCCGGCCCCTTTCTCAAGTTTAAGTATACTAGGACTCAGGATGGACTATAGTCTAGGTGTGTCAGAGACAGTCAGGTATAGTTGTGCACAACAAGGAAAGATTTGTCCAGAACGCAGATTATACCTTCTAGGTATGTAATGTTATTGCTGACATTATGTAGAGAGGATCAGGGGAGATGGTTGATTAACCCCAAGTACAAAGCAGTCCTGTCATCGGGGGTTAGGCAGAGTGTAGAGTCCTTAGTATATAAAAAAGGAAGGTTAAAGAGCATCTAAAAGACTGAAGCATAACCAACAGTTGCTATGAGTCCCCGTATGAGGGTATTATGGACTATTTTCGTGAGTAGTACATATCAGCGACAGTCTGCTACAGTTGCGCAGGTTAAGAAAAAAGCCAGTGGGGTGTTTTCCACTCCGGAAAATCGAATTAATTGTAAAGAAGAAAGATGGAAAGAGCTAGATATGGAATTCAGAGGTGATCCATAGGTAGAAACTAGGACCAGTGAAAAGTGTTTGACCTGAAAAAGATCTATGCAAAACGGAGACTGTACCTTCTAGGTCTGTAATGTTATTAAAAGCATTATATAGAGATGATTGGGAGAAAATGGTTGGGATGCCAGCAGACCCTATATATCCTGCCATCGGTAATGAGGCACAGAGTGGGGCCCTTATTACAAAAAGAGAAAATATATAGGAGACCAGAGTATACTTATCGGTTATTGTGGGTCCCTACATGAGGATCCTGACTGGACAATTACTGTAGTAGTAATGAACAGGCGGTGTATATCAGTGATGGTCGGCTAAAATTGTGCAGATCAAAGAAAGAAAGATCCAAAGAGTTGTTTTATCTTATAGGCCTGATGTATAATTGATGATGTGATAGGGAGGTGAGGAGGGTCATCCATATGATGGGATGCAGATGTATTAAACAGATGTATTGGGTGCCATGTTAGGATAATATATTGGATCTTTATAAAAAGGGTGCATAGTCCATTTCCTCATTTAGGCCCTTTGGTGTCATGGTCTGTAGAGTATTTGTTATAGTTAGGGATGAGCGAATCGATCCGGACGAACCCGGATTCGATCCGAATTTCAGGAAAAATTCGATTCGGATCGAATCCGAATTTCCCCGCGATTCGATCACTCGAAGTTTTCCTTTAACATCCATTCATTTACATTTACAGGCATTCTAAGATGGCGGACGGGACATGTCTGGACATGTATCCCGCGCCAGTGCAAGCTGGGGCAGTCACATGCAGCCTATCAGCAGCCAGCAAGCCCGGTGACGTCACACAGCGGTATTTAACGGCGGCCATCTTGCTTTTCCTCATTTCTCTATTGCATTCGTGACAGACAGACAGAACGCTGTGTAGCTGAGGCAGTTAGACAGGCTGGAGACAGGGACAGACAGGGACAGGCAGGAGACAGGCAGGAGACAGGCAGGAGACAGACAGGAGACAGACAGAAAGCCAGGGAAAGGTAGGAAAAACGGAGCTGGCTGACAGGGAGATTTTTTTTTTTTCATCCAGCCTTTGTTAGCGTTTTCAGGCTGCTTATAGTAACTAACTGTGCATATATACTGAACTGATCTTAAGTCTGCTGTGAGGCATCCCATTCTGTGACTAAAGCAGCCTCTGTTTAAGACCATATAAGCATTTGCTCTTATCATATTTGAAATTAGGCCTGATAAAGACACTTTTGCTGGCCAAAGCACTACTGGACCCTGCCAGGTCCATTCCTGCCCAGGGCATCCCATTCTGTGACTACAGCAGCCTCTGTTTAAGACCATATAAGCATTTGCTCTTATCATATTTGAAATTAGCCTGATAAAGACACTTTTGCTGGCCAAAGCACTACTGGACCCTGCCAGGTCCATTCCTGCCCAGGGCATCCCATTCTGTGACTAAAGCAGCCTCTGTTTAAGACCATATAAGCATTTGCTCTTATCATATTTGAAATTAGGCCTGATAAAGACACTTTTGCTGGCCAAAGCACTACTGGACCCTGCCAGGTCCATTCCTGCCCGGGGCATCCCATTCTGTGACTACAGCAGCCTCTGTTTAAGACCATATAAGCATTTGCTCTTATCATATTTGAAATTAGCCTGATAAAGACACTTTTGCTGGCCAAAGCACTACTGGACCCTGCCAGGTCCATTCCTGCCCAGGGCATCCCATTCTGTGACTAAAGCAGCCTCTGTTTAAGACCATATAAGCATTTGCTCTTATCATATTTGAAATTAGGCCTGATAAAGACACTTTTGCTGGCCAAAGCACTACTGGACCCTGCCAGGTCCATTCCTGCCCAGGGCATCCCATTCTGTGACTACAGCAGCCTCTGTTTAAGACCATATAAGCATTTGCTCTTATCATATTTGAAATTAGGCCTGATAAAGACACTTTTGCTGGCCAAAGCACTACTGGACCCTGCCAGATCCATTCCTGCCCAGGGCATCCCATTCTGTGACTAAAGCAGCCTCTGTTTAAGACCATATAAGCATTTGCTCTTATCATATTTGAAATTAGGCCTGATAAAGACACTTTTGCTGGCCAAAGCACTACTGGACCCTGCCAGGTCCATTCCTGCCCAGGGCATCCCATTCTGTGACTAAAGCAGCCTCTGTTTAAGACCATATAAGCATTTGCTCTTATCATATTTGAAATTAGGCCTGATAAAGACACTTTTGCTGGCCAAAGCACTACTGGACCCTGCCAGGTCGATTCCTGTTGGGGCATCCCATTCTGTGACTACAGCAGCCTCTGTTTAAGACCATATAAGCATTTGCTCTTATCATATTTGAAATTAGCCTGATAAAGACACTTTTGCTGGCCAAAGCACTACTGGACCCTGCCAGGTCCATTCCTGCCCAGGGCATCCCATTCTGTGACTACAGCAGCCTCTGTTTAAGACCATATAAGCATTTGCTCTTATCATATTTGAAATTAGGCCTGATAAAGACACTTTTGCTGGCCAAAGCACTACTGGACCCTGCCAGGTCCATTCCTGCCCAGGGCATCCCATTCTGTGACTACAGCAGCCTCTGTTTAAGACCATATAAGCATTTGCTCTTATCATATTTGAAATTAGGCCTGATAAAGACACTTTTGCTGGCCAAAGCACTACTGGACCCTGCCAGGTCCATTCCTGCCCAGGGCATCCCATTCTGTGACTACAGCAGCCTCTGTTTAAGACCATATAAGCATTTGCTCTTATCATATTTGAAATTAGCCTGATAAAGACACTTTTGCTGGCCAAAGCACTACTGGACCCTGCCAGGTCCATTCCTGCCCAGGGCATCCCATTCTGTGACTAAAGCAGCCTCTGTTTAAGACCATATAAGCATTTGCTCTTATCATATTTGAAATTAGGCCTGATAAAGACACTTTTGCTGGCCAAAGCACTACTGGACCCTGCCAGGTCCATTCCTGCCCAGGGCATCCCATTCTGTGACTACAGCAGCCTCTGTTTAAGACCATATAAGCATTTGCTCTTATCATATTTGAAATTAGGCCTGATAAAGACACTTTTGCTGGCCAAAGCACTACTGGACCCTGCCAGGTCCATTCCTGCCCAGGGCATCCCATTCTGTGACTACAGCAGCCTCTGTTTAAGACCATATAAGCATTTGCTCTTATCATATTTGAAATTAGGCCTGATAAAGACACTTTTGCTGGCCAAAGCACTACTGGACCCTGCCAGGTCCATTCCTGCCCAGGGCATCCCATTCTGTGACTACAGCAGCCTCTGTTTAAGACCATATAAGCATTTGCTCTTATCATATTTGAAATTAGGCCTGATAAAGACACTTTTGCTGGCCAAAGCACTACTGGACCCTGCCAGGTCGATTCCTGTTGGGGCATCCCATTCTGTGACTAAAGCAGCCTCTGTTTAAGACCATATAAGCATTTGCTCTTATCATATTTGAAATTAGGCCTGATAAAGACACTTTTGCTGGCCAAAGCACTACTGGACCCTGCCAGGTCGATTCCTGTTGGGGCATCCCATTCTGTGACTACAGCAGCCTCTGTTTAAGACCATATAAGCATTTGCTCTTATCATATTTGAAATTAGCCTGATAAAGACACTTTTGCTGGCCAAAGCACTACTGGACCCTGCCAGGTCCATTCCTGCCCAGGGCATCCCATTCTGTGACTAAAGCAGCCTCTGTTTAAGACCATATAAGCATTTGCTCTTATCATATTTGAAATTAGGCCTGATAAAGACACTTTTGCTGGCCAAAGCACTACTGGACCCTGCCAGGTCCATTCCTGCCCGGGGCATCCCATTCTGTGACTACAGCAGCCTCTGTTTAAGACCATATAAGCATTTGCTCTTATCATATTTGAAATTAGGCCTGATAAAGACACTTTTGCTGGCCAAAGCACTACTGGACCCTGCCAGGTCGATTCCTGTTGGGGCATCCCATTCTGTGACTAAAGCAGCCTCTGTTTAAGACCATATAAGCATTTGCTCTTATCATATTTGAAATTAGGCCTGATAAAGACACTTTTGCTGGCCAAAGCACTACTGGACCCTGCCAGGTCGATTCCTGTTGGGGCATCCCATTCTGTGACTACAGCAGCCTCTGTTTAAGACCATATAAGCATTTGCTCTTATCATATTTGAAATTAGGCCTGATAAAGACACTTTTGCTGGCCAAAGCACTACTGGACCCTGCCAGGTCCATTCCTGCCCAGGGCATCCCATTCTGTGACTAAAGCAGCCTCTGTTTAAGACCATATAAGCATTTGCTCTTATCATATTTGAAATTAGGCCTGATAAAGACACTTTTGCTGGCCAAAGCACTACTGGACCCTGCCAGGTCCATTCCTGCCCGGGGCATCCCATTCTGTGACTACAGCAGCCTCTGTTTAAGACCATATAAGCATTTGCTCTTATCATATTTGAAATTAGGCCTGATAAAGACACTTTTGCTGGCCAAAGCACTACTGGACCCTGCCAGGTCCATTCCTGCCCAGGGCATCCCATTCTGTGACTACAGCAGCCTCTGTTTAAGACCATATAAGCATTTGCTCTTATCATATTTGAAATTAGGCCTGATAAAGACACTTTTGCTGGCCAAAGCACTACTGGACCCTGCCAGGTCGATTCCTGTTGGGGCATCCCATTCTGTGACTAAAGCAGCCTCTGTTTAAGACCATATAAGCATTTGCTCTTATCATATTTGAAATTAGGCCTGATAAAGACACTTTTGCTGGCCAAAGCACTACTGGACCCTGCCAGGTCGATTCCTGTTGGGGCATCCCATTCTGTGACTACAGCAGCCTCTGTTTAAGACCATATAAGCATTTGCTCTTATCATATTTGAAATTAGGCCTGATAAAGACACTTTTGCTGGCCAAAGCACTACTGGACCCTGCCAGGTCCATTCCTGCCCAGGGCATCCCATTCTGTGACTAAAGCAGCCTCTGTTTAAGACCATATAAGCATTTGCTCTTATCATATTTGAAATTAGGCCTGATAAAGACACTTTTGCTGGCCAAAGCACTACTGGACCCTGCCAGGTCCATTCCTGCCCGGGGCATCCCATTCTGTGACTACAGCAGCCTCTGTTTAAGACCATATAAGCATTTGCTCTTATCATATTTGAAATTAGGCCTGATAAAGACACTTTTGCTGGCCAAAGCACTACTGGACCCTGCCAGGTCCATTCCTGCCCGGGGCATCCCATTCTGTGACTACAGCAGCCTCTGTTTAAGACCATATAAGCATTTGCTCTTATCATATTTGAAATTAGCCTGATAAAGACACTTTTGCTGGCCAAAGCACTACTGGACCCTGCCAGGTCCATTCCTGCCCAGGGCATCCCATTCTGTGACTAAAGCAGCCTCTGTTTAAGACCATATAAGCATTTGCTCTTATCATATTTGAAATTAGGCCTGATAAAGACACTTTTGCTGGCCAAAGCACTACTGGACCCTGCCAGGTCGATTCCTGTTGGGGCATCCCATTCTGTGACTACAGCAGCCTCTGTTTAAGACCATATAAGCATTTGCTCTTATCATATTTGAAATTAGCCTGATAAAGACACTTTTGCTGGCCAAAGCACTACTGGACCCTGCCAGGTCCATTCCTGCCCAGGGCATCCCATTCTGTGACTAAAGCAGCCTCTGTTTAAGACCATATAAGCATTTGCTCTTATCATATTTGAAATTAGGCCTGATAAAGACACTTTTGCTGGCCAAAGCACTACTGGACCCTGCCAGGTCCATTCCTGCCCGGGGCATCCCATTCTGTGACTACAGCAGCCTCTGTTTAAGACCATATAAGCATTTGCTCTTATCATATTTGAAATTAGCCTGATAAAGACACTTTTGCTGGCCAAAGCACTACTGGACCCTGCCAGGTCCATTCCTGCCCAGGGCATCCCATTCTGTGACTAAAGCAGCCTCTGTTTAAGACCATATAAGCATTTGCTCTTATCATATTTGAAATTAGGCCTGATAAAGACACTTTTGCTGGCCAAAGCACTACTGGACCCTGCCAGGTCCATTCCTGCCCAGGGCATCCCATTCTGTGACTAAAGCAGCCTCTGTTTAAGACCATATAAGCATTTGCTCTTATCATATTTGAAATTAGCCTGATAAAGACACTTTTGCTGGCCAAAGCACTACTGGACCCTGCCAGGTCCATTCCTGCCCAGGGCATCCCATTCTGTGACTAAAGCAGCCTCTGTTTAAGACCATATAAGCATTTGCTCTTATCATATTTGAAATTAGGCCTGATAAAGACACTTTTGCTGGCCAAAGCACTACTGGACCCTGCCAGGTCCATTCCTGCCCGGGGCATCCCATTCTGTGACTACAGCAGCCTCTGTTTAAGACCATATAAGCATTTGCTCTTATCATATTTGAAATTAGCCTGATAAAGACACTTTTGCTGGCCAAAGCACTACTGGACCCTGCCAGGTCCATTCCTGCCCGGGGCATCCCATTCTGTGACTACAGCAGCCTCTGTTTAAGACCATATAAGCATTTGCTCTTATCATATTTGAAATTAGGCCTGATAAAGACACTTTTTCTGGCCAAAGCACTACTGGACCCTGCCAGGTCCATTCCTGCCCAGGGCATCCCATTCTGTGACTAAAGCAGCCTCTGTTTAAGACCATATAAGCATTTGCTCTTATCATATTTGAAATTAGGCCTGATAAAGACACTTTTGCTGGCCAAAGCACTACTGGACCCTGCCAGGTCGATTCCTGCCCGGGGCATCCCATTCTGTGACTACAGCAGCCTCTGTTTAAGACCATATAAGCATTTGCTCTTATCATATTTGAAATTAGCCTGATAAAGACACTTTTGCTGGCCAAAGCACTACTGGACCCTGCCAGGTCCATTCCTGCCCAGGGCATCCCATTCTGTGACTAAAGCAGCCTCTGTTTAAGACCATATAAGCATTTGCTCTTATTATAATTATATTATAAGACACTTTTGCTGGGCATAGGCTTACTGCTGCCTGCCAGGTGCACTTCTGTTGAGGCATCCCATTCTGTAACATAGCATACCCCTCTTTATTTACACTAAGCAGCTCTCTTATTTACACTAAGCAGGCCTGTTGGAGGCTGAGTGTTACTGCTCACTTTTGGTGTGCATTATATTCTGTTTCATATAGACCCACCGCTGCCCGGGGTTTTTTTAAATATCACCTACTACCACGCCAGTTAGACTATGTCGGGCAGACAAGTGCCTGGAAGTGAAAAGAGGAGTGGCAGAGGCCAAGATTCCGCAGGCAGAGCTCGCATCAGACTGGGGGCCAGTAGCAGCAGGAGTCACGCTGAGAGACCTAATCTGCCAGTATCTGCTAGCGGTCGGGTCTCCACCAGTAACGCATCTGCCGTGGTAGATTGGTTGACGCGCTCATCAACAACATCATCACAACTTACGTCTGAGACCACCAGTCTAGGGTCGGTAGGTTCCTCTGACACAACCCTGAGTTGGCATGCCCCGAGAGCAGTCCCTGTCCTCCCATTGCCTCTGGCCTACGCCGTTCCCTCCCCCAGCGACGTATCCTATGCTTTGGGTTCAGCTCCACTCTTTAGTGAGGAGGACCATCAGATAGAGGACAGTCAGCAGCTACTGCCCAGCCAAGAAATGGAGGTGGCTTCTTTAGCTAGGCAGACAAATAGTGATGTGGACAGTGTCGTGGGTGCTGCGAGCGTTCCAGCTCCTGCGCCAGACACTGTTGACGAATCCACGAACATCAGTGACGTACAGCCACAACTCGGTGATGATGATGATGATGACGATGAAGCCGATCGCACTTGGGAGCCGGGTGATGAAGGGGCTTCATCGTCATCATCAGGAGAAGAGGGGTGCAGGTTGCCCCGGAGTCAGCAGCTGAGGCAGCAAGGTGGTAGCAGTCAGCATGGGGGCACAATTCCAAAGGCTGGAGCCGGCCGGGGCCGGGGCCGGGGTAGAGCACCTGCTGTGCGGCAGTCTACCTTATCGGGAGGTAGTGGAGCAGGGGTTCCTGGAGTTGGCAACAGCAGCAGTGAATCAGTGAGGCCAGGGGGTGGGAAAAGTAGCTACTCGGCAGTGTGGCAGTTTTTCCTGAGGCATCCGCAGGAGGGTAACATGGCCACATGCAAGATATGTAGGCAAAAGGTGAAGCGTGGCCAGGGTCCAAATGTTGGCACCACGGCCCTGCGTCAACATATGATGCGTCACCATAAAACGACCTGGGAGAACCGAGGCTCCCAAGGGGTGGTCCAGTCTGCTTCCTCACCAAGTGAGCTCCCAATTTCTGCCAGCCAAGGCTCCAGCACCTCAGCCGAAGGCAGCTGTGCGTCATACCCATCCTCTGTCGCTCCTGCTCCTCCTCCTCCAAGTCATGCATCCCGCCAGCAATCCATCAGCGAAGCCATGTCCAAGAGACAGCAGTATGCGCCCACTCATCCTACGGCGCAGAAGCTGAATGTGCTCCTGTCCAAGTTGCTGGTGCTGCAGTCGCTCCCTTTTCAGGTGGTGGAATCTGCACCTTTCAGAGAACTGATGGCTTGTGCCGAGCCGAGGTGGAGAGTCCCAAGCCGTCATTTCTTTGCCAAGAAGGCAGTACCAGCGCTGCACACTTTTGTTGAACAGAAGGTGGGCCAGTCCTTGAGCCTGTCGGTGTGTAGCAAAATACATGGCAGCGCCGACATCTGGAGCTGTAACTACGGTCAGGGGCAGTACATGTCGTTTACGGCCCACTGGGTG
This sequence comes from Gastrophryne carolinensis, assembly GCA_027917425.1. Classification (NCBI taxonomy): domain Eukaryota; kingdom Metazoa; phylum Chordata; class Amphibia; order Anura; family Microhylidae; genus Gastrophryne; species Gastrophryne carolinensis. The sequence goes on from CM051235.1 coordinate 628,485,913, forward strand.
AATGTGGTCCCTTTGCAGCAGCAACTTGGACAGGTCACGCCGCTTCGGCCTCCGCGCTCTCTGCCCATTGGGCCTGTGACACCGTGCGACTCGGCCTCCTCATCCTCCGCCATCTCCTCACCCTCCACTGTAGGCTCAAGTCTCAGTGCCCCTCCAGTCTACCATGTGTGCAGGGCACGGAGGTGTCACGCAGTGCTTCACATGGTTTGTCTTGGCGAACGGAGTCACACAGGGGAGGAACTGCTTAAATGTATTCATCAGGAAATCCAAACATGGCTTACTCCGAGAAAACTTAAAATGGGAATCATGGTTACCGACAATGGGAAGAACATTTTGTCTGCGCTGCGCCAAGGAAGCCTGACCCATGCCCCCTGCATGGCTCACGTCTTCAATCTGGTTGTCAAGCGGTTTCTGAAGTGTTCCCCCCATCTGCAGGACATCCTAACAACTTCACGGAAACTTTGCATGCACTTCAGCCACTCCTACACCGCCAAACACACCCTTCTTGAGCTACAGCGTCAGAATGGTATCCCCCAACATAGTCTGATTTGCGATGTTTCCACCCGTTGGAATTCCACCCTTCACATGTTGGACCGATTATATGAACAGAGAAAAGCCATCACGGATTTCCTGATGATCCAAGCAGATAGGGGGACTCCCCTGTGTAACTTCAATGTCAACCAGTGGCAGCTCATACGTGACACCTGCCGTTTGCTCAGGCCCTTTGAGGAAGCCACTTTATTTGTCAGTCGGCAGGATTACGGGATGAACGACGTGATTCCACTGCTTCATGTACTACAGCACATGTTGGAAACCATGGCTGGTCAGGGCACTGGAGACATGGCGTTTACATCTTACGGCCACATGAACCCCGTTGGAGCTGAACTGGAGGAGGAGGAGGAGGAAGAGGAGGAGGAGGAGTTGCCCAGCGAAACACAGTTTAGGCTTGGCGAAATGGCTGGTTTATCTAGTCAGCGGACAGGAGAGGAGGAGCAGGAGCAGCCAGAGGAGCTAGAGGTTTTTGAGGAAGGAGAGACAGAGGACCCGGGCACACCGTGGCAGTATGCAGTGGAGATGGAGACAGGTAGTCCATCCGAGTCACTTGCGCAAATGGCACGAAGCATGCTCACATGCTTGCGTAGTGACCCCAGAATTGTTTCCATCTGTCGGCGGGATGACTTCTGGCTGTCCACCTTATTGGACCCTCGCTTCCGGCACAAAATGGGGGCATTTTTTAAACCCACCGAGAGGGAGGACAAACTCAACTACTACAAAGACATTCTACGTAGGCAGTTGGCCGATGCCTATCTGCGCCATGGTCCATACTCTCGCAGGTCTGACTCGAGGGGACCTCTGCGCTCACCTTCCACTGCCATGGCCGCTGGGGGGGTTGGCAGCAGCAGCAGCAGAAGCTCCATCAGCAGCAGCAGCCTCAGTCTTCAGTCGCTAATGAGTAGCTTTCTACACCCGCATAGTGAGGCTACTCATGAGCAGCAGGAAGACCTGGAGCAGGACCTGAACCAGCAGGTCATGTCATACTTTGACATGACCATGCCAACACACCTTGAGGATCCGCTGGACTTCTGGGCAGCCAAACTTGATTTGTGGCCGCAACTAGCAGAGTTTGCCCTGGAAAAGCTGTCCTGCCCGGCAAGTAGCGTGCCATCTGAGCGGGTGTTTAGTGCGGCGGGGGCCATAGTTACGGCGAGGAGAACTCGTCTGTCAACTAAAAATGTGGAGAGACTCACCTTTGTCAAAATGAATCAGGGATGGATCAGCCAGGATTTCCACCCACCAATGCCTGATGCATGCGACTAGATTCAGCATGGTGCCACGTTTTACACTTTCCAAATGGTGCAAAACATATTTATGTCTTTAGGCCATTTTTTGGGCTCCTGCTGCTGCTGCTGCCAACTCCTGCCAACTCCAGGGTGTGATTCATCCAATTTTTGGGCTCCTGAGGCCAACTCCAGTGTATATTTGGGCTCCTGCTGCTGCTGCTGCCAACTTCTGCCAACTCCAGGGTGTGATTCATCCAATTTTTGGGCTCCTGAGGCCAACTCCAGTGTATATTTGGGCTCCTGCTGCTGCTACTGTCAACTCCTGCCAACTCCAGGGTGTGATTCATCCAATTTTTGGGCTCCTGAGGCCAACTCCAGTGTATATTTGGGCTCCTGCTGCTGCTGCTGCCAACTCCAGGGTGTGATTCATCCAATTTTTGGGCTCCTGAGGCCAACTCCAGTGTATATTTGGGCTCCTGCTGCTGCTACTGTCAACTCCTGCCAACTCCAGGGTGTGATTCATCCAATTTTTGGGCTCCTGAGGCCAACTCCAGTGTATATTTGGGCTCCTGCTGCTGCTGCTGCCAACTTCTGCCAACTCCAGGGTGTGATTCATCCAATTTTTGGGCTCCTGAAGCCAACTCCAGTGTATATTTGGGCTCCTGCTGCTGCTGGTGTCAACTCCTGCCAACTCCAGGGTGTGATTCATCCAATTTTTGGGCTCCTGAGGCCAACTCCAGTGTATATTTGGGCTCCTGCTGCTGCTGCTGCTGCCAACTTCTGCCAACTCCAGGGTGTGATTCATCCAATTTTTGGGCTCCTGAGGCCAACTCCAGTGTATATTTGGGCTCCTGCTGCTGCTGCTGCCAACTTCTGCCAACTCCAGGGTGTGATTCATCCAATTTTTGGGCTCCTGAAGCCAACTCCAGTGTATATTTGGGCTCCTGCTGCTGCTGGTGTCAACTCCTGCCAACTCCAGGGTGTGATTCATCCAATTTTTGGGCTCCTGAGGCCAACTCCAGTGTATATTTGGGCTCCTGCTGCTGCTGCTGCCAACTTCTGCCAACTCCAGGGTGTGATTCATCCAATTTTTGGGCTCCTGAGGCCAACTCCAGTGTATATTTGGGCTCCTGCTGCTGCTGGTGTCAACTCCTGCCAACTCCAGGGTGTGATTCATCCAATTTTTGGGCTCCTGAAGCCAACTCCAGTGTATATTTGGGCTCCTGCTGCTGCTACTGTCAACTCCTGCCAACTCCAGGGTGTGATTCATCCAATTTTTGGGCTCCTGAGGCCAACTCCAGTGTATATTTGGGCTCCTGCTGCTGCTGCTGCCAACTTCTGCCAACTCCAGGGTGTGATTCATCCAATTTTTGGGCTCCTGAGGCCAACTCCAGTGTATATTTGGGCTCCTGCTGCTGCTACTGTCAACTCCTGCCAACTCCAGGGTGTGATTCATCCAATTTTTGGGCTCCTGAAGCCAACTCCAGTGTATATTTGGGCTCCTGCTGCTGCTACTGTCAACTCCTGCCAACTCCAGGGTGTGATTCATCCAATTTTTGGGCTCCTGAGGCCAACTCCAGTGTATATTTGGGCTCCTGCTGCTGCTGCTGCCAACTTCTGCCAACTCCAGGGTGTGATTCATCCAATTTTTGGGCTCCTGAGGCCAACTCCAGTGTATATTTGGGCTCCTGCTGCTGCTGCTGCCAACTTCTGCCAACTCCAGGGTGTGATTCATCCAATTTTTGGGCTCCTGAAGCCAACTCCAGTGTATATTTGGGCTCCTGCTGCTGCTGCTGCCAACTTCTGCCAACTCCAGGGTGTGATTCATCCAATTTTTGGGCTCCTGAAGCCAACTCCAGTGTATATTTGGGCTCCTGCTGCTGCTGGTGTCAACTCCTGCCAACTCCAGGGTGTGATTCATCCAATTTTTGGGCTCCTGAGGCCAACTCCAGTGTATATTTGGGCTCCTGCTGCTGCTGCTGCCAACTTCTGCCAACTCCAGGGTGTGATTCATCCAATTTTTGGGCTCCTGAGGCCAACTCCAGTGTATATTTGGGCTCCTGCTGCTGCTGCTGCCAACTTCTGCCAACTCCAGGGTGTGATTCATCCAATTTTTGGGCTCCTGAAGCCAACTCCAGTGTATATTTGGGCTCCTGCTGCTGCTGGTGTCAACTCCTGCCAACTCCAGGGTGTGATTCATCCAATTTTTGGGCTCCTGAGGCCAACTCCAGTGTATATTTGGGCTCCTGCTGCTGCTGCTGCCAACTTCTGCCAACTCCAGGGTGTGATTCATCCAATTTTTGGGCTCCTGAGGCCAACTCCAGTGTATATTTGGGCTCCTGCTGCTGCTGGTGTCAACTCCTGCCAACTCCAGGGTGTGATTCATCCAATTTTTGGGCTCCTGAAGCCAACTCCAGTGTATATTTGGGCTCCTGCTGCTGCTACTGTCAACTCCTGCCAACTCCAGGGTGTGATTCATCCAATTTTTGGGCTCCTGAGGCCAACTCCAGTGTATATTTGGGCTCCTGCTGCTGCTGCTGCCAACTTCTGCCAACTCCAGGGTGTGATTCATCCAATTTTTGGGCTCCTGAGGCCAACTCCAGTGTATATTTGGGCTCCTGCTGCTGCTTCTGTCAACTCCTGCCAACTCCAGGGTGTGATTCATCCAATTTTTGGGCTCCTGAAGCCAACTCCAGTGTATATTTGGGCTCCTGCTGCTGCTACTGTCAACTCCTGCCAACTCCAGGGTGTGATTCATCCAATTTTTGGGCTCCTGAGGCCAACTCCAGTGTATATTTGGGCTCCTGCTGCTGCTGCTGCCAACTTCTGCCAACTCCAGGGTGTGATTCATCCAATTTTTGGGCTCCTGAGGCCAACTCCAGTGTATATTTGGGCTCCTGCTGCTGCTACTGTCAACTCCTGCCAACTCCAGGGTGTGATTCATCCAATTTTTGGGCTCCTGAGGCCAACTCCAGTGTATATTTGGGCTCCTGCTGCTGCTGCTGCCAACTTCTGCCAACTCCAGGGTGTGATTCATCCAATTTTTGGGCTCCTGAGGCCAACTCCAGTGTATATTTGGGCTCCTGCTGCTGCTACTGTCAACTCCTGCCAACTCCAGGGTGTGATTCATCCAATTTTTGGGCTCCTGAGGCCAACTCCAGTGTATATTTGGGCTCCTGCTGCTGCTGCTGCCAACTTCTGCCAACTCCAGGGTGTGATTCATCCAATTTTTGGGCTCCTGAGGCCAACTCCAGTGTATATTTGGGTTCCTGCTGCTGCTGCTGCCAACTTCTGCCAACTCCAGGGTGTGATTCATCCAATTTTTGGGCTCCTGAGGCCAACTCCAGTGTATATTTGGGCTCCTGCTGCTGCTACTGTCAACTCCTGCCAACTCCAGGGTGTGATTCATCCAATTTTTGGGCTCCTGAGGCCAACTCCAGTGTATATTTGGGCTCCTGCTGCTGCTGCTGCCAACTTCTGCCAACTCCAGGGTGTGATTCATCCAATTTTTGGGCTCCTGAGGCCAACTCCAGTGTATATTTGGGCTCCTGCTGCTGCTGCTGCCAACTTCTGCCAACTCCAGGGTGTGATTCATCCAATTTTTGGGCTCCTGAAGCCAACTCCAGTGTATATTTGGGCTCCTGCTGCTGCTGGTGTCAACTCCTGCCAACTCCAGGGTGTGATTCATCCAATTTTTGGGCTCCTGAAGCCAACTCCAGTGTATATTTGGGCTCCTGCTGCTGCTGCTGCCAACTTCTGCCAACTCCAGGGTGTGATTCATCCAATTTTTGGGCTCCTGAGGCCAACTCCAGTGTATATTTGGGCTCCTGCTGCTGCTGCTGCCAACTTCTGCCAACTCCAGGGTGTGATTCATCCAATTTTTGGGCTCCTGAAGCCAACTCCAGTGTATATTTGGGCTCCTGCTGCTGCTGGTGTCAACTCCTGCCAACTCCAGGGTGTGATTCATCCAATTTTTGGGCTCCTGAGGCCAACTCCAGTGTATATTTGGGCTCCTGCTGCTGCTGCTGCCAACTTCTGCCAACTCCAGGGTGTGATTCATCCAATTTTTGGGCTCCTGAGGCCAACTCCAGTGTATATTTGGGCTCCTGCTGCTGCTACTGTCAACTCCTGCCAACTCCAGGGTGTGATTCATCCAATTTTTGGGCTCCTGAGGCCAACTCCAGTGTATATTTGGGCTCCTGCTGCTGCTGCTGCCAACTTCTGCCAACTCCAGGGTGTGATTCATCCAATTTTTGGGCTCCTGAGGCCAACTCCAGTGTATATTTGGGCTCCTGCTGCTGCTGCTGCCAACTTCTGCCAACTCCAGGGTGTGATTCATCCAATTTTTGGGCTCCTGAAGCCAACTCCAGTGTATATTTGGGCTCCTGCTGCTGCTGGTGTCAACTCCTGCCAACTCCAGGGTGTGATTCATCCAATTTTTGGGCTCCTGAAGCCAACTCCAGTGTATATTTGGGCTCCTGCTGCTGCTGCTGCCAACTTCTGCCAACTCCAGGGTGTGATTCATCCAATTTTTGGGCTCCTGAGGCCAACTCCAGTGTATATTTGGGCTCCTGCTGCTGCTGCTGCCAACTTCTGCCAACTCCAGGGTGTGATTCATCCAATTTTTGGGCTCCTGAAGCCAACTCCAGTGTATATTTGGGCTCCTGCTGCTGCTGGTGTCAACTCCTGCCAACTCCAGGGTGTGATTCATCCAATTTTTGGGCTCCTGAGGCCAACTCCAGTGTATATTTGGGCTCCTGCTGCTGCTGCTGCCAACTTCTGCCAACTCCAGGGTGTGATTCATCCAATTTTTGGGCTCCTGAGGCCAACTCCAGTGTATATTTGGGCTCCTGCTGCTGCTACTGTCAACTCCTGCCAACTCCAGGGTGTGATTCATCCAATTTTTGGGCTCCTGAGGCCAACTCCAGTGTATATTTGGGCTCCTGCTGCTGCTGCTGCCAACTTCTGCCAACTCCAGGGTGTGATTCATCCAATTTTTGGGCTCCTGAAGCCAACTCCAGTGTATATTTGGGCTCCTGCTGCTGCTGCTGCTGCCAACTTCTGCCAACTCCAGGGTGTGATTCATCCAATTTTTGGGCTCCTGAGGCCAACTCCAGTGTATATTTGGGCTCCTTCTGCCCCTCATAGTGATGCCACTTCAACTCTCTGCAATTGTGCCGCTCTGCGATTCTATTAGCGATGCCTCTGATCTGCATGTGATATTTCTTCAAAGTATTATTTAACTAACCCAGCACGCATCCTGTGCGTGTTACAGCAAGGCTGAATGGTTTACAACCCTATTGAGGCTGTAGGAGGCTCAGAAATAGCCGTTTTTAATAGCGATTCGTCGCGAATTTATTCGGGTCGAAACAATTTTTGTCGGAAAATTCGGCGAATCAGTCGAATCGAATTTTTCAAAAGTTCGCTCATCTCTAGTTATAGTGTATTTGTTATTATTTGTATAGTGACACAAATAAACGATTTGGTAGGTAGACAAGCGCAGAGAAAGAGGCTCAGGTGTAGCAAAGAAGCCAGAGGAGTGGAGGCCGACTGCATGGCGACACATAGATGTCACGTGGAGCCGAGTGGAGAGGAAGCAGCACTTTATGTGAAGCAAAGAAGAGGCCGCCATGAACAGAGGAGTCACAGCTCATGGCATCCCCTCCCCAGCCTGCACGATGGGGGACACGGAGTCCCGATCACACAGGCTATACCGGCACCTCCACAGCCCAGGCAGGTGGGACTGTTTTATTGTCACTGCTGAAACTCGCCAATAGAGGACAGAGATGAGGAGTCAGTATGAAGCAATTAGCGGCCCTTAAACTACAGCGTGTGAGGTTCAAGCCCCTGTCAGTGTGAGCTGCGGGGACACCCTGATGTGCTTTTACTTTGGGGTGACAAGCCGCTCTCGGGGTGTCTGTGACGGGAAGAGAGAGGCAGGGCGCCATTGCAGGCTGTTCTATCAGCCCAGTGAGCAGCCCCGGGTGACAGCGCGCTCACAGGTGGCTACAGGGCAGTAGAGGGACCCGGCGAGCTCCGGGGATAGGTTCAGCATCGCCACACGCCAGAGAAATCAGCGTTTTCCCTCCGCCAGAGAAACACAGATCGGCAACAAGGATTCTCCAGCTCCGGTAGCAGAGGCCGTGGGCGTGTCTTAATGTGCAGCCAATCGGTGTGCAGGATTGCGTTGCAGCCTTAGCCAATAGCGGCACAGAGCACGCTCTATATAAGCACTAATGAAGGCGGCGAGCCTGTTCATTTAGCAGCCATGTCCGAGCCTGAGTCTGCCCCAGCCGCCCCTCCCGCAGCGGAGACTCCCGCCAAGAAGAAGCGGCAGCAACCCAAGAAAGCTGGAGCCGCCAAGAAGAGCGGCAGCAAGTCCTCTGGGCCCAGCGTCTCCGAGCTCCTCCTGAAGGCCGTGTCCGCTTGCAAAGAGCGCAGCGGGGCCTCCCTGCCCGCCCTCAAGAAGGCTCTGTCCGCTGCAAACTACGATGTGGACAAGAACAACAGCCGCGTTAAGCTCGCTCTCAAGGCCTTGGTGACCAAAGGAAGCCTCGTCCAGGTCAAAGGCACCGGCGCCTCCGGCTCCTTCAAAATCAACAAGCAGCAGCTCAACCAAGCCGACAAGAAAAAGGCGGCCAAGAAGAAGAGCCCGGCCAAGAAAGCCGCTTCCGCTGCCAAGTCTCCCAAAAAGCCCAAGAAAGCTCCCAGCGCAGCCAAGAGCCCCAAAAAGGCTCCAGCCAAGAAACCGGCAGCTGCCAAAAAGCCTAAAGCCGCCGCTGCAAAGCCCAAGAAGGCCGCCAAGAGCCCGGCTAAGAAAGCTGCCAAGCCGAAGAGCCCGGCAAAGAAGGCTGCCAAGCCCAAGGTGGCCAAGAGCCCGGCAAAGAAGGTGGCCAAGCCCAAGAAAGCTGCGCCCAAGAAAAAGTAATTGCTCCAGGTCGTCGCTACCCCCTGCTTAACACAAAGGCTCTTTTCAGAGCCACCAACCCCTCTCCAAAGAGCTGTAACCGATCGCCCGCCTGCCCTACCCTCGTTGCTGCAGGCTCTGTGATAAACGGTGGGCATCCAGTCCCGGCACTCCTGTAGGCCAGATGTTGCCTATGACCCCGGGTTAAAGTGGTTGGGGGTGTGTGATTGGCGCTGAGGTGACCATGCTTCCCTCCATCATAGCGTGTGCCGGCTTTTATTGAAATCCCCAAAGTAGCATTTGCCAAGGGGGGGGGGGGGGGAGGAGGGCCCCCGATACGGAACTGTGGCCATTCCAATAGGGTGTGTGATCAGAGTACACGGTGGAGCAACGGATTATATATATTACCGTTGCTTATGGACACAGTGCGGGCGGTAACAGATTCTGTCAGTAGCGCCCGGTAGAAACGGTCGATACACAAGTATTTGGATCATCAGTTAAACTGCCTCTGTGTGTTACCGAACACCCTGTGCAATGGCGGCGCTGTGCCAGACCACGTCCTCCCGGCAGCGGGTGAGTGGGGGGCTTGTGGCAATGCAGCATGAAAGGAAGGAGAGGGAGTGCGGGCAATGTGCAGCTCTTTTGCAGGAGGATTTGGTGGCTCTTAAGAGCCTTTGTGGTTTATATGTGGGAGAGGCTGGGGCGCAGGGTGTTTCCTTAGGCCCTCTCTCCGCGGATTCTGCGGGCGAGCTGGATGTCCTTGGGCATGATTGTGACCCTCTTGGCGTGGATGGCGCAGAGGTTGGTGTCCTCGAAGAGTCCGACGAGGTAGGCCTCGCTGGCCTCCTGCAGGGCCATGACGGCGGAGCTCTGGAAGCGCAGATCGGTCTTGAAGTCCTGGGCGATTTCTCGGACGAGACGCTGGAAAGGCAGCTTGCGGATGAGCAGCTCGGTGGACTTCTGGTAGCGTCGGATCTCTCGCAGAGCGACGGTGCCGGGCCGGTAGCGGTGAGGCTTCTTGACTCCGCCAGTGGCCGGGGCGCTCTTCCTGGCCGCCTTGGTGGCCAGCTGCTTGCGGGGAGCTTTGCCGCCGGTGGACTTGCGAGCGGTCTGCTTGGTTCGGGCCATCGCACTGACTGAGCTTCTCTCACTACGGGAACGAAATGAATGCTTATGGCGGGCGGCTCTCTCTTTTATACCCACGCCGCCTGAGTAACGGCTGTGCCAGACACGCCCCTTGTTTTGATTGGATAGTTCAAAACGCCCGCCAAAAACCATGGAAGACGTTAACAGTAAAGAAAACGATTAGAGCTTAGATGGGGAAAGCGACCCGCTTAGTTCTAGCCAAAACCGCTGTCCTTTCTAGAGTTAAACCAACTTTAAAAACTCTGGAAACTCAGCCTGGAAGCAGCGCGCACTGACTTGAAGCTCCCTCTAATTTCCAGCTGGTGGCGCCGCGCAGACAGTTTTCATTGTAAGGATTTAGAACGCTTTGTTACATTGTATCGCTTCTCTTTCATAGGCCCTGATCAGCCTTCACTTCGCTACTTGGTGTTACTATATTTCCAATTCATAAAAGTATTCTGTATCTTAACAAACGTCAATCATCACAGTCGCTGTTTTGGGAGGCAATGAGCTGCGGCACCAGCTTTTCAGGGTTCCTAAAATTGTTTTATACATCTATTATACACGCTGACTCGTAGGTTCCTATTTTTTTCTGATAAATATTCCCAAATATCCTTCCATCACCAGGTATTACATGCTAAAGTAAACGGTGGGAAAAAAACATGATTCTCACCAACCACCGCAGCCCATCAATCCAGGTCATAGTGTCATTCATTCATCAGATTTGCCCATTGACAGAGTTCCAACCAGAGAATGAAACAATGATGTAACCCGCATCTCCAGCCAGTGTGTGTGTGTTTCTTTATTTTGCGGGGGACGGGGTCGTGGTGTGAGCCTAAGTGCACTTACTTCATTTCAAGCTGTTGGGAAATGCCTGAAGTTCGGAGCCTGGATCGTTTGAATGGAAACAATAGATTTGATGTGGAGGGCAAGGTTCTGGTAGGGAAGGGTGCGATCATTTTCTATTTTAGCAGCCTTTAGATGCTCCTTAGCAAGTAGGTGAGGCACTTAAACGTGAGGGCTGGGGCATGTTCCAGAATACTGTAGCTGGCATTTTGATTAATCAGGACAATAATAATAATAATATTAATAAATGCAGAAGACTAGAATCCGGATGAAGCACCTGCCAAAAGAGAAGGCACGATGCTGTGTCAGAACTGGAAAGCTTCTGGCGAGGAGAACACAGGTTTGGGCCTCAAATGGTTCATGAGACTCATTGAAGAACAGAAAGAGAGTTGCTATGGCTAAAGGGAGAAAATGGCGCTAATAGAGCTGATATCGGGGAAGAGAATAACAGGAAATAAAACAGGAGAAAGGAAACGGATCTGACATGACACGAGGTCACTTGTCAGTGTATTGGTGATTACAAAGAAAATCCACAGACATTCAAATCCCATAACTGTCCAACGTTAGGATTAAATAAAATCTCTTCATGGGCAGGACCGCGGCACAAATTTGTGGAGCTTTGACCTTCATTTTTTCTAGCAAATTTCCCTCACACATCAGAGCCTTTCTACTTGTACATATGCAGCGATAGCTCTGATTAGCGGAGTTTAGCTCACGGTGCTGAATTGTTTTTTGAGCCCAGTAAGTAATTTATCTCATTTTAACTGTTATATTATATTTCACCTTTCTTAGCAAAGACTGGAAAAGTGGATAGTGTTATTTGGCTCCTACAGCCCATGTAATGATGGCCATTTCTGAGCCTTATTCTCCTAAGCAGTGGTAAGACTATATCGGCCACCCGGGCTCTGTTGCTGCTCATATCCATGGCGAGATTTCCTGGCTCAGCCTGTGCACATCTTCTACCAACACAATCATATAGAAATATATTGGTTTGCATGTTTCCCCCATATCCCGTTTATCCTTTTACTTTCTCTTCTGTCTGCTTTTAGTCTATATGTTTTAGCTTTTCTAATTTGATTCTGTCATGTCTTGTTGAAAGACTTCTCATTGTATTTTTACACTTTCCCTCAATCTCGGTTCTTACTTTCCTTCCTTCTGTTTCTTTTTAAAATGATCATTTTATCTTTCCCACCTTCCTTCAAACTATCTCTCACAATTTCATCCCAACTGATTTTTACTTTCTGTCCATCTCTCTCTCTGTTTAACATCCCTTCCACGTTTCATTGCTCTCTCTCTCTTTTTATACTGCTCCCGTTTTTTCTTCAACCTTCCTTTAATTGCTTTCTCCTTTGTCACATTCTCTGTACACCGTATTTCCATTTGTAGCTGGTTATGACACAATTTAATTTTCTCTTTTCAGATGTTTCATTACATTTCTCTTCTTACCACTGCTTAATCCTTCATTTTCTATATATGCTCCTTCCATCTCTCTTCTCATTTGGGTTGATCCAGCAACATATTTTTTTTTTTTTTTCAATTCATGAGAAAAAGTGTTTACTCACCAAGAAACTCGAATAATTAAAAAAAAAAGTTACTGTGCCGAATCAACCCAAAACCGTCTCTTTTCTGGTGATGGGTTAAGCAGGTCCTCGGTGTATTCCTACCACTGAAGACCTGCAAGTAGATCGGCATCGCCGAGTGTATGGGGTGATCTGAGAGCACAGCACAACCATAAATAGAGACATCATTACAAGGGCTGGCCGGGCATTAGACAGACAATGATCAGCCATCACCGATACAGAATTTCGGCGGGCAATTTCAAATATCACGTGATGGGTGACGTCTATCAAGAGCGGGGACTGAATTGCGGCTATGATTTCCGGAGCAAATTAACGGCCGGTATCCTTAGCGAAGTCTTTAGTTATGATAGGTATTTGAAAACGGTCGAGAAAACATGTTCCATCAAGTCTGCATTATGTCTAAGTAGGCACCAGCCAAAACACAATCAGTAGGGATGAGCGAATCGATCCGGACGAACCCGGATTCGATCCGAATTTCAGGAAAAATTCGATTCGGATCGAATCCGAATTTCCCCGCGATTCGATCACTCGAAGTTTTCCTTTAACATCCATTCATTTACATTACAGGCATTCTAAGATGGCGGGCGGGACATGTCTGGACATGTATCCCGCGCCAGTGCAAGCTGGGGCAGTCACATGCAGCCTATCAGCAGCCAGCAAGCCCGGTGACGTCACACAGCGGTATTTAACGGCGGCCATCTTGCTTTTCCTCATTTCTCTATTGCATTCGTGACAGACAGACAGAACGCTGTGTAGCTGAGGCAGTTAGACAGGCTGGAGACAGGCTGGAGACAGGGACAGACAGGGACAGGCTGGAGACAGGCAGGAGACAGGCAGGAGACAGACAGGAGACAGACAGAAAGCCAGGGAAAGGTAGGAAAAACGGAGCTGGCTGACAGGGAGATTTTTTTTTTTTCATCCAGCCTTTGTTAGCGTTTTCAGGCTGCTTATAGTAACTAACTGTGCATATATACTGAACTGATCTTAAGTCTGCTGTGAGGCATCCCATTCTGTGACTAAAGCAGCCTCTGTTTAAGACCATATAAGCATTTGCTCTAATCATATTTGAAATTAGGCCTGATAAAGACACTTTTGCTGGCCAAAGCACTACTGTACCCTGGCAGCTCGATTCCTGCCCGGGGCATCCCATTCTGTGACTAAAGCAGCCTCTGTTTAAGACCATATAAGCATTTGCTCTAATCATATTTGAAATTAGGCCTGATAAAGACACTTTTGCTGGCCAAAGCACTACTGTACCCTGGCAGCTCGATTCCTGCCCGGGGCATCCCATTCTGTGACTAAAGCAGCCTCTGTTTAAGACCATATAAGCATTTGCTCTAATCATATTTGAAATTAGGCCTGATAAAGACACTTTTGCTGGCCAAAGCACTACTGTACCCTGGCAGCTCGATTCCTGCCCGGGGCATCCCATTCTGTGACTAAAGCAGCCTCTGTTTAAGACCATATAAGCATTTGCTCTAATCATATTTGAAATTAGGCCTGATAAAGACACTTTTGCTGGCCAAAGCACTACTGTACCCTGGCAGCTCGATTCCTGCCCGGGGCATCCCATTCTGTGACTAAAGCAGCCTCTGTTTAAGACCATATAAGCATTTGCTCTAATCATATTTGAAATTAGGCCTGATAAAGACACTTTTGCTGGCCAAAGCACTACTGTACCCTGGCAGCTCGATTCCTGCCCGGGGCATCCCATTCTGTGACTAAAGCAGCCTCTGTTTAAGACCATATAAGCATTTGCTCTAATCATATTTGAAATTAGGCCTGATAAAGACACTTTTGCTGGCCAAAGCACTACTGTACCCTGGCAGCTCGATTCCTGCCCGGGGCATCCCATTCTGTGACTAAAGCAGCCTCTGTTTAAGACCATATAAGCATTTGCTCTAATCATATTTGAAATTAGGCCTGATAAAGACACTTTTGCTGGCCAAAGCACTACTGTACCCTGGCAGCTCGATTCCTGCCCGGGGCATCCCATTCTGTGACTAAAGCAGCCTCTGTTTAAGACCATATAAGCATTTGCTCTAATCATATTTGAAATTAGGCCTGATAAAGACACTTTTGCTGGCCAAAGCACTACTGTACCCTGGCAGCTCGATTCCTGCCCGGGGCATCCCATTCTGTGACTAAAGCAGCCTCTGTTTAAGACCATATAAGCATTTGCTCTAATCATATTTGAAATTAGGCCTGATAAAGACACTTTTGCTGGCCAAAGCACTACTGTACCCTGGCAGCTCGATTCCTGCCCGGGGCATCCCATTCTGTGACTAAAGCAGCCTCTGTTTAAGACCATATAAGCATTTGCTCTAATCATATTTGAAATTAGGCCTGATAAAGACACTTTTGCTGGCCAAAGCACTACTGTACCCTGGCAGCTCGATTCCTGCCCGGGGCATCCCATTCTGTGACTAAAGCAGCCTCTGTTTAAGACCATATAAGCATTTGCTCTAATCATATTTGAAATTAGGCCTGATAAAGACACTTTTGCTGGCCAAAGCACTACTGTACCCTGGCAGCTCGATTCCTGCCCGGGGCATCCCATTCTGTGACTAAAGCAGCCTCTGTTTAAGACCATATAAGCATTTGCTCTTATCATATTTGAAATTAGGCCTGATAAAGACACTTTTGCTGGCCAAAGCACTACTGTACCCTGGCAGCTCGATTCCTGCCCGGGGCATCCCATTCTGTGACTAAAGCAGCCTCTGTTTAAGACCATATAAGCATTTGCTCTAATCATATTTGAAATTAGGCCTGATAAAGACACTTTTGCTGGCCAAAGCACTACTGTACCCTGGCAGCTCGATTCCTGCCCGGGGCATCCCATTCTGTGACTAAAGCAGCCTCTGTTTAAGACCATATAAGCATTTGCTCTAATCATATTTGAAATTAGGCCTGATAAAGACACTTTTGCTGGCCAAAGCACTACTGTACCCTGGCAGCTCGATTCCTGCCCGGGGCATCCCATTCTGTGACTAAAGCAGCCTCTGTTTAAGACCATATAAGCATTTGCTCTAATCATATTTGAAATTAGGCCTGATAAAGACACTTTTGCTGGCCAAAGCACTACTGTACCCTGGCAGCTCGATTCCTGCCCGGGGCATCCCATTCTGTGACTAAAGCAGCCTCTGTTTAAGACCATATAAGCATTTGCTCTAATCATATTTGAAATTAGGCCTGATAAAGACACTTTTGCTGGCCAAAGCACTACTGTACCCTGGCAGCTCGATTCCTGCCCGGGGCATCCCATTCTGTGACTAAAGCAGCCTCTGTTTAAGACCATATAAGCATTTGCTCTAATCATATTTGAAATTAGGCCTGATAAAGACACTTTTGCTGGCCAAAGCACTACTGTACCCTGGCAGCTCGATTCCTGCCCGGGGCATCCCATTCTGTGACTAAAGCAGCCTCTGTTTAAGACCATATAAGCATTTGCTCTAATCATATTTGAAATTAGGCCTGATAAAGACACTTTTGCTGGCCAAAGCACTACTGTACCCTGGCAGCTCGATTCCTGCCCGGGGCATCCCATTCTGTGACTAAAGCAGCCTCTGTTTAAGACCATATAAGCATTTGCTCTAATCATATTTGAAATTAGGCCTGATAAAGACACTTTTGCTGGCCAAAGCACTACTGTACCCTGGCAGCTCGATTCCTGCCCGGGGCATCCCATTCTGTGACTAAAGCAGCCTCTGTTTAAGACCATATAAGCATTTGCTCTAATCATATTTGAAATTAGGCCTGATAAAGACACTTTTGCTGGCCAAAGCACTACTGTACCCTGGCAGCTCGATTCCTGCCCGGGGCATCCCATTCTGTGACTAAAGCAGCCTCTGTTTAAGACCATATAAGCATTTGCTCTTATTATATTTATATTATAAGACACTTTTGCTGGGCATAGGCTTACTGCTGCCTGCCAGGTGCACTTCTGTTGAGGCATCCCATTCTGTAACATAGCATACCCCTCTTTATTTACACTAAGCAGCTCTCTTATTTACACTAAGCAGGCCTGTTGGAGGCTGAGTGTTACTGCTCACTTTTGGTGTGCATTATATTCTGTTTCATATAGACCCACCGCTGCCCGGGGTTTTTTTAAATATCACCTACTACCACGCCAGTTAGACTATGTCGGGCAGACAAGTGCCTGGAAGTGAAAAGAGGAGTGGCAGAGGCCAAGATTCCGCAGGAAGAGCTCGCATCAGACTGGGGGCCAGTAGCAGCAGGAGTCACGCTGAGAGACCTAATCTGCCAGTATCTGCTAGCGGTCGGGTCTCCACCAGTAACGCATCTGCCGTGGTAGATTGGTTGACGCGCTCATCAACAACATCATCACAACTTACGTCTGAGACCCCCAGTCTAGGGTCGGTAGGTTCCTCTGACACAACCCTGAGTTGGCATGCCCCGAGAGCAGTCCCTGTCCTCCCATTGCCTCTGGCCTACGCCGTTCCCTCCCCCAGTGACGTATCCTATGCTTTGGGTTCAGCTCCACTCTTTAGTGAGGAGGACCATCAGATAGAGGACAGTCAGCAGCTACTGCCCAGCCAAGAAATGGAGGTGGCTTCTTTAGCTAGGCAGACAAATAGTGATGTGGACAGTGTCGTGGGTGCTGCGAGCGTTCCAGCTCCTGCGCCAGACACTGTTGACGAATCCACGAACATCAGTGACGTACAGCCACAACCCGGTGATGATGATGATGATGACGATGAAGCCGATCGCACTTGGGAGCCGGGTGATGAAGGGGCTTCATCGTCATCATCAGGAGAAGAGGGGTGCAGGTTGCCCCGGAGTCAGCAGCTGAGGCAGCAAAGTGGTAGCAGTCAGCATGGGGGCACAATTCCAAAGGCTGGAGCCGGCCGGGGCCGGGGCCGGGGTAGAGCACCTGCTGTGCGGCAGTCTACCTTATCGGGAGGTAGTGGAGCAGGGGTTCCTGGAGTTGGCAACAGCAGCAGTGAATCAGTGAGGCCAGGGGGTGGGAAAAGTAGCTACTCGGCAGTGTGGCAGTTTTTCCTGAGGCATCCGCAGGAGGGTAACATGGCCACATGCAAGATATGTAGGCAAAAGGTGAAGCGTGGCCAGGGTCCAAATGTTGGCACCACGGCCCTGCGTCAACATATGATGCGTCACCATAAAACGACCTGGGAGAACCGAGGCTCCCAAGGGGTGGTCCAGTCTGCTTCCTCACCAAGTGAGCTCCCAATTTCTGCCAGCCAAGGCTCCAGCACCTCAGCCGAAGGCAGCTGTGCGTCATACCCATCCTCTGTCGCTCCTGCTCCTCCTCCTCCTCCTCCAAGTCATGCATCCCGCCAGCAATCCATCAGCGAAGCCATGTCCAAGAGACAGCAGTATGCGCCCACTCATCCTACGGCGCAGAAGCTGAATGTGCTCCTGTCCAAGTTGCTGGTGCTGCAGTCGCTCCCTTTTCAGGTGGTGGAATCTGCACCTTTCAGAGAACTGATGGCTTGTGCCGAGCCGAGGTGGAGAGTCCCAAGCCGTCATTTCTTTGCCAAGAAGGCAGTACCAGCGCTGCACACTTTTGTTGAACAGAAGGTGGGCCAGTCCTTGAGCCTGTCGGTGTGTAGCAAAATACATGGCAGCGCCGACATCTGGAGCTGTAACTACGGTCAGGGGCAGTACATGTCGTTTACGGCCCACTGGGTGAATGTGGTCCCTTTGCAGCAGCAACTTGGACAGGTCACGCCGCTTCGGCCTCCGCGCTCTCTGCCCATTGGGCCTGTGACACCGTGCGACTCGGCCTCCTCATCCTCCGCCATCTCCTCACCCTCCACTGTAGGCTCAAGTCTCAGTGCCCCTCCAGTCTACCATGTGTGCAGGGCACGGAGGTGTCACGCAGTGCTTCACATGGTTTGTCTTGGCGAACGGAGTCACACAGGGGAGGAACTGCTTAAATGTTTTCATCAGGAAATCCAAACATGGCTTACTCCGAGAAAACTTAAAATGGGAATCATGGTTACCGACAATGGGAAGAACATTTTGTCTGCGCTGCGCCAAGGAAGCCTGACCCATGCCCCCTGCATGGCTCACGTCTTCAATCTGGTTGTCAAGCGGTTTCTGAAGTGTTCCCCCCATCTGCAGGACATCCTAACAACTTCACGGAAACTTTGCATGCACTTCAGCCACTCCTACACTGCCAAACACACCCTTCTTGAGCTACAGCGTCAGAATGGTATCCCCCAACATAGTCTGATTTGCGATGTTTCCACCCGTTGGAATTCCACCCTTCACATGTTGGACCGATTATATGAACAGAGAAAAGCCATCACGGATTTCCTGATGATCCAAGCAGATAGGGGGACTCCCCTGTGTAACTTCAATGTCAACCAGTGGCAGCTCATACGTGACACCTGCCGTTTGCTCAGGCCCTTTGAGGAAGCCACTTTATTTGTCAGTCGGCAGGATTACGGGATGAACGACGTGATTCCACTGCTTCATGTACTGCAGCACATGTTGGAAACCATGGCTGGTCAGGGCACTGGAGACATGGCGTTTACATCTTACGGCCACATGAACCCCCTTGGAGCTGAACTGGAGGAGGAGGAGGAGGAAGAGGAGGAGGAGGAGTTGCCCAGCGAAACACAGTTTAGGCTTGGCGAAATGGCTGGTTTATCTAGTCAGCGGACAGGAGAGGAGGAGCAGGAGCAGCCAGAGGAGCTAGAGGTTTTTGAGGAAGGAGAGACAGAGGACCCGGGCACACCGTGGCAGTATGCAGTGGAGATGGAGACAGGTAGTCCATCCGAGTCACTTGCGCAAATGGCACGAAGCATGCTCACGTGCTTGCGTAGTGACCCCAGAATTGTTTCCATCTGTCGGCGGGATGACTTCTGGCTGTCCACCTTATTGGACCCTCGCTTCCGGCACAAAATGGGGGCATTTTTTAAACCCACCGAGAGGGAGGACAAACTCAACTACTACAAAGACATTCTACGTAGGCAGTTGGCCGATGCCTATCTGCGCCATGGTCCATACTCTCGCAGGTCTGACTCGAGGGGACCTCTGCGCTCACCTTCCACTGCCATGGCCGCTGGGGGGGTTGGCAGCAGCAGCAGCAGAAGCTCCATCAGCAGCAGCAGCCTCAGTCTTCAGTCGCTAATGAGTAGCTTTCTACACCCGCATAGTGAGGCTACTCATGAGCAGCAGGAAGACCTGGAGCAGGACCTGAACCAGCAGGTCATGTCATACTTTGACATGACCATGCCAACACACCTTGAGGATCCGCTGGACTTCTGGGCAGCCAAACTTGATTTGTGGCCGCAACTAGCAGAGTTTGCCCTGGAAAAGCTGTCCTGCCCGGCAAGTAGCGTGCCATCTGAGCGGGTGTTTAGTGCGGCGGGGGCCATAGTTACGGCGAGGAGAACTCGTCTGTCAACTAAAAATGTGGAGAGACTCACCTTTGTCAAAATGAATCAGGGATGGATCAGCCAGGATTTCCACCCACCAATGCCTGATGCATGCGACTAGATTCAGCATGGTGCCACGTTTTACACTTTCCAAATGGTGCAAAACATATTTATGTCTTTAGGCCATTTTTTGGGCTCCTGCTGCTGCTACTGTCAACTCCTGCCAACTCCAGGGTGTGATTCATCCAATTTTTGGGCTCCTGAAGCCAACTCCAGTGTATATTTGGGCTCCTGCTGCTGCTGCTGCCAACTTCTGCCAACTCCAGGGTGTGATTCATCCAATTTTTGGGCTCCTGAAGCCAACTCCAGTGTATATTTGGGCTCCTGCTGCTGCTACTGTCAACTCCTGCCAACTCCAGGGTGTGATTCATCCAATTTTTGGGCTCCTGAAGCCAACTCCAGTGTATATTTGGGCTCCTGCTGCTGCTGCTGCCAACTTCTGCCAACTCCAGGGTGTGATTCATCCAATTTTTGGGCTCCTGAAGCCAACTCCAGTGTATATTTGGGCTCCTGCTGCTGCTGCTGCCAACTTCTGCCAACTCCAGGGTGTGATTCATCCAATTTTTGGGCTCCTGAAGCCAACTCCAGTGTATATTTGGGCTCCTGCTGCTGCTACTGTCAACTCCTGCCAACTCCAGGGTGTGATTCATCCAATTTTTGGGCTCCTGAAGCCAACTCCAGTGTATATTTGGGCTCCTGCTGCTGCTGCTGCCAACTTCTGCCAACTCCAGGGTGTGATTCATCCAATTTTTGGGCTCCTGAAGCCAACTCCAGTGTATATTTGGGCTCCTGCTGCTGCTGCTGTCAACTCCTGCCAACTCCAGGGTGTGATTCATCCAATTTTTGGGCTCCTGAAGCCAACTCCAGTGTATATTTGGGCTCCTGCTGCTGCTGCTGCCAACTTCTGCCAACTCCAGGGTGTGATTCATCCAATTTTTGGGCTCCTGAAGCCAACTCCAGTGTATATTTGGGCTCCTGCTGCTGCTGCTGCCAACTTCTGCCAACTCCAGGGTGTGATTCATCCAATTTTTGGGCTCCTGAAGCCAACTCCAGTGTATATTTGGGCTCCTGCTGCTGCTGCTGCCAACTTCTGCCAACTCCAGGGTGTGATTCATCCAATTTTTGGGCTCCTGAAGCCAACTCCAGTGTATATTTGGGCTCCTGCTGCTGCTGCTGTCAACTCCTGCCAACTCCAGGGTGTGATTCATCCAATTTTTGGGCTCCTGAAGCCAACTCCAGTGTATATTTGGGCTCCTGCTGCTGCTGCTGTCAACTCCTGCCAACTCCAGGGTGTGATTCATCCAATTTTTGGGCTCCTGAAGCCAACTCCAGTGTATATTTGGGCTCCTGCTGCTGCTGCTGCCAACTTCTGCCAACTCCAGGGTGTGATTCATCCAATTTTTGGGCTCCTGAAGCCAACTCCAGTGTATATTTGGGCTCCTGCTGCTGCTACTGTCAACTCCTGCCAACTCCAGGGTGTGATTCATCCAATTTTTGGGCTCCTGAAGCCAACTCCAGTGTATATTTGGGCTCCTGCTGCTGCTGCTGCCAACTTCTGCCAACTCCAGGGTGTGATTCATCCAATTTTTGGGCTCCTGAAGCCAACTCCAGTGTATATTTGGGCTCCTGCTGCTGCTGCTGTCAACTCCTGCCAACTCCAGGGTGTGATTCATCCAATTTTTGGGCTCCTGAAGCCAACTCCAGTGTATATTTGGGCTCCTGCTGCTGCTACTGTCAACTCCTGCCAACTCCAGGGTGTGATTCATCCAATTTTTGGGCTCCTGAAGCCAACTCCAGTGTATATTTGGGCTCCTGCTGCTGCTGCTGCCAACTTCTGCCAACTCCAGGGTGTGATTCATCCAATTTTTGGGCTCCTGAAGCCAACTCCAGTGTATATTTGGGCTCCTGCTGCTGCTGCTGTCAACTCCTGCCAACTCCAGGGTGTGATTCATCCAATTTTTGGGCTCCTGAAGCCAACTCCAGTGTATATTTGGGCTCCTGCTGCTGCTGCTGCCAACTTCTGCCAACTCCAGGGTGTGATTCATCCAATTTTTGGGCTCCTGAAGCCAACTCCAGTGTATATTTGGGCTCCTGCTGCTGCTGCTGCCAACTTCTGCCAACTCCAGGGTGTGATTCATCCAATTTTTGGGCTCCTGAAGCCAACTCCAGTGTATATTTGGGCTCCTGCTGCTGCTGCTGTCAACTCCTGCCAACTCCAGGGTGTGATTCATCCAATTTTTGGGCTCCTGAAGCCAACTCCAGTGTATATTTGGGCTCCTGCTGCTGCTGCTGTCAACTCCTGCCAACTCCAGGGTGTGATTCATCCAATTTTTGGGCTCCTGAAGCCAACTCCAGTGTATATTTGGGCTCCTGCTGCTGCTGTCAACTCCTGCCAACTCCAGGGTGTGATTCATCCAATTTTTGGGCTCCTGAAGCCAACTCCAGTGTATATTTGAGCTCCTGCTGCTGCTGCTGCTGTCAACTCCTGCCAACTCCAGGGTGTGATTCATCCAATTTTTGGGCTCCTGAAGCCAACTCCAGTGTATATTTGGGCTCCTGCTGCTGCTGCTGCCAACTTCTGCCAACTCCAGGGTGTGATTCATCCAATTTTTGGGCTCCTGAAGCCAACTCCAGTGTATATTTGGGCTCCTGCTGCTGCTACTGTCAACTCCTGCCAACTCCAGGGTGTGATTCATCCAATTTTTGGGCTCCTGAAGCCAACTCCAGTGTATATTTGGGCTCCTGCTGCTGCTGCTGCCAACTTCTGCCAACTCCAGGGTGTGATTCATCCAATTTTTGGGCTCCTGAAGCCAACTCCAGTGTATATTTGGGCTCCTGCTGCTGCTGCTGTCAACTCCTGCCAACTCCAGGGTGTGATTCATCCAATTTTTGGGCTCCTGAAGCCAACTCCAGTGTATATTTGGGCTCCTGCTGCTGCTGCTGCCAACTTCTGCCAACTCCAGGGTGTGATTCATCCAATTTTTGGGCTCCTGAGGCCAACTCCAGTGTATATTTGGGCTCCTTCTGCCCCTCATAGTGATGCCACTTCAACTCTCTGCAATTGTGCCGCTCTGCGATTCTATTAGCGATGCCTCTGATCTGCATGTGATATTTCTTCAAAGTATTATTTAACTAACCCAGCACGCATCCTGTGCGTGTTACAGCAAGGCTGAATGGTTTACAACCCTATTGAGGCTGTAGGAGGCTCAGAAATAGCCGTTTTTAATAGCGATTCGTCGCAAATTTATTCGGGTCGAAACGATTTTTGTCGGAAAATTCGGCGAATCAGTCGAATCGAATTTTTCAAAAGTTCGCTCATCTCTAACAAGCAGCAAAAAAAAAAAACAGTGGTCGGCGATTTATATAAAATCGCTGATACGATAAGGTCACAAAAATAAAAAGTACAATGGTATTTATTTATTTTGAAGCAGAGGAAATATATATAAATATATATGGTGATTGCTGCCAATTAAAATCCTATATTGGGTTTATCAAGCTAAATGGTGATTATCTGTGGCGTGCGCCTGGAAAAAAAAGGCGGGAACAGAAAGCCAAGCGTTGTGAATTACGGCGGGCAATGTAAAACTAGCCACGTGACGTCACTACGAGCTATACACAGATGGACAACAATGGCGGTTATGGTACAAGCCCTAAAAACGGCTCGTCTCAGCAACCGAGGAGCGGGGGATATTTGTACGTTTAACCGTGTTACATGGAGAACGTGTCGTTATGCGTGTGTCAGGAATTTGGTGATAGTTTAGTAGCTCTTTGTGGAGAAAGTGGGTGGCTCTGAAAAGAGCCTTTGTGTTGTGCAGTGGGGTGAGTTTATTTGCCCTTGGCAGGCTTGGCGTGGCTCTCGGTCTTCTTGGGCAGCAGCACGGCCTGGATGTTGGGCAGGACGCCGCCCTGGGCGATAGTGACCCCACCGAGCAGCTTGTTGAGCTCCTCGTCGTTGCGCACTGCCAGCTGCAAGTGTCGGGGGATGATGCGGGTCTTCTTGTTGTCCCGGGCAGCGTTGCCGGCCAGCTCGAGAATCTCAGCAGTCAGGTACTCGAGCACGGCAGCCAGGTAGACGGGAGCTCCGGCGCCCACCCGCTCGGCATAGTTGCCCTTCCTGAGCAGACGGTGGACACGGCCAACGGGGAACTGGAGACCGGCCCGGGAGGAGCGGGTCTTGGCCTTAGCACGAGCCTTGCCACCTTGCTTGCCGCGTCCAGACATGATGAAAGTGAGACAAAGATCCGCGCTCACTCAATGCGAGAATGACTCTGACAAGCCGCCCCTTCCCATTTCTACCTTTGCAATAGGAGGCGTGCGCTGCTGCCATTGGACGCTCCACAGCCCAGCCATAGGCGTGTGGATTTCTGAAATGCACCAATCAGAGGAGACTAGGAGGAGCAAAGTGACATCACTGTTGTGGGCGTTAGTTTTCCCTCCAATAATACTTTGCAGAACCAGGAATAGTCGTTAGCATAAGGGGCCTATAAGAGCAGCAGCAGAGGGCTGGGCGAGCACATTGTCTCCGAGCAATAGACGAGTGTTAGCTGCAGTCATGCCTGAGCCAGCCAAGTCCGCCCCAGCACCCAAGAAGGGCTCCAAGAAAGCGGTGAGCAAGAGCCAGAAGAAAGATGGCAAGAAGCGTAGGAAGACCAGGAAGGAGAGCTACTCCATCTACGTCTACAAGGTGCTCAAGCAGGTCCACCCTGACACCGGCATCTCCTCCAAGGCCATGAGCATCATGAACTCCTTCGTCAATGACATCTTCGAGCGCATCGCCAGCGAGGCTTCCCGCCTGGCTCACTACAACAAGCGCTCCACCATCAGCTCCCGGGAGATCCAGACCGCCGTCCGCCTGCTGCTGCCTGGTGAGCTGGCTAAGCACGCCGTCTCCGAGGGCACCAAGGCCGTCACCAAGTACACCAGCGCCAAGTAACCGCTCTCTCCTGTTTCTATAAAAAAAACAAAGGCTCTTTTAAGAGCCACCCACAGTTTCCCAGCAGAGCTACGTTATGCCATTGTATGTCCATATGTATAGATGATTACATGTAGTACAAAACTCCCAAACAATTGGATACGCACCACCTCCAGGATATTAAAGTAGGTGCCAGCCTAAGGGTCCCAGTATGCGTGGGTTTCCAGGGCTAACCCACAACTCTGTCCTCACCAAAGGCTGCACACTACTGATCCATAAATATAATTTATTCAATAAAGGATTTTATCAAATATGACATCACAACGAAACAACTTAGACATAGAAACACAAAACCAAGTGGGGAGGAACTCCAGGACTAACCAATTGTTATACACCAATGATTGGTAGCAATCTTCACATCGAAGATAAATCCAGCATGATTATAAAATAATGTTTCAGAACATATACTGACCGACGCTTATGAGATCAAAGTGCATGTGCATGGATCCTATATGCATATATATATCCAGCCCTATCTCAAATCTCTGGTGCCCCCTTTACAACTATCAACAGTATCGAGTGCATGCATGAATGAATGAAGAGCGCTATGGCGTCTCCAAAAGCGAATATACAGCTCTTTGTAGGAAGTAGTGGGTGGCCCTTAAAAGGACCGTTGGTTTGCTGCTATGGGATAAGAAGGAGCGAGCAGGTGGGTTTAGCCTCCGAAGCCGTAGAGAGTGCGTCCCTGTCGCTTGAGAGCATAGACGACATCCATGGCGGTGACGGTCTTGCGCTTGGCGTGCTCGGTGTAGGTGACAGCGTCGCGGATCACGTTCTCCAGGAAGACCTTGAGCACCCCGCGGGTCTCCTCGTAGATGAGGCCGGAGATGCGCTTGACACCCCCTCTCCGAGCCAGGCGGCGGATGGCGGGCTTGGTGATGCCCTGGATGTTATCACGCAGCACCTTCCTGTGCCTCTTGGCGCCTCCTTTCCCCAGGCCCTTCCCGCCTTTGCCTCTTCCAGACATCTCTAATTCAGCTGCTGCTTTCTCTCGCTCACACGACTGCTCCCAACCGTTCTCCAGCCCCTCCTTATATACAGCCGGAGCGGACCTGATGGGAGACTGCACAGAAATGGGCGGGGCTTCCGCGCTCGTTGTGCCTTGTGCAGGAACAAAGCCATGCGCGGCCCTCGGGCTCCTAGCGAACATTTACACCGACAGTCTGAGCACTGCTCAAGTCCACACAGCTCTGAAAGTGATCTCCACCCGCATTGCGGTCCCTTCATTAGAACCTGCGCCGAACAACACACATTTGGGATGGAAGGAGATAACAATAACGAGAGCTAAGGGAAAGACTTAGTAATATGTGTGTTTCGCTCATGCAGTTACAGCACTGAATATTAAAAGAGGGGAAATACCCGGCATTTCAAACGCCATATAAACGGTGACTACGGCATCGTGGTGGGATTTCTTATGCTCCAATCACTTTTTGGGCGGGAAATTTGAAATGACATTTCCTCCAATCGTGGGCGAGTAGGGAAAGCCTTTCCCAGCCTCCTTTGCGTCGTGCTCTCCCGCCCTTAGCCACCAGGCGGCGCTGTTGCAGCACTATCTGTTCCAGTCTTCCTTCTGCTCAATGCGGCCGCTGACTGTTAAGAAGAAGCTTCCGGGGAAACGGACACAAGTGAATTGGCGGCCACTACACCCCAAAACATTGGGCCCCTCACAGCACTAAACACGCACATCTGACCCCGAAAAGCACAAACTATTATTATGTCATATTATCATGTGTTTTATTTCCATGACACGCAGGAGGAAAGCACCAAGTGCTTAAAGGACAAAGCCACATCCTATACAGTGGCATTGAAGCCTCCCACCAATGTCCGGATCATACACCTGTAGCGAGGAGACTTCTCTATGGCCACAAACATGGAGCAAAGCGACTCCCTAGACCAGCTGTCCCCACATCTATGGGACTGACCGAGGCCTCCCTCATAATACAATGTACTGACACCATAATCCTCCATATATTCCTATAGAGAGGCCACTAGGGGGAAGTGACCCATAACCCTCCATATATTCCTATAGAGAGGCCACTAGGGGGAAGTGACCCCATAACCCTCCATATATTCCTATAGAGAGGCCACTAGGGGGAGGTGACAGATAACGCTCCATATATTCCTATAGAGAGGACACTAGGAGGAAGTGACACCATAACCCTCCATATATTCCTATAGAGAGGCAACTAGGGGGAAGTGACCCATAACCCTCCATATATTCCTATAGAGAGGACACTAGGAGGAAGTGACACCATAACCCTCCATATATTCCTATAGAGAGGCCACTAGGGGGAAGTGACACCATAACCCTCCATATATTCCTATAGAGAGGACACTAGGAGGAAGTGACACCATAACCCTCCATATATTCCTATAGAGAGGCCACTAGGGGGAAGTGACACCATAACCCTCCATATATTCCTATAGAGAGGCCACAAGGGGGAAGTGACCCATAACCCTCCATATATTCCTATAGAGAGGCCACTAGGGGGAAGTGACCCATAACCCTCCATATATTCCTATAGAGAGGCCACTAGGGGGAAGTGACCCATAACCCTCCATATATTCCTATAGAGAGGCCACTAGGGGGAAGTGACACCATAACCCTCCATATATTCCTATAGAGAGACCACTAGGGGGAAGTGACCCATAACCCTCCATATATTCCTATAGAGAGGCCACTAGGGGGAAGTGACCCATAACCCTCCATATATTCCTATAGAGAGGCCACTAGGGGGAAGTGACCCATAACCCTCCATATATTCCTATAGAGAGGCCACTAGGGGGAAGTGACCCATAACCCTCCATATATTCCTATAGAGAGGCCACTAGGGGGCAGTGACCCATAACCCTCTATATATTCCTATAGAGAGGACACTAGGAGGAAGTGACACCATAACCCTCCATATATTCCTATAGAGAGGCAACTAGGGGGAAGTGACCCATAACCCTCCATATATTCCTATAGAGAGGCCACTAGGGGGAAGTGACCCCATAACCCTCCATATATTCCTATAGAGAGGCCACTAGGGGGAGGTGACCCATAACGCTCCATATATTCCTATAGAGAGGACACTAGGAGGAAGTGACACCATAACCCTCCATATATTCCTATAGAGAGGGCACTAGGGGAAAGTGACCCATAACCCTCCATATATTCCTATAGAGAGGCCACTAGGGGGAAGTGACACCATAACCCTCCATATATTCCTATAGAGAGGCCACAAGGGGGAAGTGACCCATAACCCTCCATATATTCCTATAGAGAGGCCACTAGGGGGAAGTGACCCATAACCCTCCATATATTCCTATAGAGAGGCCACTAGGGGGAAGTGACCCATAACCCTCCATATATTCCTATAGAGAGGCCACTAGGGGGAAGTGACACCATAACCCTCCATATATTCCTATAGAGAGACCACTAGGGGGAAGTGACCCATAACCCTCCATATATTCCTATAGAGAGGCCACTAGGGGGAAGTGACCCATAACCATACATATATTCCTATAGAGAGGCCACTAGGGGGAAGTGACCCATAACCCTCCATATATTCCTATAGAGAGGCCACTAGGGGGGAAGTGACCCATAACCCTCCATATATTCCTAGAGAGAGGCCACTAGGGGGGAAGTGACACCATAACCCTCCATATATTCCTATAGAGAGGCCACTAGGGGGGAAGTGACCCATAACCCTCCATATATTCCTATAGAGAGGCCACTAGGGGGAAGTGACCCATAACCATACATATATTCCTATAGAGAGGCCACTAGGGGGAAGTGACCCATAACCCTCCATATATTCCTATAGAGAGGCCACTAGGGGGGAAGTGACCCATAACCCTCCATATATTCCTATAGAGAGGCCACTAGGGGGGAAGTGACCCATAACCTTCCATATATTCCTATAGAGAGGCCACTAGGGGGAAGTGACACCATAACCCTCCATATATTCCTATAGAGAGACCACTAGGGGGAAGTGACCCATAACCCTCCATATATTCCTATAGAGAGGCCACTAGGGGGAAGTGACCCATAACCATACATATATTCCTATAGAGAGGCCACTAGGGGGAAGTGACCCATAACCCTCCATATATTCCTATAGAGAGGCCACTAGGGGGGAAGTGACCCATAACCCTCCATATATTCCTAGAGAGAGGCCACTAGGGGGGAAGTGACACCATAACCCTCCATATATTCCTATAGAGAGGCCACTAGGGGGGAAGTGACCCATAACCCTCCATATATTCCTATAGAGAGGCCACTAGGGGGAAGTGACCCATAACCCTCCATATATTCCTATAGAGAGGCCACTAGGGGGAAGTGACCCATAACCCTCCATATATTCCTATAGAGAGGCCACTAGGGGGGAAGTGACCCATAACCCTCCATATATTCCTATAGAGAGGCCACTAGGGGGGAAGTGACCCATAACCTTCCATATATTCCTATAGAGAGGCCACTAGGGGGAAGTGACCCATAACCCTCCATATATTCCTATAGAGAGGCCACTAGGGGGAAGTGACCCATAACCCTCCATATATTCCTATAGAGAGGCCACTAGGGGGAAGTGACACCATAACCCTCCATATATTCCTATAGAGAGGCCACTAGGGGGGAAGTGACCCCATAACCCTCCATATATTCCTATAGAGAGGCCACTAGGGGGAAGTGACCCATAACCCTCCATATATTCCTATAGAGAGGCCACTAGGGGGAAGTGACACCATAACCCTCCATATATTCCTATAGAGAGGCCACTAGGGGGGAAGTGACACCATAACCCTCCATATATTCCTATAGAGAGGCCACTAGGGGGAAGTGACCCATAACCCTCCATATATTCCTATAGAGAAGCCACTAGGGGGAAGTGACCCCATAACCCTCCATATATTCCTATAGAGAGGCCACTAGGGGGAAGTGACCCATAACCATACATATATTCCTATAGAGAGGCCACTAGGGGGAAGTGACCCATAACCCTCCATATATTCCTATAGAGAGGCAACTAGGGGGAAGTGACCCATAACCCTCCATATATTCCTATAGAGAGGCCACTAGGGGGAGGTGACCCATAACGCTCCATATATTCCTATAGAGAGGCCACTAGGGGGAGGTGACACCATAACCCTCCATATATTCCTATAGAGAGGCCACTAGGGGGAGGTGACACCATAACCCTCCATATATTCCTATAGAGAGGCCACTAGGGGGAGGTGACACCATAACCCTCCATATATTCCTATAGAGAGGCCACTAGGGGGAAGTGACCCATAACCCTCCATATATACCTATAGAGAGGCCACTAGGAGGAAGTGACACCATAACCCTCCATATATTCCTATAGAGAGGCAACTAGGGGGAAGTGACCCATAACCCTCCATATATTCCTATAGAGAGGCCACTAGGGGGAGGTGACCCATAACGCTCCATATATACCTATAGAGAGGCCACTAGGAGGAAGTGACACCATAACCCTCCATATATTCCTATAGAGAGGCCACTAGGGGGAAGTGACACCATAACCCTCCATATATTCCTATAGAGAGGCCACTAGGGGGAAGTGACCCATAACCCTCCATATATTCCTATAGAGAGGCCACTAGGGGGAAGTGACCCATAACCCTCCATATATTCCTATAGAGAGGCCACTAGGGGGGAAGTGACCCATAACCCTCCATATATTCCTATAGAGAGGCCACTAGGGGGAAGTGACCTATAACCCTCCATATATTCCTATAGAGAGGCCACTAGGGGGAAGTGACCCATAACCCTCCATATATTCCTATAGAGAGGCCACTAGGGGGAAGTGACACCATAACCCTCCATATATTCCTATAGAGAGGCCACTAGGGGGAAGTGACCCATAACCCTCCATATATTCCTATAGAGAGGCCACTAGGGGGAAGTGACCCATAACCCTCCATATATTCCTATAGAGAGGCCACTAGGGGGAAGTGACCCATTACCCTCCATATATTCCTATAGAGAGGCCACTAGGGGGAAGTGACCTATAACCCTCCATATATTCCTATAGAGAGGCCACTAGGGGGAAGTGACCCATAACCCTCCATATATTCCTATAGAGAGGCCACTAGGGGGAAGTGACACCATAACCCTCCATATATTCCTATAGAGAGGCCACTAGGGGGAAGTGACCCATAACCCTCCATATATTCCTATAGAGAGGCCACTAGGGGGAAGTGACCCATAACCCTCCATATATTCCTATAGAGAGGCCACTAGGGGGAGGTGACCCATAACGCTCCATATATTCCTATAGAGAGGACACTAGGAGGAAGTGACACCATAACCCTCCATATATTCCTATAGAGAGGCCACTAGGGGGAAGTGACACCATAACCCTCCATATATTCCTATAGAGAGGCAACTAGGGGGAAGTGACCCATAACCCTCCATATATTCCTATAGAGAGGCCACTAGGGGGAGGTGACCCATAACGCTCCATATATTCCTATAGAGAGGCCACTAGGAGGAAGTGACACCATAACCCTCCATATATTCCTATAGAGAGGCCACTAGGGGGAAGTGACCCATAACCCTCCATATATTCCTATAGAGAGGCCACTAGGGGGAAGTGACCCATAACCATACATATATTCCTATAGAGAGGCCACTAGGGGGAAGTGACCCATAACCCTCCATATATTCCTATAGAGAGGCCACTAGGGGGAAGTGACACCATAACCCTCCATATATTCCTATAGAGAGGCAACTAGGGGGAAGTGACCCATAACCCTCCATATATTCCTATAGAGAGGCCACTAGGGGGAGGTGACCCATAACGCTCCATATATACCTATAGAGAGGCCACTAGGAGGAAGTGACACCATAACCCTCCATATATTCCTATAGAGAGGCCACTAGGGGGAAGTGACCCATAACCCTCCATATATTCCTATAGAGAGGCCACTAGGGGGAAGTGACCCATAACCATACATATATTCCTATAGAGAGGCCACTAGGGGGAAGTGACCCATAACCCTCCATATATTCCTATAGAGAGGCCACTAGGGGGAGGTGACCCATAACCCTCCATATATTCCTATAGAGAGGCCACTAGGGGGAGGTGACCCATAACGCTCCATATATTCCTATAGAGAGGCCACTAGGGGGAAGTGACCCATAACCCTCCATATATTCCTATAGAGAGGCCACTAGGAGGAAGTGACACCATAACCCTCCATATATTCCTATAGAGAGGCCACTAGGGGGAAGTGACCCATAACCCTCCATATATTCCTATAGAGAGGCCACTAGGGGGAAGTGACCCATAACCATACATATATTCCTATAGAGAGGCCACTAGGGGGAAGTGACACCATAACCCTCCATATATTCCTATAGAGAGGCCACTAGGGGGAAGTGACCCATAACCCTCCATATATTCCTATAGAGAGGCCACTAGGGGGAAGTGACCCATAACCATACATATATTCCTATAGAGAGGCCACTAGGAGGAAGTGACACCATAACCCTCCATATATTCCTATAGAGAGGCCACTAGGGGGAAGTGACCCATAACCCTCCATATATTCCTATAGAGAGGCCACTAGGGGGAAGTGACCCATAACCATACATATATTCCTATAGAGAGGCCACTAGGGGGAAGTGACACCATAACCCTCCATATATTCCTATAGAGAGGCCACTAGGGGGGAAGTGACCCATAACCCTCCATATATTCCTATAAAGAGGCCACTAGGGGGGAAGTGACACCATAATCCTCCATATATTCCTATAGAGAGACCACTAGGGGGAAGTGACACCATAACCCTCCATATATTCCTATAGAGAGGCCACTAGGGGGAAGTGACCCATAACCATACATATATTCCTATAGAGAGGCCACTAGGGGGAAGTGACACCATAACCCTCCATATATTCCTATAGAGAGGCCACTAGGGGGAAGTGACCCATAACCATACATATATTCCTATAGAGAGGCCACTAGGGGGAAGTGACCCATAACCCTCCATATATTCCTATAGAGAGGCCACTAGGGGGGAAGTGACCCATAACCCTCCATATATTCCTATAGAGAGGCCACTAGGGGGGTAGTGACCCATAACCTTCCATATATTCCTATAGAGAGGCCACTAGGGGGAAGTGACCCATAACCATACATATATTCCTATTGAGAGGCCACTAGGGGGAAGTGACCCATAACCCTCCATATATTCCTATAGAGAGGCCACTAGGGGGGAAGTGACCCATAACCCTCCATATATTCCTATAGAGAGGCCACTAGGGGGGTAGTGACCCATAACCTTCCATATATTCCTATAGAGAGGCCACTAGGGGGGAAGTGACCCATAACCTTCCATATATTCCTATAGAGAGGCCACTAGGGGGAAGTGACCCATAACCCTCCATATATTCCTATAGAGAGGCCACTAGGGGGAAGTGACACCATAACCCTCCATATATTCCTATAGAGAGGCCACTAGGGGGGAAGTGACCCATAACCCTCCATATATTCCTATAGAGAGGCCACTAGGGGGAAGTGACCCATAACCCTCCATATATTCCTATAGAGAGGCCACTAGGGGGGAAGTGACCCATAACCCTCCATATATTCCTATAGAGAAGCCACTAGGGGGAAGTGACCCCATAACCCTCCATATATTCCTATAGAGAGGCCACTAGGGGGAAGTGACCCATAACCCTCCATATATTCCTATAGAGAGGCCACTAGGGGGAAGTGACCCCATAACCCTCCATATATTCCTATAGAGAGGCCACTAGGGGGAAGTGACCCATAACCCTCCATATATTGCTATAGAGAGGCCACTAGGGGGAAGTGACCCATAACCCTCCATATATTCCTATAGAGAGGCCACTAGGGGGAAGTGACCAATAACCCTCCATATATTCCTATAGAGAGGCCACTAGGGGGAAGTGACCCCATAACCATCTATATATTCCTATAGAGAGGCCACTAAGGGGAAGTGACCCATAACCCTCCATATATTCCTATAGAGAGGTCACTAGGGGGAAGTGACCTATAACCCTCCATATATTCCTATAGAGAGGCCACTAGGGGGAAGTGACCCATAACCCTCCATATATTCCTATAGAGAGGCCACTAGGGGGAAGTGACCCATAACCCTCCATATATTCCTATAGAGAGGCCACTAGGGGGGAAGTGACCCATAACCCTCCATATATTCCTATAGAGAGGCCACTAGGGGGAAGTGACACCATAACCCTCCATATATTCCTATAGAGAGGACACTAGGGGGAAGTGACACCATAACCCTCCATATATTCCTATAGAGAGGATACTAGGAGGAAGAGTCACCATAACCCTCCATATATTCCTATAGAGAGGCCACTAGGGGGAGGTGACACCATAACCCTCCATATATTCCTATAGAGAGGACACTAGGAGGAAGAGTCACCATAACCCTCCATATATTCCTATAGAGAGGCCACTAGGGGGAAGTGACCCATAACCCTCCATATATTCCTATGGAGAGGCCACTAGGGGGAAGTGACCCCATAACCCTCCATATATTCCTATAGATAGGCCACTAGGGGGAAGTGACCCCTTAACCCTCCATATATTCCTATAGAAAGGCCACTAGGGGGAAGTGACCAATAACCCTCCATATATTCCTATAGAGAGGCCACTAGGGGGAAGTGACCCCATAACCATCTATATAGTCCTATAAAGAGGCCACTAAGGGGAAGTGACCCATATCCCTCCATATATTCCTATAGAGAGGCCACTAGGGGGAAGTGACCAATAACCCTCCATATATTCCTATAGAGAGGCCACTAGGGGGAAGTGACCCATAACCCTCCATATATTCCTATAGAGAGGCCACTAGGGGGAAGTGACCAATAACCCTCCATATATTCCTATAGAGAGGCCACTAGGGGGAAGTGACCAATAACCCTCCATATATTCCTATAGAGAGGCCACTAGGGGGAAGTGACCAATAACCCTCCATATATTCCTATAGAGAGGCCACTAGGGGGAAGTGACCAATAACCCTCCATATATTCCTATAGAGAGGCCACTAGGGGGAAGTGACCAATAACCCTCCATATATTCCTATAGAAAGGCCACTAGGGGGAAGTGACCCATAACCCTCCATATATTCCTATAGAGAGGCCACTAGGGGAAAGTGACCCATAACCCTCCATATATTCCTAAAGAGAGGCCACTAGGGGGAAGTGACCCATAACCCTCCATATATTCCTAAAGAGAGGCCACTAGGGGGAAGTGACACCATAACCCTCCATATATTCCTATAGAGAGTCCACTAGGGGAAGGTGACACCATAACCCTCCATATATTCCTATAGAGAGGCCACTAGGGGGAAGTGACCCATAACCATACATATATTCCTATAGAGAGGCCACTAGGGGGAAGTGACCCATAACCCTCCATATATTCCTACAGAGAGGCCACTAGGGGGAAGTGACCCATAACCCTCCATATATTCCTATAGAGAGGCCACTAGGGAGCAGTGACCCATAACCCTCCCTATACTCCTATAGAGAGGCCACTAGGGGGAAGTGACACCATAACCCTCCATATATTCCAATAGAGAGGCCACTAGGGGGAGGTGACACCATAACCCTCCATATATTCCTATAGAGAGGCCACTAGGGGGAAGTGGTCCATAACCCTCCATATACTCCTATAGAGAGGCCACTAGGGGGAAGTGACACCATAACCCTCCATATATTCCTATAGAGAGGCCACTAGGGGGAAGTGACCCATAACCATACATATATTCCTATAGAGAGGCCACTAGGGGGAAGTGACCCCATAACCCTCCATATATTTCTATAGAGAGGCCACTAGGGGGAAGTGACACCATAACCCTCCATATATTCCTATAGAGAGGCCACTAGGGGGAAGTGACTCATAACCCTCCATATATTCCTATAGAGAGGCCACTAGGGGGAAGTGATACCATAACCCTCCATATATTCCTATAGAGAGGCCACTAGGGGGAAGTGATACCATAACCCTCCATATATTCCTATAGAGAGGCCACTAGGGGGAAGTGACCCATAACCCTCCATATATTCCTATAGAGAGGCCACTAGGGGGAAGTGACCCCATAACCCTCCATATATTCCTATAGAGAGGCCACTAGGGGGAAGTCACCCATAACCCTCCATATATTTCTATAGAGAGGCCACTAGGGGGAAGTTACCCCATAACCCTCCATATATTCCTATAGAGAGGCCACGAGGGGGAAGTGACCCATAACCCTCCATATATTCCTATAGAGAGGCCACTAGGGGGAAGTGACACCATAACCCTCCATATATTCCTATAGAGAGGACACTAGGGGGAAGTGTCCCATAACCCTCCATATATTCCTATAGAGAGGCCACTAGGGGGAAGTGACCCCATAACCCTCCATATATTCCTATAGAGAGGCCACTAGGGGGAAGTGACCCATAACCATACATATATTCCTATAGAGAGGCCACTAGGGGGAAGTGACCCCATAACCCTCCATATATTCCTATAGAGAGGCCACTGGGGGGAGGTGACCCATAACCCTCCATATATTCCTATAGAGAGGCCACTAGGGGGAAGTGACACCATAACCCTCCATATATTCCTATAGAGCGGCCACTAGGGGGAAGTGACACCATAACCCTCCATATATTCCTATAGAGAGACCACTAGGGGGAAGTGACACCATAACCCTCCATATATTCCTATAGAGAGGCCACTAGGGGGAAGTGACACCATAACCCTCCATATATTCCTATAGAGAGGCCACTAGGGGGAAGTGACCCCATAACACTCCATATATTCCTATAGAGAGGCCACTAGGGGGAAGTGACCCATAACCCTCCATATATTCCTATAGAGAGGCCACTAGGGGGAAGTGACCCCATAACACTCCATATATTCCTATAGAGAGGCCACTAGGGGGAGGTGACACCATAACCCTCAATATATTCCTATAGAGAGGCCACTAGGGGGAAGTGATACCATAACCCTCCATATATTCCTATAGAGAGGACACTAGGGGGAAGTGAGCCATAACTCTCCATATATTCCTATAGAGAGGCCACTAGGGGGAAGTGACCCATAACCCTCCATATATTCCTATAGAGAGGACACTAGGGGGAGGTGACCCCATAACCCTCCATATATTCCTATAGAGAGGCCACTAGGGGGAAGTGACCCATAACCCTCCATATATTTCTATAGAGAGGCCAATAGTTGGAAGTGACATCATGACCCTCCATATATTCCTATAGAGAGGCCACTAGGGGGAAGTGACCCATAACACTCCATATATTTCTATAGAGAGGCCAATAGTTGGAAGTGACATCATGACCCTCCATATATTCCTATAGAGAGGCCACTAGGGGGAAGTGACCACATAACCATCCATATTTTCCTATAGAGAGGCCACTAGGGGGTGGAGACCCCATAACCCTCCATATATTCCAATAGAGAGGCCACTAGGGGGAAGTGACACCATAACCCGCCATATATTCCTATAGAGAGGCCACTAGGGGGAGGTGACACCATAACCCTCCATATATTCCTATAGAGAGGCCACTAGGGGGAAGTGACACCATAACCCGCCATATATTCCTATAGAGAGGCCACTAGTGGGATGTGACATCATGACCCTCCATATATTCCTATAGAGAGGCCACTAGGGGGAAGTGATACCATAACCCTCCATATATTCCTATAGAGAGGACACTAGGGGGAGGTGACACCATAACTCTCCATATCTTGCTATAGAGAGGCCTCTAGGGGGAAGTGACCACATAACCATCCATATTTTCCTATAGAGAGGCCTCTAGGGGGAAGTGACCACATAACCCTCCATATATTCCTATAGAGAGGCCTCTAGGGGGTGGAGACCCCAT
The DNA here is from genome assembly GCA_027917425.1 of Gastrophryne carolinensis. Taxonomy (NCBI): domain Eukaryota; kingdom Metazoa; phylum Chordata; class Amphibia; order Anura; family Microhylidae; genus Gastrophryne; species Gastrophryne carolinensis. The sequence goes on from CM051235.1 coordinate 628,523,452, forward strand.
AACCCTCCATATATTCCTATAGAGAGGCCACTAGGGGGAAGTGACCCCATAACCCCCCCCCCATAACTCTGCATATATTCCTCTAGAGAGGCCTCCTGTGGTCCTCTACCCATACAATACACTATTGTGCTTATTATATGTTTATATTATATTCTACATCAGTGTGTGTGTGTAATGTGCTTCATCATGTGTGACTATATAATACAATACAATACAATACAAAACAATACAATACAATACAATACAATACAATACAATACATGGCCATTTGTGGAGTAACACTCTTTTTATTAAGTGACCTTCCAGCCCCAGGCCTTCACTTTTATAGGAGAACCCAGAGAGGCCCCGCCTCTCAGTATAAAAGGCCACTCCCCACCTCTCGGTAGGAATTTCCTAGGCCCGGGCCCAGGGATGAAGGAGGGGAACATGTGGCGGTGGAGAGCCAATAGTTGCACTGATGGATGAGGAAAGGTAAGTATAAATTAAAGTGCTACTACAGGCAAAGTTAATTGTTACAACATTGTCTCGGGCTCCTGCCCCTCTCTCTCTCTGCTTCCTCCTGCCCCTCTCTCTCTCTGTCTGTCTCCTCCTGCCCCTCTCTCTCTGCTTCCTCCTGCCCCTCTCTCTCTCTGTCTGTCTCCTCCTGCCCCTCTCTCTCTGCTTCCTCCTGCCCCTCTCTCTGCTTCCTCCTGCCCCACTCTCTGCTTCCTCCCGCCCCTCTCTCTCTGTCTCCTCCCGCCCCTCTCTCTGCTTCCTCCTGCCCCTCTCTCTCTGCTTCCTCCTGCCCCTCTGTCTCTGTCTCCTCCCGCCCCTCTCTCTGCTTCCTCCTGCCCCTCTCTCTCTGCTTCCTCCTGCCCCTCTGTCTCTGTCTCCTCCCGCCCCTCTCTCTGCTTCCTCCTGCCCCTTTGTCTCTGTCTCCTCCCGCCCCTCTGTCTCTGTCTCCTCCTGCCCCTCTGTCTCTGTCTCCTCCTGCCCCTCTCTCTCTGCTTCCTCCTGCCCCTCTCTCTCTGCTTCCTCCCGCCCCTCTGTCTCTGTCTCCTCCTGCCCCTCTGTCTCTGTCTCCTCCTGCCCCTCTCTCTCTGCTTCCTCCTGCCCCTCTGTCTCTGTCTCCTCCTGCCCCTCTGTCTCTGTCTCCTCCTGCCCCTCTCTCTCTGCTTCCTCCTGCCCCTCTGTCTCTGTCTCCTCCTGCCCCTCTCTCTGCTTCCTCCTGCCCCTCTCTCTCTGCTTCCTCCTGCCCCTCTGTCTCTGTCTCCTCCTGCCCCTCTCTCTGCTTCCTCCGCCCCTCTCTCTGCTTCCTCCGCCCCTCTCTCTCTCTGCTTCCTCCGCCCCTCTCTCTCTCTGCTTCCTCCCGCCCCTCTCTCTTCCTCCTCCTGACCCTCCCATTAAGCACTGAAAGGCCTTAGATAGCCAGTGCAAGATGCTGACCCTAGAAGCAGTTTCATTGATCCCCTAAAGTGCTTTTAAGGCCTGTGGTGGAATGTATCAGCAGTAGAAGTCTCTTTCAGTCTCAAAGGTCTGTGTCTATATGGCCTGTGACAGCCAGCTGAGAGGGGTAGCAGCAGCAGCAGCAGCATGCTCTTTGAGCCCCTAAAGGCCTGTTACAGACAGTGGTGGAGGGTGACATCAGCAAAAGTCTCGGTAAGACTCTTAGGTCTGTGAAAGCCAGAGTATAGTAACCGCAGCAGCAGCAGCAGTCTCCCTGGGCACCGAAAAACCTGTGACAGCCAGTGGAGGAGGGTAACAGCAGTGGCAGTTTTTTTTAGCCCCTTAGACCTGTGAAAGCCAGTGGAAGGTGGTAGTAGTAGCAGCAGTCTCTTAGAGTCCCCTAAAATTATGTGACAGCCAGTTGAGAAAGGTAGCAGCACCGGTCTCTTTGTGCCCCTAAAGGTCTCTGAAAGCCAGTGGAGGAGGGTGACAGCAGTGGCAGTTTCTTTGAGCCTCTTAGTCCTGTGAAAGCTAATGGAGGGTGGTAGTGAGCCACTTAATGCTTGTGACAGCCAGTGGAGAGGAGTATTAGCAGCATCATACTTGAGCCCCAAAAAATGGAGGATAGTGGTAGCAGCAGCAGCAGCAACAGCCTCACTGAGCCCCAAAAGGCCTCTGACAGCCAATGGACAAAGGTGACAGTAGCAGTAGTCTCTCAGTCTCACCTTAATTCCCGTGACAGCAATCGAAAGAGAGTAACAGCAACAGCAGCAGCAGCAGTATCATTAAGCCTCTAAAAGCCAGTGGCAGCCAGAGGAGGGGGATATCAGCAATAACATTTTCACAGAGACCATAAAGCCTGGGACAGTCAGTGGAGGTGAATATAAGTAGCCAGAGACTTACTGAGCCCCTAAAGGCCTTGTGATGTGATTGCAGAAGCAGCAGTATCATAAAGTTCATGGGGCCTGTGACTGCTAAAGGAGGTGGGTTGGCAACAGGCAATCCTTCTCTGAGTGTCTAAGGCTTGTGACAGCCAGTGGAGAGGGGTAGCAGCAGCAGCAGTCCCATTGAGCCCCTATAGGCCTTAGACAGCCAGTGGAGAGGGGTAGCAGCAGCAGAAGTCCCATTGAGCCCCTAAGGCCTCTGACAACCATGGGTGGGGGATAACAGCCGTCATAGCCTCATAGAGCTATTTTTTTACAGCCATTGGAGGAATGTGACAGAGCCAGCATTGAGCCCCTAAAGGTCTATTGAAGCCAGTGAGGGAGGGCAACTGCAACAACAGTCACTTAGAGTATCTAAGGCCTGTGAAAGCCTGTGGAGGAAGGTAACAGCAGCAACAGCAGCATCAATCTCATAGAGTCCATGAGGCCTGTGACTGGCGCACATGCAGACTGTGTTTCACTGCCATGCTCCATGATCTCTTCATGTGAAGCAGACAAATGCATTGATCACCAATAGGAGCTCTTTTGGGCAAGATTGAACAAAATCGTAACAAAGGGGGTCACACCGTCCAGGTTGGACTTTGGGGTGGCCTGCACTGATCACACCTTTGGGGGGGGGGGGGGGGTGTTATGAGCTCCTGCTAAAGCTGAGCTCACCCCGTCACCTGAGACGACACTTTCACATTTGCCGTTGCCAAAATAGGGGCTGAGTTTCTCACATAACTTTTCATAGCATAACAATCAGATTTTGGCCTATACCATCAGCTAGGAAATCATTTAGCAAAACTCATCTTATGCTACCAGACCAGCATACTCCTTCCAAGAGCATGGAAAACCTAAGGCTCTTTTCAGAACTACATGCCACAGGAACCAAGACTTGACCCACAAGATACAATTGGGGACATCAGCGACAAGACAATATGTAGGATAGGGTTATTGTTGGTTTCAGTAGCGTAGACTAGATAATGAAATCTACACAAAGGTTTCCAATGAGGAATGGAGCAGGGCTGATAATGTTATTATAGATAAATTGAGTAACAATAGTGAACAAATAAGTTCCAGAGGTGAACAGACCAGAATAGAACAATGCTAATGAGATATAGTGTGAATGGGATCCGGCATAACAATGGGATAAGCAATTCAGGACGCACATTTGTTAAAGTTAAAGTTGCTGTGTATGATATTATTACAAGATCAGATGAAAAACTTCTCTAGCACATGCCTCTACTACAAAGCACAGTACATAGTTCTAGCAGGGAAGCTTGCTACAATGGCTGTAAGCTGTAATAAGGGGTGCCTGCACTGGCTGTACTGAGGGATGCCCCACTGACTTTACTGAGGGATGACCACACTGTCTGTAAGCTGTACTGAGGGATGCCCCCACTGGCTGTTTTGAGGGATGCCCCCACTGGTGGTTCTGAGGGAGGCCCCCACTGGCTCTAAGCTGTGCTGAGGGATGACCGCACTGTCTCTAAGCTGTACTGAGGGATGCCCCCACTGGATTCTCTGACGGATGCCCCTACTGGTGGTTCTGAGGTATGCCCTTACTGGCTGTACTGATGGATGCCCCCACTGGCTGATCTGTGGGATACCCCCACTGGTGGTAATGAGGGATGCCTCCACTGGCTGTACTGAGGGATGCCCCAACTGGCTGTAAGCCTTACTGAGGGATGCCGCCTCTGGCTGTATTTATGGATGCCCCACTGGCTGCAAGCTGTAATAAGGGATGCCCCCACTGGTTGTAAGCTGTAATGAGGTATGCCCCCACTGGCAATTCTGAGGGATGCCCCCACTGTCTGTTCTGAGGGATGCCCCCACTGGTACACTGAGGGGTGTACCCACTGTCTGTAAGCTGTAATGAGGTAAGCCCCACTGGCTGTAAGCTATACTTTAGGGAAGCCCCCACTGTCTTTTCTGAGCAATGCCCCCACTCACTGTACTGAGGGATGCCCCAACAGCTGTAAGCCATACTGAGTGATGCCCACACTGGCTGTTCTGAAGGATGCCTCCACTGGCTGTACTGAGGGTTGCCAAACAGGCTGTATTATGTAATGAGGGATGCCCTCACTGGCTTTACTGAAGGATGCCCAAACTGGATGTACTGAGGGATGCCCCTCTCTGTCTCATCCTGCCCCTCTCTCTGCTTTCTCCTGCCCCTCTCTCTGTCTCCTCCTGCCCCTCTCTCTGTCTCCTCCTGCCCCTCTCTCTGTCTCCTCCTGCCCCTCTCTCTGCTTTCTCCTGCCCCTCTCTCTGCTTCCTCCTGCCCCTCTCTCTGTCTCCTCCCGCCCCTCTCTCTGTCTCCTCCTGCCCCTCTCTCTGTCTCCTCCTGCCCCTCTCTCTCTGTCTCCTCCTGCCCCTCTCTCTGCTTCCTCCTGCCCCTCTCTCTGCTTCCTCCTGCCCCTCTCTCTGCTTCCTCCTGCCCCTCTCTCTGCTTCCTCCTGCCCCTCTCTCTCTGTCTCCTCCCGCCCCTCTCTCTGTCTCCTCCCGCCCCTCTCTCTGCTTTCTCCTGCCCCTCTCTCTGCTTCCTCCTGCCCCTCTCTCTGTCTCCTCCCGCCCCTCTCTCTGTCTCCTCCTGCCCCTCTCTCTGTCTCCTCCTGCCCCTCTCTCTCTGTCTCCTCCTGCCCCTCTCTCTGCTTCCTCCTGCCCCTCTCTCTGCTTCCTCCTGCCCCTCTCTCTGCTTCCTCCTGCCCCTCTCTCTCTGTCTCCTCCCGCCCCTCTCTCTGTCTCATCCTGCCCCTCTCTCTGCTTTCTCCTGCCCCTCTCTCTGTCTCCTCCTGCCCCTCTCTCTGTCTCCTCCCGCCCCTCTCTCTGTCTCCTCCTGCCCCTCTCTCTGTCTCCTCCCGCCCCTCTCTCTGTCTCCTCCTGCCCCTCTCTCTGTCTCCTCCCGCCCCTCTCTCTGCTTTCTCCTGCCCCTCTCTCTGTCTCCTCCTGCCCCTCTCTCTGCTTCCTCCTGCCCCTCTCTCTCTGTCTCCTCCTGCCCCTCTCTCTCTGTCTCCTCCTGCCCCTCTCTCTGCTTCCTCCTGCCCCTCTCTCTGCTTCCTCCTGCCCCTCTCTCTGCTTCCTCCCGCCCCTCTCTCTGTCTCCTCCTGCCCCTCTCTCTGTCTCCTCCTGCCCCTCTCTCTGCTTCCTCCTGCCCCTCTCTCTGTCTCCTCCTGCCCCTCTCTCTCTGTCTCCTCCTGCCCCTCTCTCTGTCTCCTCCTGCCCCTCTCTCTCTGTCTCCTCCTGTCCCTCTCTCTGCTTCCTCCTGCCCCTCTCTCTCTGTCTCCTCCTGCCCCTCTCTCTGCTTTCTCCGGCCCCTCTCTCTGTCTCCTCCTGCCCCTCTCTCTGTCTCCTCCTGCCCCTCTCTCTCTGTTTCCTCGGCCCCTCTCTCCGTCTCCTCCTGCCCCTCTCTCCGTCTCCTCCCGCCCCTCTCTCTGTCTCCTCCTGCCCCTCTCTCTGCTTTCTCCCGCCCCTCTCTCCGTCTCCTCCCGCCCCTCTCTCTTCCTCCTCCTGACCCTCTCCTTAAAGTGGACCAACACCCAGGATTTTGACTATCCTGGGTGTTGGTCCACTTAGGTGGGGCACCCCGATCGGGGGTGCCCCGCTGTCTGAAACCCCCCCGATCGCCGCAAAAACTCACCTCTCCCCGCTCCCACGTGACCTCGTCTGGCCAATGACAGCGCTCAGAGCAGCTCTGGTATGCGCGTCCAAAGCTGCTTGGACGCGCATACCAGAGCGCTGTCATTGGCTGCGTCTCTCGCTTCCCTCTAACAGGGAGCGCTCCTGCGCCGGCCATTCACAAAACGGCCGGCGCGGGAGCGCGCCCTGCTAGAGGGAAGCGAGAGACGCGGCCGCGTCTCGCGCATGCGCCGTTGGATCGCAGGTAAGGTGAGGATTGTGGGCCTCCTGGGGGGTTCCTCCCCGCGGGACATCCCGATTTCGGATGCCCCGCGGGGAGGGATCTGATCGGTCCGGGAATCTTATAGATTTCCGGGCCGATCCCCCCTGGGTGTTGGTCCACTTTAAGCCCGAAAGGCCTTATACAGTCAGTGCAAGATGTTGACAGTAGAAGCAGTTTCATTGATCCCCTAAAGTGCTTTTACGGCCTGTGGAGGAATGTATCAGCAGCAGAAGTCTCTCTCAGTCTCAAGGCCTGTGTTAGACTCTTACCTGCTCGCCGTTCCGGGTCCCGCGGCGCACTGGTGAGGGGGCCCCAGCGGGCCTCTGCTCGGCCGTCCCCGGGTCGTCCGTCCCCTCGGCGCCCCTGTGAGGTCCGGGGGCTGTCGGCGCAGCACGCGGCTGATGGCCGCGTCGCGGCCCGCTCCGCGCGGCTGCGCCGGCCTGCTGGGCTTCCGGGTGGCGTGACGCTGCCTCCTCCGGGCGCGCCTGGCTCACGTCGTGCTTGCGCGCGCGCGCGAGCACGTCTCTCTTATGCCTCCCGGCGGCGCTTCCTCCAGCGCGCCCACCGGGGGCGAGTGTTAAAGTGACCTATCGGCAGCTGGATCCGGGGGTCGGGCCCAGGGACTGGTCGGCCTGTCTGGCCTGGGCCGTCCAGCTCCTGGGACCGATCCCATTTTAGTTTGTATGCACCAATCATTGATATTCCCCCCAATTGCGCCCTTCCCTATTGGCCAGCATTCCCTATAAAGTTTTTCTGCTCCTACATCCCAGTGCCCGTTATAGCTTCTGGGTTCTGGATGTGCGTTGCAGTGTCTTTTGTGAACATTTGGATATTGGACTTTGACTACTCTTGCTTGCTGCCTGCCCTGACCTTTTGCTTTGCCCGACCACGCCTTTGCCTGACCCTTCTGATACCTCGCTCCGTGACCTCCTGGATTTGACCTCGGCTAGCCTCGACCACCCCTTCGTTACCTCCTTCGGATACCACGCCCCGTGACCTCCTGGTCTGACCTCGGCCTGTAATTCGGACTTTTGCCACCCGGCATCCTCATTCGGGATTCCCTGCCTAACATCTTTCTGCACCTTAAGCTGGTATCCTTTGCGCCTTATAAGTCCTGGGGGCAACCGACTGGGAGAGGCATTACCCGCGTCTCCTACAAGCGGGGGCTTGTCTATAGGCGGAAGTGGCGGCGGAGATTGGGGGATACCAGCTCAAGACAGACGGGTGTTTGGTACAGTCCTGACAGCCTGTGTCTATAAGGCCTGTGACAGCCAGAGGAGGGGGATAGCACTAGAGATGAGCGAGTAGTATTCGACCGAGTCGGTATTCGATCGAATACTACGCTATTCGTCATACTCGATTTCGATCGAGTACAGCGGCGATGGCGCACTCACAATTCGTTTCCCCTCACACCTTCCCTGGCGCGTTTTTTACACCAATCACCATGCAGGGGGGGTGGGACAGGTCCTGGGAGGACGCTGGCATCGCGAGAACGGCGTCTAGACGCATTGGCTGGAAAAACCATGTGACCTCGAATCTACAAAACTCAGCACTTCCTCTTCGTCAGCATTAGCAGCTTGAACTTAGTGAGGGATAGACGCTCACAGCAGGGAAAGACAGGCTGTAGCTGGCAGGGCCCCAGAAGCTCGGAATATCGCATTTACCACCATATATACCAGCTACCAGAAGACAAGAGAGTCATTAAGAGCCCTTATTAGGGCTACTATGCTGAACAGTATATAGCTCATATGTAGGCAGGCAGGGCCCCAGAAGCTCAGAATATCGCATTTACCACCATATACCACCATTTACCACCTTTAAGCTTCCCTTACTGCTGGGGTGACACACTGTAACAAACCTCCTCCTTTAAGCTTCCCTTACTGCTGTAACACACTGTAACAAACCTCCTCCTGTAAGCATCCCTTACTGCTGGGGTGACACACTGTAACAAACCTCCTCCTGTAAGCTTCCCTGACTGCTGGGGTAACACACTGTAACAAACCTCCTCCTGTAAGCTTCCCTTACTGCTGGGGTGACACACTGTAACAAACCTCCTCCTGTAAGCTTCCCTGACTGCTGGGGTGACACAATGTAACAAACCTCCTCCTGTAAGCTTCCCTTACTGCTGGGGTGACACACTGTAACAAACCTCCTCCTGTAAGCTTCCCTGACTGCTGGGGTGACACAATGTAACAAACCTCCTCCTTTAAGCTTCCCTTACTGCTGGGGTAACACACTGTAACAAACCTCCTCCTGTAAGCTTCCCTTACTGCTGGGGTGACACACTGTAACAAACCTCCTCCTGTAAGCTTCCCTTACTGCTGGGGTGACACAATGTAACAAACCTCCTCCTGTAAGCTTCCCTTACTGCTGGGGTGACACACTGTAACACACCTCCTCCTGTAAGCTTCCCTGACTGCTGGGGTGACACACTGTAACAAACCTCCTCCTTTAAGCTTCCCTTACTGCTGGGGTAACACACTGTAACAAACCTCCTCCTGTAAGCTTCCCTTACTGCTGGGGTGACACACTGTAACAAACCTCCTCCTGTAAGCTTCCCTTACTGCTGGGGTGACACACTGTAACAAACCTCCTCCTGTAAGCTTGAAGCTTTATTTCAATCCAGTAAAAACAACGTCTTCAAAGTATCTATGATTAAGGACCGTGTTTGTGTGTCCGAAACGCGTTAGTGAACGTGGCGTAATTTCATATGCCGGGGTCCTTTACTGCTTTTATGCTGCTGTGGATACTTTGAAGACGTTGTTTTTACTGGATTGAAATAAAGCTTCAAGATTTTAGGAGTGCGGATCCTTTTTCCTTCCTTTTGCCTGTTGTGTATGGGGCAGGGACAGCCCCAGATCCTGCACCCAAATTTCCAGTGTGCCTTTGCATCGTTCTCTTGTTACATTGTTACTATTTCGTCCATTACAAAGAGCACCTGGCTTCTCTCGATAGAGTACCTTATACTATGGCTACTCCTAGATTGGCAGCATCACAGGATAACCCTGACAACATTCCTGACGTGGACTTCCTCTTCACAGATAAAAGAAAGAGACTGGCCCAACTAGATGCTTTCTCGCACAAATCCCAGGATTCTGGTGATCCAGCAGGAGCGGATATGGATATATATTCTCTTTTCAAGCTTCATGGAGATTTATTACACAAGGAAACAAAAATATGGTGGGACATGTCCACATTATCAAAGTACATCGATGACCGGATGGTTCCTCGGGGCCTCCGTATTAAGAAGTTTCCCACATTTGAATTACCAGAGGTTTTTAAAACCAGGTGGAATAGTGTCCTCACTGAAGCATCATTATCCCTGATGTCTATTTTGGTCGAGTATCAGGGACAAAGGCTTGATGATCTGCAAACCTCCCTCGAAAAATCAACAACGGATTTGGAAAATAAGAAATCTGTCCCTGGCTTCAATTCCCTCTATAAGAGGATGCTTGAAACACAGGAGAAGCTGGAAGCAAACATCATAGCGGTGAAAAAACGTAAATATCAGAGGGACACAAATGATTATATGGCCAACCAAGTGTATGATTGGAATGTTTTCAGCCAAAAAAGACAGAACCCTAGGCCGATCTTGAAAAGGAATTCCAGGCCTCGACCTAAGCGGGTCACCTTTCTTACATCAGACTCTGACTCTGAACAAAATGAATATAATGATCAATCTGACCAAGAGAGTTCATTTGAGGCCAGAGGTAACGCTGTGGTTACCAACTCTCGGTCTATGCCTTACAGACCGACTAGAGGAGGTAACAGTAGAAATGAAGTACCTTTTTTAGGAGATCGAACACATGGACAATTTACAAGGATGATGACACGTTCAAAGCAAGGAGACCGTGCAGGAGGGCAGGCCGCAAACGTAGACACGGCGCAAAGACGGAGTCCCCGCAGGTCCCGTCGCTAGAGAGGGACAATATTTTGAATCTGTCTGACTACACCCTATCACCAGCGGAGATCTCCTTATTGTCTAAGGGACTATCATTTGTACCTGATACACATTTTAATCCTTTTAATACTCTTTTGGATATAAATAAATTTGTCAGGTTACTTACTTTAAAACGACATTTTTCTAATGTAAAAAGCGAGACTGCTTCATTAGGTGAGTTACCTACCCTACAACCCAGTGATGATGCATCACGGGATTCTGAAGGATTGGATTCCGGTATACATACCTTATCCCCCTCTTCCTTTTCCCAAATCTGTAGGGATACTGATATTGATCAATTGCAATTTGAGTTGGGGCATAAGTCCCTCTTCTCCAATATCAGTGCCCCCATAGCACCTAGCTTCAATAATCCGGATTTTTATCCGATCAATTCACGAGGGGACGCTCTCAACCTGTTCCAGGATTCTGTGGAACGGGATCTTATGAATTTGAAACCAGTCAGTCTCCAAAGGGTTAAGCATAACCTTTCTCCCCAAGAGTCTAAAGCTCTTGTGGATCTCAAAAAGAACGACCAGATTGTTATACGCCAGGCTGATAAGGGGGGCAAAGTTGTCATCTTTAATAGAACCACCTATAGAGAAGAAGCAATAAGACAACTAAGTGATTCAACTACATATAGGAAACTCTTGGGAGATCCCACAAGGGAGTTTCAGACTCTGCTTTCCACACTGATAGATGAGGGCCTTTCACTTGGCGTTTTAACACCTAGATTAGCGGATCGACTTAGGGTTACTTACCCTATTGTACCCTTGTTCCACCACTTGCCCAAGATACACAAACAAGACCGCCCTCCTAAGGGCAGACCCATTGTGGCTGGAATTGGGGGTCTGCATGAACCATTGGGCAAGTGGTTGGATACAATGCTGCAGCCTTTGGTACAGAGACTACCGGGTTTCCTGCGGGATACAGGACATTTGATACAGCTCCTCTCTGAAACACCATGGGAACCCAATTTAACTTTATGTACAATGGATGTTTCATCCCTGTACTCGTCTATTCCTCAGAATCTAGCGGTTGAGGCCTTAAAATTTCATCTCATGCATTACTCAGACTACGATTCAGATCTTTGTACTTTCATTGTGATGACAACCGAGTATTTATTACAACACAACTATTTCACATTTGATGGGGCCTTTTTTCTCCAGGTTAGGGGAGCATCTATGGGGGCCCCGTTCTCACCTTCTTTGGCCAACCTGTATATGGGGTGGTGGGAGCACCACTCCATATACAGTGATCGGAATATATGGAGATCCTCCATCAAAGCCTACTTTAGGTATATTGACGATCTACTATTACTATGGCGGGGCACAGAGATTGATTTAACAGAATTCATAGACCACTGCAACAACAATGACCTTAATCTGGAATTTACAGCACATAGGCACTCTAGGGAAATAGAATTTTTGGATTTAAAACTAACGTTGGATATTGAAATGGAAACTCTGCAGACTAGGACGTTTCGTAAGCCCACAGCGGGTAACAATATCCTTCGTGCATCCAGTTGTCATCCAGCTCATACAATCAGATCCATTCCAGTTGGAGAAATGATACGGAGCCGAAGGAATTGTTCTCGTGTGGAATCCTTCTTAGAAGAATCTACTGAGATCCAATCCAGACTAAAGGATAGAGGCTACCCACCTTGGATGCTTACAAGAGCGAGGGATATAGCTCTTAGCAAATCTAGGGCTAATATTTTGGGGGATTATAAAGACCCCACTAAGAACAGAAATGTGAATAGAAACAAAAACTCTACGTCGTCTAGGGGGGTTACATTTAGTACTCCATATACTCTGGAATTTAATGAGGTCTGTAAAATTATCCGGGCTAATCTACCCATATTAAAGGCAGATCCCCTCCTTAAGGATATATTGGACGAGGGAGTACGGCTAGTCAGTCGTAAGTCTCCAAGCTTGTCCAGTACATTGTCCCCCAGCTTCTTTCAAACATCTAGGGTAGATAATGAGACATGGTTAGCTACCAAGGGATTTTTCCCATGCGGTGGTCCACGCTGCGGCCTCTGTAGATTTGTAGACAAGGGCAATAGCTTCATCTCTACCACTAATGGTAAGAGTTTTCCAATCAAAGCCCTACTTAATTGTAATTCGAAAATGGTGGTATACCTCATAACATGTGCACTCTGTGAAAAGCAATATGTAGGCTGCACTAAGCGTAAATTGAAGACACGCATTACCGAACATCTTTATGGCGTGGGTAGACCAGAAATGATAAAAAACTCAAATGTGGCAAAACATTTTAATCTGATACATCCTGATAATAATGCTATGATTAAAGTTAATGCTTTAGAGAGGGTGCACATAGGGCCCAGGGGGGGTGATATTTATAAGAAGTTGCTTATGAGAGAGGCATATTGGATATTTACCCTTAACACACGTTTTCCCCGAGGCCTTAATCACAGATGGGATTTATCCTTTATTACAGATTAATTAGAATGTTTAGATTAACCAATTTTAATAAGGACAATCCATGTTATATTGTCGGTTGTTGACATCATATACCGGGATATAGATATATATATGCACATATTTTTAATTTTCATGTTATTATATTTGCTGGTTACTAATTAATTCCTTTTCTCTTCCCAGTGTATTACTTTTTTTTGTTTATTATCAATCGATATATAGACATATATTTCTGTAGGAGTATCCCTGTTGTATATCTCGTTGGAGTTCATTTCATTATTATTATATATGGATCATGTTTTTTCTTTGATGCATTTTAGAGATGAATTATGTAATGATTTCTATATAGACATATGTATGAGATATGGATTTGTGCTAGGATTATTACAATATTAATTAATAATTATTTAATGTGGCTTTTTTCTATGTGATGGATTTCCTCAGCTGCCTGCTCTTTGTTATCTCAAATTCAAAAGAAACAAAAGGGGGGTGGCAGCCGCTCAGATCATTTTATAACTAACCAGGGAGGTGCACATTTGAGTGCTGTGGCCCCTTTAAGACTTTTGTATTCTAATTGCCCTGCTAATGTGCACCTCCCTGGTCAGTTATAAAATGATCTGAGCGGCTGCCACCCCCCTTTTGTTTCTTTTGAATTTGTGCAAGCACATGGAGTGTGGGGTCTAGGCTGTATTGCAAGGTCTTTGACCCTTCCACCCCATGGCTTGCACTTGAGGTTTAGGGCAACCTCAGGTAAGCCTGCTCCCAATTTATCTATTGCATTGTATGTCCCAAATGGGGCTCTTAGAGACTAGAATTAGTACTAGAGTTAGGACAGCACCTCACAGGGGCACCTTGGCGCTGGTGGTGCAGCTTAAGCATACTTCTGCAGATGTGTGTGACCGAGCCCCCTGTTTTTAACCTAGTTTAGAGACAGATTGTAGGCTGGTCAGCAAGCTAACTGGTTTGAGTGCTGTGGCCCCTTTAAGACTTTTGTGCTCTTTGTTATCTGTCAGCGCGATTATTTTCCTCTCCGCTGTCGCACTCCGGCATTCTGGTTGCTGAGCAACCTTCGCTTTGATGACGGGTCCCCTTCATTGTGATTGGTCCTTGTTTTCCTGCTTGTGATTGGTTTGACTGCACGCTGCATTGCGCATGACGTCACTTTGCCACGACAGCGGCAGCGGCATCAGGGAAACTCGCGCTCACAGGCGGCTGATGGCGGGGGGTAAGTCCACTATATTTTATAAAGGTACACTTACTTATGTCACAGGTTATCTATGATTAAGGACCGTGTTTGTGTGTCCGAAACACGTTAGTGAACGTGGCGTAATTTCATATGCCGGGGTCCTTTACTGCTTTTATGCTGCTGTGGATACTTTGAAGACGTTGTTTTTACTGGATTGAAATAAAGCTTCAAGATTTTAGGAGTGCGGATCCTTTTTCCTTCCTTTTGCCTGTTGTGTATGGGGCAGGGACAGCCCCAGATCCTGCACCCAAATTTCCAGTGTGCCTTTGCATCGTTCTCTTGTTACATTGCTCCTGTAAGCTTCCCTTACTGCTGGGGTGACACACTGTAACAAACCTCCTCCTGTAAGCTTCCCTTACTGCTGGGGTGACACACTGTAACAAACCTCCTCCTTTAAGCTTCCCTTACTGCTGGGGTAACACACTGTAACAAACCTCCTCCTGTAAGCTTCCCTTACTGCTGGGGTGACACACTGTAACAAACCTCCTCCTGTAAGCTTCCCTTACTGCTGGGGTGACACAATGTAACAAACCTCCTCCTGTAAGCTTCCCTTACTGCTGGGGGTGACACACTGTAACAAACCTCCTCCTGTAAGCTTCCCTTACTGCTGGGGTGACACACTGTAACAAACCTCCTCCTGTAAGCTTCCCTTACTGCTGGGGTGACACAATGTAACAAACCTCCTCCTGTAAGCTTCCCTTACTGCTGGGGGTGACACACTGTAACAAACCTCCTCCTGTAAGCTTCCCTTACTGCTGGGGTGACACACTGTAACAAACCTCCTCCTGTAAGCTTCCCTGACTGCTGGGGTGACACAATGTAACAAACCTCCTCCTGTAAGCTTCCCTTACTGCTGGGGTGACACAATGTAACAAACCTCCTCCTGTAAGCTTCCCTTACTGCTGGGGTGACACACTGTAACAAACCTCCTCCTGTAAGCTTCCCTTACTGCTGGGGTGACACACTGTAACAAACCTCCTCCTGTAAGCTTCCCTTACTGCTGGGGCAACACACTGTAACAAACCTCCTCCTGTAAGCTTCCCTTACTGCTGGGGTGACACACTGTAACAAACCTCCTCCTGTAAGCTTCCCTGACTGCTGGGGTGACACAATGTAACAAACCTCCTCCTTTAAGCTGCCCTTACTGCTGGGGTGACACACTGTAACAAACCTCCTCCTGTAAGCTTCCCTGACTGCTGGGGTGACACAATGTAACAAACCTCCTCCTGTAAGCTTCCCTTACTGCTGGGGTGACACAATGTAACAAACCTCCTCCTTTAAGCTTCCCTTACTGCTGGGGTGACACAATGTAACAAACCTCCTCCTGTAAGCTTCCCTTACTGCTGGGGTGACACACTGTAACAAACCTCCTCCTGTAAGCTTCCCTTTCTGCTGGGGTGACACACTGTAACAAACCTCCTCCTGTAAGCTTCCCTTACTGCTGGGGCAACACACTGTAACAAACCTCCTCCTGTAAGCTTCCCTTACTGCTGGGGTGACACAATGTAACAAACCTCCTCCTGTAAGCTTCCCTTACTGCTGGGGTGACACACTGTAACAAACCTCCTCCTGTAAGCTTCCCTTTCTGCTGGGGTGACACACTGTAACAAACCTCCTCCTGTAAGCTTCCCTTACTGCTGGGGCAACACACTGTAACAAACCTCCTCCTGTAAGCTTCCCTTACTGCTGGGGTGACACAATGTAACAAACCTCCTCCTGTAAGCTTCCCTTACTGCTGGGGCAACACACTGTAACAAACCTCCTCCTGTAAGCTTCCCTTACTGCTGGGGTGACACACTGTAACAAACCTCCTCCTGTAAGCTTCCCTGACTGCTGGGGTGACACAATGTAACAAACCTCCTCCTGTAAGCTTCCCTTACTGCTGGGGCAACACACTGTAGCAAACCTCCTCCTGTAAGCTTCCCTTACTGCTGGGGTGACACAATGTAACAAACCTCCTCCTGTAAGCTTCCCTTACTGCTGGGGCCACACACTGTAACAAACCTCCTCCTGTAAGCTTCCCTTACTGCTGGGGTGACACACTGTAACAAACCTCCTCCTGTAAGCTTCCCTTTCTGCTGGGGTGACACACTGTAACAAACCTCCTCCTGTAAGCTTCCCTTACTGCTGGGGCAACACACTGTAACAAACCTCCTCCTGTAAGCTTCCCTTACTGCTGGGGTGACACAATGTAACAAACCTCCTCCTGTAAGCTTCCCTTACTGCTGGGGCAACACACTGTAACAAACCTCCTCCTGTAAGCTTCCCTTACTGCTGGGGCGACACACTGTAACAAACCTCCTCCTGTAAGCTTCCCTGACTGCTGGGGTGACACACTGTAACAAACCTCCTCCTGTAAGCTTTCCTTACTGCTGGGGTGACACAATGTAACAAACCTCCTCCTGTAAGCTTCCCTTACTGCTGGGGTGACACAATGACACAAGAGGACATGTCTGACCACATCTCACACACACACACACACACACACACTGACAATTAGGGGTGGGGTCTATTTATTTTCCCCCTTGCCTATGTCATCTGTGGTTGTCATTAGGCAATGTGATTTTAAGGGGTGCAGAATTTTGTTCTTTTTTGTACAGTTTGGCTTGGGGTCCATGGCAATGTAGAGGAAAGAAGGTTTCCTTGTCTTGTCTCACTTTACGTAGAAGTTATATTGTGTTTGGAGTGTATTGTTGAGTGGCTGTGATAGTGGCGTAATAGTGCGACTTGGGCGCGTTATATGCACCCAGACATGCTTCCCCTGCTGTCCCAGTTGCATTCCAGCAGTGTTGGCATCATTTTCTGATGTTTCAGGGTGGACTTGGTGACCTCCAAGTGGTCGAATTGAGATTTCCAAGTGGCGAGCATTTTTTTTCCCATAGACTATAATGGGATTCGATAATCGGTCGAGTAGTCGAGTAACGCGGTCTATTCGAATCGAAATTCGAAATTTCGAATATTTCACTACTCGCTCATCTCTAGATAGCACCAATAACATTCTCACATAGAACATAAAGCCTGGGACAGTCAGCGGAGGTGGGTATAAGTAGCCACAGACTTACTGAGCCCCTAAAGGCCTTTGACAGCAATTGGAGGAATGTGATTGCAGAAGCAGCAGTCTGATAGAGCCCCTAAAGGCCTTAGACAGCCTGTGCAAGATGTTGACCGTAGAAGCAGTTTCATTGATCCCCTAAAGTGCTTTTTTGGCCTGTGGAGGAATGTATCAGCGACAGAAGTCTCTCTCAGTCTCAAAGGCCTGTGACAGCCAGCTGAGGGGGGTAGCAGCAGCATTCTCTTTGAGCCTCTAAAGGCCTGTTACAGACAGTGGTGGAGGGTAACATCAGCAAAAGTCTCTGTGAGAATCTTAGGCCCGTGAAAGCCAGAGTATAGTAACCGCAGCAGCAGCAGCAGCAGTCTCTCGTGCACCTAATAACCTGTGACAGCCAGTGGAGGAGGGTAACAGCAGTGGCAGTTTTATTGAAGCCTTTAAGCCTGTGAAAGCCAATAGAGGCTGGTAGTAGCAGCAGCAGTATCTTAGACTCCCCTAAAAGCATGTGGCAGCCAGTTGAGAAAGATAGCAGCACCGGTCTCCTTGTGCCCCTAAAGGCCTCTGATAGCCAGTGGAGGATGGTGAAAGCAGTAGCAGTTTCTTTGAGCCCCTTAGACGTGTGAAAGCCAATGGAGGGTGGTAGTGAGTCCCTAAAGCTTTTGTCAGCCAGTAGAGAGGGGTATCAGCAGCACCCCACTTGAGCCCAAAAGTGGAGGAAGGTAACAGTAGCAACAGCAGCATCAGAGTCCATGAGGCCTGTGACTGGCGCACATGCAGACTGTGTTTCACTGCCATGCTCAATGATCAATTCATGTGAAGCAGACAAATGGATTGATCACCAGTAGGAGCTCTTTTGGGCAAGATTGGACAAGATTGTTACAAATGGGGTCACATCGTCCAGGTTGGACTTTGTGATGGCCTGCACTGGTCAAACATTTGGGAGGGAGAGTTATGAGCTCCTGCTAAAGCTGAGCTCACCCCGTCACCTGAGACGACCCTTTTACCTTTGCCGTGGCCAGAATAGGGGCTGAGTTTCTCACATAACTTTTATCAGATTTTGGCCTATACCATCAGCTCAGAAATAATTTACCAAAACTCATGTTATGCTACCAGCCCAGCATACTTCTTACAAGACCATGGAAAACTACAGCTCTTTCCAGAACTACATGCCACAGGAACCGAGACTTGACTCACAAGATACAATTGGGGACATCAGTGACAAGACAATATGTAGGATAGGGTTATTGTTGGTTTCAGTAGCGTAGACTAGATAATGAAATCTACACAAAGGTTTCCAATGAGGAATGGAGCAGGGCTGGTAATGTTATTATAGATAAATTGAGTAACAAAAGTGAACAAATAAGTTCCAGAGGTGAACAGACCAGAATAGAACAATGCTAATGAGATATAGTGTGAATGGGATCCGACATAACAATGGGATAAGCAATTCAGGACGCACATTTGTTAAAGTTAAAGTTGCTGTGTATGATATTATTACAAAATCAGATGAAAAACTTCTCTGGCACATGCCTCTACTACAATGCACAGTACATAGTTCTAGCAGGGAAGCTTGCCCCACTGTCTATTCTGAGGGATGCCCCCACTGGTTGTTCTTAGGGTCGCCCCCACTGGCTGTAAGCTGTATTGAGGGATGCCCCCACTGGCTGCTCTGAGGGATGCCCCGACTGGCTGTAATGTGGGATGCCCCCACTGGCTGTAATAAGGGATGCCCCCACTGGCTGATCTGAGGGATGCCCCCACTGGCTGTACTGAGGGATGCACTCACTGGCTGCACTGAGGGATGCCCCCACTGGCTGCTCTGAGGGATGCCCCCACTGGCTGTAATAAGGGATGCCCCCACTGGCTTTACTGAGGGATGCCCCACTGGCTTTACTGAGGGATGCACTCACTGGCTGCACTGAGGGATGCCCCTCTGGCTGTATTGAGGGATGCCCAACTGGCTGTAAGCTGTAATGAGGAATGCCCCCAATGACTCTGCTGAGGGATGCCCCCACTGGCTGTAAGCTATACTGAGGGATGCCCCCAATGGCTGTCAGCTATACTGAGGGATGCCCCCACTGGCTGTAAGCTGTACTGAGGGATGCCCCACTGGCTGTAATCTGCAATGAGAGATGACCCCAATGGCTATAAGCTATACTGAGGGATGCCCCCTATTGGCTGTACTGAGGGATGCCCCCTACTGGCTGTATCGAGGGATGCCCCCTACTGGCTGTACCGAGGGATGCCCTAATCGCTGTAAGCTGTAATGGGGATTCCCCCACTGGCTGTAATGAGGGATGCCCCCACCTGCTGTTCTGAAAGATACCCCCACTGGCTGTACTGAGGGAAGCCCCCACTTGCCGTTCTGATGGATGCACCCACTGACTGTACTGAGGGATGCCCCCACATGCTATAATGAGGGATGCCCCCACTTGCCGTTCTGATGGATGCCCCAACTGGCTGTATGCTATACTGAGGGATGCCCCCACTGGCTGTATGCTATACTGAGGTATGCCCCCACTGGCTGTAATGAGGGATGCCCCCACTTGCTGTTGTACTTAGGGATGCCCCAACTGGCTGTTCTGAGGGATGCCCCCACTGGCTGTTCTGAGGGATGCCCCCACAGGCTGTTCTGAGGGATGCCCCCACAGGCTGTTCTGAGGGATGCCCCCACTGGCTGTAATGAGGGATGCCCCCACTTGCTGTTGTACTTAGGGATGCCCCAACTGGCTGTTCTGAGGGATGCCCCCACTGGCTGTTCTGAGGGATGCCCCCACTGGCTGTTCTGAGGGATGCCCCCACTGGCTGTTCTGAAGGATGCCCCCACTGGCTGTTCTGAGGGATGCCCCCACTGGCTGTACTGAGGGATGCCCCCACTGGCTGTACTGAGGGATGCCCCCACTGGCTGTACTGAGGGATGCCCCCACTGACTGTACTGAGGGATCCCCCTGTAAGGAGGGATGCCCCAACTGGCTGTATGCCTTACTGAGGGATGCCCCCTCTGGCTGTATTGAGGGATGCCCAACTGGCTGTAAGCTGTACTGAGGGATGCCCCACTGTCTGTAAGCTGTTCTGAGGGATGTCCCCCACTGGCTGTTCTGAGGGATGTCCCCGCTGGCTGTACTGAGGGAAGCCCCCACTGGCTGTTCTGAGGGATGTCCCCCACTGGCTGTACTGAGGGATCCCCCTGTAAGGAGGGATGCCCCACCTGGCTGTATGCCTTACTGAGGGATGCCCCCTCCAGTTGTATTGAGGGATGCCCAACTGGCTGTAGGCTGTAATGAGGAATGCCCCCACTGGCTGTAATGAGGGATGCCCCCACTTGCTGTTGTACTTAGGAATGCCCCAACTGGCCGTATGCTATACTGAGGGATGCCCCCACTAGCTGTTGTACTGAGGGATGCCCAACTGGCTGTCAGCTGTATTGAGGGATGCCCCCAATGGCTCTGCTGAGGGATGCCCCCACTAGCTGTAATAAGGGATGCCCCCACTGGCTATAAACTGTAAGGAGGGATGCCCCACTGGCTGTAAGCTGTCATTAGGGATGCCCGACAAACTGTAAGCCATACTGAGGGATGCTCTCACTGGCTTTGCTGAGGGATGCCCCCACTGGCTGTACTAAGGGATGCCCCCACTGGCTGTACTAAGGGATGCCCCCACTGGTTGTAAGCTGTAATGAGGGATGACCCCACTGACTATAAGCTGTAATGAGCGACGCCCCCACTTTCTGTTCTGAGGGATGCCCCCATTGATTGTTCTGAGGGATTCCCCTACTGGCTATAAGCTGTAATGAGGGATGCCCCCACTGGCTGTTCTGAGGGATGCTCTCACTGGCTGTTCTGAGGGATGACCCCACTGGCTGTTCTGAGGGATGCCTCTAATGGTTCTACTGAGGGATGCACCCGCTGGCTGTAAGCTTTAATCAGGGATGCCCCCACGGACTGTACTAAGGGATGTCCCCACTGGCTGTATGCCTTACTGAGGGATGCCCCCTCCAGTTGTATTGAGGGATGCCCAACTGGCTGTAGGCTGTAATGAGGAATGCCCCCACTGGCTGTAATGAGGGATGCCCCCACTTGCTGTTGTACTTAGGAATGCCCCAACTGGCCGTATGCTATACTGAGGGATGCCCCCACTAGCTGTTGTACTGAGGGATGCCCAACTGGCTGTCAGCTGTATTGAGGGATGCCCCCAATGGCTCTGCTGAGGGATGCCCCCACTAGCTGTAATAAGGGATGCCCCCACTGGCTATAAACTGTAAGGAGGGATGCCCCACTGGCTGTAAGCTGTCATTAGGGATGCCCGACAAACTGTAAGCCATACTGAGGGATGCTCTCACTGGCTTTGCTGAGGGATGCCCCCACTGGCTGTACTAAGGGATGCCCCCACTGGCTGTACTAAGGGATGCCCCCACTGGTTGTAAGCTGTAATGAGGGATGACCCCACTGACTATAAGCTGTAATGAGCGACGCCCCCACTTTCTGTTCTGAGGGATGCCCCCATTGATTGTTCTGAGGGATTCCCCTACTGGCTATAAGCTGTAATGAGGGATGCCCCCACTGGCTGTTCTGAGGGATGCTCTCACTGGCTGTTCTGAGGGATGACCCCACTGGCTGTTCTGAGGGATGCCTCTAATGGTTCTACTGAGGGATGCACCCGCTGGCTGTAAGCTTTAATCAGGGATGCCCCCACGGACTGTACTAAGGGATGTCCCCACTGGCTTTACACTTACCTACCTACCTAACCACTCAACTTCCTAGCTACTTGCCTATTCACCCACCTATCTATCTGCCTATCAACTCATTCACCTACCTACCTGCCCACTTACCTAACTAGCCAGTGTATAAAGGGAGGTTGACTTAATTTTGGCAGGTGGGGTCTACACAGATGCCTAGTACTAGGGAAAGTGGTTTTATAACAAAGCCCCAGCATGCCTCCTCCATCGCAGTGAATGCAGTGGGCATGCCAGCATCACTGCGACTGATGGCAGGGGGAGGACGCCCATTGCGGGGGCTGTCTGGTGAATGGTGATACATTGTGGATGGCACAGGGGACTTACGATGTGATATATCAGTAAGTGTGTGAGTGCCACACTGCCACCAGTCAGCTTCTGGGGGACGCGGGGTGAACATCGATTTTGCTAAATGACTTGGCTGGACTATTCACTTAAGGGGGGAAAAATGTATCCAGAGCCTCCACCAGATTGTCTCCACCAAGCTTAATCCAGAACCCGATTCCATACCATAACAAAAACACTCCTACCATGGCTTCGACCCCACTGCTGGCTTGAAAGACACATCAGCTGTGACTATACCATCTGCTTAGAGGAGAGATTCAGGCCACAGCTCTTTAGACCAATGCTGAGTGTTCAACTTAATCCCAGCTGAGTCCTTAAAGGAGCCACAGCACCCTGATCTTGGTCCACACACATCTGCAGAAGTATGCTAAAGCTGCACCACCAAATGACAAGGTGCCTCTGTGTAGTGCAGCCCTAACTCTAATCCATGACAGCCCCCATGGCAAAGCAATGGATAAATTGGGAGCAGCTTACCTGAGGTTTCCACATAACCTCAAGTGCAGCACATGGGGAGGAAGGGTCAAAAGCCTCCCAGTACTGCTTGTCTGAAGCTGTACCTGCCATGTTTCCCCTGCTGAGCCCTTGATTGCTCTCCAATTCTGATATAAATACACGTTGCCAGGGAACACACAACCAGCTTAGGGGACAAGGGGTGGGGTGTAAACACCTCGTGGAACATAGTCTGGCTTTTGCTGTCTCGTTTTGCAGAGAAATGTGCTGTGAGAGGAAGAAAAAACAGAGAGGACACAATGGCATCATGTATCACACTGCTGCCTCATTGACCTAATCTAGGAGAGATGCTGAGTGTAACTCCACATGACCAAACTGTTGTCTGTGAAGTGTCAAAAGACTCAGCTCTGCCTTCTCCAGCCACCTAAATATACAGCTGTCGATTTAATACATAATGTCTTCAGGGTAATGGTAAGGTAACCAAAGACAATGTGCCACTTGCCTGATTAACATGGTGAACACCATGCCAATGGCTCAAAAGATTATTACCAAGAACAAGCAGACGGAAGGAGGGCTTTGCTCCAGTCAAGCCCACACCCACAGCCCAGCCCTGTGCTCACAGGGCATCTTGTACCAAGAGAAAGCACCTGTTTAAGTATTTTGTTTTAGCCTGCTTGTATCAGATTTGGTCAAGATGTGGCATCCTAAAGGCTGAATGTTACATGGAAAAGGTTACTGTATGAACAACACTGGGACCCCTATCTCATGTCTGCACCAGGACCTGCTCTCATTTAGCACCTCTTCAAGGATCAAGGTGCAAATAATCCTGAGATGTCCCTCCAAAAGCACCTCTTCAAACCATAGAATAAAAGTAATGGATCAATTCACACCACACGCAACAAAAAGTTTCCACTTAAAAGTATATTTGTAAATAGCTCAGATACAGTACAGAATATTATCAAAAAGGATACAATGCAGATTCAATCTGTAGGCTATGCCCAGTCTCCGGGATCGTAGACCACCTCAAGTAAAAGCAAAAATGTGTGTACTAGGCTATATATCTAATATGCAGACTATATAAGTAAAAGATAGTTACCAAGGCCAATCCTATGAGGGGTCACTAAATCAGTCCTGAAGAGTGTTCCATAAGCATAGCTTAACAATACCAAGTCAAAGAAAACAAAGTGTGGATATACAGTTATACATATATTCAGATTCTGGTGAGAATCTGTAGAATAGTTAGGACATCATCCCAGAAGTACAAGACATTAAATGCAGCAAATGCATAGTATGTTTAAATCATGACACACACCATAGCATGATAAGGCAAAAAAAGCATATAAATGATTACCCACACAGAGTGAACCCTGATCTCAACACACGCCTACGTTTCGGGGCTTCCCGGCCCCTTTCTCAAGTTTAAGTATACTAGGACTCAGGATGGACTATAGTCTAGGTGTGTCAGAGACAGTCAGGTATAGTTGTGCACAATAAGGAAAGATTTGTCCAGAACGCAGATTATACCTTCTAGGTATGTAATGTTATTGCTGACATTATGTAGAGAGGATCAGGGGAGATGGTTGATTAACCCCAAGTACAAAGCAGTCCTGTCATCGGGGGTTAGGCAGAGTGTAGAGTCCTTAGTATATAAAAAAGGAAGGTTAAAGAGCATCTAAAAGACTGAAGCATAACCAACAGTTGCTATGAGTCCCCGTATGAGTAGTACATATCAGCGACAGTCTGCTACAGTTGCGCAGGTTAAGAAAAAAGCCAGTGGGGTGTTTTCCACTCCGGAAAATCGAATTAATTGTAAAGATGAAAGATGGAAAGAGCTAGATATGGAATTCAGAGGTGATCCATAGGTAGAAACTAGGACCAATGAAAAGTGTTTGACCTGAAAAAGATATATGCAAAACGGAGACTGTACCTTCTAGGTCTGTAATGTTATTAAAAGCATTATATAGAGATGATTGGGAGAAGATGGTTGGGATGCCAGCAGACCCTATGTATCCTGCCATCGGTAATGAGGCACAGAGTGGGGCCCTTATTACAAAAAGAGAAAATATATAGGAAACCAGAGTATACTTATCGGTTATTGTGGGTCCCTACATGAGGATCCTGACTGGACAATTACTGTAGTAGTAATGAACAGGCGGTGTATATCAGTGATGGTCGGCTAAAATTGCGCAGATCAAAGAAAGAAAGATCCAAAGAGGTGTTTTACCTTATAGGCCTGATGTATATTTGATGATGTGATAGGGAGGTGAGGAGGGTCATCCATATGATGGGATGCAGATGTATTAAACAGATGTATTGGGTGACATGTTAGGAGAATATATTGGATCTTTATAAAAAAGGGAGCATAGTCCATTTCCTCATTTAGGCCCTTTGGTGTCACGGTCTGTAGAGTATTTGTTATTATTTGTATAGTGACACAAATGAACGATTTGGTAGGTAGACAAGCGCAGATAAAGAGGCTCAGAGGAGCAAAGAAGCCAGAGGAGTGGAGGCCGACTGCATGCAGAGGCAGCCATGAACAGAGGAGTCACAGCTCATGGCATCCCCTCCCCAGCCTGCACGATGGGGGACACGGAGTCCCGATCACACAGGCTATACCGGCACCTCCACAGCCCAGGCAGGTGGGACTGTTTTATTGTCACTGCTGAAACTCGCCAATAGAGGACAGAGATGAGGAGTTAGTATGAAGCAATTAGCGGCCCTTAAACTACAGCGTGTGAGGTTCAAGCACATTGTCTCCGAGCAATAGACGAGTGTTAGCTGCAGTCATGCCTGAGCCAGCCAAGTCCGCCCCAGCACCCAAGAAGGGCTCCAAGAAAGCGGTGAGCAAGAGCCAGAAGAAAGATGGCAAGAAGCGTAGGAAGACCAGGAAGGAGAGCTACTCCATCTACGTCTACAAGGTGCTCAAGCAGGTCCACCCTGACACCGGCATCTCCTCCAAGGCCATGAGCATCATGAACTCCTTCGTCAATGACATCTTCGAGCGCATCGCCAGCGAGGCTTCCCGCCTGGCTCACTACAACAAGCGCTCCACCATCAGCTCCCGGGAGATCCAGACCGCCGTCCGCCTGCTGCTGCCTGGTGAGCTGGCTAAGCACGCCGTCTCCGAGGGCACCAAGGCCGTCACCAAGTACACCAGCGCCAAGTAACCGCTCTCTCCTGTTCCTATAAAAACCAAAGGCTCTTTTAAGAGCCACCCACAGTTTCCCAGCAGAGCTACGTTATGCCATTGTATGTCCATACGTATAGATGATTGCATGGAGTGCTTTGTAGTGACTTATTTTACCAGCTTTCACGGGGGAAAGGGTTTTAACGCACGCGACATACTACAGGAACCTGGATAATACTGCTGACACTCCAGCAAGTAATAAGGGTGGGCGGGGCATTTCATCTTGCCTTCATAATTGAGCAAAACGTGGGGGAGTGTTAAGAGATCGGTCATTTACACATGTTGCCCCACGTTAGAAAACATTGGCGGGTCACCGCTGCTACCAGTTATATAATCCTTCCCCGCTGCACGATCACAGGGCGCCCTTATGCTGCGAGCTTTATTTTGCAACCACTAGGAGGCAAGCCGCGCTGTTAATCTGCGCTAAAATGACTGGTTAAATCCCAAACACCTGCAATGACAAATGATTTGCTAGTACACAGGGAAACTTAATTCCGCTGGTGCCACATATGGCACAGACTTGTACCAATCACGTGTTATTGTGTAGTGAATGAAGGCCGCCCCCGATATACAGCTCTTTCTAGGAAGTAAGGGGTGGTCCTTAAAAGGACCGCTGGTTTGCCGCTATATTTTTCCAGCATTCGCGGGGGGGATTTTAACGCACGCAACAACATGGACAATGCTGCTCTGACACTCCAGCAGGTAACAAAGGTGGGGCGGGATATTTCTGCATGTCTTCTAGATTGAGCAGCACGTGGTTAGAGTTCGGGCTAAAAGAGGAAATCTATCGTGTAGAATAGATCACTTTAGGGATAAACATCGGCGGGTCATCGCTGCTATCAGTTACATTAAGCTTTTCTCCATACACGAAATAGTGCGAGCTTCCCTTTGCAGCCACTAGGATGAAAGCCGCGCTATATATACTTATTGGTTTTTAGCGCAGATAAGTGGCCAAACAGCTGCACTGAATATTTGCCAGAACTCAGGGAGGCGACTGTTTAGGCATCAGAGGAATTAAGACTTTAGAGAAAAGGCCACTTATGCACAATACAGGATCCCAGATCAATCATAGAACAGAGCCAGCACATAGCACGGATATGTTATGTAACATTGAAGAGCGCTATGGCGTCTCCAAAAGCGAAAATACAGCTCTTTGTAGGAAGTAGTGGGTGGCCCTTAAAAGGACCGTTGGTTTGCCGCTATGGGGTAAGAAGTAGCGAGCGGGTGGGTTTAGCCTCCGAAGCCGTAGAGAGTGCGTCCCTGTCGCTTGAGAGCATAGACGACATCCATGGCGGTGACGGTCTTGCGCTTGGCGTGCTCGGTGTAGGTGACAGCGTCGCGGATCACGTTCTCCAGGAAGACCTTGAGCACCCCGCGGGTCTCCTCGTAGATGAGGCCGGAGATGCGCTTGACACCCCCTCTCCGAGCCAGGCGGCGGATGGCGGGCTTGGTGATGCCCTGGATGTTATCACGCAGCACCTTCCTGTGCCTCTTGGCGCCTCCTTTCCCCAGGCCCTTCCCGCCTTTGCCTCTTCCAGACATCTCCAATTCAGCTACTGCTTTGTCTCGCTCAGACGACTGCTCTCAACCGCTCTCCAGCCCCTCCTTATATACAGCCGGAGCGGACCTGATGGGAGACTGCACATAAATGGGCGGGGCGAGGGCGGGGCTTCCGCGTTCGTTGTGCCTTGTGCAGGAACAAAGCCATGTGCGGCCCTCGGGCTCCTAGCGAACATTTACACCGACAGTCTGAGCACTGCTCAAGTCCACACAGCTCTGAAAGTGATCTCCACCCGCATTGCGGTCCCTTCATTAGAACCTGCGCCAAACAAACACATTTGGGATGGAAGGAGATAACAATAACGAGAGCTAAGGGGAAGACGTAGTAATATGTGTGTTTCGCTCATGCAGTTACAGCACTGAATATTACAAAAGGGGAAATACCCGGCATTTCAAACGCCATAGAAACAATAGTGACTAAGGCATCATGGTGGGTTTTCTTATGTCCAATCACTTTCTGGGCGGGAAATTTGAAATTACATTTCTTCCAATCGTGGGCGAGTAGGGAAAGCCTTTCCCAGCCTCCTTTGCGTCGTGCTCTCCCGCCCTTAGCCACCAGGCGGCGCTGTTGCAGCACTATCTGTTCCAGTCTTCCTTCTGCTCAATGCGGCCGCTGACTGTTAAGAAGAAGCTTCCGGGGAAACGGACACAAGTGAATTGGCGGTCACTACACCCCAAAACATTGGGCCCCTCACAGCACTAAACACGCACATCTGACCCCGAAAAGCACAAACTATTATTATGTCATATTATCATGTGTTTTATTTCCATGACACGCAGGAGGAAAGCACCAAGTGCTTAAAGGACAAAGCCACATCCTATACAGTGGCATTGAAGCCTCCCACCAATGTCCGGATCATACACCTGTAGCGAGGAGACTTCTCTATGGCCACAAACATGGAGCAAAGCGACTCCCTAGACCAGCTGTCCCCACATCTATGGGACTGATCGAGGCCTCCCTCATAATACAATGTACTGACCCCATAACCCTCCATATATTCCTATAGAGAGGCCACTAGGGGGAAGTGACACCATAACCCTCCATATATTCCTATAGAGAGGCCACTAGGGGGAAGTGACACCATAACCCTCCATATATTCCTATAGAGAGGCCACTAGGGGGAAGTGACCCATAACCCTCCATATATTCCTATAGAGAGGCCACTAGGGGGAAGTGACCCATAACCCTCCATATATTCCTATAGAGAGGCCACTAGGGGGAAGTGACCCATAACCCTCCATATATTCCTATAGAGAGGCCACTAGGGGGAAGTGACCCATAACCCTCCATATATTCCTATAGAGAGGCCACTAGGGGGAAGTGACCCCATAACCCTCCATATATTCCTATAGAGAGGCCACTAGGGGGAAGTGACCCATAACCCTCCATATATTCCTATAGAGAGGCCACTAGGGGGCAGTGACACCATAACCCTCCATATATTCCTATAGAGAGGCCACTATGGGGAAGTGACACCATAACCCTCCATATATTCCTATAGAGAGGCCACTATGGGGAAGTGACACCATAACCCTCCATATATTCCTATAGAGAGGCCACTAGGGGGACGTGACCCATAACCCTCCATATATTTCTATAGAGAGGCCACTAGGGGGAAGTGACCCCATAACCCTCCATATATTCCTATAGAGAGGCCACTAGGGGGGGAGTGACCCATAACCCTCCATATATTCCTATAGAGAGGCCACTAGGGGGAAGTGACCCCATAACCCTCCATATATTCCTATAGAGAAGCCACTAGGGGGACGTGACCCATAACCCTCCATATATTCCTATAGAGAGGCCACTAGGGGGAAGTGACCCCATAACCCTCCATATATTCCTATAGAGAGGCCACTAGGGGGAAGTGACCCCATAACCCTCCATATATTCCTATAGAGAGGCCACTAGGGGGAGGTGACACCATAACCCTCCATATATTTCTATAGAGAGGCCACTAGGGGGAAGTGACCCATAACCCTCCATATATCGGTATAGAGAGGCCACTAGGGGGAAGTGACCCCATAACCCTCCATATATTCCTATAGAGAGGCCACTAGGGGGCAGTGACACCATAACCCTCCATATATTCCTATAGAGAGGCCACTAGGGGGAGGTGACACCATAACCCTCCATATATTTCTATAGAGAGGCCACTAGGGGGAAGTGACCCCATAACCCTCCATATATTCCTATAGAGAAGCCACTAGGGGGACGTGACCCATAACCCTCCATATATTCCTATAGAGAGGCCACTAGGGGGAAGTGACCCCATAACCCTCCATATATTCCTATAGAGAGGCCACTAGGGGGAAGTGACCCCATAACCCTCCATATATTCCTATAGAGAGGCCACTAGGGGGAGGTGACACCATAACCCTCCATATATTTCTATAGAGAGGCCACTAGGGGGAAGTGACCCATAACCCTCCATATATCGGTATAGAGAGGCCACTAGGGGGAAGTGACCCCATAACCCTCCATATATTCCTATAGAGAGGCCACTAGGGGGCAGTGACACCATAACCCTCCATATATTCCTATAGAGAGGCCACTAGGGGGAAGTGACACCATAACCTTCCATATATTCCTATAGAGAGGCCACTAGGGGGAAGTGACACCATAACCTTCCATATATTCCTATAGAGAGGCCACTAGGGGGAGGTGACCCATAACCCTCCATATATTCCTATAGAGAGGCCACTAGGGGGAAGTGACCCATAACCCTCCATATATTCCTATAGAGAGGCCACTAGGGGGAGGTGACATCATAACCCTCCATATATTTCTATAGAGAGGCCACTAGGGGGAGGTGACACCTTAACCCTCCATATATTCCTATAGAGAGGCCACTAGGGGGAAGTGACCCATAACCCTCCATATATTCCTATAGAGAGGCCACTAGGGGGAGGTGACCCATAACCCTCCATATATTCCTATAGAGAGGCCACTAGGGGGAAGTGACCCATAACCCTCCATATATTCCTATAGAGAGGCCACTAGGGGGAGGTGACACCATAACCCTCCATATATTCCTATAGAGAGGCCACTAGGGGGAGGTGACCCATAACCCTCCATATATTCCTATAGAGAGGCCACTAGGGGGAGGTGACCCATAACCCTCCATATATTCCTATAGAGAGGCCACTAGGGGGAAGTGACCCATAACCCTCCATATATTCCTATAGAGAGGCCACTAGGGGGAGGTGACATCATAACCCTCCATATATTTCTATAGAGAGGCCACTAGGGGGAGGTGACACCTTAACCCTCCATATATTCCTATAGAGAGGCCACTAGGGGGAAGTGACCCATAACCCTCCATATATTCCTATAGAGAGGCCACTAGGAGGAAGTGACACCATAACCCTCCATATATTCCTATAGAGAGGCCACTAGGGGGAAGTGACCCATAACCCTCCATATATTCCTATAGAGAGGCCACTAGGGGGAGGTGACATCATAACCCTCCATATATTTCTATAGAGAGGCCACTAGGGGGAGGTGACACCTTAACCCTCCATATATTCCTATAGAGAGGCCACTAGGGGGAAGTGACCCATAACCCTCCATATATTCCTATAGAGAGGCCACTAGGGGGAAGTGACCCATAACCCTCCATATATTCCTATAGAGATGCCACTAGGGGGAAGTGACCCCATAACCCTCCATATATTCCTATAGAGAGGCCACTAGGGGGAAGTGACCCCATAACCCTCCATATATTCCTATAGAGAGGCCACTAGGGGGAAGTGACCCCATAACCCTCCATATATTCCTATAGAGAGGCCACTAGGGGGAAGTGACCCATAACCCTCCATATATTCCTATAGAGAGGCCACTAGGGGGAAGTGACCCATAACCCTCCATATATTCCTATAGAGAGGCCACTAGAGGGAAGTGACCCATAACCCTCCATATATTCCTATAGAGAGGCCACTAGGGGGAAGTGACACCATAACCCTCCATATATTCCTATAGAGAGGCCACTAGGGGGCAGTGACACCATAACCCTCCATATATTCCTATAGAGAGGACACTAGGGGGAAGTGACACCATAACCCTCCATATATTCCTATAGAGAGGCCACTAGGGGGAGGTGACACCATAACCCTCCATATATTCCTTTAGAGAGGCCACTAGGGGGAAGTGACCCATAACCCTCCATATATTCCTATAGAGAGGCCACTAGGGGGAAGTGACACCATAACCCTCCATATATTCCTATATAGAGGCCACTAGGGGGAAGTGACCCATAACCCTCCATATATTCCTATAGAGAGGCCACTAGGAGGAAGTGACCCATAACCCTCCATATATTCCTATAGAGAGGCCACTAGGGGGAGGTGACACCATAACCCTCCACATATTCCTATAGAGAGGCCACTAGGGGGAAGTGACACCATAACCCTCCATATATTTCTATAGAGAGGCCACTAGGGGGAGGTGACACCATCACCCTCCATATATTCCTATAGAGAGGCTACTAGGGGGAGGTGACACCATAACCCTCCATATATTCCTATAGAGAGGCCACTAGGGGGAAGTGACCCATAACCCTCCATATATTCCTATAGAGAGGCCACTAGGGGGAGGTGACACCATAACCCTCCATATATTCCTATAGAGAGGCCACTAGGGGGAAGTGACCCCATAACGCTCCATATATTCCTATAGAGAGGCCACTAGGGGGAGGTGACACCATCACCCTCCATATATTCCTATAGAGAGGCTACTAGGGGGAGGTGACACCATAACCCTCCATATATTCCTATAGAGAGGCCACTAGGGGGAAGTGACCCCATAACGCTCCATATATTCCTATAGAGAGGCCACTAGGGGGAAGTGACCCATAACCCTCCATATATTCCTATAGAGAGGCCACTAGGGGGAGGTGACACCATAACCCTCCATATATTCCTATAGAGAGGCCACTAGGGGGAAGTGACCCATAACCCTCCATATATTCCTCTAGAGAGGCCTCCTGTGGTTCTCTACCATACTATACACTGTTGTGCTTATTATATGTTTAAATTATATTCTACATCAGTGTGTGTGTGTAATGTGCTTACAATACAATGCAATACAATACAATACAATACAATACAATACAATACAATACAATACAATACAATACAATACAATACAATACAATACAATACAATACTTGGCCATTTGTGGAGTAGAGCTCTTTTTATTAAGTGACCTTCCAGCCCCAGGCCTCCACTTTTATAGGTGAACCCAGAGAGGCTCCGCCTCTCAATATATAAGGCCACTCCCCACTGCTCGGTAGGAATTTCCTAGGCCCGGGCAGGAATGAAAGGAGGGGAACATGTGGCGGTGGAGCGCCAATAGATGCACTGATGGATAGGGAAAGGTAAGTATAAGTTAAAAGTGCTACTACAGGCAAAGATAATTGTTACACCATTGTCTCGGGCTACATTTGGTGCTGACCTAAACTGTTTTCCATTTTTAAATTGAAGAAGATATGGCCGAGTTATCGAGGTTTACAGGGTCAGGTACACCACATCCCCTTACATCCCGTCCCTCCAATCAGCTCAGGAGGGTGGGCCTGAATTGCTGTTCACCTCCCTCTCTCTGCTTCCTCCTGCCCCTCTCTCTGCTTCCTCCCGCCCCTCTCTCTGCTTCCTCCTGCCCCTCTCTCTGCTTCCTCCTGCCCCTCTCTCTGCTTCCTCCTGCCCCTCTCTCTCTGCTTCCTCCCGCCCCTCTCTCTGCTTCCTCCTGCCCCTCTCTCTGCTTCCTCCTGCCCCTCTCTCTCTCTGTCTCCTCCTGCCCCTCTCTCTGCTTCCTCCTGCCCCTCTCTCTGCTTCCTCCTGCCCCTCTCTCTCTGCTTCCTCCCGCCCCTCTCTCTGCTTCCTCCTGCCCCTCTCTCTGCTTCCTCCTGCCCCTCTCTCTCTCTGCCTCCTGCCCCTCTCTCTCTCTGCTTCCTCCTGCCCCTCTCTCTCTGCTTCCTCCTGCCCCTCTCTCTGCTTCCTCCTGCCCCTCTCTCTGCTTCCGCCTGCCCCTCTCTCTCTGCTTCCTCCCGCCTCTCTCTCTCTCTGCTTCCTCCCACCCCTCTCTCTGCTTCATCCTGCCCCTCTCTCTGCTTCATCCTGCCCCTCTCTCTGCTTCCTCCTGCCCCTCTCTCTCTCTGTCTCCTCCCGCCCCTCTCTCTGCTTACTCCTGCCCCTCTCTCTCTGCTTCCTCCTGCCCCTCTCTCTCTCTGTCTCCTCCCGCCGCTCTCTCTGCTTCCTCCTGCCCCTCTCTCTCTCTGTCTCCTCCCGCCCCTCTCTCTCTGCTTCCTCCTGCCCCTCTCTCTCTCTGTCTCCTCCCGCCCCTCTCTCTTTGCTTCCTCCTGCCCCTCTCTCTCTCTGTCTCCTCCCACCCCTCTCTCTGCTTACTCCTGCCCCTCTCTCTCTGCTTCCTCCTGCCCCTCTCTCTCTCTGTCTCCTCCCGCCGCTCTCTCTGCTTCCTCCTGCCCCTCTCTCTCTCTGCTTCCTCCTGCCCCTCTCTCTCTGCTTCCTCCTGCCCCTCTCTCTTTGCTTCCTCCTGCCCCTCTCTCTCTCTGCTTCCTCCTGCCCCTCTCTCTCTCTGCTTCCTCCCGCCCCTCCCTCTGCTTCCTCCTGCCCCTCTCTCTCTCTGCTTCCTCCTGCCCCTCTCTCTTTGCGTCCTCCTGCCCCTCTCTCTCTGCTTCCTCCCGCCCCTCTCTCTCTGCTTCCTCCCTCCCACCCCTCTCTCTCTGTCTCCTCCTGCCCCTGTCTCTCTGCTTCCTCCTGCCCCTCTCTCTTTGCTTCCTCCCGTCCCTCTCTCTGCTTCCTCCCATCCCTCTCTCTCTGCTTCCTCCCGCCCCTCCCTCTGCTTCCTCCTGCCCCTCTCTCTCTCTGCTTCCTCCTGCCCCTCTCTCTTTGCGTCCTCCTGCCCCTCTCTCTCTGCTTCCTCCCGCCCCTCTCTCTCTGCTTCCTCCCTCCCACCCCTCTCTCTCTGTCTCCTCCTGCCCCTGTCTCTCTGCTTCCTCCTGCCCCTCTCTCTTTGCTTCCTTCCGCCCCTCTCTCTCTGCTTCCTCCTGCCCCTCTCTCTGTCTCCTCCCGCCCCTCTCTCTCTGCTTCCACCCGTCCCTCTATCTGCTTACTCCTGCCCCTCTCTCTCTGTCTCCTCCCCCCCTCTCTGTCTCCTCCCACCCCTCTCTCTCTGCTTCCTCCCGCCCCTCTCTCTCTGCTTCCACCCGTCCCTCTCTCTGCTTCCTCCCGCCCCTCTCTCTCTGCTTCCTCTTGCCCCTCTCTCTGCTTCCTCCTGCCCCTCTCTCTCTGCTTCCTCCTGCCCCTCTCTCTGCTTCCTCCTGCCCCTCTCTCTCTGTCTCCTCCCGCCCCTCTCTCTCTGCTTCCACCCGTCCCTCTATCTGCTTCCTCCCGCCCCTCTCTCTCTGTCTCCTCCCCCCCTCTATCTGTCTCCTCCCACCCCTCTCTCTCTGCTTCCTCCTGCCCCTCTCTCTGCTTACTCCTGCCCCTCTCTCTCTGCTTCCTCCCGCCCCTCTCTCTCTGCTTCCTCCCGCCCCTCTCTCTCTGCTTCCTCCCGCCCCTCTCTCTCTGCTTCCTCCCGCCCCTCTCTCTCTGCTTCCTCCTGCCCCTCTCTCTCTGCTTCCTCCCGCCCCTCTCTCTCTGCTTCCTCCCGCCCCTCTCTCTCTGCTTCCTCCCGCCCCTCTCTCTCTGCTTCCTCCCGTCCCTCTCTCTCTGCTTCCACCCGTCCCTCTCTCTGTTTCCTCCCGTCCCTCTCTCTCTGCTTCCTCCTGCCCCTCTCTCTTCCTCCTCCCGCCCCTCTCTCTGTCTCCTCCCACCCCTCTCTCTCTGTCTCCTCCCGTCCCTCTCTCTGTCTCCTCCCACCCCTCTCTCTCTGTTTCCTCCCGTCCCTCTCTCTCTGCTTCCACCCGTCCCTCTCTCTGTTTCCTCCCGTCCCTCTCTCTCTGTCTCCTCCCGCCCCTCTCTCTGTCTCCTCCCGTCCCTCTCTCTTCCTCCTCCTGACCCTCTCCTTAAGCTCCAAAAGGCCTTAGACAGTCAGTGCAAGATGTTGACAGTAGAAGCAGTTTCATTGATCCCCTAAAGTGCTTTTACGGCCTGTGGAGGAATGTATCAGCAACAGAAGTCTCTCTCAGTCTCAAGGCCTGTGTCTATAAGGCCTGTGACAGCCAGAGGAGGGGGATAGCACCAATAACATTCTCACAGAGACCATAAAGCCTGGGACAGTCAGCAGAGGTGGGTATAAGTAGCCACAGACTTACTGAGCCCCTAAATGCCTTTGACAGCAATTGGAGGGATGTGATTGCAGAAGCAGCAGTCTCATAGAGCCCCTAAAGGCCTGTTGATTCCTAGAAAATGAGGGGAGTATATTAGGCCTGTGAAAGCTGGTGGATGAGGGTAACAGAAGCAGCTGCAGCAGTCTCAAAAAGGTCATGGGGCCTGTGACTGCTAGAGGAGGTGGGTTAGCAACAGCCAAACTCTCTCTGAGTGTCTAAGGCTTGTGAATGCCAGAGGAGGAGGGAAACAGCAGTAACAGTCTCCTTGAGCTCTGAAAGGTTTGTGACAGCCAGTGGAGAGGGGTAGCAGCAGCAGAAGCTGTCTTCTTAAGCCACTAAAGGTCTTAGACAGCCAGTGCAAGATCTTGACCCTAGAAGCAGTTTCATTGATCCCCTAAAGCTTTTATGGCCTGTGGAGGAATGTATCAGCAACAGAAGTCTCGGTCAGTCTCAAAGGCCTGTGACAGTCAGCTGAGAGGGGTAGCAGCAGCAGCATGCTTTTTGAGCCTCTAAGGGCCTGTTACAGACAGTGGTGGAGGGTAACATCAGCAAAAGTCTCTGTGAGACTCTTAGGCCCGTGAAAGCCAGAGTATAGTAACCGCAGCAGCAACAGTCTCTCCGTGCACCTAAAAACCTGTGACAGCTAGTGGAGGAGGGTAACAGCAGTGGTAGTTTTTTGAGCCCCTTAAGCCTGTGAAAGCCAATAGAGGGTGGTAGTAGCAGCAGCAGTCTCTTTGACTCCCCTAAAAGCATTTGGCAGCCAGTTGAGAAAGTCCAAAAGTGGAGGATGGTGGTAGTAGCAGCAGCAGCAACAGCCTCACTGAGCCCCAAAGGCCTCTGACAGCCAGTGGATGAAGGTGACAGCAGCAGTAGTCTCTCAGTCTCACCTTAATTCCCTTGACAGCCATTGGACGAGAGTAACAGCAGAAGCAGTATCATTAAGCCTCTAAAAGCCAGTGGCAGCCAGAGGAGGGGGATAGCAGCAATAACATTCTCACATAGACCATAAAGCCTGGGACAGTCAGTGGAGGTAGATATAAGTAACCATAACACAGGCTTACTGAGCCCCTAAAGGACTTTGACAGCAATTGGAGCCAAAGCAGCAGTCTCATAGGGTTTATGGGGCCTGTGACTGCTAAAGGAGGTGGGTTGGCAACAGCTAATCCCTTTCTGAGTGTCTAAGGCCTGTGACAGTCAGTGAAGAGGGGTAGCAGCAGCAGCAGTCTATTTAAGCCCCTATAGGCCTTAGACAGCCAGTGGAAAGGGATAACAGCAGCAGAAGTTCCATTGAACCCCTAAGGCCTCTGACAGCCAGGGGGATAACAGCCGTCATAGCCTCATAGAGCTGCCAATGGTCTTATTACAGCCATTGGAGGAATGTGATAGAGCCAGCAGATCCATTGAGCCCCTAAAGGTCTATTGAAGCCAGTGAGGGAGGGTAACTGCAACAACAGTCACTTAGAGTCTCTAAGGCCTGTGGAGGAAGGTAACAGCAGCAACAGCAGCATCAATCTCATAGAATCCATGAGGCCTGTGACTGGCGCACATGCAGACTGTGTTTCACTGCCATGCTCAATGATCTCTTCATGTGAAGCAGACAAATGCATTGATCACCAATAGGAGCTCTTTTGGGCAAGATTGGACAAGATTGTAACAAAGGGGGTCACACCGGTCCAGGTTGGACTTTGGGATGGCCTGCACTGATTAAACATTTGGGGGGGGGGGGGAGTTATGAGCTCCTCCGTCACCTGAGACGACCCTTTTTTGGGTTTCTCACATAACTTTTATCAGATTTTGGCCTATACCATCAGCTCAGAAATAATTGACCAAAACTCATCTTATGCTACCAGACCAGCATACTCCTTACAAGAGCATGGAAAACCTAAGGCTCTTTCCAGAACTACATGCCACAGGAGACTTGACCCACAAGATACAATCGGGGACATCAGCGACAAGACAATATTTAGGATAGGGTTATTGTTGGTTTTATTAGCGTAGACTAGATAATAAAATCTACACAAAGGTTTCCAATGAGGAATGGAGCAGGACTGGTAATGTTATCATAGATAAATTGAGAAACAATAGTGAACAAATAAGTTCCAGAGGTGAACAGACCAGAATAGAACAATGCTAATGAGATATAGTGTGAATGGGATCTGACATAACAATGGGATAAGCAATTCAGGACGCACATTTGTTAAAGTTAAAGTTGCTGTGTATGATATTATTACAAAATCAGATGAAAAACTTCTCTGGCACATGCCTCTACTACAAAGCACAGTACATAGTTCTAGCAGGGAAGCTTGCTACATTATTTGTGCACCAGCTCAACCGCTTATAAATCTGCAGCAGTCTAAAAGAATAGAGGCCAGTTTGGCCGGCCTCACCTGGACATAAAACAGTCACCATGTAAACAGACCCCACTGGCTGTAATGAGGGATGCCCAACTGGCTGTAAGATGTAATAAGGGATGCCCCCTCTTGCTTTATTGAGGGATGCCCCACTGGTTGTAAGCTGTAATAAGGGATGCCCCAATGGCTCTGCTGAGGGGTGCCCCCACTGGCTGTTCTGAGGGGTGCACCCACTGGCTGTAAGCTTTAATGAGGGATGCCCCCACTGGCTGTAAGCTCTAATGAGGGATGCCCCCACTGGCTCTAATGAGGGATGCCCCTACTGGCTGTAAGCTGTAATGAGGGTTGCCCCCACTGGCTGTAATGAGGCATGCCCCCACTGGCTGTAAGCTATACTGAAGGATGCCCCCACTGGCTGAAAGCTTTAATGAGGGATGCCCCCACTGTCTGTACTGAGTGATGTCCCCACTGGCTGTAAGCTAAATTGAGGTGTTGCCCCCACTGGCTGTAAGCTGTAATGAGAGATGCCACCACCTGCTGTAAGACATACTGAGGGATGCCCCCACTGGCTATATGGAGGGATGCCCCCACTGGCTGTTCTGAGGGATGCCCCCACTGGCTTTAAGCTAAATTGAGGGATGTCCCCACTGGCTGTTCTGAGGGATGCCCCAATGGCTATAAGCTAAATTGGGGGATGTCCCCACTGGCTGTAATGAGGGATGTCCCAATGGCTGTAAGCTAAATTGAGGGATGCCCCCCTGGCTGTAAGCTAAATTGAGGGATGCTCCCACTGGCTGTTCTGAGGGATGTCCCCACTGGTTTTAACCTGTAATCATGGATGCTCCCACTGGCTGCTCTGAGGGAGTGCTTTTACGGCCTGTGGAGGAATGTATCAGCAGCAGAAGTCTCTCTGTCTCAAAGGCCTGTGACATCCAGCTGAGGGGGGTAGCAGCAGCAGCAGCATTCTCTTTGAGCCTCTAAAGGCCTGTTACAGACAGTGGTGGAGGGTAACATCAGCAAAAGTCTCTGTGAGAATCTTAGGCCCATGAAAGCCAGAGTATAGTAACCGCAGCAGCAGCAGCAGTCTTTCCGTGCACCTAATAACCTGTGACAGCCAGTGGAGGAGGGTAACAGCAGTGGCAGTTTTATTGAGGCCCTTAAGCCTGTGAAAGCCAATAGAGGCTGGTAGTAGTAGCAGCAGTCTCTTAGACTCCCCTAAAAGCATGTGGCAGCCAGTTGAGAAAGATAGCAGCACCGGTCTCCTTGTGCCCCTAAAGGCCTCTGGTAGCCAGTGGAGGACAGTGAAAGCAGTAGCAGTTTCTTTGAGCCCCTTAGACGTGTGAAAGCCAATGGAGGGTGGTAGTGAGTCCCTAAAGCTTTTGTCAGCCAGTAGAGAGGGGTATCAGCAGCACCCCACTTGAGCCCAAAAGTGGAGGAAGGTAACAGTAACAACAGCAGCATCAGAGTCCATGAGTCCTGTGACTGGCGCACATACAGACTGTGTTTCACTGCCATGCTCAATGATCACTTCATGTGAAGCAGACAAATGCATTGATCACCAGTAGGAGCTCTTTTGGGCAAGATTGGACAAGATTGTAACAAATGGGGTCACACCGTCCAGGTTGGACTTTGGGATGGCCTGCACTGATCAAACATTTGGGAGGGAGAGTTATGAGCTCTTGCTAAAGCTGAGCTCACCCCGTCACCTGAGACGACCCTTTTACCTTTGCCGTGGCCAGAATAGGAGCTGAGTTTCTCACATAACTTTTATCAGATTTTGGCCTATACCATCAGCTCAGAAATAATTTACCAAAACTCATCTTATGCTCCCGGACCAACATACTTCTTACAAGAGCATGGAAAACTACAGCTCTTTCCAGAACTACATGCCACAGGAACCAAGACTTGAGCCACAAGATACAATTGGGGACATCAGCGACAAGACAATATGTAGGATAGGGTTATTGTTGGTTTCAGTAGCGTAGACTAGATAATGAAATCTACACAAAGGTTTCCAATGAGGAATGGAGCAGGGCTGGTAATGTTATTATAGATAAATTGAGTAACAATAGTGAACAAATAAGTTCCAGAGGTGAACAGACCAGAATAGAACAATGCTAATGAGAAATAGTGTGAATGGGATCCGGCATAACAATGGGATAAGCAATTCAGGACGCACATTTGTTAAAGTTAAAGTTGCTGTGTATGATATTATTACAAAATCAGATGAAAAACTTCTCTGGCACATGCCTCTACTACAAAGCACAGCACATAGTTCTAGCAGGGAAGCTTGCCCCACTGTCTATTCTGAGGGTCGCCACCACTGGTTGTCAGCTGTACTGAGGCATGACCCCACTAGCTGTACTGAGGGATGCCCAACTGGCTGTAAGCTGTAATGAGGAATGCCCCCAATGACTATGCTGAGGGATGCCCCCACCAGATGTAAGCTGTAAAAAGGGATGCCCCCACTGGCTGTAAGCTGTAACGAGGGATGCCCCCCAATGGCTGTAAGCTATACTGATGGATGCCCCCAATGGCTGTCAGCTATACTGAGGGATGCCCCCACTGGCTGTAAGCTGTACTGAGGGATGCCCCACTGGCTTTAAGATGCTCTGAGGGGTGCCCCACTGGCCTTAATCTGCAATGAGAGATGACCCCAATGGCTATAAGCTATACTGAGGGATGCCCCCCATTGGCTGTACCGAGGGATGCCCCAATCGCTGTAAGCTGTAATGGGGATTCCCCCACTGGCTGTAATGAGGGATGCCCCCACCTGCTGTTCTGAAAGATGCCCCCACTGACTGTACTGAGGGATGCCCCAACTGGCTGTATGCTATACTGAGGGATGCCCCCACATGCTATATGCTATAATGAGGGATGCCCCCACTTGCCGTTCTGAGGAATGCGCCCACTGGCTGTTCTGAGGGATGCCCCCACTGGATGTTCTGAGGGATGCCCCCACTGGCTGTATGCTATACTGAGGTATGCCCCCACTTGCTGTTGTACTTAGGGATGCCCCCACTGGCTGTACTGAGGGATGCACCAATGGTTGTAAGCTGTAAGGTGGATGCCCCAACTGGCTGTAAGCCTTACTGAGGGATGCCCCTCTGGCTGTATTGAGGAATGCCCAACTGGCTGTAAGCTGTAATGAGGAATGCCCCCAATGACTCTGTTGAGGGATGCCCCCCAATGGCTGTAAGCTGTAATGAGGGATGCCCCCAATGGCAGTCAGCTATACTGAGGGATGCCCCCACTGGCTGTTATGAGGGATGCCCCCACTGGCTGTTCTGAGGGATGACCCCACTTGCTGTTCTGAGGGATGCCTCCACAGGCTGTCCTGAGGGATGTCCCCCCACTGGCTGTACTGAGGGATCCCCCTGTAAGGAGGGATGCCCCACCTGGCTGTATGCCTTACTGAGGGATGCCCACTCCAGCTGTATTGAGGGATGCCCCACCTGGATGTATGCCTCACTGAGGGATGCCCCTCCGGTTGTATTGAGGGATGCCCAACTGGCTGTAGGCTGTAATGAGGAATGCCCCCACTGGCTGTAATTAGGGATGCTCCAACTGGCTGTATGCTATACTGAGGGATATGCCCACTGGCTGTTCTGAGGGATGCCCCCACTGGCTGTTCTGAGGGATGCCCCCACAAGCTGTACTGAGGGATGCCCCCACTGGCTTTACTGAGGGGTGCCCCCACTGGCTGTACTGAGGGATCCCCCTGTAAGGAGGGATGCCCCAACTGGCTGTATGCCTTACTGAGGGATGCCCCCTCTGGCTGTATTGAGGGATGCCCAACTGGCTGTAAGCTGTACTGAGGGATGCCCCACTGTCTGTAAGCTGTACTGAGGGATGCCCCCACTGGCTTTACTGAGGGGTGCCCCCACTGGCTGTACTGAGGGATCCCCCTGTAAGGAGGGATGCCCCAACTGGCTGTATGCCTTACTGAGGGATGCCCCCTCTGGCTGTATTGAGGGATGCCCAACTGGCTGTAAGCTGTACTGAGGGATGCCCCCACTGGCTATTCTGAGGGATGCCCCCACTGCCTGTTCTGAGGGATGACCCCACTGGCTGTACTGAGGGATGCCCCAACTGGCTGTATGATATACTGAGGGATGCCCCCACTGGCTGTAATGAGGGATGCCCCCACTGGCTGTACTGAGGGATGCCCCCACTGGCTGTACTGAGGGATGCCCCCACTGGCTGTACTGAGGGATGCCCCCACTGCCTGTTCTGAGGGATGACCCCACTGGCTGTACTGAGGGATGCCCCAACTGGCTGTATGCTATACTGAGGGATGCCCCCACTGGCTTTATGCTATACTGAGGTATGCCCCCACTGGCTGTAATGAGGGATGCCCCCACTTGCTGTTGTACTTAGGGATGCCCCAACTGGCTGTATGCTATACTGAGGGATGCCCCCACTGGCTTTATGCTATACTGAGGTATGCCCCCACTGGCTGTAATGAGGGATGCCCCCACTTGCTGTTGTACTGAGGGATGCCCCCACTGGCTGTTCTGAGGGATGCCCCCACTGGCTGTTCTGAGGGATGCCCCCACTGGCTGTTCTGAGGGATGTGCCCACTGGCTGTTCTGAGGGATGCCCCCACTGGCTGTTCTGAGGGATGCCCCCACTGGCTGTACTGAGGGATGCCCCCTCTGGCTGTAAGCTGTACTGAGGGATGCCCCACTGTCTGTAAGCTGTACTGAGAGATGCCCCCACTGGCTTTA
Source organism: Gastrophryne carolinensis (assembly GCA_027917425.1). Classification (NCBI taxonomy): domain Eukaryota; kingdom Metazoa; phylum Chordata; class Amphibia; order Anura; family Microhylidae; genus Gastrophryne; species Gastrophryne carolinensis. Next base: position 628,566,020 of record CM051235.1, read on the forward strand.
CTGAGGGGTGCCCCCTCTGGCTGTATTGAGGGATGCCCAACTGGCTGTAAGCTGTACTGAGGGATGCCCCACTGTCTGTAAGCTGTACTGAGGGATGACCCAACTGGCAGTATGCTATTCTGAGGGATGCCCCCACTGCCTGTTCTGAGGGATGACCCCACTGGCTGTACTGAGGGATGCCCCAACTGGCTGTATGCTATACTGAGGGATGCCCCCACTGGCTTTATGCTATACTGAGGTATGCCCCCACTGGCTGTAATGAGGGATGCCCCCACTTGCTGTTGTACTTAGGGATGCCCCAACTGGCTGTATGCTATACTGAGGGATGCCCCCACTGGCTTTATGCTATACTGAGGTATGCCCCCACTGGCTGTAATGAGGGATGCCCCCACTTGCTGTTGTACTTAGGGATGCCCCAACTGGCTGTATGCTATACTGAGGGATGCCCCCACTGGCTTTATGCTATACTGAGGTATGCCCCCACTGGCTGTAATGAGGGATGCCCCCACTTGCTGTTGTACTGAGGGATGCCCCCACTGGCTGTTCTGAGGGATGCCCCCACTGGCTGTTCTGAGGGATGCCCCCACTGGCTGTTCTGAGGGATGTGCCCACTGGCTGTTCTGAGGGATGCCCCCACTGGCTGTACTGAGGGATGCCCCCTCTGGCTGTACTAAGGGATGCCCCACTGTCTGTAAGCTGTACTGAGGGATGCCCCCACTGGCTGTAATTAGGGATGCCCCCACTTGGTTGTACTTAGAAATGCCCCAACTGGCTGTATGCTATACTGAGGGATGTCCTCACTGGCTGTAATGAGGGATGCCCCAACTGGCTGTATGCTATTCTGAGGCATGCGCCCATTGACTGTTCTGAGGGATTCCCCTACTGGCTATAAGCTGTAATGAGGGATGCCCCCACTTTCTGTTCTGAGGGATGCCCCCATTGACTGTTCTGAGGGATTCCCCTACTGGCTATAAGCTGTAATGAGGGATGCCCCCACTGGCTGTTCTGAGGGATGACCCCACTGGCTGTTCTGAGGGATGCCTCTAATGGTTCTACTGAGGGATGCACCCGCTGGCTGTAAGCTTTAATCAGGGATGCCCCCACGGACTGTACTAAGGGATGTCCCCACTGGCTTTACACTTACCTACCTACCTAACCATTCAACTTCCTAGCTACTTGCCTATTCACCCACCTATCTATCTGCCTATCAACTCATTCACCTACCTACCTGCCCACTTACCTAACTAGCCAGTGTATATAGGGAGGTTGACTTAATTTTGGCAGGTGGGGTCTACACAGATGCCTAGTACTAGGGAAAGTGGTTTTATAACAAAGCCCCAGCATGCCTCCTCCATCGCAGTGAATGGAGTGGGCATGCCAGCATCACTGCGACTGGTGGCAGGGGGAGGACGCCCATTGCAGGGGCTGTCTGGTGAATGGTGATACATCGTGGATGGCGCAGGGGACTTACGATATGATATATCAGTAAGTGTGTGAGTGCCAGACTGCCACCAGTCAGCTTCTGGGGGATGCGGAGTGAACACCGATTTTGGTAAATGACTTGGCTGGACTATTCACTTAAGGGGGGAAAAATGTATCCGGAGCCTCCACCAGATTGTCTCCACCAAGCTTAATCCAGAACCCGATTCCATACCATAACAAAAACACTCCTACCATGGCTTTGACCCCACTGCTGGCTTGAAAGACACATCAGCTGTGACTATACCATCTGCTTAGAGGAGAGATTCAGGCCACAGCTCTTTAGACCAATGCTGAGTGTTCAACTTAATCCCAGCTGAGTCCTTAAATGAGCCACAGCCCCCTGATCTTGGTCCACACACATCTGCAGAAGTATGCTAAAGCTGCACCACCAAATGACAAGGTGCCTCTGTGTAGTGCAGCCCTAACTCTAACCCATGACAGCCCCCCATGGCAATGCAATGGATAAATTGGGAGCAGCTTACCTGAGGTTTCCACATAACCTCAAGTGCAGCACATGGGGAGGAAGGGTCAAAAGCCTCCCAGTACTGCTTGTCTGAAGCTGTACCTGCCATGTTTCCCCTGCTGAGCCCTTGATTGCTCTCCAATTCTGATATAAATACATGTTGCCAGGGAACACACAACCAGCTTAGGGGACAAGGGGTGGGGTGTAAACACCTCGTGGAACATAGTCTGGCTTTTGCTGTCTCGTTTTGCAGAGAAATGTGCTGTGAGAGGAAGAAAAAACAGAGAGGACACAATGACATCATGTATCACACTGCTGCCTCATTGACCTAATCTAGGAGAGATGCTGAGTGTAACTCCACATGACCAAACTGTTGTCTGCGAAGTGTCAAAAGACTCAGCTCTGCCTTCTCCAGCCACCTAAATATACAGCTGTCGATTTAATACATAATGTCTTCAGGGTAATGGTAAGGTAACCAAAGACAACGTGCCACTTGCCTGATTAACAGGGTGAACACCATGCCAATGGCTCAAAAGAGTATTACCAAGAACAAGCAGACGCAAGGAGGGCTTTGCTCCAGTCAAGCCCACACCCACAGCCCAGCCCTGTGCTCACAGGGCATCTTGTACAAGAGAAAGCACCTGTTTAAGTATTTTGTTTTAGCCTGCTTGTATCAGATTTGGTCAAGATGTGGCATCCTAAAGGCTGAATGTTACATGGAAAAGGTTACTGTATGAACAACACTGGGACCCCTATCTCATGTCTGAACCAGGACCTGCTCTCATTTAGCACCTCTTCAAGGATCAAGGTGCAAATAATCCTGACGTGTCCCTCCAAAAGCACCTCTTCAAACCATAGAATAAAAGTAATGGATCAATTCACACCACACGCAACAAAAAGTTTCCACTTAAAAGTATATTTGTAAATAGCTCAGATACAGTACAGAATATTATCAAAAAGGATACAATGCAGATTCAATCTGTAGGCTATGCCCAGTCTCCAGGATCGTAGACCACCTCAAGTAAAAGCAAAAATAAGTGTACTAGGCTATATATCTAATATGCAGACTATATAAGTAAAAGATAGTTACCAAGGCCAATCCTATGAGGGGTCACTAAATCAGTCCTGAAGAGTGTTCCATAAGCATAGCTTAACAATACCAAGTCAAAGAAAACAAAGTGTGGATATACAGTTATACATATATTCAGATTCTGGTCAGAATCTGTTGAATAGTTAGGACATCATCCCAGAAGTACAAGACATTAAATGCAGCAAATGCATAGTATGTTTAAATCATGACACACACCATAGCATGATAAGGCAAAAAAAGCATATAAATGATTACCCACACAGAGTGAACCCTGATCTCAACACACGCCTACGTTTCGGGGCTTCCCGGCCCCTTTCTCAAGTTTAAGTATATTAGGACTCAGGATGGACTATAGTCTAGGTGTGTCAGAGACAGTCAGGTATAGTTGTGCACAACAAGGAAAGATTTGTCCAGAACGCAGATTATACCTTCTAGGTCTGTAATGTTATTGCTGACATTATGTAGAGGGGATCAGGGGAGATGGTTGATTAACCCCAAGTACAAATCAGTCCTGTCATCGGGGCTTAGGCAGAGTGTAGAGTCCTTAGTATATAAAAAAGGAAGGTTAAAGAGCATCTAAAAGACTGAAGCATAACCAACAGTTGCTATGAGTCCCCGTATGAGGGTATTATGGACCATTTTCGTGAGTAGTACATATCAGCGACAGTCTGCTACAGTTGCGCAGGTTAAGAAAAAAGCCAGTGGGGTGTTTTCCACTCCGGAAAATCGAATTAATTGTAAAGAAGAAAGATGGAAAGAGCTAGATATGGAATTCAGAGGTGTTCCATAGGTAGAAACTAGGACCAATGAAAAGTGTTTGACCTGAAAAAGATCTATGCAAAACGGAGACTGTACCTTCTAGGTCTGTAATGTTATTAAAAGCATTATATAGAGATGATTGGGAGAAAATGGTTGGGATGCCAGCAGACCCTATGTATCCTGCCATCGGTAATGAGGCAGAGAGTGGGGCCCTTATTACAAAAAGAGAAAATATATAGGAAACCAGAGTATACTTATCGGTTATTGTGGGTCCCTACATGAGGGTCCTAACTGGACAATTACTGTAGTAGTAATGAACAGGCGGTGTATATCAGTGATGGTCGGCTAAAATTGCGCAGATCAAAGAAAGAAAGATCCAAAGAGGTGTTTTACCTTATAGGCCTGATGTATAATTGATGATGTGATAGGGAGGTGAGGAGGGTCATCCAACTGATGGGATGCAGATGTATTAAACAGATGTATTGGGTGACATGTTAGGATAATATATTGGATCTTTATAAAAAGGGAGCATAGTCCATTTCCTCATTTAGGCCCTTTGGTGTCACGGTCTGTAGAGTATTTGTTATAGTGTATTTGTTATTATTTGTATAGTGACACAAATGAACGATTTGGTAGGTAGACAAGCACTGAGAAAGAGGGTCAGAGGAGCAAAGAAGCCAGAGGAGTGGAGGCCGACTGCATGCAGAGGCAGCCATGAACAGAGGAGTCACAGCTCATGGCATCCCCTCCCCAGCCTGCACGATGGGGGACACGGAGTCCCGATCACACAGGCTATACCGGCACCTCCACAGCCCAGGCAGGTGGGACTGTTTTATTGTCACTGCTGAAACTCGCCAATAGAGGACAGAGATGAGGAGTTAGTATGAAGCAATTAGCGGCCCTTAAACTACAGCGTGTGAGGTTCAAGCCCCTGTCAGTGTGAGCTGCGGGGACACCCTGATGTGCTTTTACTTTGGGGTGACAAGCCGCTCTCGGGGTGTCTGTGACGGGAAGAGAGAGGCAGGGCGCCATTGCAGGCTGTTCTATCAGCCCAGTGAGCAGCCCCGGGTGACAGCGCGCTCACAGGTGGCTACAGGGCAGTAGAGGGACCCGGCGAGCTCCGGGGATAGGTTCAGCATCGCCACACGCCGGAGAAATCAGCGTTTTCCCTCCGCCAGAGAAACACAGATCGGCAACAAGGATTCTCCAGCTCCGGTAGCAGAGGCCGTGGGCGTGTCTTAATGTGCAGCCAATCGGTGTGCAGGATTGCGTTGCAGCCTTAGCCAATAGCGGCACAGAGCACGCTCTATATAAGCACTAATGAAGGCGGCGAGCCTGTTCATTTAGCAGCCATGTCCGAGCCTGAGTCTGCCCCAGCCGCCCCTCCCGCAGCGGAGACTCCCGCCAAGAAGAAGCGGCAGCAACCCAAGAAAGCTGGAGCCGCCAAGAAGAGCGGCAGCAAGTCCTCTGGGCCCAGCGTCTCCGAGCTCCTCCTGAAGGCCGTGTCCGCTTGCAAAGAGCGCAGCGGGGCCTCCCTGCCCGCCCTCAAGAAGGCTCTGTCCGCTGCAAACTACGATGTGGACAAGAACAACAGCCGCGTTAAGCTCGCTCTCAAGGCCTTGGTGACCAAAGGAAGCCTCGTCCAGGTCAAAGGCACCGGCGCCTCCGGCTCCTTCAAAATCAACAAGCAGCAGCTCAACCAAGCCGACAAGAAAAAGGCGGCCAAGAAGAAGAGCCCGGCCAAGAAACCCGCTTCCGCTGCCAAGTCTCCCAAAAAGCCCAAGAAAGCTCCCAGCGCAGCCAAGAGCCCCAAAAAGGCTCCAGCCAAGAAACCGGCAGCTGCCAAAAAACCTAAAGCCGCCGCTGCAAAGCCCAAGAAGGCCGCCAAGAGCCCGGCTAAGAAAGCTGCCAAGAGCCCGGCAAAGAAGGCTGCCAAGCCCAAGGTGGCCAAGAGCCCGGCAAAGAAGGTGGCCAAGAGCCCGGCAAAGAAGGTGGCCAAGCCCAAGAAGAAGTAGTTGCTCCAGGTCGTCGCTACCCCCTGCTAACACAAAGGCTCTTTTCAGAGCCACCAACTCCTCTCCAAAGAGCTGTAACCGATCGCCCGCCTGCCCTACCCTCGTTGCTGCAGGCTCTGTGATAAACGGTGGGCACCCAGTCCCGGCACTCCTGTAGGCCAGATGTTGCCTATGACCCCGGGTTAAAGTGGTTGGGGTGTGTGTGATTGGCGCTGAGGTGACCAGGCTTCCCTCCATCATAGCGTGTGCCGGCTTTTATTGAAATCCCCAATGTAGCATTGGCAATGCAAAGGGGGGGGGGGGGTCCCCGATACGGAACTGTGGCCATTCCAACAGGGTGTGTGATCAGAGTACACGGTGGAGCAACGGATTATATATATTACCGTTGCTTATGGACACAGTGCGGGCGGTAACAGATTCTGTCAGTAGCGCCCGGTAGAAACGGTCGATACACATTATTGGATCATCAGTTAAACTGCCTGTGTGTAACCAAACAGTCTGTGCAATGGCGGCGCTGTGCCAGACCACGTCCTCCCGGCAGCGGGTGAGCGGGGGGCTTGTGGCAATGCAGCATGAAAGGAAGGAGAGTGGGGGACGGGAGTGCGGGCAATGTGCAGCTCTTTTGCAGGAGGATTTGGTGGCTCTTAAAAGAGCCTTTGTGGTTTATGTGGGAGAGGCTGGGGCGCAGGGTGTTTCCTTAGGCCCTCTCTCCGCGGATTCTGCGGGCGAGCTGGATGTCCTTGGGCATGATTGTGACCCTCTTGGCGTGGATGGCGCAGAGGTTGGTGTCCTCGAAGAGTCCGACGAGGTAGGCCTCGCTGGCCTCCTGCAGGGCCATGACGGCGGAGCTCTGGAAGCGCAGATCGGTCTTGAAGTCCTGGGCGATTTCTCGGACGAGACGCTGGAAAGGCAGCTTGCGGATGAGCAGCTCGGTGGACTTCTGGTAGCGTCGGATCTCTCGCAGAGCGACGGTGCCGGGCCGGTAGCGGTGAGGCTTCTTGACTCCGCCAGTGGCCGGGGCGCTCTTCCTGGCCGCCTTGGTGGCCAGCTGCTTGCGGGGAGCTTTGCCGCCGGTGGACTTGCGAGCGGTCTGCTTGGTTCGGGCCATCGCACTGACTGAGCTTCTCTCGCTATGGGAACGAAATGAATGAATGTTTATGGCGGGCGGCTCTCTCTTTTATACCCACGCCGCCTGAGTAACGGCTGTGCCAGACACGCCCCTTGTTTTCATTGGATAGTTCAAAACGCCCGCCAAAAACCATGGAAGACGTTAACAGTAAAGAAAATGATTAGAGCTTAGATGGGAAAAGCGATCCGCTTAGTTCTAGCCAAAACCGCTGTCTTTTCTAGAGTTAAACCAACTTTAAAAACTCTGGAAACTCAGCCTGGAAGCAGCGCGCACTGACTTGAAGCTCCCTCTAATTTCCAGCAGGTGGCGCCGCGCAGACAGTTTTCATTGTAAGGATTTAGAACGCTTTGTTACATTGTATCGCTTCTCTTTCATAGGCCCTGATCAGCCTTCACTTCGCTACTTGGTGTTACTATATTTCCAATTCATAAAAGTATTCTGTATCTTAACAAACGTCAATCATCACAGTCGCTGTTTCAGAAGGCAATGTGCTGCGGCACCAGCTTTTCAGGGTTCCTAAAATTGTTTTATACAACTCTTATACACGCTGACTCGTAGGTTCCTATTTTTTTCTGACAAATATTCCCAAATATCCTTCCATCACCAGGTATTACATGCTAAAGTAAACGGTGGGAAAAAAAAACATGATTCTCACCAACCACCGCAGCCCATCAATCCAGGTCATAGTGTCATTCATTCATCAGATTTACCCATTGACAGAGTTCCAACCAGAGAATGAAACAATGATGTGACCCGCATCTCCAGCCTGTGTGTGTGTGTTTCTTGATTTTGCGGGGGACGGGGTCGTGGTGTGAGCCTAAGTGCACTTACTTCATTTCAAGCTGTTGGGAAATGTCTGAAGTTCGGAGCCTGGATCGTTTGAATGGAAACAATAGATTTGATGTGGAGGGTGCAATCATTTTCTATTTTAGCAGCCTTTAGATGCTCCTAAGCAAGTAGGTGAGGCACTTAAACGTGAGGGCTGGGGAATGTTCCAGAATACTGTAGCTGGCATTGTGATTAACTAGGATAATAATAATAATAATAATAATAATAATAATTAATAATAATAAATGCAGAAGACTAGAATCCGGACGAAGCACCTGCCAAAAAAGAAGGCGCGATGCTGTGTCAGAACTGGAAAGCTTCTGGCGAGGAGAACACAGGTTTGGGCCTCAAATGGTTCATGAGACTCATTGAAGAACAGAAAGAGAGTTGCTATGGCTAAAGGGAGAAAATGGCGCTAATAGAGCTGAGATCGGGGAAGAGAATACCAGGAAATAAAACAGGAGAAAGAAAAAACGGATCTGACATGACACGGGGTCACTTGTCAGTGTATTGGTGATTACAAAGAAAATCCACAGACATTCAAATCCCATAACTGCCCAACGTTAGGATTAAATAAAATCTCTTCATGGGCAGGATCGCGGCATAAATTTGTGGGGTTGTGACCTTCATTTTTTCTAGCAAATTTCCCTCACACATCAGAGCCTTTCTACTTGTACATATGCAGCGATAGCTCTGATTAAAGCAGTTTAGCTCTCGGTGCCGAGCCCAGTAAGTTATTTATCTCATTGTAACTGTTATATTATATTTCACCTTTCTTAGCAAAGACTGGAAAAGTGGATAGTTTTATTTGGCTCCTACGACCCATGTAATGATGGCCATTTCTGAGCCTTATTCTCCTAAGCAGTGGTAAGACTATATCGGCAACCCGGGCTCTGTTGCTGCTCATATCCTGGCTCAGCCTGTGCAACATAATCATATAGAAATATATTGGTTTGCATGTTTCCTCCATATCCCGTTTATCCTTTTACTTTCTCTTCTGTCTGGTTTTATTCTATATGTTTAACTTTTATTTCTAACTTGGTTCTGTCATGTCTTGTTGAAAGACTTCTCATTGTATTTTACACTTTCCCTCAATCTCGGTTCTTGCTTTCCTTCCTTCTGTTTCTTTTTAAAATGATCATTTTATCTTTCCCATCTTCCTTCAAACTATCTCAATTTCATCCCAACTGATTTTTACTTTCTGTCCATCTCTCTCTCTCCGTTTAACATCCCTTCCACGTTTCATTGCTCTCTCTCTCTCTTTTTATACTGCTCCCGTTTTTTCTTCAACCTTCCTTTAATTGCTTTCTCCTTTGTCACATTCTCTGTACACCGTATTTCCATTTGTAGCTGGTTATGACACATTATCATTTTCTCTTTTCAGATGTTTCATTACATTTCTCTACTTAATCCTTCATTTTCTATATATGCTCCTTCCATCTCTCTTCTCTTTTGGGTTGATCCAGCAACATATTTTTTTTTTTTCAATTAATGAGAAAAAGTGTTTACTCACCAAGAAACTCGATTAAAAAAAAAAAAAAACTACTGTGCCGAATCAACCCAAAACCGTCTCTTTTCTGGTGATGGGTTAAGCAGGTCCTCGGTGTATTCCTACCACTGAAGACCTGCAAGTAGATCGGCATCGCCGAGTGTGTGGGGTGATCTGAGAGCACAGCACAACCATAAATAGAGACATCATTACAAGGGCTGACCGGGCATTAGACAGACAATGATCAGCCATCACCGATACAGAATTTCGGCGGGCAATTTCAAATATCACGTGATGGGTGACGTCTATCAAGAGCGGGGACTGAATTGCGGCTATGATTTCCGGAGCAAATTAACGGCCGGTTTCATTAGCGAAGTCTTTAGTTATGATAGGTATTTGGAAACGGTCGAGAGAACATGTTCCATCAAGTCTGCATTATGTCTAAGTAGGCACCAGCCAAAACACAATCAGAAAAAAAAAAAAAAACAGAGTGGTCGGTGATTTATATAAAATCGCTGATACGATAAGGTCACAAAAATAAAAAGTACAATGGTATTTATTTATTTTGAAGCAGAGGAAATATATATGGTGATTGCTGCCAATTAAAATCTAATATTGGGTTTATCAAGCTAAATGGTGATTATCTGTGGCGTGCGCCTGGGAAAAAAAGGCGGGAACAGAAAGCCAAGCGTTGTGAATTACAGCGGGCAATGTAAAACTAGCCACGTGACGTCACTACGAGCTATACACAGATGGACAACAATGGCGGTTATGGTACAAGCCCTAAAAACGGCTCGTCTCAGCAACCGAGGAGCGGGGGATATTTTTACGTTTCAACGTGTTTCATGGAGAACGTGTCGTTATGTGTGTGTCAGGAATTTAGCGATAGTTTAGTAGCTCTTTGTGGAGAAAGTGGGTGGCTCTGAAAAGAGCCTTTGTGTTGTGCAGTGGGGGTGGGGTGAGTTTATTTGCCCTTGGCAGGCTTGGCGTGGCTCTCGGTCTTCTTGGGCAGCAGCACGGCCTGGATGTTGGGCAGGACGCCGCCCTGGGCGATAGTGACCCCACCGAGCAGCTTGTTGAGCTCCTCGTCGTTGCGCACTGCCAGCTGCAAGTGTCGGGGGATGATGCGGGTCTTCTTGTTGTCCCGGGCAGCGTTGCCGGCCAGCTCGAGAATCTCAGCAGTCAGGTACTCGAGCACGGCAGCCAGGTAGACGGGAGCTCCGGCGCCCACCCGCTCGGCATAGTTGCCCTTCCTGAGCAGACGGTGGACACGGCCAACGGGGAACTGGAGACCGGCCCGGGAGGAACGGGTCTTGGCCTTAGCACGAGCCTTGCCACCTTGCTTGCCGCGTCCAGACATAATGAAAGTGAGACAAAGATCCGCGCTCACTCAATGCGAGAATGACTCTGACAAGCCGCCCCTTCCCATTTCTACCTTTGCAATAGGAGGCGTGCGCTGCTGCCATTGGACGCTCCACAGCCCAGCCATAGGCGTGTGGATTTCTGAAATGCACCAATCAGAGGAGACTGGGAGGAGCAAAGTGACATCACTGCTGTGGGCGTTAGTTTTCCCCTCCAATAATACTTTGAGCGACCAGGAATACTCGTTAGCATAAGGGGCCTATAAGAGCAGCAGCAGAGGGCTGGGCGAGCACATTGTCTCCGAGCAATAGACGAGTGTTAGCTGCAGTCATGCCTGAGCCAGCCAAGTCCGCCCCAGCACCCAAGAAGGGCTCCAAGAAAGCGGTGAGCAAGAGCCAGAAGAAAGATGGCAAGAAGCGTAGGAAGACCAGGAAGGAGAGCTACTCCATCTACGTCTACAAGGTGCTCAAGCAGGTCCACCCTGACACCGGCATCTCCTCCAAGGCCATGAGCATCATGAACTCCTTCGTCAATGACATCTTCGAGCGCATCGCCAGCGAGGCTTCCCGCCTGGCTCACTACAACAAGCGCTCCACCATCAGCTCCCGGGAGATCCAGACCGCCGTCCGCCTGCTGCTGCCTGGTGAGCTGGCTAAGCACGCCGTCTCCGAGGGCACCAAGGCCGTCACCAAGTACACCAGCGCCAAGTAACCGCTCTCTCCTGTTCCTATAAAACCAAAGGCTCTTTTAAGAGCCACCCACAGTTTCCCAGCAGAGCTACGTTATGCCATTGTATGTCCATACGTATAGATGATTGGATGGAATGCTTTGTAGTGACTTATTTTACCAGCTTTCACGGGGGAAGGGGTTTTAACGCACGCGACATACTACAGGAACCTGGATAATACTGATGACAGTCCGGGGGGGGGCGGGATAGCTTGGCGTGCCTTCAAGATTGAGCAGCACGTGGGAGATGGGGTTAAACAAAAAAAAGGAAATCTGTTTACACACATTGTCCCGGGTCAGAAAACATAGGCGGGTCACCGCTATCAGTTACATAAACCTTTCCCGGTCCACGATCACAGGGCGCCCTTATGCTGCGAGCTTCATTTTGCAGCCGCTCTATGTATATTCTTATTGGAGACTTATCTGCGCTAAAATGACTGGTTAAAAGCCAAACGGCTGCAATGACAAATGATTTGCCAGTACACAGGGAAACTACTTTAATTCTGCTGCGGCCTAAAGAATTGAGATGAGTCCACAGCATATGCACAATATAGGATCCCACAATAATAAGTGCAGCGCCAGCACGGACTTGTACGCAAGTACCAATCACGTGCTATTGTATAGTGAATGAATGAATAGCGCTATGGAGTCCCCAAAAGCGAATATACAGCTCTTTCTAGGAAGTGGTGGGTGGCCCGTTGGTTAGCGGCTATATTTTACCAGCATTAAAGGGGGGGGGGATTTTAACACGCAACAAACATGGACAAACCTGCTGGAGTGTCAGAGCAGCAAACAAGAGTGGGGCGGGATATTTCGCCATGCCTTCTAGATTGAGCAGCACGTGGTTAGAGTTCGGGATAAACAACGGCGGGTCAACGCTGCTACCAGTTACATTAAGCTTTTCTCCATAAACGAAATACTGCGAGCTTCATTTTGCAGCCACTAAGAGGAAACCCGCGCTATATATATTCATTGGTTTATAGCGCAAATAAGTGGCCAAACCGCTGTATTGACCATCTGCCAGTACACGGGGACTGTTAATTCCGCTGATGTCTTAAGACTTTAAAGAGGAGGCAACAGCATATGCACAATACAGGATCCCAGATCATAATACAGGGCCAGCACATGGCACGGATATGGTCTCAAGTAACAACATAGAAGATCTCTATGGCGTCTCCAAAAGCGAATATACAGCTCTTTGTAGGAAGTAGTGGGTGGCCCTTAAAAGGACCGTTGGTTTGCTGCTATGGGGTAAGAAGGAGCGAGCGGGCGTGTTTAGCCTCCGAAGCCGTAGAGAGTGCGTCCCTGTCGCTTGAGAGCATAGACGACATCCATGGCGGTGACGGTCTTGCGCTTGGCGTGCTCGGTGTAGGTGACAGCGTCACGAATCACGTTCTCCAGGAAGACCTTGAGCACCCCGCGGGTCTCCTCGTAGATGAGGCCGGAGATGCGCTTGACACCCCCTCTCCGAGCCAGGCGGCGGATGGCGGGCTTGGTGATGCCCTGGATGTTATCACGCAGCACCTTCCTGTGCCTCTTGGCGCCTCCTTTCCCCAGGCCCTTCCCGCCTTTGCCTCTTCCAGACATCTCCAATTCAGCTGCTGCTTTCTCTCGCTCAGACGACTGCTCCCAACCGCTCTCCAGCCCCTCCTTATATACAGCCGGAGCGGACCTGATGGGAGACTGCACAGAAATGGGCGGGGCTTCCGCGCTCGTTGTGCCTTGTGCAGGAACAAAGCCATGAGCGGCCCTCGGACTCCTAGCGAACATTTACACCGACAGTCTGAGCACTGCTCAAGTCCACACAGCTCTGAAAGTGATCTCCACCCGCATTGCGGTCCCTTCATTAGAACCTGCGCCGAACAACACACATTTGGGATGGAAGGAGATAACAATAACGAGAGCTAAGGGAAAGACGTAGTAATATGTGTGTTTCGCTCATGCAGTTACAGCACTGAATATTACAAGAGGGGAAATACCCGGCATTTCAAACGCCATAGAAACGGTGACTATGCATCATGGTGGGTTTTCTTATGCGCCAATCACTTTTTGGGCGGGAAATTTGAAATGACATTTCCTCCAATCGTGGGCGAGTAGGGAAAGCCTTTCCCAGCCTCCTTTGCGGCGTGCTCTCCCCACCTTAGCCACTAGGCAGCGCTGTTGCAGCACTATCTGTTCCAGTCTTCCTTCTGCTCAATGCGGCCGCTGACTTTAAGAAGAAGCTTCCGGGGAAACGGACACAAGTGAATTGGCGGCCACTACACCCCAAAACATTGGGCCCCTCACAGCACTAAACACGCACATCTGACCCCGAAAAGCACAAACTATTATTATGTCATATTATCATGTGTTTTATTTCCATGACACGCAGGAGGAAAGCACCAAGTGCTTAAAGGACAAAGCCACATCCTATACAGTGGCATTGAAGCCTCCCACCAATGTCAGGATCATACACCTGTAGCGAGGAGACTTCTCTATGGCCACAAACATGGAGCAAAGCGACTCCCTAGACCAGCTGTCCCCACATCTATGGGACTGACCGAGGCCTCCCTCATAATACAATGTACTGACCCCATAACCCTCCATATATTCCTATAGAGAGGCCACTAGGGGGAAGTGACCCCATAACCCTCCATATATTCCTATAGAGAGGCCACTAGGGGGAAGTGACCCCATAACCCTCCATATATTCCTATAGAGAGGCCACTAGGGGGCAGTGACACCATAACCCTCTATATATTCCTATAGAGAGGCCACTAGGGGGAGGTGACCCCATAACCCTCCATATATTCCTATAGAGAGGCCACTAGGGGGAGGTGACCCATAACCTTCCATATATTCCTATATAGAGGCCACTAGGGGGAAGTGACCCATAACCCTCCATTTATTCCTATAGAGAGGCCACTAGGGGGAAGTGACCCATAACCCTCCATATATTCCTATAGAGAGGCCACTAGGGGGAAGTGACCCATAACCCTCCATATATTCCTATAGAGAGGCCACTAGGGGGAAGTGACCCATAACCCTCCATATATTCCTATAGAGAGACCACTAGGGGAAGTGACTCCATAACCCTCCATATATTCCTATAGAGAGGCCACTAGGGGGAGGTGACACCATAACCATCCATATATTCCTATAGAGAGGCCACTAGGGGGAGGTGTGGAGAATAGGCCAAATATTATAGCGCAAATGTGAAGGAATGATTAGGAAACTCCACATATCTTCTTTATTATTTATGTTTTTATGTCAAGTCTAGAATCCCCCCTTCCAGCCCCCTGATTACAAATGGCCCAGGTATTTTAACGAGATGCGGAAGAGATGTTTGGCAGGGATGTGTGAAAGCTCTGATCAAACCCCCTGGGGTACTTGATTCCTGCCTTTTGGTCACAAGCTAGGCTGCAGCCAGCATGCCTCCTGCCGTTGTATAACACCCCCAGCTGGGAAGTTGCCAGTGCGGCTACGTTCAGGTATTCCCCTGCTGGGATTGTGTCACATGTAACATGTAACAGGGCAGACGCACGGCACCGATAGTCTATGGGCCGTAACGCGGACGCCTTGCGTCCAACGGCCAAACCGGTCACAGAACCAGAACCAGCTCCCAAAGCCGGACCGGAGCATAGTATAAAACAGGTCTGGAAACCAGACAGAGACTGGTAAACAGGGAACTAAGGTTCTGGACCGAATAAAGACCCGGTTCCTGGACTTAACGCGTTCAGTGCGCCTGGCCCGATATGTTGGTACCACTCACAAGGCAGTGTGACCCCCCTGCTCCAAGTTATAGCTCCTAAAAGGGTTTTAGGGCAAAATCCCCCTCTAAAAAATGGGAGGTAAAATCCCCTCCCACAGTGGGGAGGGGAGATGGATAGCCTGGCAGCATAAATTGGATGGTCAAAAACCAGGCTGGGGTCACTCATCGGAAGGGGGTTGTGCGGCCGGCATATCCAGGGGTGTCCATCACCATAACCAGAAGCTCTTGACACACCCCCTTGTAAGAGCTCCTCACCACGCTGCATGCTCAAGGTAAACTTTGCTTGTTATTGTCTCTGTGTATTGCATATCTGTTGTAACCCATCTCAGAAGCGCATAGTTATTTAATCTGTAATATTCCATACTTCTTTATAGTTAAATGCTTGTAAACTCTGCCTAGCGTGCTTATAGCCATTAAAACGTATATTTAATTGAGCTGTCTTCTTGCCTTAAACCCGGAATTTGTGTGTCCCAAGGCGGTTTGCCTGGTTACCCTAATAATAAGAGGGTCGGACAAGGTTTTGGGGAACCCGGTGGGCGTGTGTGGCGGTCTCTGGTTAGTAGTGGGACCACGTGACGCCCCGGTTTCCTGACAATTTGGTGGCAGCGGTTTGGGATAAGGCAAATAGTGTAAGTGAGTGTGGGCCCCATACTCTCATACACTAAAGATTACTAGCAGCGGCTTTTCTGTTGCTGGGATCTTAAGATCAGCTCAACGCTAGGCATATTCTGAGAGGGGTTACAGTAGTTGTGTGGTTACAGTGTGCAGTACAGCAGTTGCAGGCATGGCAAGTGGCACCAGGGCCAGAAGCAGGGATGTGGCTGCCGATGATATACTGGGTGCAGAGGGGCCCAGCCAGGGCTCTCCCAGAAGCCCGTCACCAGCCCTCAGCAGCCCAGAGGACCGAGCCCTGCCTGTCGGCCCCCCCAGCCAAGCAAGCTCAGCTGCTCTCCTGCACGCTGCTTTGGCAAGTCTCCGGGCGGGAGACCGTGGCTCCTATCAGCTCCTCATGGAGGAACGCCAGGTGCAGGCCGAGATCGAGGAACGCCGTGAACGGGAGCAGATGCAAGCTGAACGCGACCACCAGCTCCAAGTTTTGCGGCTACAGCTTCAACACCCTCAACCCAGCACATCTACCAGCGGGCCCCCCGAGAACCAGGCCCCAAAGTTGCGTGCAGAGGATTTCCCCATCCTGGACAAAGGCACAGATCTGGACACATTTCTCCTGGCTTTTGAAACCGTTTGCCGTCAATACAATGTGCCGGAGGATCAGTGGGTCAGGTACCTAACCCCCCGCCTTAGGGGTAAAGCCCTGGAAATCTTTGGGTACCTGTCCAGCGAAACCACCCTGAGCTACGAGGGGGTCAAGCAAGCCCTGATCCGACAATATAACCTTACTCCGGAATTTTATCGCAAGAAGCTGCGGGGTTTGCGACGGGGCCCCAGCGACAGCTGGGCTGATCACATGAGGGCTCTACAAAGAGCAATTGAGCAGTGGACCACCGGCTTAGGAGTCACCTCCATCCAGCAGCTGAAGGAGCTGATTGCCATAGAGCAGTTCCTCTGGAATTGCTCTGACGAGCTGCAGCAGTTTCTGCGCGACCGGAAGCCAGAGGGGGCCTCAGCAACGGCCGCCCTTGCAGATGAGTACAGTCACAACAGAGCCCAGGAGCCCCGGAAACCTGCCAGCTGGAAAGTGGGTAAGCCGCCGCTGGCGTCTGTTGTACATGCCCCTCAGCCCAAGACCCCTGCCCCTACCCCCTTCTCCAGACAAGGGGGGCCCCAACTCTGTCACCACTGCAACCAACCAGGACACTTCAAGGCCGCATGTCCCCAGCGCCAGCAGGGTCCGTCCCAGAACCCCTCCACGGTGCTGTATGTGGGTAGGGGTGCTGGGAGTTCCCGGGACAATTTGCAATTCGTCACCGTGGGCCAAGCTGTGGCCGTGGGACTTAGGGACACCGGCGCAGAGACAACTCTTGTGCGCCCTGAGATGGTGTCCCCACCGGACTTCATCCCGGGAAAGACTGTCTCAGTCTCTGGAATTGAGGGAGGTGCATCGGCACTCCCCATGGCAAAAGTTTATTTGGACTGGGGTGCTGGGCGGGGTGTGCGGGAGGTGGGGGTATCGCCGAATATCCCTGCCGGTGTCTTGCTAGGGACAGACTTGGGGCGGCTAGTGTCTCAGTATGTGGCCACTGAACCCCCGAGGTCTGGTCCCCCAGAATGTAATAGCATGTATATTTCAAGATGTGCAAATAATGTGAGTAACCTACCTGCTACAGGGAATGTGGGGGTAGGGGGTGTAAAGTGTGCTTCTTCCTCCCAGAGGAAGGAGGGTTACCCAGCATCTGGGGAGGAAACTGCGACTGAGGTGAGGGCTGTTCCAGGAGACGTGGGACCCCCAGGTAAGTCCACATCGCAGGGTTTCTCCACCACTGGGGTAGCAGAAGGCCAGGCTGGTCTGTCTGGACTGGCGGCTTGGAGGGGAATGGAAGGGGGGCAGGCACTACCTGAGGCCACAGCGGCCCTGGCCACTATCGAGAATAGTGGGAGCGCTGGTGGCTCAGGGGCCCCTCGGGGGTCTAATTGCCCCCTTCCCCCAAACCAAGTGGCTGCCAGGGCCGACAGAAGTCCAGAGGGAGGTCCCGGGAGACGGACGGGGGATGGGATGGTCTCGTCTATTCCGACCACCCCCCGTCCAGGGTTCCCGGCACCTCGACCCGAGAGGACCAGTCCATGCCCAGAAACAGGGGTGGTGGAACCTGCAGGTGGGATGAGGGGTGCCCATGGAGAGGTGGGACCCCTAGGTAACTCCCCACTGCAGGGTTTCAGCACGCCCGGGGTGTTAAGGGACCAGGGTGTTCTGCCTGAACCGGCAGCTCGGGTGGAAGTGGTGGAGGAGCAGGTCCCAGAGTCCCCTCAGGGGACCGACCGATCCTTCCCTTCCTCCCAGGAGGCTGCTGAGGCAGGCGGAAACCCAGAGGTGGGTCCCGTGAAACTGACTGAGGACATGGTGGTCACGACTATGTCCAGGCAGAGATGTGGGGTAGCATCAGGCACTGATGACCCCCAGAGAGTTCTCCCCAAGCAAGACATGCAGCCTCACTTGGGCCCAGACCCCAGATGGGTGGTCGGGGGACAAGTGCGGCTGTACCCAATGATGGTCAGGTCAGGGTCACCAGGGGGGTGGCCTGAGGACCAGCAGTTGGTGGTCCCCTATCTGCCCGGGGCTAAGGGGTGCTATGCCTTCGAGAGCCGGACGATTGGGCACATAGGGATCACCAACAAGCCAGTGGAGCCGGGCCTGGCTGTCCGCTGCCATTTGTACTATACCGGCCAGAGGGTGGGGGTGGCAGGGTCAAGTCCCAGCATCCCACCGATAACTCGGCCGCAAGGAAAGAGGTCTGTACCAATGGCAGTGGTCTATGCCACGCCGGTTCCAAGTTTAATGGCCTTGCCACCCACCTGGCTTGACGGGGTGGGTACTGCCCGGTGGGAGATCCTTCCCACGGAAGGTCCCCCCCAGGGCAGACACCCCATCCAGGGGACCCGGTTCATGGTGCTGGAGGTCAGGCAGGCACCCACTCGGGGCTGCCTCCTTGGCCAGTGTTGGCAACATGCACCGAGGCCCCTGGCTCGGGTAAAGCAGAAAGGGATGAGTTGCCATCAGCAACTGGACCCGCGGTCCCAGCTATGGGCCACCTTACACCCCTTCCGGGAGTGGACCTGGCCCAGAACCCTCAACCCAAAACAGCACTACCGCCGTGGTACTGCCAGACAGGAATAGCGGATGCATGGGCGCACGGGCCAGCATCAAGATGCGCTGCCCCTTAGCGCCCTTTTGAAGGGGGAGATGTGGAGAATAGGCCAAATATTATAGCGCAAATGTGAAGGAATGATTAGGAAACTCCACATATCTTCTTTATTATTTATGTTTTTATGTCAAGTCTAGAATCCCCCCTTCCAGCCCCCTGATTACAAATGGCCCAGGTATTTTAACGAGATGCGGAAGAGATGTTTGGCAGGGATGTGTGAAAGCTCTGATCAAACCCCCTGGGGTACTTGATTCCTGCCTTTTGGTCACAAGCTAGGCTGCAGCCAGCATGCCTCCTGCTGTTGTATAACACCCCCAGCTGGGAAGTTGCCAGTGCGGCTACGTTCAGGTATTCCCCTGCTGGGATTGTGTCACATGTAACATGTAACAGGGCAGACGCACGGCACCGATAGTCTATGGGCCGTAACGCGGACGCCTTGCGTCCAACGGCCAAACCGGTCACAGAACCAGAACCAGCTCCCAAAGCCGGACCGGAGCATAGTATAAAACAGGTCTGGAAACCAGACAGAGACTGGTAAACAGGGAACTAAGGTTCTGGACCGAATAAAGACCCGGTTCCTGGACTTAACGCGTTCAGTGCGCCTGGCCCGATATGTTGGTACCACTCACAAGGCAGTGTGACCCCCCTGCTCCAAGTTATAGCTCCTAAAAGGGTTTTAGGGCAAAATCCCCCTCTAAAAAATGGGAGGTAAAATCCCCTCCCACAGTGGGGAGGGGAGATGGATAGCCTGGCAGCATAAATTGGATGGTCAAAAACCAGGCTGGTGTCACTCATCGGAAGGGGGTTGTGCGGCCGGCATATCCAGGGGTGTCCATCACCATAACCAGAAGCTCTTGACACACCCCCTTGTAAGAGCTCCTCACCACGCTGCATGCTCAAGGTAAACTTTGCTTGTTATTGTCTCTGTGTATTGCATAGCTGTTGTAACCCACCTCAGAATTGCATAGTTATTTAATCTGTAATATTCCATACTTCTTTATAGTTAAATGCTTGTAAACTCTGCCTAGCGTGCTTATAGCCATTAAAACGTATATTTAATTGAGCTGTCTTCTTGCCTTAAACCCGGAATTTGTGTGTCCCAAGGCGGTTTGCCTGGTTACCCTAATAATAAGAGGGTCGGACAAGGTTTTGGGGAACCCGGTGGGCGTGTGTGGCGGTCTCTGGTTAGTAGTGGGACCACGTGACGCCCCGGTTTCCTGACAGGAGGTGACCCATAACCCTCCATATATTCCTATAGAGAGGCCACTAGGGGGAGGTGACACCATAACCATCCATATATTCCTATAGAGAGGCCACTAGGGGGAAGTGACCCATAACCCTCCATATATTCCTATAGAGAGGCCACTAGGGGGAAGTGACCCCATAACCCTCCATATATCCCTATAGAGAGGCCACTAGGGGGAGGTGACACCATAACCCTCCATATATTCCTATAGAGAGGCCACTAGGGGGAGGTGACACCATAACCCTCCATATATTCCTATAGAGAGGCCACTAGGGGGAAGTGACCCCATAACCCTCCATATATTCCTATAGAGAGGCCACTAGGGGGAGGTGACACCATAACCCTCCATATATTTCTATAGAGAGGCCACTAGGGGGCAGTGACACCATAACCCTCCATATATTCCTATAGAGAGGCCACTAGGGGGAAGTGACCCATAACCCTCCATATATTCCTATAGAGAGGCCACTAGGGGGCAGTGACACCATAACCCTCCATATATTCCTATAGAGAGGCCACTAGGGGGAGGTGACACCATAACCCTCCATATATTCCTATAGAGAGGCCACTAGGGGGAGGTGACACCACAACCCTCCATATATTCCTATAGAGAGGCCACTAGGGGGAAGTGACCCCATAACCCTCCATATATTCCTATAGAGAGGCCACTAGGAGGAGGTGACACCATAACCCTCCATATATTCCTATAGAGAGTCCACTAGGGGGCAGTGACACCATAACCCTCCATATATTCCTATAGAGAGGCCACTAGGGGGCAGTGACACCATAACCCTCCATATATTCCTATAGAGAGGCCACTAGGGGGAAGTGACACCATAACCATCCATATATTCCTATAGAGAGGCCACTAGGGGGAAGTGATCCCATAACCCTCCATATATTCCTATAGAGAGGCCACTAGGGGGAAGTGACCACATAACCCTCCATATATTCCTATAGAGAGGCCACTAGGGGGAAGTGACCCCATAACCCTCCATATATTCCTATAGAGAGGCCACTAGGGGGAAGTGATACCATAACCCTCCATATATTCCTATAGAGAGGCTACACCATAACTCTCCATATCTTCCTATAGAGAGGCCACTAGTGGGATGTGACATCATGACCCTCCATATATTCCTATAGAGAGGCCACTAGGGGGTGGAGACCCCATAACCCTCCATATATTCCTATAGAGAGGCCACTAGGGGGAAGTGACCACATAACCCTCCATATATTCATATAGAGAGGCCACTAGGGGGAAGTGACATATATATATATATATATATATATATATATATATATATATATATATATATATATATATATATATATATTCCTATAGAGAGGCCACTAGGGGGAATTGACCCCATAACCCTCTATATATCTTATAGCGAGGCCACTAGAAGGTGGTGACCTCATAACCCCCCCCCCCCCCCCATAACTCTGCATATATTCCTTTAGAGAGGCCTCCTGTGATCCTCTACCCATACAATACACTATTGTGCTTATTATATGTTTATATTATATTCTACATCAGTGTGTATGTGTGTGTGTGTAATGTGCTTTATCATGTGTGACTATATAATATAATACAATACAATACAATACAATACAATACAATACAATACAATACAATACAATACAATACAATACAATACAATACAATACAATACAATACAATACAATACAATACAATACAATACAATACAATACAATACAATACATGGCCATTTGTGGAGTAACACTCTTTTTATTAAGTGACCTTCCAGCCCCAGGCCTTCACTTTTATAGGAGAACTCAGAGAGGCCCCGCCTCTCAGTATAAAAGGCCACTCCCCACCTCTCGGTAGGAATTTCCTAGGCCCGGGCCCAGGGATGAAGGAGGGGAACATGTGACCGTGGAGCGCCAAATAGTTGCACTGATGGATGAGGAAAGGTAAGTATAAATTAAAGTGCTACTACAGGCAAAGTTAATTGTTACAACATTGTCTCGGGCTCCTGCCCCTCTCTCTCTCTGCTTCCTCCTGCCCCTCTCTCTCTGCCTCCTCTCTCCCCTCTCTCTGCTTCCTCCTGCCCCTCTCTCTCTGCTTCCTCCTGCCCCTCTCTCTCTGCCTCCTCCTGCCCCTCTCTCTCTGTCTCCTCCTGCCCCTCTCTCTGCTTCCTCCCGCCCCTCTCTCTCTGTCTCCTCCCGCCCCTCTCTCTGCTTCCTCCCGCCCCTCTCTCTCTGTCTCCTCCCGCCCCTCTCTCTGCTTCCTCCTGCCCCTCTGTCTCTGTCTCCTCCCGCCCCTCCCTCTGCTTCCTCCTGCCCCTCTCTCTCTGCTTCCTCCTGCCCCTCTCTCTCTGCTTCCTCCTGCCCCTCTCTCTGCTTCCTCCTGCCCCACTCTCTCTGTCTCCTCCCGCCCCTCTCTCTGCTTCCTCCTGCCCCTCTGTCTCTGTCTCCTCCCGCCTCTCTCTCTGCTTCCTCCCGCCCCTCTCTCTCTGTCTCCTCCCGCCCCTCTCTCTGCTTCCTCCTGCCCCTCTGTCTCTGTCTCCTCCCGCCCCTCTCTCTGCTTCCTCCTGCCCCTCTGTCTCTGTCTCCTCCCGCCCCTCCCTCTGCTTCCTCCTGCCCCTCTCTCTCTCTGCTTCCTCCTGCCCCTCTGTCTCTGTCTCCTCCCGCCCCTCCCTCTGCTTCCTCCTGCCCCTCTCTCTCTCTGCTTCCTCCTGCCCCTCTGTCTCTGTCTCCTCCCACCTCTCTCTCTGCTTCCTCCCGCCCCTCCCTCTGCTTCCTCCGGCCCCTCTGTCTCTGTCTCCTCCCGCCCCTCTCTCTGCTTCCTCCTGCCCCTCTGTCTCTGTCTCCTCCCGCCCCTCTCTCTGCTTCCTCCTGCCCCTCTGTCTCTGTCTCCTCCCGCCTCTCTCTCTGCTTCCTCCGCCCCTCTCTCTCTCTGCTTCCTCCCGCCCCTCTCTCTCTGCTTCCTCCTGCCCCTCTCTCTCTGCTTCCTCCTGCCCCTCTGTCTCTGTCTCCTCCTGCCCCTCTGTCTCTGTCTCCTCCTGCCCCTCTCTCTCTGCTTCCTCCTGCCCCTCTGTCTCTGTCTCCTCCTGCCCCTCTCTCTGCTTCCTCCTGCCCCTCTCTCTGCTTCCTCCTGCCCCTCTCTCTCTGCTTCCTCCTGCCCCTCTGTCTCTGTCTCCTCCCACCCCTCTCTCTCTGCTTCCTCCCACCCCTCCCTCTGCTTCCTCCCTCTGCTTCCTCCGGCCCCTCTCTCTCTGCTTCCTCCGGCCCCTCTCTCTTCCTCCTCCTGACCCTCCCATTAAGCACTGAAAGGCCTTAGACAGCCAGTGCAAGATGCTGACCCTAGAAGCAGTTTCATTGATCCCCTAAAGTGCTTTTAAGGCCTGTGGTGGAATGTATCAGCAGTAGAAGTCTCTTTCAGTCTCAAAGGTCTGTGTCTATATGGCCTGTGACAGCCAGCTGAGAGGGGTAGCAGCAGCAGCAGCATGCTCTTTGAGCCCCTAAAAGCCTGTTACAGACAGTGGTGGAGGGTGACATCAGCAAAAGTCTCGGTAAGACTCTTAGGTCTGTGAAAGCCAGAGTATAGTAACAGCAGCAGCAGCAGCAGTCTCCCCGGGCACCTAAAAACCTTTGACAGCCAGTGGAAAAGGGTAACAGCAGTGGCAGTTTTTTTGAGCCCCTTAGACCTGTGAAAGCCAGTGGAAGGTGGTAGTAGTAGCAGCAGTCTCTTAGAGTCCCCTAAAAGTATGTGACAGCCAGTTGAGAAAGGTAGCAGCACCGGTCTCTTTGTGCCCCTAAAGGTCTCTGAAAGCCAGTGGAGGAGGGTGAAAGCAGTGGCAGTTTCTTTGAGCCTCTTAGTCCTGTGAAAGCTAATGGAGGGTGGTAGTGAGCCACTTAATGCTTGTGACAGCCAGTGGAGAGGAGTATTAGCAGCATCATACTTGAGCCCCAAAAAATGGAGGATAGTGGTAGCAGCAGCAGCAACAGCCTCAATGAGCCCCAAAAGGCCTCTGACAGCCAATGGACAAAGGTGACAGCAGCAGTAGTCTCTCAGTCTCACCTTAATTCCCGTGACAGCAATCGGAAGAGAGTAACAGCAACAGCAGCAGCAGTATCATTAAGCCTCTAAAAGCCAGTGGCAGCCAGAGGAGGGGGATATCAGCAATAACATTTTCACAGAGACCATAAAGCCTGGGACAGTCAGTGGAGGTGGATATAAGTAGCCAGAGACTTACTGGGCCACTAAAGGCCTTGTGATGTGATTGCAGAAGCAGCAGTATCATAGAGTTCATGGGGCCTGTGACTGCTAAAGGAGGTGGGTTGGCAACAGGCAATCCTTCTCTGAGTGTCTAAGGCTTGTGACAGCCAGTGGAGAGGGGTAGCAGCAGCAGCAGTCCCATTGAGCCCCTATAGGCCTTAGACAGCCAGTGGAGAGGGGTAGCAGAAGCAGAAGTCCCATTGAGCCCCTAAGGCCTCTGACAACCATGGGTGGGGGATAACAGCCGTTATAGCCTCATAGAGCTGTTTTTTACAGCCATTGGAGGAATGTGACAGAGCCAGCAGATCCATTGAGCCCCTAAAGGTCTATTGAAGCCAGTGAGGGAGGGTAACTGCAACAATAGTCACTTAGAGTATCTAAGGCCTGTGAAAGCCTGTGGAGGAAGGTAACAGCAGCAACAGCAGCATCAATCTCATAGAGTCCATGAGGCCTGTGACTGGCGCACATGCAGACTGTGTTTCACTGCCATGCTCAATGATCTCTTCATGTGAAGCAGACAAATGCATTGATCACCAATAGGAGCTCTTTTGGGCAAGATTGGACAAAATCGTAACAAAGGGGGTCACACCGTCCAGGTTGGACTTTGGGGTGGCCTGCACTGATCACACCTTTGGGGGGATGGGGGGGTGTTATGAGCTCCTGCTAAAGCTGAGCTCACCCCGTCACCTGAGACGACACTTTCACATTTGTCGTGGCCAAAATAGGGGCTGAGTTTCTCACATAACTTTTCATAGCATAACAATCAGATTTTGGCCTATACCATCAGCTAGGAAATCATTTACCAAAACTCATCTTATGCTACCAGACCAGCATACTCCTTCCAAGAGCATGGAAAACCTAAGGCTATTTCCAGAACTACATGCCACAGGAACCAAGACTTGACCCACAAGATACAATCGGGGACATCAGCGACAAGACAATATGTAGGATAGGGTTATTGTTGGTTTCAGTAGCGTAGACTAGATAATGAAATCTACACAATGGTTTCCAATGAGGAATGGAGCAGGGCTGATAATGTTATTATAGATAAATTGAGTAACAATAGTGAACAAATAAGTTCCAGAGGTGAACAGACCAGAATAGAACAATGCTAATGAGATATAGTGTGAATGGGATCCGGCATAACAATGGGATAAGCAATTCAGGACGTACATTTGTTGTTAAAGTTGCTGTGTATGATATTATTACAAGATCAGATGAAAAACTTCTCTGGCACATGCCTCTACTACAAAGCACAGTACATAGTTCTAGCAGGGAAGCTTGCTACAATGGCTGTAAGCTGTAATGAGAGTTCCCCCCACAGGGTGTAAGCTGTAATAAGGGGGCCTGCACTGCCTGTACTGAGGGGTACCTGCACTGGCTGTACTGAGGGATGCCCCCACTGTCTGTACTGAGGGATGCCCCCACTGGTACACTGAGGGGTGTACCCACTGTCTGTAAGCTGTAATGAGGTAAGCCCCCACTGTCTTTTCTGAGCAATGCCCCCACTCACTGTACTGAGGGATGCCCCAACAGCTGTAAGCCATACTGAGTGATGCCCACACTGGCTGTTCTGAAGGATGCCTCCACTGGCTGTATTGAGGGATACCCCGACTGGCTGTAATGTGGGATGCCCCCACTGGCTGTACTGAGGGTTGCCAAACAGGCTGTATTATGTAATGAGGGATGTCCCCACTGGCAATTCTGAGGGATGCCCTCACTGGCTTTACTGAAGGATGCCCAAACTGGATGTACTGAGGGATGCCCCTCTCTGTCTCATCCCGCCCCTCTCTCTGCTTTCTCCTGCCCCTCTCTCTGTCTCCTCCTGCCCCTCTCTCTGTCTCCTCCTGCCCCTCTCTCTGCTACCTCCTGCCCCTCTCTCTGTCTCCTCCTGCCCCTCTCTCTGCTTCCTCCTGCCCCTCTCTCTGTCTCCTCCTGCCCCTCTCTCTGTCTCCTCCAGCCCCTCTCTCTGTCTCCTCCTGCCCTTCTCTCTCTCTGCTTCCTCCTGCCCCTCTCTCTGTCTCCTCCTGCCCCTCTCTCTGCTTTCTCCGGCCCCTCTCTCTGTCTCCTCCTGCCCCTCTCTCTGTCTCCTCCTGCCCTTCTCTCTCTCTGTCTCCTCCTGCCCCTCTCTCTGTCTCCTCCTGCCCTTCTCTCTCTCTGCTTCCTCCTGCCCCTCTCTCTGTCTCCTCCTGCCCCTCTCTCTGTCTCCTCCAGCCCCTCTCTCTGTCTCCTCCTGCCCTTCTCTCTCTCTGCTTTCTCCGGCCCCTCTCTCCGTCTCCTCCTGCCCCTCTCTCTGCTTTCTCCGGCCCCTCTCTCTGTCTCCTCCAGCCCCTCTCTCTGTCTCCTCCTGCCCCTCTCTCTCTGTTTCCTCGGCCCCTCTCTCCATCTCCTCCTGCCCCTCTTTCCGTCTCCTCCTGCCCCTCTCTCTGTCTCCTCCTGCCCCTCTCCCTCTGCTTCCTCCTGCCCCTCTCTCCGTCTCCTCCCGCCCCTCTCTCTGTCTCCTCCCGCCCCTCTCTCTTCCTCCTCCTGACCCTCTCCTTAAGCCCCGAAAGGCCTTATACAGTCAGTGCAAGATGTTGACAGTAGAAGCAGTTTCATTGATCCCCTAAAGTGCTTTTACAGCCTGTGGAGGAATGTATCAGCAGCAGAAGTCTCTCTCAGTCTCAAGGCCTGTGTCTATAAGGCCTGTGACAGCCAGAGGAGGGGGATAGCACTAGAGATGAGCGAGTAGTATTCGACCGAGTCGGTATTCGATCGAATACTACGCTATTCGTCATACTCGATTTCGATCGAGTACAGCGGCGATGGCGCACTCACAATTCGTTTCCCCTCACACCTTCCCTGGCGCGTTTTTTACACCAATCACCATGCAGGGGGGGTGGGACAGGTCCTGGGAGGACGCTGGCATCGCGAAAACGGCGTCTACACGCATTGGCTGGAAAAACCATGTGACCTCGAATATACAAAACTCAGCACTTCCTCTTCGTCAGCATTAGCAGCTTGAACTTAGTGAGGGACAGACGCTCACAGCAGGGAAAGACAGGCTGTCGCTGGCAGGGCCCCAGAAGCTCGGAATATCGCTTTTACCACCATCTATACCAGCTACCAGAAGACAAGACAGTCCTTAAGAGCCCTTATTAGGGCTGCTACGCTGAACAGTATATAGCTCATTTTCTATGTAGTCAGGCAGGGCCCCAGAAGCTCAGAATATCGCTTTTACCACCATATATACCAGCTACCAGAAGACAAGAGAGTCATTGAGAGTCCTTATTATTAGGGCTACTATGCTGAACAGTATATAGCTCATATGTAGGCAGGCAGGGCCCCAGAAGCTCAGAATATCGCATTTACCACCATATACCACCTTTAAGCTTCCCTTACTGCTGGGGTGACACAATGTAACAAACCTCCTCCTGTAAGCTTCCCTTACTGCTGGGGTAACACACTGTAACAAACCTCCTCCTGTAAGCTTCCCTGACTGCTGGGGTGACACACTGTAACAAACCTCCTCCTGTAAGCTTCCCTTACTGCTGGGGTAACACACTGTAACAAACCTCCTCCTGTAAGCTTCCCTTACTGCTGGGGTGACACACTGTAACAAACCTCCTCCTGTAAGCTTCCCTTACTGCTGGGGTGACACACTGTAACAAACCTCCTCCTGTAAGCTTCCCTGACTGCTGGGGTGACAAAATGTAACAAACCTCCTCCTGTAAGCTTCCCTTACTGCTGGGGTAACACACTGTAACAAACCTCCTCCTGTAAGCTTCCCTTACTGCTGGGGTGACAAAATGTAACAAACCTCCTCCTTTAAGCTTCCCTTACTGCTGGGGTGACACAATGACACAAGAGGACATGTCTGACCACATCTCACACACACACACACACACACACACACACACACACACACACACAATGACAATTAGGGGTGGGGTCTATTTATTTTCCCCCTTGCCTATGCCATCTGTGGTTGTCATAGGCAACGTGATTTTAAGGGGTGCAGAATTTTGTTCTTCTTTTTTGTACAGTTTGGCTTGGGGTCCATGGCAATGTAGAGGAAAGAAGGTTTCCTTGTCTTGTCTCACTTTACGTAGAAGTTATATTGTGTTTGGAGTGTATTGTTGAGTGGCTGTGATAGTGGCGTAATAGTGCGACTTGGGTGCGTTATATGCACCCAGACATGCTTCCCCTGCTGTCCCAGTTGCATTCCAGCAGTGTTGGCATCATTTTCTGATGTTTCAGGGTGGACTTGGTGACCTCCAAGTGGTCGAATTGAGATTTCCAAGTGTCGAGCATTTTTTTCCCATAGACTATAATGGGATTCGATAATCGGTCGAGTAGTCGAGTAACGCGGTCTATTCGAATCGAAATTCGAAATTTCACTACTCGCTCATCTCTAGATAGCACCAATAACATTCTCACATAGAACATAAAGCCTGGGACAGTCAGCGGAGGTGGATATAAGTAGCCCCAGACTTACTGAGCCCCTAAAGGCCTTTGACAGCAATTGGAGGAATGTGATTGCAGAAGCAGCAGTCTGATAGAGCCCCTAAAGGCCTTAGACAGCCTGTGCAAGATGTTGACAGCAGTTTCATTGATCCCCTAAAGTGCTTTTTTGGCCTGTGGAGGAATGTATCAGCGACAGAAGTCTCTTTCAGTCTCAAAGGCCTGTGACAGCCAGCTGAGGGGGGTAGCAGCAGCATTCTCTTTGAGCCTCTAAAGGCCTGTTACAGACAGTGGTGGAGGGTAACATCAGCAAAAGTCTCTGTGAGAATCTTAGGCCCGTGAAAGCCAGAGTATAGTAACCGCAGCAGCAGCAGCAGTCTTTCCGTGCACCTAATAACCTGTGACAGCCAGTGGAGGAGGGTAACAGCAGTGGCAGTTTTATTGAGGCCTTTAAGCCTGTGAAAGCCAATAGAGGCTGGTAGTAGCAGCAGCAGTATCTTAGACTCCCCTAAAAGCATGTGGCAGCCAGTTGAGAAAGATAGCAGCACCGGTCTCCTTGTGCCCCTAAAGGCCTCTGGTAGCCAGTGGAGGACGGTGAAAGCAGTAGCAGTTTCTTTGAGCCCCTTAGACGTGTGAAAGCCAATGGAGGGTGGTAGTGAGTCCCTAAAGCTTTTGTCAGCCAGTAGAGAGGGGTATCAGCAGCACCCCACTTGAGCCCAAAAGTGGAGGAAGGTAACAGTAGCAACAGCAGCATCAGAGTCCATGAGGCCTGTGACTGGCGCACATGCAGACTGTGTTTCACTGCCATGCTCAATGATCACTTCGTGTGAAGCAGACAAATGGATTGATCACCAATAGGAGCTCTTTTGGGCAAGATTGGACAAGATTGTAACAAATGGGGTCACACCGTCCAGGTTGGACTTTGGGATGGCCTGCACTGGTCAAACATTTGGGAGGGAGAGTTATGAGCTCCTGCTAAAGCTGAGCTCACCCCGTCACCTGAGACGACCCTTTTACCTTTGCTGTGGCCAGAATAGGGGCTGAGTTTCTCACATAACTTTTATCAGATTTTGGCCTATCAGCTCAGAAATAATTTACCAAAACTCATCTTATGCTACCAGACCAACATACTCCTTCCAAGAGCATGGAAAACCTAAGGCTCTTTCCAGAACTACATGCCACAGGAACCGAGACTTGACCCACAAGATACAATTGGGGACATCAGTGACAAGACAATATGTAGGATAGGGTTATTGTTGGTTTCAGTAGTGTAGACTAGATAATGAAATCTACACAAAGGTTTCCAATGAGGAATGGAGCAGGGCTGGTAATGTTATCATAGATAAATTGAGTAACAATAGTGAACAAATAAGTTCCCGAGGTGAATAGACCAGAATAGAACAATGCTAATGAGATATAGTGTGAATGGGATCCGACATAACAATGGGATAAGCAATTCAGGACGCACATTTCTTGTTAAAGTTGCTGTGTATGATATTATTACAAGATCAGATGAAAAACTTCTCTGGCACATGCCTCTACTACAAAGCACAGTACATAGTTCTAGCAGGGAAGCTTGCCCCACTGTCTATTCTGAGGGATGCCCCCACTGGCTGTTCTTAGGGTCGCCCCCACTGGCTGCACTGAGGGATGCACCAATGGTTGTAAGCTGTAAGGGGGGATGCCCCTCTGGCTGTATTGAGGGATGCCCAACTGGCTGTAAGCTGTAATGAGGAATGCCCCCAATGACTCTGCTGAGGGATGCCCCCACCAGATGTAAGCTGTAATAAGGGATGCCCCCACTGACTGTAAGCTGTAATGAGGGATGCCCCCCAATGGCTGTCAGCTATACTGAGGGATGCCCCCACTGGCTATAAGCTGTACTGAGGGATGCCCCACTGGCTTTAAGCTGCAATGAGAGATGACCCCAATGGCTATAAGCTATACTGAGGGATGCCCCCCATTGGCTGTACTGAGGGATGCCCCAATCGCTGTAAGCTGTAATGGGGATTCCCCCACTGGCTGTTCTGAGGGATGCCCCCAATGGCTGTAGGCTATACTGAGGGAAGCCCCCATTGACTGTACTGAGGGATGCCCCCACATGCTATATGCTATAATGAGGGATGCCCCCACTTGCCGTTCTGAGGGATGCCCCCACTGGATGTTTTGAGGGATGCCCCCACTGATTGTACTGAGGGATGCCCCAACTGGCTGTATGCTATACTGAGGTATGCCCCCACTGGCTGTAATGAGGGATGCCCCCACTTGCTGTTGTACTTAGGGATGCCCCAATGGCTATAAGCTATACTGAGGGATGCCCCCCATTGGCTGTACTGAGGGATGCCCCCTACTGGCTGTACCGAGGGATGCCCCAATCGCTGTAAGCTGTAATGGGGATTCCCCCACTGGCTGTTCTGAGGGATGCCCCCAATGGTTGTAGGCTATACTGAGGGATGCCCCCACTGGCTGTAATGAGGGATGCCCCCACCTGCTGTTCTGAAAGATACCCCCATTGGCTGTACTGAGGGATGCCCCCACATGCTATATGCTATAATGAGGGATGCCCCCACTTGCCGTTCTGAGGGATGCGTCCACTGGCTGTTCTGAGGGATGCCCCCACTGACTGTACTGAGGGATGCCCCAACTGGCTGTATGCTCTACTGAGGGATGCCCCCACTGGCTGTATTGAGGGATGCCCAACTGGCTGTAAGGTGTAATGAGGAATGCCCCCAATGACTCTGCTGAGGGATGCCCCCACCAGATGTAAGCTGTAATAAGGGATGCCCCCAATGGCTGTAAGCTATACTGAGGGATGCCCCCACCAGATGTAAGCTGTAATAAGGGATGTCCCCACTGGCTGTAAGCTGTAATGAGGGATGCCCCCAATGGCTGTAAGCTATACTGAGGGATGCCCCCCATTGGCTGTACTGAGGGATGCCCCCTACTGGCTGTACCGAGGGATGCCCCAATCGCTGTAAGCTGTAATGGGGATTCCCCCATTGGCTGTTCTGAGGGATGCCCCCAATGACTGTAGGCTATACTGAGGGATGCCCCCACTGGCTGTAATGAGGGATGCCCCCACCTGCTGTTCTGAAAGATACCCCCATTGGCTGTACTGAGGGATGCCCCCACATGCTATATGCTATAATGAGGGATGCCCCCACTTGCCGTTCTGAGGGATGCGTCCACTGGCTGTACTGAGGGATGCCCCAACTGGCTGTACTGAGGGATGCCCCAACTGGCTGTACTGAGGAATCCCCCTGTAAGGAGGGATGCTCCAACTGGCTGTATGCCTTACTGAGGTATGCCCCCTGTGGCTGTATTGAGGGATGCCCCACTGTCTGTAAGCTGTACTGAGGGATGACCCAACTGGCGGTATGCTATTCTGAGGGATGCCCCCCTCCGGTTGTATTGAGGGATGCCCAACTGGCTGTAGGCTGTAATGAGGGATGCCCCCACTGGCTGTAATTAGGGATGCCCCCACTTGCTGTTGTACTTAGGAGTGTCCCAACTGGCTATATGCTATACTGAGGGATGTGCCCACTGGCTGTAAGCTGTCATTAGGGATGCCCGACAAACTGTAAGCCATACTGAGGGATGCTTTCACTGGCTTTGCTGAGGGATGCCCACACTGGCTTAATTTTGGCAGGTGGGGTCTACACACAGCACAGATGCCTAGTACTAGGGAAAGTGGTTTTATAACAAAGCCCCAGCATGCCTCCTCCATCGCAGTGAATGGAGTGGGCATGCCAGCATCACTGCGACTGGTGGCAGGGGGAGGACGCCCATTGCGGAGGCTGTCTGGTGAATGGTGATACATCGTGGATGGCGCAGGGGACTTACGATAAGTGTGTGAGTGCCACACTGCCACCAGTCAGCTTCTGGGGGACGCGGGGTGAACATCGATTTTGGTAAATGACTTGGCTGGACTATTCACTTAAGGGGGGAAAGATGTGTCCGGAGCCTCCACCAGATTGTCTCCACCAAGCTTAATCCAGAACCCGATTCCATACCATAACAAAAACACTCCTACCATGGCTTTGACCCCACTGCTGGCTTGAAAGACACATCAGCTGTGACTATACCATCTGCTTAGAGGAGAGATTCAGGCCACAGCTCTTTAGACCAATGCTGAGTGTTCAACTTAATCCCAGCTGAGTCCTTAAAGGAGCCACAGCCCCCTGATCTTGGTCCACACACATCTGCAGAAGTATGCTAAAGCTGCACCACCAAATGACAAGGTGCCTCTGTGTAGTGCAGCCCTAACTCTAATCCATGACAGCCCCCCATGGCAATGCAATGGATAAATTGGGAGCAGCTTACCTGAGGTTGCCACATAACCTCAAGTGCAGCACATGGGGAGGAAGGGTCAAAAGCCTCCCAGTACTGCTTGTCTGAAGCTGTACCTGCCATGTTTCCCCTGCTGAGCCCTTGATTGCTCTCCAATTCTGATATAAATACACTTTGCCAGGAAACACACAACCAGCTTAGGGGACAAGGGAAGGGGTGTAAACAGCTCTTGGAACATAGTCTGGCTTTTGCTGTCTCGTTTTGCAGAGAAATGTGCTGTGAGAGGAAGAAAAAACAGAGAGGACACAATGACATCATGTATCACACTGCTGCCTCATTGACCTCATCTAGGAGAGATGCTGAGTGTAACTCCACATGACCAAACTGTTGTCTGCGAAGTGTCAAAAGACTCAGCTCTGCCTTCTCCAGCCACCTAAATATACAGCTGTCGATTTAATACATAATGTCTTCAGGGTAATGGTAAGGTAACCAAAGACAACGTGCCCACTTGCCTGATTAACATGGTGAACACCATGCCATTGGCTCAAAAGATTATTACCAAGAACAAGCAGACGCAAGGAGGGCTTTGCTCCAGTCAAGCCCACACCCACAGCCCAGCCCTGTGCTCACAGGGCATCTTGTACCAAGAGAAAGCACCTGTTTAAGTATTTTGTTTTAGCCTGCTTGTATCAGATTTGGTCAAGATGTGGCATCCTAAAGGCTGAATGTTACATGGAAAAGGTTACTGTATGAACAACACTGGGACCCCTATCTCATGTCTGCACCAGGACCTGCTCTCATTTAGCACCTCTTCAAGGATCAAGGTGCAAATAATCCTGAGATGTCCCTCCAAAAGCACCTCTTCAAACCATAGAATAAAAGTAATGGATCAATTCACACCACACACAACAAAAAGTTTCCACTTAAAAGTATATTTGTAAATAGCTCAGATACATTACAGAATATTATCAAAAAGGATACAATGCAGATTCAATCTGTAGGCTATGCCCAGTCTCCAGGATCGTAGACCACCTCAAGTAAAAGCAAAAATAAGTGTACTAGGCTATATATCTAATATGCAGACTATATAAGTAAAAGATAGTTACCAAGGCCAATCCTATGAGGGGTCACTAAATCAGTCCTGAAGAGTGTTCCATAAGCATAGCTTAACAATACCAAGTCAAAGAAAACAAAGTGTGGATATACAGTTATACATATATTCAGGTTCTGGTCAGAATCTGTTGAATAGTTAGGACATCATCCCAGAAGTACAAGACATTAAATGCAGCAAATGCATAGTATGTTTAAATCATGACACACACCATAGCATGATAAGGCAAAAAAAGCATATAAATGATTACCCACACAGCGTGAACCCTGATCTCAACACACGCCTACGTTTCGGGGCTTCCCGGCCCCTTTCTCAAGTTTAAGTATACTAGGACTCAGGATGGACTATAGTCTAGGTGTGTCAGAGACAGTCAGGTATAGTTGTGCACAACAAGGA
Source organism: Gastrophryne carolinensis (assembly GCA_027917425.1). Lineage (NCBI taxonomy): Eukaryota > Metazoa > Chordata > Amphibia > Anura > Microhylidae > Gastrophryne > Gastrophryne carolinensis. The sequence goes on from CM051235.1 coordinate 628,600,664, forward strand.
AAGATTTGTCCAGAACGCAGATTATACCTTCTAGGTATGTAATGTTATTGCTGACATTATGTAGAGAGGATCAGGGGAGATGGTTGATTAACCCCAAGTACAAAGCAGTCCTGTCATCGGGGGTTAGGCAGAGTGTAGAGTCCTTAGTATATAAAAAAGGAAGGTTAAAGAGCATCTAAAAGACTGAAGCATAACCAACAGTTGCTATGAGTCCCCGTATGAGGGTATTATGGACTATTTTCGTGAGTAGTACATATCAGCGACAGTCTGCTACAGTTGCGCAGGTTAAGAAAAAAGCCAGTGGGGTGTTTTCCACTCCGGAAAATCGAATTAATTGTAAAGAAGAAAGATGGAGAGAGCTAGATATGGAATTCAGAGGTGATCCATAGGTAGAAACTAGGACCAGTGAAAAGTGTTTGACCTGAAAAAGATCTATGCAAAACGGAGACTGTACCTTCTAGGTCTGTAATGTTATTAAAAGCATTATATAGAGATGATTGGGAGAAGATGGTTGGGATGCCAGCAGACCCTATGTATCCTGCCATCGGTAATGAGGCACAGAGTGGGGCCCTTATTACAAAAAGAGAAAATATATAGGAAACCAGAGTATACTTATCGGTTATTGTGGGTCCCTACATGAGGGTCCTAATTGGACAATTACTGTAGTAGTAATGAACAGGCGGTGTATATCAGTGATGGTCGGCTAAAATTGTGCAGATCAAAGAAAGAAAGATCCAAAGAGTTGTTTTATCTTATAGGCCTGATGTGATAGGGAGGTGGGGAGGGTCATCCATATGATGGAATGCAGATGTATTAAACAGATGTATTGGGTGACATGTTAGGATAATATATTGGATCTTTATAAAAAGGGTGCATAGTCCATTTCCTCATTTAGGCCCTTTGGTGTCATGGTCTGTAGAGTATTTGTTATAGTGTATTTGTTATTATTTGTATAGTGACACAAATGAACGATTTGGTAGGTAGACAGGCGCAGAGAAAGAGTCTCAGGTGTAGCAAAGAAGCCAGAGGAGTGGAGGCCGACTGCATGCAGAGGCAGCCATGAACAGAGGAGTCACAGCTCATGGCATCCCCTCCCCAGCCTGCACGATGGGGGACACGGAGTCCCGATCACACAGGCTATACCGGCACCTCCACAGCCCAGGCAGGTGGGACTGTTTTATTGTCACTGCTGAAACTCGCCAATAGAGGACAGAGATGAGGAGTTAGTATGAAGCAATTAGCGGCCCTTAAACTACAGCGTGTGAGGTTCAAGCCCCTGTCAGTGTGAGCTGCGGGGACACCCTGATGTGCTTTTACTTTGGGGTGACAAGCCGCTCTCGGGGTGTCTGTGACGGGAAGAGAGAGGCAGGGCGCCATTGCAGGCTGTTCTATCAGCCCAGTGAGCAGCCCCGGGTGACAGCGCGCTCACAGGTGGCTACAGGGCAGTAGAGGGACCCGGCGAGCTCCGGGGATAGGTTCAGCATCGCCACACGCCGGAGAAATCAGAGTTTTCCCTCCGCCAGAGAAACACAGATCGGCAACAAGGATTCTCCAGCTCCGGTAGCAGAGGACGTGGGCGTGTCTTAATGTGCAGCCAATCGGTGTGCAGGATTGCGTTGCAGCCTTAGCCAATAGCGGCACAGAGCACGCTCTATATAAGCACTAATGAAGGCGGCGAGCCTGTTCATTTAGCAGCCATGTCCGAGCCTGAGTGTGCCCCAGCCGCCCCTCCCGCAGCGGAGACTCCCGCCAAGAAGAAGCGGCAGCAACCCAAGAAAGCTGGAGCCGCCAAGAAGAGCGGCAGCAAGTCCTCTGGGCCCAGCGTCTCCGAGCTCCTCCTGAAGGCCGTGTCCGCTTGCAAAGAGCGCAGCGGGGCCTCCCTGCCCGCCCTCAAGAAGGCTCTGTCCGCTGCAAACTACGATGTGGACAAGAACAACAGCCGCGTTAAGCTCGCTCTCAAGGCCTTGGTGACCAAAGGAAGCCTCGTCCAGGTCAAAGGCACAGGCGCCTCCGGCTCCTTCAAAATCAACAAGCAGCAGCTCAACCAAGCCGACAAGAAAAAGGCGGCCAAGAAGAAGAGCCCGGCCAAGAAAGCCGCTAACGCTGCCAAGTCTCCCAAAAAGCCCAAGAAAGCTCCCAGCGCAGCCAAGAGCCCCAAAAAGGCTCCAGCCAAGAAACCGGCACCTGCCAAAAAGCCTAAAGCCGCCGCTGCAAAGCCCAAGAAGGCCGCCAAGAGCCCGGCTAAGAAAGCTGCCAAGCCCAAGAGTCCGGCAAAGAAGGTGGCCAAGAGCCCGGCCAAGAAGGTGGCCAAGCCCAAGAAAGCTGCGCCCAAGAAAAAGTAATTGCTCCAGGTCGTCGCTACCCCCTGCTTAACACAAAGGCTCTTTTCAGAGCCACCAACCCCTCTCTAAAGAGCTGTAACCGATCGCCCGCCTGCCCTCGTTGCTGCAGGCTCTGTGATAAACGGTAGGCACCCAGTCCCGGCACTCCTGTAGGCCAGATGTTGCCTATGACCCCGGGTTAAAGTGGTTGGGGGTGTGTGTGTGATTGGCGCTGAGGTGACCAGGCTTCCTCCATCATAGCGTGTGCCGGCTTTTATTGAAATCCCCAAAGTAGCATTGGCAATGCAAAGGGGGGGGAGGAGGGTCCCCGATACGGAACTGTGGCCATTCCAACAGGGTGTGTGATCAGAGTACACGGTGGAGCAACGGATTATATTACCGTTGCTTATGGACACAGTGCGGGCGGTAACAGATTCTGTCAGTAGCGCCCGGTAGAAACGGTCGATACACACAGTATTTGGATCATCAGATAAACTGCCTGTGTGTAACCAAACAGTCTGTGCAATGGCGGCGCTGTGCCAGACCACGTCCTCCCGGCAGCGGGTGAGCGGGGGGCTTGTGGCAATGCAGCATGAAAGGAAGGAGTGGGGGACGGGAGTGCGGGCAATGTGCAGCTCTTTTGCAGGAGGATTTGGTGGCTCTTAAAAGAGCCTTTGTGGTTTATGTGGGAGAGGCTGGGGCGCAGGGTGTTTCCTTAGGCCCTCTCTCCGCGGATTCTGCGGGCGAGCTGGATGTCCTTGGGCATGATTGTGACCCTCTTGGCGTGGATGGCGCAGAGGTTGGTGTCCTCGAAGAGTCCGACGAGGTAGGCCTCGCTGGCCTCCTGCAGGGCCATGACGGCGGAGCTCTGGAAGCGCAGATCGGTCTTGAAGTCCTGGGCGATTTCTCGGACGAGACGCTGGAAAGGCAGCTTGCGGATGAGCAGCTCGGTGGACTTCTGGTAGCGTCGGATCTCTCGCAGAGCGACGGTGCCGGGCCGGTAGCGGTGAGGCTTCTTGACTCCGCCAGTGGCCGGGGCGCTCTTCCTGGCCGCCTTGGTGGCCAGCTGCTTGCGGGGAGCTTTGCCGCCGGTGGACTTGCGAGCGGTCTGCTTGGTTCGGGCCATCGCACTGACTGAGCTTCTCTCGCTACACGAACGAAATGAATGCTTATGGCGGGCGGCTCTCTCTTTTATACCCACGCCGCCTGAGTAACGGCTGTGCCAGACACGCCCCTTGTTTTGATTGGATAGTTCAAAACGCCCGCCAAAAACCAAGGAAGACGTTAACAGTGAAGAAAACGATTAGAGCTTAGATGGGAAAAGCGACCCGCTTAGTTCTAGCCAAAACCGCTGTCTTTTCTAGAGTTAAACCAACTTTAAAAACTCTGGAAACTCAGCCTGGAAGCAGCGCGCACTGACTTGAAGCTCCCTCTAATCTCCAGCAGGTGGCGCCGCGCAGACAGTTTTCATTGTAAGGATTTTGAAAGCTTTGTTACATTGTATCGCCTCTCTTTCACTGAAGCATTTGTTACAAATCATAGGCCATGATCAGCCTTCACTTCGCTACTTGGTGTTACTATATTTCCAATTCATAAAAGTATTCTGTATCTTAACAAACGTCAATCATCACAGTCGCTGTTTCAGAAGGCAATGAGCTGCGGCACCAGCTTTTCAGGGTTCCTAAAATTGTTTTATACATCTATTATACATGCTGACTCGTAGGTTCCTATTTTTTTCTGACAAATATTCCCAAATATCCTTCCATCACCAGGTATTACATGCTAAAGTAAACGGTGGGAAAAAAAACATGATTCTCACCAACCACCGCAGCCCATCAATCCAGGTCATAGTGTCATTCATTCATCAGATTTGCCCATTGACAGAGTTCCAACCAGAGAATGAAACAATGATGTAACCCGCATCTCCAGCCTGTGTGTGTGTGTGTTTCTTTATTTTGCGGGGGACGGGGTCGTGGTGTGAGCCTAAGTGCACTTACTTCATTTCAAGCTGTTGGGAAATGTCTAAAATTCGGAGCCTGGATCGTTTGAATGTAAACAATAGATTTGATGTGGAGGGTGCGATCATTCCATTTTAGCGGCCTTTAGATGCCCCTAAGCAAGTAGGTGAGGCACTTAAACGTGAGGGCTGGGGCATGTTCCAGAATACTGTAGCTGGCATTGTGATTAACCAGGACAATAATAATAATAATAATAATAATAATAATAATAATAATAATAATAAATGCAGAAGACTAGAATCCGGATGAAGCACCTGCCAAAAGAGAAGGTGCGATGCTGTGTCAGAACTGGAAAGCCTCTGGCGAGGAGAACACAGGTTTGGGCCTCAAATGGTTCATGAGACTCATTGAAGAACAGAAAGAGAGTTGCTTTGGCTAAAGCGAGAAAATGGCGCTAATAGAGCTGAGATCGGGGAAGAGAATGACAGGAAATAAAACAGGAGAAAGAAAAAACGGATCTGACATGACACGGGATCACTTGTCAGTGTATTGGTGATTACAAAGAAAATCCACAGACATTCAAATCCCATAACTGCCCAACGTTAGGATTAAATAAAATCTCTTCATGGGCAGGATCGCAGCACAAATTTGTGGAGCTTTGACCTTCATTTTTTCTAGCAAATTTCCCTCACACATCAGAGCCTTTCTACTTGTACATATGCAGCGATAGCTCTGATTAAAGGAGTTTAGCTCACGGTGCTGAATTGTTTTTGAGCCCAGTAAGTAATTTATCTCATTTTAACTGTTATATTATATTTCACCTTTCTTAGCAAAGACTGGAAAAGTGGATAGTTTTATTTGGCTCCTACAGCCCATGTAATGATGGCCATTTCTGAGCCTTATTCTCCTAAGCAGTGGTAAGACTATATCGGCCACCCGGGCTCTGTTGCTGCTCATATCCATGGCGAGATTTCCTGGCTCAGCCTGTGCACATCTTCTACCAACACAATCATATAGAAATATATTGGTTTGCATGTTTCCCCCATATCCCGTTTATCCTTTTACTTTCTCTTCTGTCTGCTTTTATTCTATATGTTTTAGCTTTTCTAATTTGATTATGTCATGTCTTGTTGAAAGACTTCTCATTGTATTTTTACACTTTCCCTCAATCTCGGTTCTTACTTTCCTTCCTTCTGTTTCTTTTTAAAATGATCATTTTATCTTTCCCACCTTCCTTCAAACTATCTCTCACAATTTCATCCCAACTGATTTTTACTTTCTGTCCATCTCTCTCTCTGTTTAACATCCCTTCCACGTTTCATTGCTCTCTCTCTCTTTTTATACTGCTCCCGTTTTTTCTTCAACCTTCCTTTAATTGCTTTCTCCTTTGTCACATTCTCTGTACACCGTATTTCCATTTGTAGCTGGTTATGACACAATTTAATTTTCTCTTTTCAGATGTTTCATTACATTTCTCTTCTTACCACTGCTTAATCCTTCATTTTCTATATATGCTCCTTCCATCTCTCTTCTCATTTGGGTTGATCCAGCAACATATTTTTTTTTTTTTTTTCAATTCATGAGAAAAAGTGTTTACTCACCAAGAAACTCGAATAATTAAAAAAAAAAGTTACTGTGCCGAATCAACCCAAAACCGTCTCTTTTCTGGTGATGGGTTAAGCAGGTCCTCGGTGTATTCCTACCACTGAAGACCTGCAAGTAGATCGGCATCGCCGAGTGTGTGGGGTGATCTGAGAGCACAGCACAACACAACCATAAATAGAGACATCATTACAAGGGCTGACCGGGCATTAGACAGACAATGATCAGCCATCACCGATACAGAATTTCGGCGGGCAATTTCAAATATCACGTGATGGGTGACGTCTATCAAGAGCGGGGACTGAATTGCGGCTATGATTTCCGGAGCAAATTAACGGCCGGTATCATTAGCGAAGTCTTTAGTTATGATAGGTATTTGAAAACGGTCGAGAAAACATGTTCCATCAAGTCTGCATTATGTCTAAGTAGGCACCAGCCAAAACACAATCAGCAAAAAAAAAAAAAAAAAAACAGTGGTCGGCGATTTATATAAAATCGCTGATACGATAAGGTCACAAAAATAAAAAGTACAATGGTATTTATTTATTTTGAAGCAGAGGAAATATATATAAATATATATGGTGATTGCTGCCAATTAAAATCCTATATTGGGTTTATCAAGCTAAATGGTGATTATCTGTGGCGTGCGCCTGGAAAAAAAAGGCGGGAACAGAAAGCCAAGCGTTGTGAATTACGGCGGGCAATGTAAAACTAGCCACGTGACGTCACTACGAGCTATACACAGATGGACAACAATGGCGGTTATGGTACAAGCCCTAAAAACGGCTCGTCTCAGCAACAGAGGAGCGGGGGATATTTGTACGTTTAACCGTGTTTCATGGAGAACGTGTCGTTATGCGTGTGTCAGGAATTTGGTGATAGTTTAGTAGCTCTTTGTGGAGAAAGTGGGTGGCTCTGAAAAGAGCCTTTGTGTTGTGCAGTGGGGGTGGGGTGAGTTTATTTGCCCTTGGCAGGCTTGGCGTGGCTCTCGGTCTTCTTGGGCAGCAGCACGGCCTGGATGTTGGGCAGGACGCCGCCCTGGGCGATAGTGACCCCACCGAGCAGCTTGTTGAGCTCCTCGTCGTTGCGCACTGCCAGCTGCAAGTGTCGGGGGATGATGCGGGTCTTCTTGTTGTCCCGGGCAGCGTTGCCGGCCAGCTCGAGAATCTCAGCAGTCAGGTACTCGAGCACGGCAGCCAGGTAGACGGGAGCTCCGGCGCCCACCCGCTCGGCATAGTTGCCCTTCCTGAGCAGACGATGGACACGGCCAACGGGGAACTGGAGACCGGCCCGGGAGGAGCGGGTCTTGGCCTTAGCACGAGCCTTGCCACCTTGCTTGCCGCGTCCAGACATAATGAAAGTGAGACAAAGATCCGCGTTCAGTCAATGCAAGAATGACTCTGACAAGCCGCCCCTTCCCATTTCTACCTTTGCAATAGGAGGCGTGCGCTGCTGCCATTGGACGCTCCACAGCCCAGCCATAGGCGTGTGGATTTCTGAAATGCACCAATCAGGGGAGACTGGGAGGAGCAAAGTGACATCACTGTTGTGGGCGTTAGTTTTCCCTCCAATAATACTTTTAGCTACCAGGAATACTCGTTAGCATAAGGGGCCTATAAGAGCAGCAGCAGAGGGCTGGACGAGCACATTGTCTCTGAGCAATAGACGAGTGTTAGCTGCAGTCATGCCTGAGCCAGCCAAGTCCGCCCCAGCACCCAAGAAGGGCTCCAAGAAAGCGGTGAGCAAGAGCCAGAAGAAAGATGGCAAGAAGCGTAGGAAGACCAGGAAGGAGAGCTACTCCATCTACGTCTACAAGGTGCTCAAGCAGGTCCACCCTGACACCGGCATCTCCTCCAAGGCCATGAGCATCATGAACTCCTTCGTCAATGACATCTTCGAGCGCATCGCCAGCGAGGCTTCCCGCCTGGCTCACTACAACAAGCGCTCCACCATCAGCTCCCGGGAGATCCAGACCGCCGTCCGCCTGCTGCTGCCTGGTGAGCTGGCTAAGCACGCCGTCTCCGAGGGCACCAAGGCCGTCACCAAGTACACCAGCGCCAAGTAACCGCTCTCTCCTGTTTCTATAAAAAAAACAAAGGCTCTTTTAAGAGCCACCCACAGTTTCCCAGCAGAGCTACGTTATGCCATTGTATGTCCATACGTATAGATGATTACATGTAGTACAAAACTCCCAAACAATTGGATACGCACCACCTCCAGGATATTAAAGTAGGTGCCAGCCTAAGGGTCCCAGTATGCGTGGGTTTCCAGGGCTAACCCACAACTCTGTCCTCACCAAAGGCTGCACACTACTGATCCATAAATATAATTTATTCAATAAAGGATTTTATCAAATATGACATCACAACGAAACAACTTAGACATAAAAATCAGAAACACAAAACCAAGTGGGGAGGAACTCCAGGACTAACCAATTGTTATACACCAATAATTGGTAGCAATCTTCACATCGAAGATAAATCCAGCATGATTATAAAATAATGTTTCAGAACATATACTGACCGACGCTTATGAGATCAAAGTGCATGTGCATGTATCCTATATGCATATATATATCCAGTCCTATCTCAAATCTCTGGTGCCCCCTTTACAACTATCAACAGTATCGAGTGCATGCATGAATGAAGGGCGCTATGGCGTCTCCAAAAGCGACTATACAGCTCTTTGTAGGAAGTAGTGGGTGGCCCTTAAAAGGACCGTTGGTTTGCTGCTATGGGGTAAGAAGGAGCGAGCGGGTGGGTGGGTTTAGCCTCCGAAGCCGTAGAGAGTGCGTCCCTGTCGCTTGAGAGCATAGACGACATCCATGGCGGTGACGGTCTTGCGCTTGGCGTGCTCGGTGTAGGTGACAGCGTCACGGATCACGTTCTCCAGGAAGACCTTGAGCACCCCGCGGGTCTCCTCGTAGATGAGGCCAGAGATGCGCTTGACACCCCCTCTCCGAGCCAGGCGGCGGATGGCGGGCTTGGTGATGCCCTGGATGTTATCACGCAGCACCTTCCTGTGCCTCTTGGCGCCTCCTTTCCCCAGGCCCTTCCCGCCTTTGCCTCTTCCAGACATCTCGAATTCAGCTGCTGCTTTCTCTCGCTCAGACGATTGCTCCTAACCGCTCTCCAGCCCCTCCTTATATACAGCCGGAGCGGACCTGATGGGAGACTGCACAGAAATGGGCGGGGCGAGGGCGGGGCTTCCGTGCTCGTTGTGCTTTGTGCAGGAACAAAGCCATGCGCGGCCCTCGGGCTCCTAGCGAACATTTACACCGACAGTCTGAGCACTGCTCAAGTCCACACAGCTCTGAAAGTGATCTCCACCCGCATTGCGGTCCCTTCATTAGAACCTGCGCCGAACAACACACATTTGGGATGGAAGGAGATAACAATAACGAGAGCTAAGGGAAAGACGTAGTAATATGTGTGTTTCGCTCATGCAGTTACAGCACTGAATATTAAAAGAGGGGAAATACCCGGCATTTCAAACGCCATAGAAATGGTGACTACGGCATCGTGGTGGGATTTCTTATGCTCCAATCACTTTTTGGGCGGGAAATTTGAAATGACATTTCCTCCAATCGTGGGCGAGTAGGGAAAGCCTTTCCCAGCCTCCTTTGCGTCGTGCTCTCCCGCCCTTAGCCACCAGGCGGCGCTGTTGCAGCACTATCTGTTCCAGTCTTCCTTCTGCTCAATGCGGCCGCTGACTGTTAAGAAGAAGCTTCCGGGGAAACGGACACAAGTGAATTGGCGGCCACTACACCCCAAAACATTGGGCCCCTCACAGCACTAAACACGCACATCTGACCCCGAAAAGCACAAACTATTATTATGTCATATTATCATGTGTTTTATTTCCATGACACGCAGGAGGAAAGCACCAAGTGCTTAAAGGACAAAGCCACATCCTATACAGTGGCATTGAAGCCTCCCACCAATGTCAGGATCATACACCTGTAGCGAGGAGACTTCTCTATGGCCACAAACATGGAGCAAAGCGACTCCCTAGACCAGCTGTCCCCACATCTATGGGACTGACCGAGGCCTCCCTCATAATACAATGTACTGACCCCATAACCCTCCATATATTCCTATAGAGAGGACACTAGGAGGAAGTGACACCATAACCCTCCATATATTCCTATAGAGAGGCAACTAGGGGGAAGTGACCCATAACCCTCCATATATTCCTATAGAGAGGCCACTAGGGGGAAGTGACCCCATAACCCTCCATATATTCCTATAGAGAGGACACTAGGAGGAAGTGACACCATAACCCTCCATATATTCCTATAGAGAGGACACTAGGAGGAAGTGACACCATAACCCTCCATATATTCCTATAGAGAGGCCACTAGGGGGAAGTGACCCCATAACCCTCCATATATTCCTATAGAGAGGCCACTAGGGGGAGGTGACCCATAACGCTCCATATATTCCTATAGAGAGGACACTAGGAGGAAGTGACACCATAACCCTCCATATATTCCTATAGAGAGGCCACTAGGGGGAAGTGACACCATAACCCTCCATATATTCCTATAGAGAGGCCACTAGGGGGAAGTGACCCATAACCCTCCATATATTCCTATAGAGAGGCCACTAGGGGGAAGTGACCCATAACCCTCCATATATTCCTATAGAGAGGCCACTAGGGGGAAGTGACACCATAACCCTCCATATATTCCTATAGAGAGACCACTAGGGGGAAGTGACCCATAACCCTCCATATATTCCTATAGAGAGGCCACTAGGGGGAAGTGACCCATAACCCTCCATATATTCCTATAGAGAGGCCACTAGGGGGAAGTGACCCATAATCCTCCATATATTCCTATAGAGAGCCCACTAGGGGGAGGTGACAGATAACGCTCCATATATTCCTATAGAGAGGACACTAGGAGGAAGTGACACCATAACCCTCCATATATTCCTATAGAGAGGCAACTAGGGGGAAGTGACCCATAACCCTCCATATATTCCTATAGAGAGGCCACTAGGGGGAAGTGACCCCATAACCCTCCATATATTCCTATAGAGAGGCCACTAGGGGGAGGTGACCCATAACGCTCCATATATTCCTATAGAGAGGACACTAGGAGGAAGTGACACCATAACCCTCCATATATTCCTATAGAGAGGCCACTAGGGGGAAGTGACACCATAACCCTCCATATATTCCTATAGAGAGGCCACAAGGGGGAAGTGACCCATAACCCTCCATATATTCCTATAGAGAGGCCACTAGGGGGAAGTGACCCATAACCCTCCATATATTCCTATAGAGAGGCCACTAGGGGGAAGTGACCCATAACCCTCCATATATTCCTATAGAGAGGCCACTAGGGGGAAGTGACACCATAACCCTCCATATATTCCTATAGAGAGACCACTAGGGGGAAGTGACCCATAACCCTCCATATATTCCTATAGAGAGGCCACTAGGGGGAAGTGACCCATAACCATACATATATTCCTATAGAGAGGCCACTAGGGGGAAGTGACCCATAACCCTCCATATATTCCTATAGAGAGGCCACTAGGGGGGAAGTGACCCATAACCCTCCATATATTCCTAGAGAGAGGCCACTAGGGGGGAAGTGACACCATAACCCTCCATATATTCCTATAGAGAGGCCACTAGGGGGGAAGTGACCCATAACCCTCCATATATTCCTATAGAGAGGCCACTAGGGGGAAGTGACCCATAACCATACATATATTCCTATAGAGAGGCCACTAGGGGGAAGTGACCCATAACCCTCCATATATTCCTATAGAGAGGCCACTAGGGGGGAAGTGACCCATAACCCTCCATATATTCCTATAGAGAGGCCACTAGGGGGGAAGTGACCCATAACCCTCCATATATTCCTATAGAGAGACCACTAGGGGGAAGTGACCCATAACCCTCCATATATTCCTATAGAGAGGCCACTAGGGGGGAAGTGACCCATAACCCTCCATATATTCCTATAGAGAGGCCACTAGGGGGAAGTGACACCATAACCCTCCATATATTCCTATAGAGAGGCCACTAGGGGGAAGTGACCCATAACCCTCCATATATTCCTATAGAGAGGCCACTAGGGGGAAGTGACCCATAACCCTCCATATATTCCTATAGAGAAGCCACTAGGGGGAAGTGACCCCATAACCCTCCATATATTCCTATAGAGAGGCCACTAGGGGGAAGTGACCCATAACCATACATATATTCCTATAGAGAGGCCACTAGGGGGAAGTGACCCATAACCCTCCATATATTCCTATAGAGAGCCCACTAGGGGGAGGTGACAGATAACGCTCCATATATTCCTATAGAGAGGACACTAGGAGGAAGTGACACCATAACCCTCCATATATTCCTATAGAGAGGCAACTAGGGGGAAGTGACCCATAACCCTCCATATATTCCTATAGAGAGGCCACTAGGGGGAGGTGACCCATAACGCTCCATATATACCTATAGAGAGGCCACTAGGGGGAAGTGACACCATAACCCTCCATATATTCCTATAGAGAGGCCACTAGGGGGAAGTGACCCATAACCCTCCATATATTCCTATAGAGAGGCCACTAGGGGGAAGTGACCCATAACCCTCCATATATTCCTATAGAGAGGCCACTAGGGGGAAGTGACACCATAACCCTCCATATATTCCTATAGAGAGGCCACTAGGGGGGTAGTGACCCATAACCCTCCATATATTCCTATAGAGAGGCCACTAGGGGGAAGTGACACCATAACCCTCCATATATTCCTATAGAGAGGCCACTAGGGGGAAGTGACCCATAACCATACATATATTCCTATAGAGAGGCCACTAGGGGGGAAGTGACCCATAACCTTCCATATATTCCTATAGAGAGGCCACTAGGGGGAAGTGACCCATAACCCTCCATATATTCCTATAGAGAGGCCACTAGGGGGAAGTGACACCATAACCCTCCATATATTCCTATAGAGAGGCCACTAGGGGGGTAGTGACCCATAACCCTCCATATATTCCTATAGAGAGGCCACTAGGGGGGAAGTGACCCATAACCCTCCATATATTCCTATAGAGAGGCCACTAGGGGGGAAGTGACCCATAACCCTCCATATATTCCTATAAAGAGGCCACTAGGGGGGAAGTGACACCATAACCCTCCATATATTCCTATAGAGAGGCCACTAGGGGGGAAGTGACCCATAACCCTCCATATATTCCTATAGAGAGGCCACTAGGGGGAAGTGACCCATAACCATACATATATTCCTATAGAGAGGCCACTAGGGGGAAGTGACCCATAACCCTCCATATATTCCTATAGAGAGCCCACTAGGGGGAGGTGACAGATAACGCTCCATATATTCCTATAGAGAGGACACTAGGAGGAAGTGACACCATAACCCTCCATATATTCCTATAGAGAGGCAACTAGGGGGAAGTGACCCATAACCCTCCATATATTCCTATAGAGAGGCCACTAGGGGGAGGTGACCCATAACGCTCCATATATACCTATAGAGAGGCCACTAGGAGGAAGTGACACCATAACCCTCCATATATTCCTATAGAGAGGCCACTAGGGGGAAGTGACACCATAACCCTCCATATATTCCTATAGAGAGGCCACTAGGGGGAAGTGACCCATAACCCTCCATATATTCCTATAGAGAGGCCACTAGGGGGAAGTGACCCATAACCATACATATATTCCTATAGAGAGGCCACTAGGGGGAAGTGACCCATAACCCTCCATATATTCCTATAGAGAGGCCACTAGGGGGAAGTGACCCATAACCATACATATATTCCTATAGAGAGGCCACTAGGGGGAAGTGACCCATAACCCTCCATATATTCCTATAGAGAGGCCACTAGGGGGGAAGTGACCCATAACCCTCCATATATTCCTATAGAGAGGCCACTAGGGGGGAAGTGACCCATAACCCTCCATATATTCCTATAGAGAGGCCACTAGGGGGGAAGTGACCCATAACCTTCCATATATTCCTATAGAGAGGCCACTAGGGGGAAGTGACCCATAACCCTCCATATATTCCTATAGAGAGGCCACTAGGGGGAAGTGACACCATAACCCTCCATATATTCCTATAGAGAGGCCACTAGGGGGGAAGTGACCCCATAACCCTCCATATATTCCTATAGAGAGGCCACTAGGGGGAAGTGACCCATAACCCTCCATATATTCCTATAGAGAGGCCACTAGGGGGAAGTGACACCATAACCCTCCATATATTCCTATAGAGAGGCCACTAGGGGGGAAGTGACCCCATAACCCTCCATATATTCCTATAGAGAGGCCACTAGGGGGAAGTGACCCATAACCCTCCATATATTCCTATAGAGAAGCCACTAGGGGGAAGTGACCCCATAACCCTCCATATATTCCTATAGAGAGGCCACTAGGGGGGAAGTGACCCATAACCCTCCATATATTCCTATAGAGAGGCCACTAGGGGGAAGTGACCTATAACCCTCCATATATTCCTATAGAGAGGCCACTAGGGGGAAGTGACCCATAACCCTCCATATATTCCTATAGAGAGGCCACTAGGGGGAAGTGACACCATAACCCTCCATATATTCCTATAGAGAGGCCACTAGGGGGAAGTGACCCATAACCCTCCATATATTCCTATAGAGAGGCCACTAGGGGGAAGTGACCCATAACCCTCCATATATTCCTATAGAGAGGCCACTAGGGGGAAGTGACACCATAACCCTCCATATATTCCTATAGAGAGGCCACTAGGGGGGAAGTGACCCCATAACCCTCCATATATTCCTATAGAGAGGCCACTAGGGGGAAGTGACCCATAACCCTCCATATATTCCTATAGAGAAGCCACTAGGGGGAAGTGACCCCATAACCCTCCATATATTCCTATAGAGAGGCCACTAGGGGGGAAGTGACCCATAACCCTTCATATATTCCTATAGAGAGGCCACTAGGGGGAAGTGACCTATAACCCTCCATATATTCCTATAGAGAGGCCACTAGGGGGAAGTGACCCATAACCCTCCATATATTCCTATAGAGAGGCCACTAGGGGAAGATGACACCATAACCCTCCATATATTCCTATAGAGAGGCCACTAGGGGGAGTGACCCATAACCCTCCATATATTCCTATAGAGAGGCCACTAGGGGGAAGTGACCAATAACCCTCCATATATTCCTATAGAGAGGCCACTAGGGGGAAGTGAAACCATAACCCTACATATATTCCTATAGAGAGGCCACTAGGGGGAAGTGACACCATAACCCTCCATATATTCCTATAGAGAGGCCACTAGGGGGAAGTGACACCATAACCCTCCATATATTCCTATAGAGAGGCCACTAGGGGGAGGTGACCCATAACGCTCCATATATTCCTATAGAGAGGACACTAGGAGGAAGTGACACCATAACCCTCCATATATTCCTATAGAGAGGCCACTAGGGGGAAGTGACACCATAACCCTCCATATATTCCTATAGAGAGGCCACTAGGGGGAGGTGACCCATAACGCTCAATATATTTCTATAGAGAGGCCACTAGGGGGAAGTGACACCATAACCCTCCATATATTCCTATAGAGAGGCCACTAGGGGGAAGTGACACCATAACCCTCCATATATTCCTATAGAGAGGCCACTAGGGGGAAGTGACCCATAACCCTCCATATATTCCTATAGAGAGGCCACTAGGGGGAAGTGACCCATAACCATACATATATTCCTATAGAGAGGCCACTAGGGGGAAGTGACCCATAACCCTCCATATATTCCTATAGAAAGGCCACTAGGGGGGAAGTGACACCATAACCCTCCATATATTCCTATAGAGAGGCCACTAGGGGGGAAGTGACCCATAACCCTCCATATATTCCTATAAAGAGGCCACTAGGGGGGAAGTGACACCATAACCCTCCATATATTCCTATAGAGAGGCCACTAGGGGGGAAGTGACCCATAACCCTCCATATATTCCTATAGAGAGGCCACTAGGGGGAAGTGACACCATAACCCTCCATATATTCCTATAGAGAGGCCACTAGGGGGAAGTGACCCATAACCATACATATATTCCTATAGAGAGGCCACTAGGGGGGAAGTGACCCATAACCCTCCATATATTCCTATAGAGAGGCCACTAGGGGGAAGTGACCCATAACCCTCCATATATTCCTATAGAGAGGCCACTAGGGGGAAGTGACACCATAACCCTCCATATATTCCTATAGAGAGGCCACTAGGGGGGTAGTGACCCATAACCCTCCATATATTCCTATAGAGAGGCCACTAGGGGGAAGTGACACCATAACCCTCCATATATTCCTATAGAGAGGCCACTAGGGGGAAGTGACCCATAACCATACATATATTCCTATAGAGAGGCCACTAGGGGGGAAGTGACCCATAACCTTCCATATATTCCTATAGAGAGGCCACTAGGGGGAAGTGACCCATAACCCTCCATATATTCCTATAGAGAGGCCACTAGGGGGAAGTGACACCATAACCCTCCATATATTCCTATAGAGAGGCCACTAGGGGGGTAGTGACCCATAACCCTCCATATATTCCTATAGAGAGGCCACTAGGGGGGAAGTGACCCATAACCCTCCATATATTCCTATAGAGAGGCCACTAGGGGGGAAGTGACCCATAACCCTCCATATATTCCTATAAAGAGGCCACTAGGGGGGAAGTGACACCATAACCCTCCATATATTCCTATAGAGAGGCCACTAGGGGGGAAGTGACCCATAACCCTCCATATATTCCTATAGAGAGGCCACTAGGGGGAAGTGACACCATAACCCTCCATATATTCCTATAGAGAGGCCACTAGGGGGAAGTGACCCATAACCATACATATATTCCTATAGAGAGGCCACTAGGGGGGAAGTGACCCATAACCTTCCATATATTCCTATAGAGAGGCCACTAGGGGGAAGTGACCCATAACCCTCCATATATTCCTATAGAGAGGCCACTAGGGGGAAGTGACACCATAACCCTCCATATATTCCTATAGAGAGGCCACTAGGGGGGTAGTGACCCATAACCCTCCATATATTCCTATAGAGAGGCCACTAGGGGGGAAGTGACCCATAACCTTCCATATATTCCTATAGAGAGGCCACTAGGGGGAAGTGACCCATAACCCTCCATATATTCCTATAGAGAGGCCACTAGGGGGAAGTGACACCATAACCCTCCATATATTCCTATAGAGAGGCCACTAGGGGGGAAGTGACCCATAACCCTCCATATATTCCTATAGAGAGGCCACTAGGGGGAAGTGACCCATAACCCTCCATATATTCCTATAGAGAGGCCACTAGGGGGGAAGTGACCCATAACCCTCCATATATTCCTATAGAGAAGCCACTAGGGGGAAGTGACCCCATAACCCTCCATATATTCCTATAGAGAGGCCACTAGGGGGAAGTGACCCATAACCCTCCATATATTCCTATAGAGAGGCCACTAGGGGGGAAGTGACCCATAACCCTCCATATATTCCTATAGAGAGGACACTAGAGGGAAGTGACCCATAACCCTCCATATATTCCTATAGAGAGGCCACTAGGGGGAAGTGACCCCATAACCCTCCATATATTCCTATAGAGAGGCCACTAGGGGGAAGTGACCCATAACCCTCCATATATTGCTATAGAGAGGCCACTAGGGGGAAGTGACCCATAACCCTCCATATATTCCTATAGAGAGGCCACTAGGGGGAAGTGACCAATAACCCTCCATATATTCCTATAGAGAGGCCACTAGGGGGAAGTGACCCCATAACCATCTATATATTCCTATAAAGAGGCCACTGGGGGAAGTGACACCATAACCCTCCATTTATTCCTATACAGAGGCCACTAGGAGGAAGTGACCCCATAACATACATATATTCCTATAGAGAGGCCACTAGGGGGAAGTGACCCATAACCCTCCATATATTCCTATAGAGAGGCCACTAGGGGGAAGTGACCCAAAGCCCTCCATATATTCCTATAGAGAGGTCACTAGGGGGAAGTGACCTATAACCCTCCATATATTCCTATAGAGAGGCCACTAAGGGGAAGTGACCCATAACCCTCCATATATTCCTATAGAGAGGTCACTAGGGGGAAGTGACCTATAACCCTCCATATATTCCTATAGAGAGGCCACTAGGGGGAAGTGACCCATAACCCTCCATATATTCCTATAGAGAGGCCACTAGGGGGAAGTGACCCATAACCCTCCCTATACTCCTATAGAGAGGCCACTAGGGGGAAGTGACCCATAACCCTCCATATATTCCTATAGAGAGGCCACTAGGGGGAAGTGACCCCATAACCCTCCATATATTCCTATAGAGAGGCCACTAGGAGGAAGTGACACCATAACCCTCCATATATTCCTATAGAGAGGCCACTAGGGGGAAGTGACACCATAACCCTCCATATATTCCTATAGAGAGGCCACTAGGGGGAAGTGACCCATAACCCTCCATATATTCCTATAGAGAGGCCACTAGGGGGAAGTGACCCATAACCATACATATATTCCTATAGAGAGGCCACTAGGGGGAAGTGACCCATAACCCTCCATATATTCCTATAGAGAGGCCACTAGGGGGAAGTGACCCATAACCATACATATATTCCTATAGAGAGGCCACTAGGGGGAAGTGACCCATAACCCTCCATATATTCCTATAGAGAGGCCACTAGGGGGGAAGTGACCCATAACCCTCCATATATTCCTATAGAGAGGCCACTAGGGGGGAAGTGACCCATAACCCTCCATATATTCCTATAGAGAGGCCACTAGGGGGGAAGTGACCCATAACCTTCCATATATTCCTATAGAGAGGCCACTAGGGGGAAGTGACCCATAACCCTCCATATATTCCTATAGAGAGGCCACTAGGGGGAAGTGACACCATAACCCTCCATATATTCCTATAGAGAGGCCACTAGGGGGGAAGTGACCCCATAACCCTCCATATATTCCTATAGAGAGGCCACTAGGGGGAAGTGACCCATAACCCTCCATATATTCCTATAGAGAGGCCACTAGGGGGAAGTGACACCATAACCCTCCATATATTCCTATAGAGAGGCCACTAGGGGGGAAGTGACCCCATAACCCTCCATATATTCCTATAGAGAGGCCACTAGGGGGAAGTGACCCATAACCCTCCATATATTCCTATAGAGAAGCCACTAGGGGGAAGTGACCCCATAACCCTCCATATATTCCTATAGAGAGGCCACTAGGGGGGAAGTGACCCATAACCCTCCATATATTCCTATAGAGAGGCCACTAGGGGGAAGTGACCTATAACCCTCCATATATTCCTATAGAGAGGCCACTAGGGGGAAGTGACCCATAACCCTCCATATATTCCTATAGAGAGGCCACTAGGGGGAAGTGACACCATAACCCTCCATATATTCCTATAGAGAGGCCACTAGGGGGAAGTGACCCATAACCCTCCATATATTCCTATAGAGAGGCCACTAGGGGGAAGTGACCCATAACCCTCCATATATTCCTATAGAGAGGCCACTAGGGGGAAGTGACACCATAACCCTCCATATATTCCTATAGAGAGGCCACTAGGGGGGAAGTGACCCCATAACCCTCCATATATTCCTATAGAGAGGCCACTAGGGGGAAGTGACCCATAACCCTCCATATATTCCTATAGAGAAGCCACTAGGGGGAAGTGACCCCATAACCCTCCATATATTCCTATAGAGAGGCCACTAGGGGGGAAGTGACCCATAACCCTTCATATATTCCTATAGAGAGGCCACTAGGGGGAAGTGACCTATAACCCTCCATATATTCCTATAGAGAGGCCACTAGGGGGAAGTGACCCATAACCCTCCATATATTCCTATAGAGAGGCCACTAGGGGGAAGTGACACCATAACCCTCCATATATTCCTATAGAGAGGCCACTAGGGGGAAGTGACACCATAACCCTCCATATATTCCTATAGAGAGGCCACTAGGGGGAGGTGACCCATAACGCTCCATATATTCCTATAGAGAGGACACTAGGAGGAAGTGACACCATAACCCTCCATATATTCCTATAGAGAGGCCACTAGGGGGAAGTGACACCATAACCCTCCATATATTCCTATAGAGAGGCCACTAGGGGGAGGTGACCCATAACGCTCAATATATTCCTATAGAGAGGAGACTAGGAGGAAGTGACACCATAACCCTCCATATATTCCTATAGAGAGGCCACTAGGGGGAAGTGACACCATAACCCTCCATATATTCCTATAGAGAGGCCACTAGGGGGAAGTGACCCATAACCCTCCATATATTCCTATAGAGAGGCCACTAGGGGGAAGTGACCCATAACCATACATATATTCCTATAGAGAGGCCACTAGGGGGAAGTGACCCATAACCCTCCATATATTCCTATAGAAAGGCCACTAGGGGGGAAGTGACACCATAACCCTCCATATATTCCTATAGAGAGGCCACTAGGGGGGAAGTGACCCATAACCCTCCATATATTCCTATAAAGAGGCCACTAGGGGGGAAGTGACACCATAACCCTCCATATATTCCTATAGAGAGGCCACTAGGGGGGAAGTGACCCATAACCCTCCATATATTCCTATAGAGAGGCCACTAGGGGGAAGTGACACCATAACCCTCCATATATTCCTATAGAGAGGCCACTAGGGGGGAAGTGACCCATAACCCTCCATATATTCCTATAAAGAGGCCACTAGGGGGGAAGTGACACCATAACCCTCCATATATTCCTATAGAAAGGCCACTAGGGGGGAAGTGACACCATAACCCTCCATATATTCCTATAGAGAGGCCACTAGGGGGGAAGTGACCCATAACCCTCCATATATTCCTATAAAGAGGCCACTAGGGGGGAAGTGACACCATAACCCTCCATATATTCCTATAGAGAGGCCACTAGGGGGGAAGTGACCCATAACTCTCCATATATTCCTATAAAGAGGCCACTAGGGGGGAAGTGACACCATAACCCTCCATATATTCCTATAGAGAGGCCACTAGGGGGGAAGTGACCCATAACCCTCCATATATTCCTATAGAGAGGCCACTAGGGGGAAGTGACACCATAACCCTCCATATATTCCTATAGAGAGGCCACTAGGGGGAAGTGACCCATAACCATACATATATTCCTATAGAGAGGCCACTAGGGGGGAAGTGACCCATAACCCTCCATATATTCCTATAGAGAGGCCACTAGGGGGAAGTGACCCATAACCCTCCATATATTCCTATAGAGAGGCCACTAGGGGGAAGTGACACCATAACCCTCCATATATTCCTATAGAGAGGCCACTAGGGGGGTAGTGACCCATAACCCTCCATATATTCCTATAGAGAGGCCACTAGGGGGAAGTGACACCATAACCCTCCATATATTCCTATAGAGAGGCCACTAGGGGGAAGTGACCCATAACCATACATATATTCCTATAGAGAGGCCACTAGGGGGGAAGTGACCCATAACCTTCCATATATTCCTATAGAGAGGCCACTAGGGGGAAGTGACCCATAACCCTCCATATATTCCTATAGAGAGGCCACTAGGGGGAAGTGACACCATAACCCTCCATATATTCCTATAGAGAGGCCACTAGGGGGGTAGTGACCCATAACCCTCCATATATTCCTATAGAGAGGCCACTAGGGGGGAAGTGACCCATAACCCTCCATATATTCCTATAGAGAGGCCACTAGGGGGGAAGTGACCCATAACCCTCCATATATTCCTATAAAGAGGCCACTAGGGGGGAAGTGACACCATAACCCTCCATATATTCCTATAGAGAGGCCACTAGGGGGGAAGTGACCCATAACCCTCCATATATTCCTATAGAGAGGCCACTAGGGGGAAGTGACACCATAACCCTCCATATATTCCTATAGAGAGGCCACTAGGGGGAAGTGACCCATAACCATACATATATTCCTATAGAGAGGCCACTAGGGGGGAAGTGACCCATAACCTTCCATATATTCCTATAGAGAGGCCACTAGGGGGAAGTGACCCATAACCCTCCATATATTCCTATAGAGAGGCCACTAGGGGGAAGTGACACCATAACCCTCCATATATTCCTATAGAGAGGCCACTAGGGGGGTAGTGACCCATAACCCTCCATATATTCCTATAGAGAGGCCACTAGGGGGGAAGTGACCCATAACCTTCCATATATTCCTATAGAGAGGCCACTAGGGGGAAGTGACCCATAACCCTCCATATATTCCTATAGAGAGGCCACTAGGGGGAAGTGACACCATAACCCTCCATATATTCCTATAGAGAGGCCACTAGGGGGGAAGTGACCCATAACCCTCCATATATTCCTATAGAGAGGCCACTAGGGGGAAGTGACCCATAACCCTCCATATATTCCTATAGAGAGGCCACTAGGGGGGAAGTGACCCATAACCCTCCATATATTCCTATAGAGAAGCCACTAGGGGGAAGTGACCCCATAACCCTCCATATATTCCTATAGAGAGGCCACTAGGGGGAAGTGACCCATAACCCTCCATATATTCCTATAGAGAGGCCACTAGGGGGGAAGTGACCCATAACCCTCCATATATTCCTATAGAGAGGACACTAGAGGGAAGTGACCCATAACCCTCCATATATTCCTATAGAGAGGCCACTAGGGGGAAGTGACCCCATAACCCTCCATATATTCCTATAGAGAGGCCACTAGGGGGAAGTGAC
The DNA here is from genome assembly GCA_027917425.1 of Gastrophryne carolinensis. Lineage (NCBI taxonomy): Eukaryota > Metazoa > Chordata > Amphibia > Anura > Microhylidae > Gastrophryne > Gastrophryne carolinensis. Next base: position 628,623,327 of record CM051235.1, read on the forward strand.
CCATAACCCTCCATATATTGCTATAGAGAGGCCACTAGGGGGAAGTGACCCATAACCCTCCATATATTCCTATAGAGAGGCCACTAGGGGGAAGTGACCAATAACCCTCCATATATTCCTATAGAGAGGCCACTAGGGGGAAGTGACCCCATAACCATCTATATATTCCTATAAAGAGGCCACTGGGGGAAGTGACACCATAACCCTCCATTTATTCCTATACAGAGGCCACTAGGAGGAAGTGACCCCATAACATACATATATTCCTATAGAGAGGCCACTAGGGGGAAGTGACCCATAACCCTCCATATATTCCTATAGAGAGGCCACTAGGGGGAAGTGACCCAAAGCCCTCCATATATTCCTATAGAGAGGTCACTAGGGGGAAGTGACCTATAACCCTCCATATATTCCTATAGAGAGGCCACTAAGGGGAAGTGACCCATAACCCTCCATATATTCCTATAGAGAGGTCACTAGGGGGAAGTGACCTATAACCCTCCATATATTCCTATAGAGAGGCCACTAGGGGGAAGTGACCCATAACCCTCCATATATTCCTATAGAGAGGCCACTAGGGGGAAGTGACCCATAACCCTCCCTATACTCCTATAGAGAGGCCACTAGGGGGAAGTGACCCATAACCCTCCATATATTCCTATAGAGAGGCCACTAGGGGGAAGTGACACCATAACCCTCCATATATTCCTATAGAGAGGACACTAGGGGGAAGTGACACCATAACCCTCCATATATTCCTATAGAGAGGACACTAGGAGGAAGAGTCACCATAACCCTCCATATATTCCTATAGAGAGGCCACTAGGGGGAGGTGACACCATAACCCTCCATATATTCCTATAGAGAGACCACTAGGGGGAAGTGACCCATAACCCTCCATATATTCCTATGGAGAGGCCACTAGGGGGAAGTGACCCCATAACCCTCCATATATTCCTATAGATAGGCCACTAGGGGGAAGTGACCCCTTAACCCTCCATATATTGCTAAAGAGAGGCCACTAGGGGGAGGTGACCCCAAAACCCTCCATATATTCCTATAGAGAGGCCACTAGGGGGAAGTGACCAATAACCCTCCATATATTCCTATAGAGAGGCCACTAGGGGGAAGTGACCCCATAACCATCTATATAGTCCTATAGAGAGGCCACTAGGGGGAAGTGACCCATAACCCTCCATATATTCCTATAGAGAGGCCACTAGGGGGAAGTGACCAATAACCCTCCATATATTCCTATAGAGAGGCCACTAGGGGGAAGTGACCCATAACCCTCCATATATTCCTATAGAGAGGCCACTAGGGGGAAGTGACCAATAACCCTCCATATATTCCTATAGAGAGGCCACTAGGGTGAAGTGACCAATAACCCTCCATATATTCCTATAGAGAGGCCACTAGGGGGAAGTGACCAATAACCCTCCATATATTCCTATAGAGAGGCCACTAGGGGGAAGTGACCCATAACCCTCCATATATTCCTATAGAGAGGCCACTAGGGGGAAGTGACCAATAACCCTCCATATATTCCTATAGAGAGGCCACTAGGGGGAAGTGACCAATAACCCTCCATATATTCCTATAGAAAGGCCACTAGGGGGAAGTGACCCATAACCCTCCATATATTCCAATAGAGAGGCCACTAGGGGGAAGTGACACCATAACCCGCCATATATTCCTATAGAGAGGCCACTAGGGGGAGGTGACACCATAACCCTCCATATATTCCTATAGAGAGGCCACTAGGGGGAAGTGACACCATAACCCGCCATATATTCCTATAGAGAGGCCACTAGTGGGATGTGACATCATGACCCTCCATATATTCCTATAGAGAGGCCACTAGGGGGAAGTGATACCATAACCCTCCATATATTCCTATAGAGAGGACACTAGGGGGAGGTGACACCATAACTCTCCATATCTTGCTATAGAGAGGCCTCTAGGGGGAAGTGACCACATAACCATCCATATTTTCCTATAGAGAGGCCTCTAGGGGGAAGTGACCACATAACCCTCCATATATTCCTATAGAGAGGCCTCTAGGGGGTGGAGACCCCATAACCCTCCATATATTCCTATAGAGAGGCCACTAGGGGGAAGTGACCCCATAACCCCCCCCCCCCCCATAACTCTGCATATATTCCTCTAGAGAGGCCTCCTGTGGTCCTCTACCCATACAATACACTATTGTGCTTATTATATGTTTATATTATATTCTACATCAGTGTGTGTGTGTAATGTGCTTCATCATGTGTGACTATATAATACAATACAATACAATACAATACAATACAATACAATACAATACAATACAATACAATACAATACAATACATGGCCATTTGTGGAGTAACACTCTTTTTATTAAGTGACCTTCCAGCCCCAGGCCTTCACTTTTATAGGAGAACCCAGAGAGGCCCCGCCTCTCAGTATAAAAGGCCACTCCCCACCTCTCGGTAGGAATTTCCTAGGCCCGGGCCCAGGGATGAAGGAGGGGAACATGTGGCGGTGGAGAGCCAATAGTTGCACTGATGGATGAGGAAAGGTAAGTATAAATTAAAGTGCTACTACAGGCAAAGTTAATTGTTACAACATTGTCTCGGGCTCCTGCCCCTCTCTCTCTCTGCTTCCTCCTGCCCCTCTCTCTCTGTCTGTCTCCTCCTGCCCCTCTCTCTCTGCTTCCTCCTGCCCCTCTCTCTCTCTGTCTGTCTCCTCCTGCCCCTCTCTCTCTGCTTCCTCCTGCCCCTCTCTCTGCTTCCTCCTGCCCCTCTCTCTGCTTCCTCCCGCCCCTCTCTCTCTGTCTCCTCCCGCCCCTCTCTCTGCTTCCTCCTGCCCCTCTCTCTCTGCTTCCTCCTGCCCCTCTGTCTCTGTCTCCTCCCGCCCCTCTCTCTGCTTCCTCCTGCCCCTCTCTCTCTGCTTCCTCCTGCCCCTCTGTCTCTGTCTCCTCCCGCCCCTCTCTCTGCTTCCTCCTGCCCCTTTGTCTCTGTCTCCTCCCGCCCCTCTCTCTGCTTCCTCCTGCCCCTCTCTCTCTGCTTCCTCCCGCCCCTCTGTCTCTGTCTCCTCCTGCCCCTCTGTCTCTGTCTCCTCCTGCCCCTCTCTCTCTGCTTCCTCCTGCCCCTCTGTCTCTGTCTCCTCCTGCCCCTCTGTCTCTGTCTCCTCCTGCCCCTCTCTCTCTGCTTCCTCCTGCCCCTCTGTCTCTGTCTCCTCCTGCCCCTCTCTCTGCTTCCTCCTGCCCCTCTCTCTCTGCTTCCTCCTGCCCCTCTGTCTCTGTCTCCTCCTGCCCCTCTCTCTCTGCTTCCTCCTGCCCCTCTGTCTCTGTCTCCTCCCGCCCCTCTCTCTGCTTCCTCCTGCCCCTCTCTCTCTGCTTCCTCCTGCCCCTCTGTCTCTGTCTCCTCCCGCCCCTCTCTCTGCTTCCTCCTGCCCCTCTCTCTCTGCTTCCTCCTGCCCCTTTGTCTCTGTCTCCTCCCGCCCCTCTCTCTGCTTCCTCCTGCCCCCCTCTCTCTGCTTCCTCCTGCCCCTCTCTCTCTGCTTCCTCCTGCCCCTCTCTCTCTGCTTCCTCCTGCCCCTCTGTCTCTGTCTCCTCCCGCCCCTCTCTCTGCTTCCTCCTGCCCCTCTGTCTCTGTCTCCTCCCGCCCCTCTCTCTGCTTCCTCCTGCCCCTCTGTCTCTGTCTCCTCCCGCCCCTCTCTCTGCTTCCTCCTGCCCCTCTGTCTCTGTCTCCTCCTGCCCCTCTCTCTCTGCTTCCTCCTGCCCCTCTGTCTCTGTCTCCTCCTGCCCCTCTCTCTGCTTCCTCCTGCCCCTCTCTCTCTGCTTCCTCCTGCCCCTCTGTCTCTGTCTCCTCCCGCCCCTCTCTCTGCTTCCTCCTGCCCCTCTCTCTCTGCTTCCTCCTGCCCCTCTGTCTCTGTCTCCTCCCGCCCCTCTCTCTGCTTCCTCCTGCCCCTCTCTCTCTGCTTCCTCCTGCCCCTCTGTCTCTGTCTCCTCCCGCCCCTCTCTCTCTGCTTCCTCCTGCCCCTTTGTCTCTGTCTCCTCCCGCCCCTCTCTCTGCTTCCTCCTGCCCCTCTCTCTCTGCTTCCTCCTGCCCCTCTGTCTCTGTCTCCTCCTGCCCCTCTGTCTCTGTCTCCTCCTGCCCCTCTCTCTCTGCTTCCTCCTGCCCCTCTGTCTCTGTCTCCTCCTGCCCCTCTCTCTGCTTCCTCCTGCCCCACTCTCTGCTTCCTCCTGCCCCTCTCTCTCTGCTTCCTCCTGCCCCTCTCTCTCTGCTTCCTCCTGCCCCTCTGTCTCTGTCTCCTCCCGCCCCTCTCTCTGCTTCCTCCTGCCCCTCTGTCTCTGTCTCCTCCCGCCTCTCTCTCTGCTTCCTCCGCCCCTCTCTCTCTCTGCTTCCTCCCGCCCCTCTCTCTCTGCTTCCTCCTGCCCCTCTGTCTCTGTCTCCTCCTGCCCCTCTGTCTCTGTCTCCTCCTGCCCCTCTCTCTCTGCTTCCTCCTGCCCCTCTCTCTCTGCTTCCTCCTGCCCCTCTGTCTCTGTCTCCTCCTGCCCCTCTCTCTGCTTCCTCCTGCCCCTCTCTCTGCTTCCTCCTGCCCCTCTCTCTCTGCTTCCTCCTGCCCCTCTGTCTCTGTCTCCTCCCGCCTCTCTCTCTGCTTCCTCCGCCCCTCTCTCTCTCTGCTTCCTCCCGCCCCTCTCTCTCTGCTTCCTCCCGCCCCTCTCTCTCTGCTTCCTCCCGCCCCTCTCTCTCTGCTTCCTCCCGCCCCTCTCTCTCTGCTTCCTCCTGCCCCTCTCTCTCTGCTTCCTCCTGCCCCTCTGTCTCTGTCTCCTCCTGCCCCTCTGTCTCTGTCTCCTCCTGCCCCTCTCTCTCTGCTTCCTCCTGCCCCTCTGTCTCTGTCTCCTCCTGCCCCTCTCTCTGCTTCCTCCTGCCCCTCTCTCTGCTTCCTCCTGCCCCTCTCTCTCTGCTTCCTCCTGCCCCTCTGTCTCTGTCTCCTCCCGCCTCTCTCTCTGCTTCCTCCGCCCCTCTCTCTCTCTGCTTCCTCCGCCCCTCTCTCTCTGCTTCCTCCCGCCCCTCTCTCTTCCTCCTCCTGACCCTCCCATTAAGCACTGAAAGGCCTTAGATAGCCAGTGCAAGATGCTGACCCTAGAAGCAGTTTCATTGATCCCCTAAAGTGCTTTTAAGGCCTGTGGTGGAATGTATCAGCAGTAGAAGTCTCTTTCAGTCTCAAAGGTCTGTGTCTATAAGGCCTGTGACAGCCAGCTGAGGGGGGTAGCAGCAGCAGCAGCAGCAGCATGCTCTTTGAGCCCCTAAAGGCCTGTTACAGACAGTGGTGGAGGGTGACATCAGCAAAAGTCTCGGTAAGACTCTTAGGTCTGTGAAAGCCAGAGTATAGTAACCGCAGCAGCAGCAGCAGTCTCCCTGGGCACCGAAAAACCTGTGACAGCCAGTGGAGGAGGGTAACAGCAGTGGCAGTTTTTTTTAGCCCCTTAGACCTGTGAAAGCCAGTGGAAGGTGGTAGTAGTAGCAGCAGTCTCTTAGAGTCCCCTAAAATTATGTGACAGCCAGTTGAGAAAGGTAGCAGCACCGGTCTCTTTGTGCCCCTAAAGGTCTCTGAAAGCCAGTGGAGGAGGGTGACAGCAGTGGCAGTTTCTTTGAGCCTCTTAGTCCTGTGAAAGCTAATGGAGGGTGGTAGTGAGCCACTTAATGCTTGTGACAGCCAGTGGAGAGGAGTATTAGCAGCATCATACTTGAGCCCCAAAAAATGGAGGATAGTGGTAGCAGCAGCAGCAGCAACAGCCTCACTGAGCCCCAAAAGGCCTCTGACAGCCAATGGACAAAGGTGACAGTAGCAGTAGTCTCTCAGTCTCACCTTAATTCCCGTGACAGCAATCGAAAGAGAGTAACAGCAACAGCAGCAGCAGCAGCAGCAGTATCATTAAGCCTCTAAAAGCCAGTGGCAGCCAGAGGAGGGGGATATCAGCAATAACATTTTCACAGAGACCATAAAGCCTGGGACAGTCAGTGGAGGTGAATATAAGTAGCCAGAGACTTACTGAGCCCCTAAAGGCCTTGTGATGTGATTGCAGAAGCAGCAGTATCATAAAGTTCATGGGGCCTGTGACTGCTAAAGGAGGTGGGTTGGCAACAGGCAATCCTTCTCTGAGTGTCTAAGGCTTGTGACAGCCAGTGGAGAGGGGTAGCAGCAGCAGCAGTCCCATTGAGCCCCTATAGGCCTTAGACAGCCAGTGGAGAGGGGTAGCAGCAGCAGAAGTCCCATTGAGCCCCTAAGGCCTCTGACAACCATGGGTGGGGGATAACAGCCGTCATAGCCTCATAGAGCTGTTTTTTTACAGCCATTGGAGGAATGTGACAGAGCCAGCATTGAGCCCCTAAAGGTCTATTGAAGCCAGTGAGGGAGGGCAACTGCAACAACAGTCACTTAGAGTATCTAAGGCCTGTGAAAGCCTGTGGAGGAAGGTAACAGCAGCAACAGCAGCATCAATCTCATAGAGTCCATGAGGCCTGTGACTGGCGCACATGCAGACTGTGTTTCACTGCCATGCTCAATGATCTCTTCATGTGAAGCAGACAAATGCATTGATCACCAATAGGAGCTCTTTTGGGCAAGATTGAACAAAATCGTAACAAAGGGGGTCACACCGTCCAGGTTGGACTTTGGGGTGGCCTGCACTGATCACACCTTTGGGGGGGGGGGGGGGGGGTGTTATGAGCTCCTGCTAAAGCTGAGCTCACCCCGTCACCTGAGACGACACTTTCACATTTGCCGTTGCCAAAATAGGGGCTGAGTTTCTCACATAACTTTTCATAGCATAACAATCAGATTTTGGCCTATACCATCAGCTAGGAAATCATTTAGCAAAACTCATCTTATGCTACCAGACCAGCATACTCCTTCCAAGAGCATGGAAAACCTAAGGCTCTTTTCAGAACTACATGCCACAGGAACCAAGACTTGAGCCACAAGATACAATTGGGGACATCAGCGACAAGACAATATGTAGGATAGGGTTATTGTTGGTTTCAGTAGCGTAGACTAGATAATGAAATCTACACAAAGGTTTCCAATGAGGAATGGAGCAGGGCTGATAATGTTATTATAGATAAATTGAGTAACAATAGTGAACAAATAAGTTCCAGAGGTGAACAGACCAGAATAGAACAATGCTAATGAGATATAGTGTGAATGGGATCCGGCATAACAATGGGATAAGCAATTCAGGACGCACATTTGTTAAAGTTAAAGTTGCTGTGTATGATATTATTACAAGATCAGATGAAAAACGTCTCTGGCACATGCCTCTACTACAAAGCACAGTACATAGTTCTAGCAGGGAAGCTTGCTACAATGGCTGTAAGCTGTAATGAGAGATGCCCCCACGGGGTGTAAGCTGTAATAAGGGGTGCCTGCACTGCCTGTACTGAGGGGTACCTGCACTGGCTGTACTGAGGGATGCCCCACTGACTTTACTGAGGGATGACCACACTGTCTGTAAGCTGTACTGAGGGATGCCCCCACTGGCTGTATTGAGGGATGCCCCCACTGGCTGTACTGAGGGATGCCCCACTGTCTGTAAGCTGTACTGAGGGATGCCCCCACTGGCTGTTTTGAGGGATGCCCCCACTGGTGGTTCTGAGGGAGGCCCCCACTGGCTCTAAGCTGTGCTGAGGGATGACCGCACTGTCTCTAAGCTGTACTGAGGGATGCCCCCACTGGATTCTCTGACGGATGCCCCTACTGGTGGTTCTGAGGTATGCCCTTACTGGCTGTACTGATGGATGCCCCCACTGGCTGATCTGTGGGATACCCCCACTGGTGGTAATGAGGGATGCCTCCACTGGCTGTACTGAGGGATGCCCCAACTGGCTGTAAGCCTTACTGAGGGATGCCGCCTCTGGCTGTATTTATGGATGCCCCACTGGCTGCAAGCTGTAATAAGGGATGCCCCCACTGGTTGTAAGCTGTAATGAGGTATGCCCCCACTGGCAATTCTGAGGGATGCCCCCACTGTCTGTTCTGAGGGATGCCCCCACTGGTACACTGAGGGGTGTACCCACTGTCTGTAAGCTGTAATGAGGTAAGCCCCACTGGCTGTAAGCTATACTTTAGGGAAGCCCCCACTGTCTTTTCTGAGCAATGCCCCCACTCACTGTACTGAGGGATGCCCCAACAGCTGTAAGCCATACTGAGTGATGCCCACACTGGCTGTTCTGAAGGATGCCTCCACTGGCTGTACTGAGGGTTGCCAAACAGGCTGTATTATGTAATGAGGGATGCCCTCACTGGCTTTACTGAAGGATGCCCAAACTGGATGTACTGAGGGATGCCCCTCTCTGTCTCATCCTGCCCCTCTCTCTGCTTTCTCCTGCCCCTCTCTCTGTCTCCTCCTGCCCCTCTCTCTGTCTCCTCCTGCCCCTCTCTCTGTCTCCTCCCGCCCCTCTCTCTGCTTTCTCCTGCCCCTCTCTCTGCTTCCTCCTGCCCCTCTCTCTGTCTCCTCCCGCCCCTCTCTCTGTCTCCTCCTGCCCCTCTCTCTGTCTCCTCCTGCCCCTCTCTCTCTGTCTCCTCCTGCCCCTCTCTCTGCTTCCTCCTGCCCCTCTCTCTGCTTCCTCCTGCCCCTCTCTCTGCTTCCTCCCGCCCCTCTCTCTGTCTCCTCCCGCCCCTCTCTCTGTCTCCTCCTGCCCCTCTCTCTGCTTCCTCCTGCCCCTCTCTCTGCTTCCTCCCGCCCCTCTCTCTGTCTCCTCCCGCCCCTCTCTCTGTCTCCTCCTGCCCCTCTCTCTGTCTCCTCCTGCCCCTCTCTCTGCTTCCTCCCGCCCCTCTCTCTGTCTCCTCCCGCCCCTCTCTCTGCTTTCTCCTGCCCCTCTCTCTGTCTCCTCCTGCCCCTCTCTCTGCTTCCTCCTGCCCCTCTCTCTGCTTCCTCCCGCCCCTCTCTCTGTCTCCTCCTGCCCCTCTCTCTGTCTCCTCCTGCCCCTCTCTCTCTGTCTCCTCCTGCCCCTCTCTCTGTCTCCTCCTGCCCCTCTCTCTCTGTCTCCTCCTGTCCCTCTCTCTGCTTCCTCCTGCCCCTCTCTCTCTGTCTCCTCCTGCCCCTCTCTCTGCTTTCTCCGGCCCCTCTCTCTGTCTCCTCCTGCCCCTCTCTCTGTCTCCTCCTGCCCCTCTCTCTCTGTTTCCTCGGCCCCTCTCTCCGTCTCCTCCTGCCCCTCTCTCTGTCTCCTCCTGCCCCTCTCTCTCTGTTTCCTCGGCCCCTCTCTCCGTCTCCTCCTGCCCCTCTCTCCGTCTCCTCCCGCCCCTCTCTCTGTCTCCTCCTGCCCCTCTCTCTGCTTTCTCCCGCCCCTCTCTCCGTCTCCTCCCGCCCCTCTCTCTTCCTCCTCCTGACCCTCTCCTTAAAGTGGACCAACACCCAGGATTTTGACTATCCTGGGTGTTGGTCCACTTAGGTGGGGCACCCCGATCGGGGGTGCCCCGCTGTCTGAAACCCCCCCGATCGCCGCAAAAACTCACCTCTCCCCGCTCCCACGTGACCTCGTCTGGCCAATGACAGCGCTCAGAGCAGCTCTGGTATGCGCGTCCAAAGCTGCTTGGACGCGCATACCAGAGCGCTGTCATTGGCTGCGTCTCTCGCTTCCCTCTAACAGGGAGCGCTCCTGCGCCGGCCATTCACAAAACGGCCGGCGCGGGAGCGCGCCCTGCTAGAGGGAAGCGAGAGACGCGGCCGCGTCTCGCGCATGCGCCGTTGGATCGCAGGTAAGGTGAGGATTGTGGGCCTCCTGGGGGGTTCCTCCCCGCGGGACATCCCGATTTCGGATGCCCCGCGGGGAGGGATCTGATCGGTCCGGGAATCTTATAGATTTCCGGGCCGATCCCCCCTGGGTGTTGGTCCACTTTAAGCCCGAAAGGCCTTATACAGTCAGTGCAAGATGTTGACAGTAGAAGCAGTTTCATTGATCCCCTAAAGTGCTTTTACGGCCTGTGGAGGAATGTATCAGCAGCAGAAGTCTCTCTCAGTCTCAAGGCCTGTGTTAGACTCTTACCTGCTGGCCGTTCCGGGTCCCGCGGCGCACTGGTGAGGGGGCCCCAGCGGGCCTCTGCTCGGCCGTCCCCGGGTCGTCCGTCCCCTCGGCGCCCCTGTGAGGTCCGGGGGCTGTCGGCGCAGCACGCGGCTGATGGCCGCGTCGCGGCCCGCTCCGCGCGGCTGCGCCGGCCTGCTGGGCTTCCGGGTGGCGTGACGCTGCCTCCTCCGGGCGGGGGCGCGCCTGGCTCACGTCGTGCTCGCGCGCGCGTCTCTCTTATGCCTCCCGGCGGCGCTTCCTCCAGCGCGCCCGCCGGGGGCGAGTGTTAAAGTGACCTATCGGCAGCTGGATCCGGGGGTCGGGCCCAGGGACTGGTCGGCCTGTCTGGCCTGGGCCGTCCAGCTCCTGGGACCGATCCCATTTTAGTTTGTATGCACCAATCATTGATATTCCCCCCAATTGCGCCCTTCCCTATTGGCCAGCATTCCCTATAAAGTTTTTCTGCTCCTACATCCCAGTGCCCGTTATAGCTTCTGGGTTCTGGATGTGCGTTGCAGTGTCTTTTGTGAACATTTGGATATTGGACTTTGACTACTCTTGCTTGCTGCCTGCCCTGACCTTTTGCTTTGCCCGACCACGCCTTTGCCTGACCCTTCTGATACCTCGCTCCGTGACCTCCTGGATTTGACCTCGGCTAGCCTCGACCACCCCTTCGTTACCTCCTTCGGATACCACGCCCCGTGACCTCCTGGTCTGACCTCGGCCTGTAATTCGGACTTTTGCCACCCGGCATCCTCATTCGGGATTCCCTGCCTAACATCTTTCTGCACCTTAAGCTGGTATCCTTTGCGCCTTATAAGTCCTGGGGGCAACCGACTGGGAGAGGCATTACCCGCGTCTCCTACAAGCGGGGGCTTGTCTATAGGCGGAAGTGGCGGCGGAGATTGGGGGATACCAGCTCAAGACAGACGGGTGTTTGGTACAGTCCTGACAGCCTGTGTCTATAAGGCCTGTGACAGCCAGAGGAGGGGGATAGCACTAGAGATGAGCGAGTAGTATTCGACCGAGTCGGTATTCGATCGAATACTACGCTATTCGTCATACTCGATTTCGATCGAGTACAGCGGCGATGGCGCACTCACAATTCGTTTCCCCTCACACCTTCCCTGGCGCGTTTTTTACACCAATCACCATGCAGGGGGGGTGGGACAGGTCCTGGGAGGACGCTGGCATCGCGAGAACGGCGTCTAGACGCATTGGCTGGAAAAACCATGTGACCTCGAATCTACAAAACTCAGCACTTCCTCTTCGTCAGCATTAGCAGCTTGAACTTAGTGAGGGATAGACGCTCACAGCAGGGAAAGACAGGCTGTAGCTGGCAGGGCCCCAGAAGCTCGGAATATCGCATTTACCACCATATATACCAGCTACCAGAAGACAAGAGAGTCATTAAGAGCCCTTATTAGGGCTACTATGCTGAACGGTATATAGCTCCTATGTAGGCAGGCAGGGCCCCAGAAGCTCAGAATATCGCATTTACCACCATATATACCAGCTACCAGAAGACAAGAGAGTCATTGAGAGTCCTTATTATTAGGGCTACTATGCTGAACAGTATATAGCTCATATGTAGGCAGGCAGGGCCCCAGAAGCTCAGAATATCGCATTTACCACCATATACCACCATTTACCACCTTTAAGCTTCCCTTACTGCTGGGGTGACACACTGTAACAAACCTCCTCCTTTAAGCTTCCCTTACTGCTGTAACACACTGTAACAAACCTCCTCCTGTAAGCATCCCTTACTGCTGGGGTGACACAATGTAACAAACCTCCTCCTGTAAGCTTCCCTGACTGCTGGGGTAACACACTGTAACAAACCTCCTCCTGTAAGCTTCCCTTACTGCTGGGGTGACACACTGTAACAAACCTCCTCCTGTAAGCTTCCCTGACTGCTGGGGTGACACACTGTAACAAACCTCCTCCTGTAAGCTTCCCTTACTGCTGGGGTGACACACTGTAACAAACCTCCTCCTGTAAGCTTCCCTTACTGCTGGGGTGACACACTGTAACAAACCTCCTCCTGTAAGCTTCCCTGACTGCTGGGGTGACACAATGTAACAAACCTCCTCCTGTAAGCTTCCCTTACTGCTGGGGTGACACAATGTAACAAACCTCCTCCTGTAAGCTTCCCTTACTGCTGGGGTGACACACTGTAACAAACCTCCTCCTGTAAGCTTCCCTGACTGCTGGGGTGACACAATGTAACAAACCTCCTCCTTTAAGCTTCCCTTACTGCTGGGGTAACACACTGTAACAAACCTCCTCCTGTAAGCTTCCCTTACTGCTGGGGTGACACACTGTAACAAACCTCCTCCTGTAAGCTTCCCTTACTGCTGGGGTGACACAATGTAACAAACCTCCTCCTGTAAGCTTCCCTTACTGCTGGGGTGACACACTGTAACACACCTCCTCCTGTAAGCTTCCCTGACTGCTGGGGTGACACACTGTAACAAACCTCCTCCTTTAAGCTTCCCTTACTGCTGGGGTAACACACTGTAACAAACCTCCTCCTGTAAGCTTCCCTTACTGCTGGGGTGACACACTGTAACAAACCTCCTCCTGTAAGCTTCCCTTACTGCTGGGGTGACACACTGTAACAAACCTCCTCCTGTAAGCTTCCCTTACTGCTGGGGTGACACACTGTAACAAACCTCCTCCTGTAAGCTTGAAGCTTTATTTCAATCCAGTAAAAACAACGTCTTCAAAGTATCTATGATTAAGGACCGTGTTTGTGTGTCCGAAACGCGTTAGTGAACGTGGCGTAATTTCATATGCCGGGGTCCTTTACTGCTTTTATGCTGCTGTGGATACTTTGAAGACGTTGTTTTTACTGGATTGAAATAAAGCTTCAAGATTTTAGGAGTGCGGATCCTTTTTCCTTCCTTTTGCCTGTTGTGTATGGGGCAGGGACAGCCCCAGATCCTGCACCCAAATTTCCAGTGTGCCTTTGCATCGTTCTCTTGTTACATTGTTACTATTTCGTCCATTACAAAGAGCACCTGGCTTCTCTCGATAGAGTACCTTATACTATGGCTACTCCTAGATTGGCAGCATCACAGGATAACCCCGACAACATTCCTGACGTGGACTTCCTCTTCACAGATAAAAGAAAGAGACTGGCCCAACTAGATGCTTTCTCGCACAAATCCCAGGATTCTGGTGATCCAGCAGGAGCGGATATGGATATATATTCTCTTTTCAAGCTTCATGGAGATTTATTACACAAGGAAACAAAAATATGGTGGGACATGTCCACATTATCAAAGTACATCGATGACCGGATGGTTCCTCGGGGCCTCCGTATTAAGAAGTTTCCCACATTTGAATTACGAGAGGTTTTTAAAACCAGGTGGAATAGTGTCCTCACTGAAGCATCATTATCCCTGATGTCTATTTTGGTCGAGTATCAGGGACAAAGGCTTGATGATCTGCAAACCTCCCTCGAAAAATCAACAACGGATTTGGAAAATAAGAAATCTGTCCCTGGCTTCAATTCCCTCTATAAGAGGATGCTTGAAACACAGGAGAAGCTGGAAGCAAACATCATAGCGGTGAAAAAACGTAAATATCAGAGGGACACAAATGATTATATGGCCAACCAAGTGTATGATTGGAATGTTTTCAGCCAAAAAAGACAGAACCCTAGGCCGATCTTGAAAAGGAATTCCAGGCCTCGACCTAAGCGGGTCACCTTTCTTACATCAGACTCTGACTCTGAACAAAATGAATATAATGATCAATCTGACCAAGAGAGTTCATTTGAGGCCAGAGGTAACGCTGTGGTTACCAACTCTCGGTCTATGCCTTACAGACCGACTAGAGGAGGTAACAGTAGAAATGAAGTACCTTTTTTAGGAGATCGAACACATGGACAATTTACAAGGATGATGACACGTTCAAAGCAAGGAGACCGTGCAGGAGGGCAGGCCGCAAACGTAGACACGGCGCAAAGACGGAGTCCCCGCAGGTCCCGTCGCTAGAGAGGGACAATATTTTGAATCTGTCTGACTACACCCTATCACCAGCGGAGATCTCCTTATTGTCTAAGGGACTATCATTTGTACCTGATACACATTTTAATCCTTTTAATACTCTTTTGGATATAAATAAATTTGTCAGGTTACTTACTTTAAAACGACATTTTTCTAATGTAAAAAGCGAGACTGCTTCATTAGGTGAGTTACCTACCCTACAACCCAGTGATGATGCATCACGGGATTCTGAAGGATTGGATTCCGGTATACATACCTTATCCCCCTCTTCCTTTTCCCAAATCTGTAGGGATACTGATATTGATCAATTGCAATTTGAGTTGGGGCATAAGTCCCTCTTCTCCAATATCAGTGCCCCCATAGCACCTAGCTTCAATAATCCGGATTTTTATCCGATCAATTCACGAGGGGACGCTCTCAACCTGTTCCAGGATTCTGTGGAACGGGATCTTATGAATTTGAAACCAGTCAGTCTCCAAAGGGTTAAGCATAACCTTTCTCCCCAAGAGTCTAAAGCTCTTGTGGATCTCAAAAAGAACGACCAGATTGTTATACGCCAGGCTGATAAGGGGGGCAAAGTTGTCATCTTTAATAGAACCACCTATAGAGAAGAAGCAATAAGACAACTAAGTGATTCAACTACATATAGGAAACTCTTGGGAGATCCCACAAGGGAGTTTCAGACTCTGCTTTCCACACTGATAGATGAGGGCCTTTCACTTGGCGTTTTAACACCTAGATTAGCGGATCGACTTAGGGTTACTTACCCTATTGTACCCTTGTTCCACCACTTGCCCAAGATACACAAACAAGACCGCCCTCCTAAGGGCAGACCCATTGTGGCTGGAATTGGGGGTCTGCATGAACCATTGGGCAAGTGGTTGGATACAATGCTGCAGCCTTTGGTACAGAGACTACCGGGTTTCCTGCGGGATACAGGACATTTGATACAGCTCCTCTCTGAAACACCATGGGAACCCAATTTAACTTTATGTACAATGGATGTTTCATCCCTGTACTCGTCTATTCCTCAGAATCTAGCGGTTGAGGCCTTAAAATTTCATCTCATGCATTACTCAGACTACGATTCAGATCTTTGTACTTTCATTGTGATGACAACCGAGTATTTATTACAACACAACTATTTCACATTTGATGGGGCCTTTTTTCTCCAGGTTAGGGGAGCATCTATGGGGGCCCCGTTCTCACCTTCTTTGGCCAACCTGTATATGGGGTGGTGGGAGCACCACTCCATATACAGTGATCGGAATATATGGAGATCCTCCATCAAAGCCTACTTTAGGTATATTGACGATCTACTATTACTATGGCGGGGCACAGAGATTGATTTAACAGAATTCATAGACCACTGCAACAACAATGACCTTAATCTGGAATTTACAGCACATAGGCACTCTAGGGAAATAGAATTTTTGGATTTAAAACTAACGTTGGATATTGAAATGGAAACTCTGCAGACTAGGACGTTTCGTAAGCCCACAGCGGGTAACAATATCCTTCGTGCATCCAGTTGTCATCCAGCTCATACAATCAGATCCATTCCAGTTGGAGAAATGACACGGAGCCGAAGGAATTGTTCTCGTGTGGAATACTTCTTAGAAGAATCTACTGAGATCCAATCCAGACTAAAGGATAGAGGCTACCCACCTTGGATGCTTACAAGAGCGAGGGATATAGCTCTTAGCAAATCTAGGGCTAATATTTTGGGGGATTATAAAGACCCCACTAAGAACAGAAATGTGAATAGAAACAAAAACTCTACGTCGTCTAGGGGGGTTACATTTAGTACTCCATATACTCTGGAATTTAATGAGGTCTGTAAAATTATCCGGGCTAATCTACCCATATTAAAGGCAGATCCCCTCCTTAAGGATATATTGGACGAGGGAGTACGGCTAGTCAGTCGTAAGTCTCCAAGCTTGTCCAGTACATTGTCCCCCAGCTTCTTTCAAACATCTAGGGTAGATAATGAGACATGGTTAGCTACCAAGGGATTTTTCCCATGCGGTGGTCCACGCTGCGGCCTCTGTAGATTTGTAGACAAGGGCAATAGCTTCATCTCTACCACTAATGGTAAGAGTTTTCCAATCAAAGCCCTACTTAATTGTAATTCGAAAATGGTGGTATACCTCATAACATGTGCACTCTGTGAAAAGCAATATGTAGGCTGCACTAAGCGTAAATTGAAGACACGCATTACCGAACATCTTTATGGCGTGGGTAGACCAGAAATGATAAAAAACTCAAATGTGGCAAAACATTTTAATCTGATACATCCTGATAATAATGCTATGATTAAAGTTAATGCTTTAGAGAGGGTGCACATAGGGCCCAGGGGGGGTGATATTTATAAGAAGTTGCTTATGAGAGAGGCATATTGGATTTTTACCCTTAACACACGTTTTCCCCGAGGCCTTAATCACAGATGGGATTTATCCTTTATTACAGATTAATTAGAATGTTTAGATTAACCAATTTTAATAAGGACAATCCATGTTATATTGTCGGTTGTTGACATCATATACCGGGATATAGATATATATATGCACATATTTTTAATTTTCATGTTATTATATTTGCTGGTTACTAATTAATTCCTTTTCTCTTCCCAGTGTATTACTTTTTTTTGTTTATTATCAATCGATATATAGACATATATTTCTGTAGGAGTATCCCTGTTGTATATCTCGTTGGAGTTCATTTCATTATTATTATATATGGATCATGTTTTTTCTTTGATGCATTTTAGAGATGAATTATGTAATGATTTCTATATAGACATATGTATGAGATATGGATTTGTGCTAGGATTATTACAATATTAATTAATAATTATTTAATGTGGCTTTTTTCTATGTGATGGATTTCCTCAGCTGCCTGCTCTTTGTTATCTCAAATTCAAAAGAAACAAAAGGGGGGTGGCAGCCGCTCAGATCATTTTATAACTAACCAGGGAGGTGCACATTTGAGTGCTGTGGCCCCTTTAAGACTTTTGTATTCTAATTGCCCTGCTAATGTGCACCTCCCTGGTCAGTTATAAAATGATCTGAGCGGCTGCCACCCCCCTTTTGTTTCTTTTGAATTTGTGCAAGCACATGGAGTGTGGGGTCTAGGCTGTATTGCAAGGTCTTTGACCCTTCCACCCCATGGCTTGCACTTGAGGTTTAGGGCAACCTCAGGTAAGCCTGCTCCCAATTTATCTATTGCATTGTATGTCCCAAATGGGGCTCTTAGAGACTAGAATTAGTACTAGAGTTAGGACAGCACCTCACAGGGGCACCTTGGCGCTGGTGGTGCAGCTTAAGCATACTTCTGCAGATGTGTGTGACCGAGCCCCCTGTTTTTAACCTAGTTTAGAGACAGATTGTAGGCTGGTCAGCAAGCTAACTGGTTTGAGTGCTGTGGCCCCTTTAAGACTTTTGTGCTCTTTGTTATCTGTCAGCGCGATTATTTTCCTCTCCGCTGTCGCACTCCGGCATTCTGGTTGCTGAGCAACCTTCGCTTTGATGACGGGTCCCCTTCATTGTGATTGGTCCTTGTTTTCCTGCTTGTGATTGGTTTGACTGCACGCTGCATTGCGCATGACGTCACTTTGCCACGACAGCGGCAGCGGCATCAGGGAAACTCGCGCTCACAGGCGGCTGATGGCGGGGGGTAAGTCCACTATATTTTATAAAGGTACACTTACTTATGTCACAGGTTATCTATGATTAAGGACCGTGTTTGTGTGTCCGAAACACGTTAGTGAACGTGGCGTAATTTCATATGCCGGGGTCCTTTACTGCTTTTATGCTGCTGTGGATACTTTGAAGACGTTGTTTTTACTGGATTGAAATAAAGCTTCAAGATTTTAGGAGTGCGGATCCTTTTTCCTTCCTTTTGCCTGTTGTGTATGGGGCAGGGACAGCCCCAGATCCTGCACCCAAATTTCCAGTGTGCCTTTGCATCGTTCTCTTGTTACATTGCTCCTGTAAGCTTCCCTTACTGCTGGGGTGACACACTGTAACAAACCTCCTCCTGTAAGCTTCCCTTACTGCTGGGGTGACACACTGTAACAAACCTCCTTCTTTAAGCTTCCCTTACTGCTGGGGTAACACACTGTAACAAACCTCCTCCTGTAAGCTTCCCTTACTGCTGGGGTGACACACTGTAACAAACCTCCTCCTGTAAGCTTCCCTTACTGCTGGGGTGACACAATGTAACAAACCTCCTCCTGTAAGCTTCCCTTACTGCTGGGGTGACACACTGTAACAAACCTCCTCCTGTAAGCTTCCCTTACTGCTGGGGTGACACACTGTAACAAACCTCCTCCTGTAAGCTTCCCTGACTGCTGGGGCAACACACTGTAACAAACCTCCTCCTGTAAGCTTCCCTTACTGCTGGGGTGACACACTGTAACAAACCTCCTCCTGTAAGCTTCCCTTACTGCTGGGGTGACACACTGTAACAAACCTCCTCCTGTAAGCTTCCCTGACTGCTGGGGCAACACACTGTAACAAACCTCCTCCTGTAAGCTTCCCTTACTGCTGGGGTGACACACTGTAACAAACCTCCTCCTGTAAGCTTCCCTTACTGCTGGGGTGACACACTGTAACAAACCTCCTCCTGTAAGCTTCCCTTACTGCTGGGGCAACACACTGTAACAAACCTCCTCCTGTAAGCTTCCCTTACTGCTGGGGTGACACACTGTAACAAACCTCCTCCTGTAAGCTTCCCTTACTGCTGGGGCAACACACTGTAACAAACCTCCTCCTGTAAGCTTCCCTGACTGCTGGGGTGACACACTGTAACAAACCTCCTCCTGTAAGCTTCCCTGACTGCTGGGGTGACACACTGTAACAAACCTCCTCCTGTAAGCTTCCCTTACTGCTGGGGTGACACACTGTAACAAACCTCCTCCTGTAAGCTTCCCTGACTGCTGGGGTGACACAATGTAACAAACCTCCTCCTTTAAGCTGCCCTTACTGCTGGGGTGACACACTGTAACAAACCTCCTCCTGTAAGCTTCCCTGACTGCTGGGGTGACACAATGTAACAAACCTCCTCCTTTAAGCTGCCCTTACTGCTGGGGTGACACACTGTAACAAACCTCCTCCTGTAAGCTTCCCTGACTGCTGGGGTGACACAATGTAACAAACCTCCTCCTGTAAGCTTCCCTTACTGCTGGGGTGACACACTGTAACAAACCTCCTCCTGTAAGCTTCCCTTACTGCTGGGGTGACACAATGTAACAAACCTCCTCCTGTAAGCTTCCCTTACTGCTGGGGTGACACACTGTAACAAACCTCCTCCTGTAAGCTTCCCTTTCTGCTGGGGTGACACACTGTAACAAACCTCCTCCTGTAAGCTTCCCTTACTGCTGGGGCAACACACTGTAACAAACCTCCTCCTGTAAGCTTCCCTTACTGCTGGGGTGACACAATGTAACAAACCTCCTCCTGTAAGCTTCCCTTACTGCTGGGGCAACACACTGTAACAAACCTCCTCCTGTAAGCTTCCCTTACTGCTGGGGTGACACACTGTAACAAACCTCCTCCTGTAAGCTTCCCTGACTGCTGGGGTGACACAATGTAACAAACCTCCTCCTGTAAGCTTCCCTTACTGCTGGGGCAACACACTGTAACAAACCTCCTCCTGTAAGCTTCCCTTACTGCTGGGGTGACACAATGTAACAAACCTCCTCCTGTAAGCTTCCCTTACTGCTGGGGCAACACACTGTAACAAACCTCCTCCTGTAAGCTTCCCTTACTGCTGGGGTGACACACTGTAACAAACCTCCTCCTGTAAGCTTCCCTTTCTGCTGGGGTGACACACTGTAACAAACCTCCTCCTGTAAGCTTCCCTTACTGCTGGGGCAACACACTGTAACAAACCTCCTCCTGTAAGCTTCCCTTACTGCTGGGGTGACACAATGTAACAAACCTCCTCCTGTAAGCTTCCCTTACTGCTGGGGCAACACACTGTAACAAACCTCCTCCTGTAAGCTTCCCTTACTGCTGGGGTGACACACTGTAACAAACCTCCTCCTGTAAGCTTCCCTGACTGCTGGGGTGACACACTGTAACAAACCTCCTCCTGTAAGCTTCCCTGACTGCTGGGGTGACACACTGTAACAAACCTCCTCCTGTAAGCTTCCCTTACTGCTGGGGTGACACACTGTAACAAACCTCCTCCTGTAAGCTTCCCTTATTGCTGGGGTGACACAATGACACAAGAAGACATGTCTGACCACATCTCACACACACACACACACACACACACTGACAATTAGGGGTGGGGTCTATTTATTTTCCCCCTTGCCTATGCCATCTGTGGTTGTCATTAGGCAACGTGATTTTAAGGGGTGCAGAATTTTGTTCTTTTTTGTACAGTTTGGCTTGGGGTCCATGGCAATGTAGAGGAAAGAAGGTTTCCTTGTCTTGTCTCACTTTACGTAGAAGTTATATTGTGTTTGGAGTGTATTGTTGAGTGGCTGTGATAGTGGCGTAATAGTGCGACTTGGGCGCGTTATATGCACCCAGACATGCTTCCCCTGCTGTCCCAGTTGCATTCCAGCAGTGTTGGCATAATTTTCTGATGTTTCAGGGTGGACTTGGTGACCTCCAAGTGGTCGAATTGAGATTTCCAAGTGGCGAGCATTTTTTTTCCCATAGACTATAATGGGATTCGATAATCGGTCGAGTAGTCGAGTAACGCGGTCTATTCGAATCGAAATTCGAAATTTCGAATATTTCACTACTCGCTCATCTCTAGATAGCACCAATAACATTCTCACATAGAACATAAAGCCTGGGACAGTCAGCGGAGGTGGATATAAGTAGCCACAGACTTACTGAGCCCCTAAAGGCCTTTGACAGCAATTGGAGGAATGTGATTGCAGAAGCAGCAGTCTGATAGAGCCCCTAAAGGCCTTAGACAGCCTGTGCAAGATGTTGACCGTAGAAGCAGTTTCATTGATCCCCTAAAGTGCTTTTTTGGCCTGTGGAGGAATGTATCAGCGACAGAAGTCTCACTCAGTCTCAAAGGCCTGTGACAGCCAGCTGAGGGGGGTAGCAGCAGCATTCTCTTTGAGCCTCTAAAGGCCTGTTACAGACAGTGGTGGAGGGTAACATCAGTAAAAGTCTCTGTGAGAATCTTAGGCCCGTGAAAGCCAGAGTATAGTAACCGCAGCAGCAGCAGCAGCAGTCTCTCGTGCACCTAATAACCTGTGACAGCCAGTGGAGGAGGGTAACAGCAGTGGCAGTTTTATTGAGGCCTTTAAGCCTGTGAAAGCCAATAGAGGGTGGTAGTAGCAGCAGCAGTATCTTAGACTCCCCTAAAAGCATGTGGCAGCCAGTTGAGAAAGATAGCAGCACCGGTCTCCTTGTGCCCCTAAAGGCCTCTGGTAGCCAGTGGAGGACGGTGAAAGCAGTAGCAGTTTCTTTGAGCCCCTTAGACGTGTGAAAGCCAATGGAGGGTGGTAGTGAGTCCCTAAAGCTTTTGTCAGCCAGTAGAGAGGGGTATCAGCAGCACCCCACTTGAGCCCAAAAGTGGAGGAAGGTAACAGTAGCAACAGCAGCATCAGAGTCCATGAGGCCTGTGACTGGCGCACATGCAGACTGTGTTTCACTGCCATGCTCAATGATCACTTCGTGTGAAGCAGACAAATGGATTGATCACCAATAGGAGCTCTTTTGGGCAAGATTGGACAAGATTGTAACAAATGGGGTCACACCGTCCAGGTTGGACTTTGGGATGGCCTGCACTGGTCAAACATTTGGGAGGGAGAGTTATGAGCTCCTGCTAAAGCTGAGCTCACCCCGTCACCTGAGACGACCCTTTTACATTTGCCGTGGCCAGAATAGGGGCTGAGTGTCTCACATAACTTTTATCAGATTTTGGCCTATACCATCAGCTCAGAAATAATTTACCAAAACTCATCTTATGCTACCAGCCCAGCATACTCCTTACAAGACCATGGAAAACTACAGCTCTTTCCAGAATTACATGCCACAGGAACCGAGACTTGACTCACAAGATACAATTGGGGACATCAGCGACAAGACAATATGTAGGATAGGGTTATTGTTGGTTTCAGTGGCGTAGACTAGATAATGAAATCTACACAAAGGTTTCCAATGAGGAATGGAGCAGGGCTGGTAATGTTATTATAGATAAATTGAGAAACAATAGTGAACAAATAAGTTCCAGAGGTGAACAGACCAGAATAGAACAATGCTAATGAGATATAGTGTGAATGGGATCCGACATAACAATGGGATAAGCAATTCAGGACGTACATTTGTTGTTAAAGTTGCTGTGTATGATATTATTACAAAATCAGATGAAAAACTTCTCTGGCACATGCCTCTACTACAAAGCACAGCACATAGTTCTAGCAGGGAAGCTTGCCCCACGGTCTATTCTGAGGGATGCCCCCACTGGTTGTTCTTAGGGTCGCCCCCACTGGCTGTCAGCTGTATTGAAGGATGCCCCCACTGGCTGCTCTGAGGGATGCCCCGACTGGCTGTAATGTGGGATGCCCCCACTGGCTGTAATAAGGGATGCCCCCACTGGCTGATCTGAGGGATGCCCCCACTGGCTTTACTGAGGGATGCACTCACTGGCTGCACTGAGGGATGCCCCAACTGGCTGTAAGCCTTACTGAGGGATGCCCCTCTGGCTGTATTGAGGGATGCCCAACTGGCTGTAAGCTGTAATGAGGAATGCCCCCAATGACTCTGCTGAGGGATGCCCCCACTGGCTGTAAGCTATACTGAGGGATGCCCCCAATGGCTGTCAGCTATACTGAGGGATGCCCCCACTGGCTGTAAGCTGTACTGAGGGATGCCCCACTGGCTTTAAGCTGCACTGAGGGGTGCCCCACTGGCTGTAATCTGCAATGAGAGATGACCCCAATGGCTATAAGCTATACTGAGGGATGCCCCCCATTGGCTGTACTGAGGGATGCCCCCTACTGGCTGTATCGAGGGATGCCCCCATCGCTGTAAGCTGTAATGGGGATTCCCCCACTGGCTGTAATGAGGGATGCCCCCACCTGCTGTTCTGAAAGATACCCCCACTGGCTGTACTGAGGGAAGCCCCCACTTGCCGTTCTGATGGATGCACCCACTGACTGTACTGAGGGATGCCCCCACATGCTATAATGAGGGATGCCCCCACTTGCCGTTCTGATGGATGCACCCACTGGCTGTACTGAGGGATGCCCCAACTGGCTGTATGCTATACTGAGGGATGCCCCCACTGGCTGTATGCTATACTGAGGTATGCCCCCACTGGCTGTAATGAGGGATGCCCCCACTTGCTGTTGTACTTAGGGATGCCCCAACTGGCTGTTCTGAGGGATGCCCCCACTGGCTGTTCTGAGGGATGCCCCCACAGGCTGTTCTGAGGGATGCCCCCACAGGCTGTTCTGAGGGATGCCCCCACTGGCTGTAATGAGGGATGCCCCCACTTGCTGTTGTACTTAGGGATGCCCCAACTGGCTGTTCTGAGGGATGCCCCCACTGGCTGTTCTGAGGGATGCCCCCACTGGCTGTTCTGAGGGATGCCCCCACTGGCTGTTCTGAGGGATGCCCCCACTGGCTGTACTGAGGGATGCCCCCACTGGCTGTACTGAGGGATGCCCCCACTGGCTGTACTGAGGGATGCCCCCACTGACTGTACTGAGGGATCCCCCTGTAAGGAGGGATGCCCCAACTGGCTGTATGCCTTACTGAGGGATGCCCCCTCTGGCTGTATTGAGGGATGCCCAACTGTCTGTAAGCTGTACTGAGGGATGCCCCACTGTCTGTAAGCTGTACTGAGGGATGCCCCCACCTGCTGTTCTGAGGGATGTCCCCCACTGGCTGTACTGAGGGAAGCCCCCACTGGCTGTTCTGAGGGATGTCCCCGCTGGCTGTACTGAGGGAAGCCCCCACTGGCTGTTCTGAGGGATGTCCCCCACTGGCTGTACTGAGGGATCCCCCTGTAAGGAGGGATGCCCCACCTGGCTGTATGCCTTACTGAGGGATGCCCCCTCCAGTTGTATTGAGGGATGCCCAACTGGCTGTAGGCTGTAATGAGGAATGCCCCCACTGGCTGTAATGAGGGATGCCCCCACTAGCTGTTGTACTGAGGGATGCCCAACTGGCTGTCAGCTGTATTGAGGGATGCCCCCAATGGCTCTGCTGAGGGATGCCCCCACTAGCTGTAATAAGGGATGCCCCCACTGGCTATAAACTGTAAGGAGGGATGCCCCACTGGCTGTAAGCTGTCATTAGGGATGCCCGACAAACTGTAAGCCATACTGAGGGATGCTCTCACTGGCTTTGCTGAGGGATGCCCCCACTGGCTGTACTAAGGGATGCCCCCACTGGTTGTAAGCTGTAATGAGGGATGACCCCACTGACTATAAGCTGTAATGAGCGACGCCCCCACTTTCTGTTCTGAGGGATGCCCCCATTGATTGTTCTGAGGGATTCCCCTACTGGCTATAAGCTGTAATGAGGGATGCCCCCACTGGCTGTTCTGAGGGATGCTCTCACTGGCTGTTCTGAGGGATGACCCCACTGGCTGTTCTGAGGGATGCCTCTAATGGTTCTACTGAGGGATGCACCCGCTGGCTGTAAGCTTTAATCAGGGATGCCCCCACGGACTGTACTAAGGGATGTCCCCACTGGCTTTACACTTACCTACCTACCTAACCACTCAACTTCCTAGCTACTTGCCTATTCACCCACCTATCTATCTGCCTATCAACTCATTCACCTACCTACCTGCCCACTTACCTAACTAGCCAGTGTATAAAGGGAGGTTGACTTAATTTTGGCAGGTGGGGTCTACACAGATGCCTAGTACTAGGGAAAGTGGTTTTATAACAAAGCCCCAGCATGCCTCCTCCATCGCAGTGAATGCAGTGGGCATGCCAGCATCACTGCGACTGATGGCAGGGGGAGGACGCCCATTGCGGAGGCTGTCTGGTGAATGGTGATACATTGTGGATGGCACAGGGGACTTACGATATGATATATCAGTAAGTGTGTGAGTGCCACACTGCCACCAGTCAGCTTCTGGGGGACGCGGGGTGAACATCGATTTTGCTAAATGACTTGGCTGGACTATTCACTTAAGGGGGGGGAAATGTATCCGGAGCCTCCACCAAGCTTAATCCAGAACCTGAATCCATACCATAACAAAAACACTCCTACCATGGCTTTGACCCCACTGCTGGCTTGAAAGACACATCAGCTGTGACTATACCATCTGCTTAGAGGAGAGATTCAGGCCACAGCTCTTTAGACCAATGCTGAGTGTTCAACTTAATCCCAGCTGAGTCCTTAAAGGAGCCACAGCACCCTGATCTTGGTCCACACACATCTGCAGAAGTATGCTAAAGCTGCACCACCAAATGACAAGGTGCCTCTGTGTAGTGCAGCCCTAACTCTAATCCATGACAGCCCCCATGGCAATGCAATGGATAAATTGGGAGCAGCTTACCTGAGGTTTCCACATAACCTCAAGTGCAGCACATGGGGAGGAAGGGTCAAAAGCCTCCCAGTACTGCTTGCTGAAGCTGTACCTGCCATGTTTCCCCTGCTGAGCCCTTGATTGCTCTCCAATTCTGATATAAATACATGTTGCCAGGGAACACACAACCAGCTTAGGGGACAAGGGGTGGGGTGTAAACACCTCGTGGAACATAGTCTGGCTTTTGCTGTCTCGTTTTGCAGAGAAATGTGCTGTGAGAGGAAGAAAAAACAGAGAGGACACAATGACATCATGTATCACACTGCTGCCTCATTGACCTCATCTAGGAGAGATGCTGAGTGTAACTCCACATGACCAAACTGTTGTCTGTGAAGTGTCAAAAGACTCAGCTCTGCCTTCTCCAGCCACCTAAATATACAGCTGTCGATTTAATACATAATGTCTTCAGGGTAATGGTAAGGTAACCAAAGACAATGTGCCCACTTGCCTGATTAACATGGTGAACACCATGCCAATGGCTCAAAAGATTATTACCAAGAACAAGCAGACGCAAGGAGGGCTTTGCTCCAGTCAAGCCCACACCCACAGCCCAGCCCTGTGCTCACAGGGCATCTTGTACCAAGAGAAAGCACCTGTTTAAGTATTTTGTTTTAGCCTGCTTGTATCAGATTTGGTCAAGATGTGGCATCCTAAAGGCTGAATGTTACATGGAAAAGGTTACTGTATGAACAACACTGGGACCCCAATATCATGTCTGCACCAGGACCTGCTCTCATTTAGCACCTCTTCAAGGATCAAGGTGCAAATAATCCTGAGATGTCCCTCCAAAAGCACCTCTTCAAACCATAGAATAAAAGTAATGGATCAATTCACACCACACGCAACAAAAAGTTTCCACTTAAAAGTATATTTGTAAATAGCTCAGATACAGTACAGAATATTATCAAAAAGGATACAATGCAGATTCAATCTGTAGGCTATGCCCAGTCTCCGGGATCGTAGACCACCTCAAGTAAAAGCAAAAATAAGTGTACTAGGCTATATATCTAATATGCAGACTATATAAGTAAAAGATAGTTACCAAGGCCAATCCTATGAGGGGTCACTAAATCAGTCCTGAAGAGTGTTCCATAAGCATAGCTTAACAATACCAAGTCAAAGAAAACAAAGTGTGGATATACAGTTATACATATATTCAGATTCTGGTGAGAATCTGTAGAATAGTTAGGACATCATCCCAGAAGTACAAGACATTAAATGCAGCAAATGCATAGTATGTTTAAATCATGACACACACCATAGCATGATAAGGCAAAAAAAGCATATAAATGATTACCCACACAGAGTGAACCCTGATCTCAACACACGCCTACGTTTCGGGGCTTCCCGGCCCCTTTCTCAAGTTTAAGTATACTAGGACTCAGGATGGACTATAGTCTAGGTGTGTCAGAGACAGTCAGGTATAGTTGTGCACAACAAGGAAAGATTTGTCCAGAACGCAGATTATACCTTCTAGGTATGTAATGTTATTGCTGACATTATGTAGAGAGGATCAGGGGAGATGGTTGATTAACCCCAAGTACAAAGCAGTCCTGTCATCGGGGGTTAGGCAGAGTGTAGAGTCCTTAGTATATAAAAAAGGAAGGTTAAAGAGCATCTAAAAGACTGAAGCATAACCAACAGTTGCTATGAGTCCCCGTATGAGTAGTACATATCAGCGACAGTCTGCTACAGTTGCGCAGGTTAAGAAAAAAGCCAGTGGGGTGTTTTCCACTCCGGAAAATCGAATTAATTGTAAAGATGAAAGATGGAAAGAGCTAGATATGGAATTCAGAGGTGATCCATAGGTAGAAACTAGGACCAATGAAAAGTGTTTGACCTGAAAAAGATATATGCAAAACGGAGACTGTACCTTCTAGGTCTGTAATGTTATTAAAAGCATTATATAGAGATGATTGGGAGAAGATGGTTGGGATGCCAGCAGACCCTATGTATCCTGCCATCGGTAATGAGGCACAGAGTGGGGCCCTTATTACAAAAAGAGAAAATATATAGGAAACCAGAGTATACTTATCGGTTATTGTGGGTCCCTACATGAGGGTCCTAACTGGACAATTACTGTAGTAGTAATGAACAGGCGGTGTATATCAGTGATGGTCGGCTAAAATTGCGCAGATCAAAGAAAGAAAGATCCAAAGAGGTGTTTTACCTTATAGGCCTGATGTATATTTGATGATGTGATAGGGAGGTGAGGAGGGTCATCCATATGATGGGATGCAGATGTATTAAACAGATGTATTGGGTGACATGTTAGGAGAATATATTGGATCTTTATAAAAAAGGGAGCATAGTCCATTTCCTCATTTAGGCCCTTTGGTGTCACGGTCTGTAGAGTATTTGTTATTATTTGTATAGTGACACAAATGAACGATTTGGTAGGTAGACAAGCGCAGATAAAGAGGCTCAGAGGAGCAAAGAAGCCAGAGGAGTGGAGGCCGACTGCATGCAGAGGCAGCCATGAACAGAGGAGTCACAGCTCATGGCATCCCCTCCCCAGCCTGCACGATGGGGGACACGGAGTCCCGATCACACAGGCTATACCGGCACCTCCACAGCCCAGGCAGGTGGGACTGTTTTATTGTCACTGCTGAAACTCGCCAATAGAGGACAGAGATGAGGAGTTAGTATGAAGCAATTAGCGGCCCTTAAACTACAGCGTGTGAGGTTCAAGCCCCTGTCAGTGTGAGCTGCGGGGACACCCTGATGTGCTTTTACTTTGGGGTGACAAGCCGCTCTCGGGGTGTCTGTGACGGGAAGAGAGAGGCAGGGCGCCATTGCAGGCTGTTCTATCAGCCCAGTGAGCAGCCCCGGGTGACAGCGCGCTCACAGGTGGCTACAGGGCAGTAGAGGGACCCGGCGAGCTCCGGGGATAGGTTCAGCATCGCCACACGCCGGAGAAATCAGCGTTTTCCCTCCGCCAGAGAAACACAGATCGGCAACAAGGATTCTCCAGCTCCGGTAGCAGAGGCCGTGGGCGTGTCTTAATGTGCAGCCAATCGGTGTGCAGGATTGCGTTGCAGCCTTAGCCAATAGCGGCACAGAGCACGCTCTATATAAGCACTAATGAAGGCGGCGAGCAGGAATATTTGCCTGTTCATTTAGCAGCCATGTCCGAGCCTGAGTCTGCCCCAGCCGCCCCTCCCGCAGCGGAGACTCCCGCCAAGAAGAAGCGGCAGCAACCCAAGAAAGCTGGAGCCGCCAAGAAGAGCGGCAGCAAGTCCTCTGGGCCCAGCGTCTCCGAGCGCCTCCTGAAGGCCGTGTCCGCTTGCAAAGAGCGCAGCGGGGCCTCCCTGCCCGCCCTCAAGAAGGCTCTGTCCGCTGCAAACTACGATGTGGACAAGAACAACAGCCGCGTTAAGCTCGCTCTCAAGGCCTTGGTGACCAAAGGAAGCCTCGTCCAGGTCAAAGGCACCGGCGCCTCCGGCTCCTTCAAAATCAACAAGCAGCAGCTCAACCAAGCCGACAAGAAAAAGGCGACCAAGAAGAAGAGCCCGGCCAAGAAAGCCGCTTCCGCTGCCAAGTCTCCCAAAAAGCCCAAGAAAGCTCCCAGCGCAGCCAAGAGCCCCAAAAAGGCTCCAGCCAAGAAACCGGCAGCTGCCAAAAAGCCTAAAGCCGCCGCTGCAAAGCCCAAGAAGGTCGCCAAGAGCCCGGCTAAGAAAGCTGCCAAGCCCAAGGTGGCCAAGAGCCCGGCAAAGAAGGTGGCCAAGCCCAGGAAAGCTGCGCCCAAGAAGAAGTAATTGCTCCAGGTCGTCGCTACCCCCTGCTTAACACAAAGGCTCTTTTCAGAGCCACCAACTCCTCTCCAAAGAGCTGTAACCGATCGCCCGCCTGCCCTACCCTCGTTGCTGCAGGATCTGTGCTCACCAGGTCTGTGATAAACGGTGGGCACCCAGTCCCGGCACTCCTGTAGGCCAGATGTTTCCTATGACCCCTGGTTAAAGTGGTTGGGTGTGTGTGATTGGCGCTGAGGTGACCAGGCCCATAACATATATAGCGTGTGCCGGCTTTTATTGAAATCCCCAAAGTAGCGCGCATTGGCAATGTAAAGGGGGGAGGAGGGTCCCCGATACGGGAACTGTGGTCATTCCAACAGGGCATGTGATCAAAGTACACGGTGGAGCAACAGATTACAGTAACCGTTGCTTATGGACACAGTGCGGGCGGTAACAGATTGTGTCATCGGCCGTCTCTACCGGGCGCTACTGAAAGACACATTTTATTGAATCTAACTGCCTCTGTATGTTACCGAACAGTCTGTGCAATGGCGGCGCTGTGCCAGACCACGTCCTCCCGGCAGCGGGTGAGCGGGGGTCTTGTGGCAATGCAGCATGAAAGGAAGGAGAGTGGGGGACGGGAGTGCGGGCAATGTGCAGCTCTTTTGCAGGAGGATTTGGTGGCTCTTAAAAGAGCCTTTGTGGTTTATGTGGGAGAGGCTGGGGCGCAGGGTGTTTCCTTAGGCCCTCTCTCCGCGGATTCTGCGGGCGAGCTGGATGTCCTTGGGCATGATTGTGACCCTCTTGGCGTGGATGGCGCAGAGGTTGGTGTCCTCGAAGAGTCCGACGAGGTAGGCCTCGCTGGCCTCCTGCAGGGCCATGACGGCGGAGCTCTGGAAGCGCAGATCGGTCTTGAAGTCCTGGGCGATTTCTCGGACGAGACGCTGGAAAGGCAGCTTGCGGATGAGCAGCTCGGTGGACTTCTGGTAGCGTCGGATCTCTCGCAGAGCGACGGTGCCGGGCCGGTAGCGGTGAGGCTTCTTGACTCCGCCAGTGGCCGGGGCGCTCTTCCTGGCCGCCTTGGTGGCCAGCTGCTTGCGGGGAGCTTTGCCGCCGGTGGACTTGCGAGCGGTCTGCTTGGTTCGGGCCATCGCACTGACTGAGCTTCTCTCACTACGGGAACGAAATGAATGAATGCTTATGGCGGGCGGCTCTCTCTTTTATACCCACGCCGCCTAACGGCTGTGCCAGACACGCCCCTTGTTTTCATTGGATAGTTCAAAACGCCCGCCAAAAACCATGGACGATGTTAACAGTAAAGAAAACGATTAGAGCTTAAATGGGAAAAGCGACCCGCTTAGTTCTAGCCAAAACCGCTGTCCTTTCTAGAGTTAAACCAACTTTAAAAACTCTGGAAACTCAGCCTGGAAGCAGCGCGCACTGACTTGAAGCTCCCTCTAATTTCCAGCAGGTGGCGCCGCGCAGACAGTTTTCATTGTAAGGATTTAGAACGCTTTGTTACATTGTATCGCTTCTCTTTCACTGAAGCATTTGTTACAAATCATAGGCCCTGATCAGCCTTCACTTCGCTACTTGGTGTTACTATATTTCCAATTCATAAAAGTATTCTGTATCTTAACAAACGTCAATCATCACAGTCGCTGTTTCAGAAGGCAATGAGCTGCGGCACCAGCTTTTCAGGGTTCCTAAAATTGTTTTATACATCTATTATACACGCTGACTCGTAGGTTCCTATTTTTTAATAATAAATATTCCCAAATAGCCTTCCACCACAAGGTATTACATGCTAAAGTAAACGGTGGGGAAAAAACATGATTCTCACCAACCACCGCAGCCCATCAATCCAGGTCATAGTGTCATTCATCAGATTTGCCCATTGACAGAGTTCCAACCAGAGAATGAAACAATGATGTAACCCGCATCTCCAGCCTGTGTGTGTGTGTTTCTTTATTTTGCGGGGTCGTGGTGTGAGCCTAAGTGCACTTACTTCATTTCAAGCTGTTGGGAAATGTCTGAAGTTCGGAGCCTGGATCTTTTGAATGGAAACAATAGATTTGATGTGGAGGGTGCAATCATTTTCTATTTTAGCAGCCTTTAGATGCCCCTAAGCAAGTAGGTGAGGTACTTAAACGTGAGGGCTGGGACATGTTCCAGAATACTGTAGCTGGCATTGTGATTAACTAGGACAATAATAATAATAATAATAATAATAATAATAATAAATGCAGACGACTAGAATCCGGATGAAGCACCTGCCAAAAGAGAAGGCACGATGCTGTGTCAGAACTGGAAAGCCTCTGGCGAGGAGAACACAGGTTTGGGCCTCAAACGGTTCATGAGACTCATTGAAGAACAGAAAGAGAGTTGCTATGGCTAAAGGGAGAAAATGGCGCTAATAGAGCTGAGATCGGGGAAGAGAATGACAGGAAATAAAACAGGAGAAAGGAAACGGATCTGACATGACACGGGGTCACTTGTCAGTGTATTGGTGATTACAAAGAAAATCCACAGACATTCAAATCCCATAACTGCGCAACGTTAGGATTAAATAAAATCTCTTCATGGGCAGGATCGCGGCACAAATTTGTGGGGCTTTGACCTACATTTTTTCTAGCAAATTTCCCTCACACATCAGGGCCTTTCTACTTGTACATATGCAGCGATAGCTCTGATTAAAGCAGTTTAGCTCTCGGTGCCGAGCCCAGTAAGTTATTTATCTCATTTAACTGTTAGATTTCACCTTTCTTAGCAAAGACTGGAAAAGTGGATAGTTTTATTTGGCTCCTACAGCCCATGTAATGATGACCATTTCTGAGCCTTATTCTCCTAAGCAGTGCTAAGACTATATCGGGAACCCGGGCTCTGTTGCTGCTCATATCCATGGCGAGATTTCCTGGCTCAGCCTGTGCACATCTTCTACCAACACAATCATATAGAAATATATTGGTTTGCATGTTTCCCCCATATCCCGTGTATCCTTTTACTTTCTCTTCTGTCTGCTTTAATTCTATATGTTTAGCTTTTCTTTCTAATTTGATTCTGTCATGTCTTGTTGAAAGACTTCTCATTGTATTTTTACACTTTTCCTCAATCTCGGTTCTTACTTTCCTTCCTTCCGTTTCTTTTTAAAATGATCATTTTATCTTTCCCACCTTCCTTCAAACTATCTCTCACAATTTCATCCCAACTGATTTTTACTTTCTGTCCATCTCTCTCTCCGTTTAACATCCCTTCCTCGTTTCATTGCTCTCTCTCTCTCTCTCTTTATATATTGCTCCCGTTTTTTCTTCAACCTTCCTTTAATTGCTTTCTTTTTTGTCACATTCTCTGTACACCGTATTTCCATTTGTAGCTGGTTATGACACATTTTCATTTTCTCTTTTCAGATGTTTCATTACATTTCTCTTCTTCCCACTGCTTAATCCTTCATTTTCTATATATGCTCCTTCCATCTCTCTTCTCATTTGGGTTGATCCAGCAACATATTTTTTTCAAAACCGTCTCTTTAATTTCTGGTGATGTGTTAAGCAGGTCCTCGGTGTATTCCTACCACTGAAGACCTGCAAGTAGATCGGCATCGCCGAGTGTATGGGGTGATCTGAGAGCATAACACAACCATAAATAGAGACATCATTACAAGGGCTGGCCGGGCATTAGACAGACAATGATCAGCCATCACCGATACAGAATTTCGGCGGGCAATTTCAAATATCACGTGATGGGTGACGTCTATCAAGAGCGGGGACTGAATTGCGGCTATGATTTCGGGTGCAAATTAACAGCCAGTTTCATTAGCGAAGTCTATAGTTATGATAGGTATTTGGAAACGGTCGAGAGAACATGTTCCATCAAGTCTGCATTATGTCTAAGTAGGCACCAGCCAAAAACACAAGCTGCAAAAAAAAAAAAATCAGTGGCCGGCGATTTATATAAAATCGCTCATACAAGGTGACAAAATAAAAAGTACATATGGTATTTATTTTGAAGCAGAGGAAATATATATGGTGATCGCTTCCAATGAAAATCCTATATTGGGATTGCAGCCATAGGTGGCCGATTTATCAAGCTAAATGGTGATTATCTGCGGCGTGCGCCTGGAAAAAGGCGGGAACAGAAAGCCAAGCGTTGTGAATTACGGCGGGCATTGTAAAACTAGCCACGTGACGTCACTACGAGCTATACACAGACGGACAACAATGGCGGTTATGGTACAAGCCCTAAAAACGGCTCGTCTCAGCAACCGAGGAGCGGGGGATATTTTTACGTTTAAACGTGTTTCATGGAGAACGTGTCGTTATGTGTGTCAGGAATTTGGCGATAGTTTAGTAGCTCTTTGTGGAGAAAGTGGGTGGCTCTGAAAAGAGCCTTTGTGTTGTGCAGTGGGGGTGAGGTGAGTTTATTTGCCCTTGGCAGGCTTGGCGTGGCTCTCGGTCTTCTTGGGCAGCAGCACGGCCTGGATGTTGGGCAGGACGCCGCCCTGGGCGATAGTGACCCCACCGAGCAGCTTGTTGAGCTCCTCGTCGTTGCGCACTGCCAGCTGCAAGTGTCGGGGGATGATGCGGGTCTTCTTGTTGTCCCGGGCAGCGTTGCCGGCCAGCTCGAGAATCTCAGCAGTCAGGTACTCGAGCACGGCAGCCAGGTAGACGGGAGCTCCGGCGCCCACCCGCTCGGCATAGTTGCCCTTCCTGAGCAGACGGTGGACACGGCCAACGGGGAACTGGAGACCGGCCCGGGAGGA
This sequence comes from Gastrophryne carolinensis, assembly GCA_027917425.1. Taxonomy (NCBI): domain Eukaryota; kingdom Metazoa; phylum Chordata; class Amphibia; order Anura; family Microhylidae; genus Gastrophryne; species Gastrophryne carolinensis. The sequence goes on from CM051235.1 coordinate 628,657,422, forward strand.
GCGGGTCTTGGCCTTAGCACGAGCCTTGCCACCTTGCTTGCCGCGTCCAGACATGTTGAAAGTGAAATAAAGATCCGCGCTCACTCAATGCGAGAATGACTCTGACAAGCCGCCCCTTCCCATTTCTACCTTTGCAATAGGAGGCGTGAGCTGCTGCCATTGGACGCTCCACAGCCCAGCCATAGGCGTGTGGATTTCTGAAATGCACCAATCAGAGGAGAATGGGAGGAGCAAAGTGACATCACTGCTGTGGGCGTTAGTTTTCCCCCCCAATAATACTTTGAGCTACCAGGAATACTCGTTAGCATAAGGGGCCTATAAGAGCAGCAGCAGAGGGCTGGGCGAGCACATTGTCTCCGAGCAATAGACGAGTGTTAGCTGCAGTCATGCCTGAGCCAGCCAAGTCCGCCCCAGCACCCAAGAAGGGCTCCAAGAAAGCGGTGAGCAAGAGCCAGAAGAAAGATGGCAAGAAGCGTAGGAAGACCAGGAAGGAGAGCTACTCCATCTACGTCTACAAGGTGCTCAAGCAGGTCCACCCTGACACCGGCATCTCCTCCAAGGCCATGAGCATCATGAACTCCTTCGTCAATGACATCTTCGAGCGCATCGCCAGCGAGGCTTCCCGCCTGGCTCACTACAACAAGCGCTCCACCATCAGCTCCCGGGAGATCCAGACCGCCGTCCGCCTGCTGCTGCCTGGTGAGCTGGCTAAGCACGCCGTCTCCGAGGGCACCAAGGCCGTCACCAAGTACACCAGCGCCAAGTAACCGCTCTCTCCTATTCCTATAAAACTAAAGGCTCTTTTAAGAGCCACCCACAGTTTCCCAGCAGAGCTACGTTATGCCTTTGTATGTTCATACGTATAGATGATTACATGTAGTACAAAACTCCCAAACAACTGGATACGCACCACCTCCAGGATATTAAAGTAGGTGCCAGCCTAAGGGTCTCACTATACCACTACGCGTGGGTTTCCAGGGCTAACCCACAACTGTCCTCAACAAAGGCTGCACACTACTGATCCATAAATATAATTTATTCAGAAAAGGATTTCATCAAATATGACATACATCAGAATGAAACACATAATACTAGACATAAAATCAGATAAGTGATAACACAAAAACCAAGTGGGGAGAACTCCAGGACTAACCAATTAATGTTATACACCAATGATAATTTTAATCATGCTGGATTTAAGAACATATACTGACCGACGCTTGAGATCAAAGTGCATGGATCCTATATTCATATATATCCAGTCCTCTATCTCAAATCTCTCGTGCCCCCTTTACAACTATCAACAGTATCCAGTGCACGAAGGAAGGGCGCTATGGCGTCTCCAAAAGCGAATATAGAGCTCTTTGTAGGAAGTAGTGGGTGGCCCTTAAAAGGACCGTTGGTTTGCCGCTATGGGGTAAGAAGGAGCGGGCGGGTTTAGCCTCCGAAGCCGTAGAGAGTGCGTCCCTGTCGCTTGAGAGCATAGACGACATCCATGGCGGTGACGGTCTTGCGCTTGGCGTGCTCGGTGTAGGTGACAGCGTCGCGGATCACGTTCTCCAGGAAGACCTTGAGCACCCCGCGGGTCTCCTCGTAGATGAGGCCGGAGATGCGCTTGACACCCCCTCTCCGAGCCAGGCGGCGGATGGCGGGCTTGGTGATGCCCTGGATGTTATCACGCAGCACCTTCCTGTGCCTCTTGGCGCCTCCTTTCCCCAGGCCCTTCCCGCCTTTGCCTCTTCCAGACATCTCGAATTCAGCTGCTGCTTTCTCTCACTCAGACGACTACTCCCAACCGCTCTCCAGCCCCTCCTTATATACAGCCGGAGCGGACCTGATGGGAGACTGCACAGAAATGGGCGGGGCTTCCGCGATCGTTGTGCCTTGTGCAGGAACAAAGCCATGCGCGGCCCTCGGGCTCCTAGCGCACATTTACACCGACAGTCTGAGCACTGCTCAAGTCCACACAGCTCTGAAAGTGATCTCCACCCGCATTGCGGTCCCTTCATTAGAACCTGCGCCGAACAACACACATTTGGGATGGAAGGAGATAACAATAACGAGAGCTAAGGGGAAGACGTAGTAATATGTGTGTTTCGCTCATGCAGTTACAGCATTGAATATTACAAGAGGGGAAATACCCGGCATTTCAAACGCCATAGAAACGGTGACTACGGCATCGTGGTGGGTTTTCTTATGCGCCAATCACTTTTTGGGCGGGAAATTTGAAATTACATTTCTTCCAATCGTGGGCGAGTAGGGAAAGCCTTTCCCAGCATCCTTTGCGGCGTGCTCTCCCGGCCTTAGCCACCAGGCGGCGCTGTTGCAGCACTATCTGTTCCAGTCTTCCTTCTGCTCAATGCGGCCGCTGACTGTTAAGAAGAAGCTTCCGGGGAAACGGACACAAGTGAATTGGCGGCCACTACACCCCAAAACATTGGGCCCCTCACAGCACTAAACACGCACATCTGACCCCGAAAAGCACAAACTATTATTATGTCATATTATCATGTGTTTTATTTCCATGACACGCAGGAGGAAAGCACCAAGTGCTTAAAGGACAAAGCCACATCCTATACAGTGGCATTGAAGCCTCCCACCAATGTCAGGATCATACACCTGTAGCGAGGAGACTTCTCTATGGCCACAAACATGGAGCAAAGCGACTCCCTAGACCAGCTGTCCCCACATCTATGGGACTGATCGAGGCCTCCCTCATAATACACTGTACTGACCCCATAACCCTCCATATATTCCTATAGAGAGGCCACTAGGGGGAGGTGACACCATAACCCTCCATATATTCCTATAGAGAGGCCACTAGGGGGAAGTGACCCATAACCCTCCATATATTCCTATAGAGAGGCCACTAGGGGGAGGAGAAACCATAACCCTCCATATATTCCTATAGAGAGGCCACTAGGGGGAGGTGACACCATAACCCTCCATATATTCCTATAGAGAGGCCACTAGGGGGAAGTGACCCATAACCCTCCATATATTCCTATAGAGAGGCCACTAGGGGGAGGAGAAACCATAACCCTCCATATATTCCTATAGAGAGGCCACTAGGGGGAGGTGACACCATAACCCTCCATATATTCCTATAGAGAGGCCACTAGGGGGAAGTGACCCCATAACCCTCCATATATTCCTATAGAGAGACCACTAGGGGGAAGTGACCCCATAACCCTCCATATATTCCTATAGAGAGGCCACTAGGGGGAGGTGACACCATAACCCTCCATATATTCCTATAGAGAGGCCACTAGGGGGAGGTGACACCATAACCCTCCATATATTCCTATAGAGAGGCCACTAGGGGGAAGTGACCCCATAACCCTCCATATATTCCTATAGAGAGGCCACTAGGGGGAGGTGACACCATAACCCTCCATATATTTCTATAGAGAGGCCACTAGGGGGAGGTGACACCATAACCCTCCATATATTCCTATAGAGAGGCCACTAGGGGGAAGTGACCCATAACCCTCCATATATTCCTATAGAGAGGCCACTAGGAGGAAGTGACCCCATAACCCTCCATATATTCCTATAGAGAGGCCACTAGGGGGAAGTGACCCCATAACCCTCCATATATTCCTATAGAGAGGCCACTAGGGGGAAGTGACCCCCTAACCCTCCATATATTCCTATAGAGAGGCCACTAGGGGGAAGTGACCCATAACCCTCCATATATTCCTATAGAGAGGCCACTAGGGGGAAGTGACACCATAACCCTCCATATATTCCTATAGACAGGCCACTAGGGGGAAGTGACCCATAACCCTCCATATATTCCTATAGAGAGGCCACTAGGAGGAAGTGACCCCATAACCCTCCATATATTCCTATAGAGAGGCCACTAGGGGGAAGTGACCCCATAACCCTCCATATAATCCTATAGAGAGGCCACTAGGGGGAAGTGACCCCATAACCCTCCATATATTCCTATAGAGAGGCCACTAGGGGGAAGTGACCCCATAACCCTCCATATATTCCTATAGAGAGGCCACTAGGGGGAAGTGACCCATAACCCTCCATATATTCCTATAGAGAGGCCACTAGGGGGCGGTGACACCATAACCCTCCATATATTCCTATAGACAGGCCACTAGGGGGAAGTGACCCATAACCCTCCATATATTCCTATAGAGAGGCCACTAGGAGGAAGTGACCCCATAACCCTCCATATATTCCTATAGAGAGGCCACTAGGGGGAAGTGACCCCATAACCCTCCATATATTCCTATAGAGAGGCCACTAGGGGGAAGTGACCCATAACCCTCCATATATTCCTATAGAGAGGCCACTAGGGGGAGGTGACCCATAACCCTCCATATATTCCTATAGAGAGGCCACTAGGGGGAAGTGACCCATAACCCTACATATATTCCTATAGAGAGGCCACTAGGGGGAAGTGACACCATAACCCTCCATATATTTCTATAGAGAGGCCACTAGGGGGAAGTGACACCATAACCCTCCATATATTCCTATAGAGAGGCCACTAGGGGGAAGTGACCCATAACCCTCCATATATTCCTATAGAGAGGCCACTAGGGGGAGGTGACACCATAACCCTCCATATATTCCTATAGAGAGGCCACTAGGGGAAAGTGACCCATAACCCTCCATATATTCCTATAGAGAGGCCACTAGGGGGAGGTGACATCATAACCCTCCATATATTCCTATAGAGAGGCCACTAGGGGAAAGTGACCCATAACCCTCCATATATTCCTATAGAGAGGCCACTAGGGGGAAGTGACACCATAACCCTCCATATATTCCTATAGAGAGGCCACTAGGGGGAGGTGACATCATAACCCTCCATATATTCCTATAGAGAGGCCACTAGGGGGAGGTGACACCATAACCCTCCATATATTCCTATAGAGAGGCCACTAGGGGGAGGAGAAACCATAACCCTCCATATATTCCTATAGAGAGGCCACTAGGGGGAGGTGACACCATAACCCTCCATATATTCCTATAGAGAGGCCACTAGGGGGAGGTGACACCATAACCCTCCATATATTCCTATAGAGAGGCCACTAGGGGGAGGTGACACCATAACCCTCCATATATTTCTATAGAGAGGCCACTAGGGGGAGGTGACACCATAACCCTCCATATATTCCTATAGAGAGGCCACTAGGGGGAAGTGACCCATAACCCTCCATATATTCCTATAGAGAGGCCACTAGGAGGAAGTGACCCCATAACCCTCCATATATTCCTATAGAGAGGCCACTAGGGGGAAGTGACCCATAACCCTCCATATATTCCTATAGAGAGGCCACTAGGGGGAAGTGACACCATAACCCTCCATATATTCCTATAGACAGGCCACTAGGGGGAAGTGACCCATAACCCTCCATATATTCCTATAGAGAGGCCACTAGGAGGAAGTGACCCCATAACCCTCCATATATTCCTATAGAGAGGCCACTAGGGGGAAGTGACCCCATAACCCTCCATATATTCCTATAGAGAGGCCACTAGGGGGAAGTGACACCATAACCCTCCATATATTCCTATAGACAGGCCACTAGGGGGAAGTGACCCATAACCCTCCATATATTCCTATAGAGAGGCCACTAGGAGGAAGTGACCCCATAACCCTCCATATATTCCTATAGAGAGGCCACTAGGGGGAAGTGACCCCATAACCCTCCATATATTCCTATAGAGAGGCCACTAGGGGGGAAGTGACACCATAACCCTCCATATATTCCTATAGATAGGCCACTAGGGGGAAGTGACCCCTTAACCCTCCATATATTGCTAAAGAGAGGCCACTAGGGGGAGGTGACCCCAAAACCCTCCATATATTCCTATAGAGAGGCCACTAGGGGGAAGTGACCAATAACCCTCCATATATTCCTATAGAGAGGCCACTAGGGGGAAGTGACCCCATAACCATCTATATAGTCCTATAGAGAGGCCACTAGGGGGAAGTGACCCATAACCCTCCATATATTCCTATAGAGAGGCCACTAGGGGGAAGTGACCCCATAACCATCTATATAGTCCTATAAAGAGGCCACTAAGGGGAAGTGACCCATATCCCTCCATATATTCCTATAGAGAGGCCACTAGGGGGAAGTGACCAATAACCCTCCATATATTCCTATAGAGAGGCCACTAGGGGGAAGTGACCCATAACCCTCCATATATTCCTATAGAGAGGCCACTAGGGGGAAGTGACCAATAACCCTCCATATATTCCTATAGAGAGGCCACTAGGGGGAAGTGACCAATAACCCTCCATATATTCCTATAGAGAGGCCACTAGGGGGAAGTGACCAATAACCCTCCATATATTCCTATAGAGAGGCCACTAGGGGGAAGTGACCCATAACCCTCCATATATTCCTATAGAGAGGCCACTAGGGGGAAGTGACCAATAACCCTCCATATATTCCTATAGAGAGGCCACTAGGGGGAAGTGACCAATAACCCTCCATATATTCCTATAGAAAGGCCACTAGGGGGAAGTGACCCATAACCCTCCATATATTCCTATAGAGAGGCCACTAGGGGAAAGTGACCCATAACCCTCCATATATTCCTAAAGAGAGGCCACTAGGGGGAAGTGACCCATAACCCTCCATATATTCCTAAAGAGAGGCCACTAGGGGGAAGTGACACCATAACCCTCCATATATTCCTATAGAGAGTCCACTAGGGGAAGGTGACACCATAACCCTCCATATATTCCTATAGAGAGGCCACTAGGGGGAAGTGACCCATAACCATACATATATTCCTATAGAGAGGCCACTAGGGGGAAGTGACCCATAACCCTCCATATATTCCTACAGAGAGGCCACTAGGGGGAAGTGACACCATAACCCTCCATATATTCCAATAGAGAGGCCACTAGGGGGAGGTGACACCATAACCCTCCATATATTCCTATAGAGAGGCCACTAGGGGGAAGTGGCCCATAACCCTCCATATACTCCTATAGAGAGGCCACTAGGGGGAAGTGACACCATAACCCTCCATATATTCCTATAGAGAGGCCACTAGGGGGAAGTGACCACATAACCATCCATATTTTCCTATAGAGAGGCCACTAGGGGGTGGAGACCCCATAACCCTCCATATATTCCAATAGAGAGGCCACTAGGGGGAAGTGACACCATAACCCGCCATATATTCCTATAGAGAGGCCACTAGGGGGAGGTGACACCATAACCCTCCATATATTCCTATAGAGAGGCCACTAGGGGGAAGTGACACCATAACCCGCCATATATTCCTATAGAGAGGCCACTAGTGGGATGTGACATCATGACCCTCCATATATTCCTATAGAGAGGCCACTAGGGGGAGGTGACACCATAACTCTCCATATCTTGCTATAGAGAGGCCTCTAGGGGGAAGTGACCACATAACCATCCATATTTTCCTATAGAGAGGCCTCTAGGGGGAAGTGACCACATAACCCTCCATATATTCCTATAGAGAGGCCTCTAGGGGGTGGAGACCCCATAACCCTCCATATATTCCTATAGAGAGGCCACTAGGGGGAAGTGACCCCATAACCCCCCCCCCCCCATAACTCTGCATATATTCCTCTAGAGAGGCCTCCTGTGGTCCTCTACCCATACAATACACTATTGTGCTTATTATATGTTTATATTATATTCTACATCAGTGTGTGTGTGTGTGTGTAATGTGCTTCATCATGTGTGACTATATAATACAATACAATACAATACAATACAATACAATACAATACAATACATGGCCATTTGTGGAGTAACACTCTTTTTATTAAGTGACCTTCCAGCCCCAGGCCTTCACTTTTATAGGAGAACCCAGAGAGGCCCCGCCTCTCAGTATAAAAGGCCACTCCCCACCTCTCGGTAGGAATTTCCTAGGCCCGGGCCCAGGGATGAAGGAGGGGAACATGTGCCGGTGGAGCGCCAATAGTTGCACTGATGGATGAGGAAAGGTAAGTATAAATTAAAGTGCTACTACAGGCAAAGTTAATTGTTACAACATTGTCTCGGGCTCCTGCCCCTCTCTCTCTCTGCTTCCTCCTGCCCCTCTCTCTCTCTGTCTGTCTCCTCCTGCCCCTCTCTCTCTGCTTCCTCCTGCCCCTCTCTCTGCTTCCTCCTGCCCCTCTCTCTGCTTCCTCCCGCCCCTCTCTCTCTGTCTCCTCCCGCCCCTCTCTCTGCTTCCTCCTGCCCCTCTCTCTCTGCTTCCTCCTGCCCCTCTGTCTCTGTCTCCTCCCGCCCCTCTCTCTGCTTCCTCCTGCCCCTTTGTCTCTGTCTCCTCCCGCCCCTCTCTCTGCTTCCTCCTGCCCCTCTCTCTCTGCTTCCTCCCGCCCCTCTGTCTCTGTCTCCTCCTGCCCCTCTGTCTCTGTCTCCTCCTGCCCCTCTCTCTCTGCTTCCTCCTGCCCCTCTGTCTCTGTCTCCTCCTGCCCCTCTGTCTCTGTCTCCTCCTGCCCCTCTCTCTCTGCTTCCTCCTGCCCCTCTGTCTCTGTCTCCTCCTGCCCCTCTCTCTGCTTCCTCCTGCCCCTCTCTCTCTGCTTCCTCCTGCCCCTCTGTCTCTGTCTCCTCCCGCCCCTCTCTCTGCTTCCTCCTGCCCCTCTCTCTCTGCTTCCTCCTGCCCCTTTGTCTCTGTCTCCTCCCGCCCCTCTCTCTGCTTCCTCCTGCCCCCCTCTCTCTGCTTCCTCCTGCCCCTCTCTCTCTGCTTCCTCCTGCCCCTCTCTCTCTGCTTCCTCCTGCCCCTCTCTCTCTGCTTCCTCCTGCCCCTCTGTCTCTGTCTCCTCCCGCCCCTCTCTCTGCTTCCTCCTGCCCCTCTCTCTCTGCTTCCTCCTGCCCCTCTCTCTCTGCTTCCTCCTGCCCCTCTGTCTCTGTCTCCTCCCGCCCCTCTCTCTGCTTCCTCCTGCCCCTCTGTCTCTGTCTCCTCCCGCCCCTCTCTCTGCTTCCTCCTGCCCCTCTGTCTCTGTCTCCTCCCGCCCCTCTCTCTGCTTCCTCCTGCCCCTCTGTCTCTGTCTCCTCCTGCCCCTCTCTCTCTGCTTCCTCCTGCCCCTCTGTCTCTGTCTCCTCCTGCCCCTCTCTCTGCTTCCTCCTGCCCCTCTCTCTCTGCTTCCTCCTGCCCCTCTGTCTCTGTCTCCTCCCGCCCCTCTCTCTGCTTCCTCCTGCCCCTTTGTCTCTGTCTCCTCCCGCCCCTCTCTCTGCTTCCTCCTGCCCCTCTCTCTCTGCTTCCTCCTGCCCCTCTGTCTCTGTCTCCTCCTGCCCCTCTGTCTCTGTCTCCTCCTGCCCCTCTCTCTCTGCTTCCTCCTGCCCCTCTGTTTCTGTCTCCTCCTGCCCCTCTCTCTGCTTCCTCCTGCCCCACTCTCTGCTTCCTCCTGCCCCTCTCTCTCTGCTTCCTCCTGCCCCTCTCTCTCTGCTTCCTCCTGCCCCTCTGTCTCTGTCTCCTCCCGCCCCTCTCTCTGCTTCCTCCTGCCCCTCTCTCTCTCTGCTTCCTCCCGCCCCTCTCTCTCTGCTTCCTCCTGCCCCTCTGTCTCTGTCTCCTCCTGCCCCTCTGTCTCTGTCTCCTCCCGCCTCTCTCTCTGCTTCCTCCGCCCCTCTCTCTCTCTGCTTCCTCCCGCCCCTCTCTCTCTGCTTCCTCCTGCCCCTCTCTCTCTGCTTCCTCCTGCCCCTCTGTCTCTGTCTCCTCCTGCCCCTCTGTCTCTGTCTCCTCCTGCCCCTCTCTCTCTGCTTCCTCCTGCCCCTCTCTCTCTGCTTCCTCCTGCCCCTCTGTCTCTGTCTCCTCCTGCCCCTCTGTCTCTGTCTCCTCCTGCCCCTCTCTCTGCTTCCTCCTGCCCCTCTCTCTGCTTCCTCCTGCCCCTCTCTCTCTGCTTCCTCCTGCCCCTCTGTCTCTGTCTCCTCCCGCCTCTCTCTCTGCTTCCTCCGCCCCTCTCTCTCTCTGCTTCCTCCCGCCCCTCTCTCTCTGCTTCCTCCTGCCCCTCTCTCTCTGCTTCCTCCTGCCCCTCTGTCTCTGTCTCCTCCTGCCCCTCTGTCTCTGTCTCCTCCTGCCCCTCTCTCTCTGTCTCCTCCTGCCCCTCTCTCTGCTTCCTCCTGCCCCTCTCTCTGCTTCCTCCTGCCCCTCTCTCTGCTTCCTCCTGCCCCTCTCTCTCTGCCTCCTCCCGCCCCTCTCTCTGTCTCCTCCTGCCCCTCTCTCTGTCTCCTCCTGCCCCTCTCTCTCTGTCTCCTCCCGCCCCTCTCTCTCTGCTTCCTCCCGCCCCTCTCTCTCTGCTTCCTCCCGCCCCTCTCTCTCTGCTTCCTCCTGCCCCTCTCTCTGTCTCCTCCCGCCCCTCTCTCTGCTTTCTCCTGCCCCTCTCTCTGTCTCCTCCTGCCCCTCTCTCTGCTTCCTCCTGCCCCTCTCTCTCTGTCTCCTCCTGCCCCTCTCTCTCTGTCTCCTCCTGCCCCTCTCTCTGCTTCCTCCTGCCCCTCTCTCTGCTTCCTCCTGCCCCTCTCTCTGCTTCCTCCCGCCCCTCTCTCTGTCTCCTCCTGCCCCTCTCTCTGTCTCCTCCTGCCCCTCTCTCTGCTTCCTCCTGCCCCTCTCTCTGTCTCCTCCTGCCCCTCTCTCTCTGTCTCCTCCTGCCCCTCTCTCTGTCTCCTCCTGCCCCTCTCTCTCTGTCTCCTCCTGTCCCTCTCTCTGCTTCCTCCTGCCCCTCTCTCTCTGTCTCCTCCTGCCCCTCTCTCTGCTTTCTCCGGCCCCTCTCTCTGTCTCCTCCTGCCCCTCTCTCTGTCTCCTCCTGCCCCTCTCTCTCTGTTTCCTCGGCCCCTCTCTCCGTCTCCTCCTGCCCCTCTCTCCGTCTCCTCCCGCCCCTCTCTCTGTCTCCTCCTGCCCCTCTCTCTGCTTTCTCCCGCCCCTCTCTCCGTCTCCTCCCGCCCCTCTCTCTTCCTCCTCCTGACCCTCTCCTTAAAGTGGACCAACACCCAGGATTTTGACTATCCTGGGTGTTGGTCCACTTAGGTGGGGCACCCCGATCGGGGGTGCCCCGCTGTCTGAAACCCCCCCGATCGCCGCAAAAACTCACCTCTCCCCGCTCCCACGTGACCTCGTCTGGCCAATGACAGCGCTCAGAGCAGCTCTGGTATGCGCGTCCAAAGCTGCTTGGACGCGCATACCAGAGCGCTGTCATTGGCTGCGTCTCTCGCTTCCCTCTAACAGGGAGCGCTCCTGCGCCGGCCATTCACAAAACGGCCGGCGCGGGAGCGCGCCCTGCTAGAGGGAAGCGAGAGACGCGGCCGCGTCTCGCGCATGCGCCGTTGGATCGCAGGTAAGGTGAGGATTGTGGGCCTCCTGGGGGGTTCCTCCCCGCGGGACATCCCGATTTCGGATGCCCCGCGGGGAGGGATCTGATCGGTCCGGGAATCTTATAGATTTCCGGGCCGATCCCCCCTGGGTGTTGGTCCACTTTAAGCCCGAAAGGCCTTATACAGTCAGTGCAAGATGTTGACAGTAGAAGCAGTTTCATTGATCCCCTAAAGTGCTTTTACGGCCTGTGGAGGAATGTATCAGCAGCAGAAGTCTCTCTCAGTCTCAAGGCCTGTGTTAGACTCTTACCTGCTCGCCGTTCCGGGTCCCGCGGCGCACTGGTGAGGGGGCCCCAGCGGGCCTCTGCTCGGCCGTCCCCGGGTCGTCCGTCCCCTCGGCGCCCCTGTGAGGTCCGGGGGCTGTCGGCGCAGCACGCGGCTGATGGCCGCGTCGCGGCCCGCTCCGCGCGGCTGCGCCGGCCTGCTGGGCTTCCGGGTGGCGTGACGCTGCCTCCTCCGGGCGCGCCTGGCTCACGTCGTGCTTGCGCGCGCGCGCGAGCACGTCTCTCTTATGCCTCCCGGCGGCGCTTCCTCCAGCGCGCCCACCGGGGGCGAGTGTTAAAGTGACCTATCGGCAGCTGGATCCGGGGGTCGGGCCCAGGGACTGGTCGGCCTGTCTGGCCTGGGCCGTCCAGCTCCTGGGACCGATCCCATTTTAGTTTGTATGCACCAATCATTGATATTCCCCCCAATTGCGCCCTTCCCTATTGGCCAGCATTCCCTATAAAGTTTTTCTGCTCCTACATCCCAGTGCCCGTTATAGCTTCTGGGTTCTGGATGTGCGTTGCAGTGTCTTTTGTGAACATTTGGATATTGGACTTTGACTACTCTTGCTTGCTGCCTGCCCTGACCTTTTGCTTTGCCCGACCACGCCTTTGCCTGACCCTTCTGATACCTCGCTCCGTGACCTCCTGGATTTGACCTCGGCTAGCCTCGACCACCCCTTCGTTACCTCCTTCGGATACCACGCCCCGTGACCTCCTGGTCTGACCTCGGCCTGTAATTCGGACTTTTGCCACCCGGCATCCTCATTCGGGATTCCCTGCCTAACATCTTTCTGCACCTTAAGCTGGTATCCTTTGCGCCTTATAAGTCCTGGGGGCAACCGACTGGGAGAGGCATTACCCGCGTCTCCTACAAGCGGGGGCTTGTCTATAGGCGGAAGTGGCGGCGGAGATTGGGGGATACCAGCTCAAGACAGACGGGTGTTTGGTACAGTCCTGACAGCCTGTGTCTATAAGGCCTGTGACAGCCAGAGGAGGGGGATAGCACTAGAGATGAGCGAGTAGTATTCGACCGAGTCGGTATTCGATCGAATACTACGCTATTCGTCATACTCGATTTCGATCGAGTACAGCGGCGATGGCGCACTCACAATTCGTTTCCCCTCACACCTTCCCTGGCGCGTTTTTTACACCAATCACCATGCAGGGGGGGTGGGACAGGTCCTGGGAGGACGCTGGCATCGCGAGAACGGCGTCTAGACGCATTGGCTGGAAAAACCATGTGACCTCGAATCTACAAAACTCAGCACTTCCTCTTCGTCAGCATTAGCAGCTTGAACTTAGTGAGGGATAGACGCTCACAGCAGGGAAAGACAGGCTGTAGCTGGCAGGGCCCCAGAAGCTCGGAATATCGCATTTACCACCATATATACCAGCTACCAGAAGACAAGAGAGTCATTAAGAGCCCTTATTAGGGCTACTATGCTGAACAGTATATAGCTCATATGTAGGCAGGCAGGGCCCCAGAAGCTCAGAATATCGCATTTACCACCATATACCACCATTTACCACCTTTAAGCTTCCCTTACTGCTGGGGTGACACACTGTAACAAACCTCCTCCTTTAAGCTTCCCTTACTGCTGTAACACACTGTAACAAACCTCCTCCTGTAAGCATCCCTTACTGCTGGGGTGACACACTGTAACAAACCTCCTCCTGTAAGCTTCCCTGACTGCTGGGGTAACACACTGTAACAAACCTCCTCCTGTAAGCTTCCCTTACTGCTGGGGTGACACACTGTAACAAACCTCCTCCTGTAAGCTTCCCTGACTGCTGGGGTGACACAATGTAACAAACCTCCTCCTGTAAGCTTCCCTTACTGCTGGGGTGACACACTGTAACAAACCTCCTCCTGTAAGCTTCCCTGACTGCTGGGGTGACACAATGTAACAAACCTCCTCCTTTAAGCTTCCCTTACTGCTGGGGTAACACACTGTAACAAACCTCCTCCTGTAAGCTTCCCTTACTGCTGGGGTGACACACTGTAACAAACCTCCTCCTGTAAGCTTCCCTTACTGCTGGGGTGACACAATGTAACAAACCTCCTCCTGTAAGCTTCCCTTACTGCTGGGGTGACACACTGTAACACACCTCCTCCTGTAAGCTTCCCTGACTGCTGGGGTGACACACTGTAACAAACCTCCTCCTTTAAGCTTCCCTTACTGCTGGGGTAACACACTGTAACAAACCTCCTCCTGTAAGCTTCCCTTACTGCTGGGGTGACACACTGTAACAAACCTCCTCCTGTAAGCTTCCCTTACTGCTGGGGTGACACACTGTAACAAACCTCCTCCTGTAAGCTTGAAGCTTTATTTCAATCCAGTAAAAACAACGTCTTCAAAGTATCTATGATTAAGGACCGTGTTTGTGTGTCCGAAACGCGTTAGTGAACGTGGCGTAATTTCATATGCCGGGGTCCTTTACTGCTTTTATGCTGCTGTGGATACTTTGAAGACGTTGTTTTTACTGGATTGAAATAAAGCTTCAAGATTTTAGGAGTGCGGATCCTTTTTCCTTCCTTTTGCCTGTTGTGTATGGGGCAGGGACAGCCCCAGATCCTGCACCCAAATTTCCAGTGTGCCTTTGCATCGTTCTCTTGTTACATTGTTACTATTTCGTCCATTACAAAGAGCACCTGGCTTCTCTCGATAGAGTACCTTATACTATGGCTACTCCTAGATTGGCAGCATCACAGGATAACCCTGACAACATTCCTGACGTGGACTTCCTCTTCACAGATAAAAGAAAGAGACTGGCCCAACTAGATGCTTTCTCGCACAAATCCCAGGATTCTGGTGATCCAGCAGGAGCGGATATGGATATATATTCTCTTTTCAAGCTTCATGGAGATTTATTACACAAGGAAACAAAAATATGGTGGGACATGTCCACATTATCAAAGTACATCGATGACCGGATGGTTCCTCGGGGCCTCCGTATTAAGAAGTTTCCCACATTTGAATTACCAGAGGTTTTTAAAACCAGGTGGAATAGTGTCCTCACTGAAGCATCATTATCCCTGATGTCTATTTTGGTCGAGTATCAGGGACAAAGGCTTGATGATCTGCAAACCTCCCTCGAAAAATCAACAACGGATTTGGAAAATAAGAAATCTGTCCCTGGCTTCAATTCCCTCTATAAGAGGATGCTTGAAACACAGGAGAAGCTGGAAGCAAACATCATAGCGGTGAAAAAACGTAAATATCAGAGGGACACAAATGATTATATGGCCAACCAAGTGTATGATTGGAATGTTTTCAGCCAAAAAAGACAGAACCCTAGGCCGATCTTGAAAAGGAATTCCAGGCCTCGACCTAAGCGGGTCACCTTTCTTACATCAGACTCTGACTCTGAACAAAATGAATATAATGATCAATCTGACCAAGAGAGTTCATTTGAGGCCAGAGGTAACGCTGTGGTTACCAACTCTCGGTCTATGCCTTACAGACCGACTAGAGGAGGTAACAGTAGAAATGAAGTACCTTTTTTAGGAGATCGAACACATGGACAATTTACAAGGATGATGACACGTTCAAAGCAAGGAGACCGTGCAGGAGGGCAGGCCGCAAACGTAGACACGGCGCAAAGACGGAGTCCCCGCAGGTCCCGTCGCTAGAGAGGGACAATATTTTGAATCTGTCTGACTACACCCTATCACCAGCGGAGATCTCCTTATTGTCTAAGGGACTATCATTTGTACCTGATACACATTTTAATCCTTTTAATACTCTTTTGGATATAAATAAATTTGTCAGGTTACTTACTTTAAAACGACATTTTTCTAATGTAAAAAGCGAGACTGCTTCATTAGGTGAGTTACCTACCCTACAACCCAGTGATGATGCATCACGGGATTCTGAAGGATTGGATTCCGGTATACATACCTTATCCCCCTCTTCCTTTTCCCAAATCTGTAGGGATACTGATATTGATCAATTGCAATTTGAGTTGGGGCATAAGTCCCTCTTCTCCAATATCAGTGCCCCCATAGCACCTAGCTTCAATAATCCGGATTTTTATCCGATCAATTCACGAGGGGACGCTCTCAACCTGTTCCAGGATTCTGTGGAACGGGATCTTATGAATTTGAAACCAGTCAGTCTCCAAAGGGTTAAGCATAACCTTTCTCCCCAAGAGTCTAAAGCTCTTGTGGATCTCAAAAAGAACGACCAGATTGTTATACGCCAGGCTGATAAGGGGGGCAAAGTTGTCATCTTTAATAGAACCACCTATAGAGAAGAAGCAATAAGACAACTAAGTGATTCAACTACATATAGGAAACTCTTGGGAGATCCCACAAGGGAGTTTCAGACTCTGCTTTCCACACTGATAGATGAGGGCCTTTCACTTGGCGTTTTAACACCTAGATTAGCGGATCGACTTAGGGTTACTTACCCTATTGTACCCTTGTTCCACCACTTGCCCAAGATACACAAACAAGACCGCCCTCCTAAGGGCAGACCCATTGTGGCTGGAATTGGGGGTCTGCATGAACCATTGGGCAAGTGGTTGGATACAATGCTGCAGCCTTTGGTACAGAGACTACCGGGTTTCCTGCGGGATACAGGACATTTGATACAGCTCCTCTCTGAAACACCATGGGAACCCAATTTAACTTTATGTACAATGGATGTTTCATCCCTGTACTCGTCTATTCCTCAGAATCTAGCGGTTGAGGCCTTAAAATTTCATCTCATGCATTACTCAGACTACGATTCAGATCTTTGTACTTTCATTGTGATGACAACCGAGTATTTATTACAACACAACTATTTCACATTTGATGGGGCCTTTTTTCTCCAGGTTAGGGGAGCATCTATGGGGGCCCCGTTCTCACCTTCTTTGGCCAACCTGTATATGGGGTGGTGGGAGCACCACTCCATATACAGTGATCGGAATATATGGAGATCCTCCATCAAAGCCTACTTTAGGTATATTGACGATCTACTATTACTATGGCGGGGCACAGAGATTGATTTAACAGAATTCATAGACCACTGCAACAACAATGACCTTAATCTGGAATTTACAGCACATAGGCACTCTAGGGAAATAGAATTTTTGGATTTAAAACTAACGTTGGATATTGAAATGGAAACTCTGCAGACTAGGACGTTTCGTAAGCCCACAGCGGGTAACAATATCCTTCGTGCATCCAGTTGTCATCCAGCTCATACAATCAGATCCATTCCAGTTGGAGAAATGATACGGAGCCGAAGGAATTGTTCTCGTGTGGAATCCTTCTTAGAAGAATCTACTGAGATCCAATCCAGACTAAAGGATAGAGGCTACCCACCTTGGATGCTTACAAGAGCGAGGGATATAGCTCTTAGCAAATCTAGGGCTAATATTTTGGGGGATTATAAAGACCCCACTAAGAACAGAAATGTGAATAGAAACAAAAACTCTACGTCGTCTAGGGGGGTTACATTTAGTACTCCATATACTCTGGAATTTAATGAGGTCTGTAAAATTATCCGGGCTAATCTACCCATATTAAAGGCAGATCCCCTCCTTAAGGATATATTGGACGAGGGAGTACGGCTAGTCAGTCGTAAGTCTCCAAGCTTGTCCAGTACATTGTCCCCCAGCTTCTTTCAAACATCTAGGGTAGATAATGAGACATGGTTAGCTACCAAGGGATTTTTCCCATGCGGTGGTCCACGCTGCGGCCTCTGTAGATTTGTAGACAAGGGCAATAGCTTCATCTCTACCACTAATGGTAAGAGTTTTCCAATCAAAGCCCTACTTAATTGTAATTCGAAAATGGTGGTATACCTCATAACATGTGCACTCTGTGAAAAGCAATATGTAGGCTGCACTAAGCGTAAATTGAAGACACGCATTACCGAACATCTTTATGGCGTGGGTAGACCAGAAATGATAAAAAACTCAAATGTGGCAAAACATTTTAATCTGATACATCCTGATAATAATGCTATGATTAAAGTTAATGCTTTAGAGAGGGTGCACATAGGGCCCAGGGGGGGTGATATTTATAAGAAGTTGCTTATGAGAGAGGCATATTGGATATTTACCCTTAACACACGTTTTCCCCGAGGCCTTAATCACAGATGGGATTTATCCTTTATTACAGATTAATTAGAATGTTTAGATTAACCAATTTTAATAAGGACAATCCATGTTATATTGTCGGTTGTTGACATCATATACCGGGATATAGATATATATATGCACATATTTTTAATTTTCATGTTATTATATTTGCTGGTTACTAATTAATTCCTTTTCTCTTCCCAGTGTATTACTTTTTTTTGTTTATTATCAATCGATATATAGACATATATTTCTGTAGGAGTATCCCTGTTGTATATCTCGTTGGAGTTCATTTCATTATTATTATATATGGATCATGTTTTTTCTTTGATGCATTTTAGAGATGAATTATGTAATGATTTCTATATAGACTAGGATATATCCTATATAGCTAGGATTATTACAATATTAATTAATAATTATTTAATGTGGCTTTTTTCTATGTGATGGATTTCCTCAGCTGCCTGCTCTTTGTTATCTCAAATTCAAAAGAAACAAAAGGGGGGTGGCAGCCGCTCAGATCATTTTATAACTAACCAGGGAGGTGCACATTTGAGTGCTGTGGCCCCTTTAAGACTTTTGTATTCTAATTGCCCTGCTAATGTGCACCTCCCTGGTCAGTTATAAAATGATCTGAGCGGCTGCCACCCCCCTTTTGTTTCTTTTGAATTTGTGCAAGCACATGGAGTGTGGGGTCTAGGCTGTATTGCAAGGTCTTTGACCCTTCCACCCCATGGCTTGCACTTGAGGTTTAGGGCAACCTCAGGTAAGCCTGCTCCCAATTTATCTATTGCATTGTATGTCCCAAATGGGGCTCTTAGAGACTAGAATTAGTACTAGAGTTAGGACTGCACCTCACAGGGGCACCTTGGCGCTGGTGGTGCAGCTTAAGCATACTTCTGCAGATGTGTGTGACCGAGCCCCCTGTTTTTAACCTAGTTTAGAGACAGATTGTAGGCTGGTCAGCAAGCTAACTGGTTTGAGTGCTGTGGCCCCTTTAAGACTTTTGTGCTCTTTGTTATCTGTCAGCGCGATTATTTTCCTCTCCGCTGTCGCACTCCGGCATTCTGGTTGCTGAGCAACCTTCGCTTTGATGACGGGTCCCCTTCATTGTGATTGGTCCTTGTTTTCCTGCTTGTGATTGGTTTGACTGCACGCTGCATTGCGCATGACGTCACTTTGCCACGACAGCGGCAGCGGCATCAGGGAAACTCGCGCTCACAGGCGGCTGATGGCGGGGGGTAAGTCCACTACATTTTATAAAGGTACACTTACTTATGTCACAGGTTATCTATGATTAAGGACCGTGTTTGTGTGTCCGAAACACGTTAGTGAACGTGGCGTAATTTCATATGCCGGGGTCCTTTACTGCTTTTATGCTGCTGTGGATACTTTGAAGACGTTGTTTTTACTGGATTGAAATAAAGCTTCAAGATTTTAGGAGTGCGGATCCTTTTTCCTTCCTTTTGCCTGTTGTGTATGGGGCAGGGACAGCCCCAGATCCTGCACCCAAATTTCCAGTGTGCCTTTGCATCGTTCTCTTGTTACATTGCTCCTGTAAGCTTCCCTTACTGCTGGGGTGACACACTGTAACAAACCTCCTCCTGTAAGCTTCCCTTACTGCTGGGGTGACACACTGTAACAAACCTCCTCCTTTAAGCTTCCCTTACTGCTGGGGTGACACACTGTAACAAACCTCCTCCTGTAAGCTTCCCTTACTGCTGGGGTGACACACTGTAACAAACCTCCTCCTGTAAGCTTCCCTTACTGCTGGGGTGACACACTGTAACAAACCTCCTCCTGTAAGCTTCCCTGACTGCTGGGGTGACACAATGTAACAAACCTCCTCCTGTAAGCTTCCCTTACTGCTGGGGTGACACAATGTAACAAACCTCCTCCTGTAAGCTTCCCTTACTGCTGGGGTGACACACTGTAACAAACCTCCTCCTGTAAGCTTCCCTTACTGCTGGGGTGACACACTGTAACAAACCTCCTCCTGTAAGCTTCCCTTACTGCTGGGATGACACACTGTAACAAACCTCCTCCTGTAAGCTTCCCTGACTGCTGGGGTGACACAATGTAACAAACCTCCTCCTGTAAGCTTCCCTTACTGCTGGGGTGACACAATGTAACAAACCTCCTCCTGTAAGCTTCCCTTACTGCTGGGGTGACACACTGTAACAAACCTCCTCCTGTAAGCTTCCCTTACTGCTGGGGCAACACACTGTAACAAACCTCCTCCTGTAAGCTTCCCTTACTGCTGGGGTGACACACTGTAACAAACCTCCTCCTGTAAGCTTCCCTGACTGCTGGGGTGACACAATGTAACAAACCTCCTCCTGTAAGCTTCCCTTACTGCTGGGGTGACACAATGTAACAAACCTCCTCCTGTAAGCTTCCCTTACTGCTGGGGTGACACACTGTAACAAACCTCCTCCTGTAAGCTTCCCTTACTGCTGGGGCAACACACTGTAACAAACCTCCTCCTGTAAGCTTCCCTTACTGCTGGGGTGACACACTGTAACAAACCTCCTCCTGTAAGCTTCCCTTACTGCTGGGGTGACACAATGTAACAAACCTCCTCCTGTAAGCTTCCCTTACTGCTGGGGTGACACACTGTAACAAACCTCCTCCTGTAAGCTTCCCTTTCTGCTGGGGTGACACACTGTAACAAACCTCCTCCTGTAAGCTTCCCTTACTGCTGGGGCAACACACTGTAACAAACCTCCTCCTGTAAGCTTCCCTTACTGCTGGGGTGACACAATGTAACAAACCTCCTCCTGTAAGCTTCCCTTACTGCTGGGGTGACACAATGACACAAGAGGACATGTCTGACCACATCTCACACACACACACACACACACACACACACACACACACACAATGACAATTAGGGGTGGGGTCTATTTATTTTCCCCCTTGCCTATGCCATCTGTGGTTGTCATTAGGCAACGTGATTTTAAGGGGTGCAGAATTTTGTTCTTTTTTGTACAGTTTGGCTTGGGGTCCATGGCAATGTAGAGGAAAGAAGGTTTCCTTGTCTTGTCTCACTTTACGTAGAAGTAATATTGTGTTTGGAGTGTATTGTTGAGTGGCTGTGATAGTGGCGTAATAGTGCGACTTGGGTGTGTTATATGCACCCAGACATGCTTCCCCTGCTGTCCCAGTTGCATTCCAGCAGTGTTGGCATCATTTTCTGATGTTTCAGGGTGGACTTGGTGACCTCCAAGTGGTCGAATTGAGATTTCCAAGTGGCGAGCATTTTTTTTCCCATAGACTATAATGGGATTCGATAATCGGTCGAGTAGTCGAGTAACGCGGTCTATTCGAATCGAAATTCGAAATTTCGAATATTTCACTACTCGCTCATCTCTAGATAGCACCAATAACATTCTCACATAGAACATAAAGCCTGGGACAGTCAGCGGAGGTGGATATAAGTAGCCACAGACTTACTGAGCCCCTAAAGGCCTTTGACAGCAATTGGAGGAATGTGATTGCAGAAGCAGCAGTCTGATAGAGCCCCTAAAGGCCTTAGACAGCCTGTGCAAGATGTTGACCGTAGAAGCAGTTTCATTGATCCCCTAAAGTGCTTTTTTGGCCTGTGGAGGAATGTATCAGCGACAGAAGTCTCTCTCAGTCTCAAAGGCCTGTGACAGCCAGCTGAGGGGGGTAGCAGCAGCATTCTCTTTGAGCCTCTAAAGGCCTGTTACAGACAGTGGTGGAGGGTAACATCAGCAAAAGTCTCTGTGAGAATCTTAGGCCCGTGAAAGCCAGAGTATAGTAACCGCAGCAGCAGCAGCAGCAGTCTCTCGTGCACCTAATAACCTGTGACAGCCAGTGGAGGAGGGTAACAGCAGTGGCAGTTTTATTGAGGCCTTTAAGCCTGTGAAAGCCAATAGAGGGTGGTAGTAGCAGCAGCAGTATCTTAGACTCCCCTAAAAGCATGTGGCAGCCAGTTGAGAAAGATAGCAGCACCGGTCTCCTTGTGCCCCTAAAGGCCTCTGGTAGCCAGTGGAGGACGGTGAAAGCAGTAGCAGTTTCTTTGAGCCCCTTAGACGTGTGAAAGCCAATGGAGGGTGGTAGTGAGTCCCTAAAGCTTTTGTCAGCCAGTAGAGAGGGGTATCAGCAGCACCCCACTTGAGCCCAAAAGTGGAGGAAGGTAACAGTAGCAACAGCAGCATCAGAGTCCATGAGGCCTGTGACTGGCGCACATGCAGACTGTGTTTCACTGCCATGCTCAATGATCACTTCGTGTGAAGCAGACAAATGGATTGATCACCAATAGGAGCTCTTTTGGGCAAGATTGGACAAGATTGTAACAAATGGGGTCACACCGTCCAGGTTGGACTTTGGGATGGCCTGCACTGGTCAAACATTTGGGAGGGAGAGTTATGAGCTCCTGCTAAAGCTGAGCTCACCCCGTCACCAGAGACGACCCTTTTACCTTTGCCGTGGCCAGAATAGGGGCTGAATGTCTCACATAACTTTTATCAGATTTTGGCCTATACCATCAGCTCAGAAATAATTTACCAAAACTCATCTTATGCTACCAGACCAGCATACTCCTTACAAGACCATGGAAAACTACAGCTCTTTCCAGAACTACATGCCACAGGAACCGAGACTTGACCCACAAGATACAATTGGGGACATCAGCGACAAGACAATATGTAGGATAGGGTTATTGTTGGTTTCAGTGGCGTAGACTAGATAATGAAATCTACACAAAGGTTTCCAATGAGGAATGGAGCAGGGCTGGTAATGTTATTATAGATAAATTGAGAAACAATAGTGAACAAATAAGTTCCAGAGGTGAACAGACCAGAATAGAACAATGCTAATGAGATATAGTGTGAATGGGATCCGACATAACAATGGGATAAGCAATTCAGGACGCACATTTGTTAAAGTTAAAGTTGCTGTGTATGATATTATTACAAAATCAGATGAAAAACTTCTCTGGCACATGCCTCTACTACAATGCACAGTACATAGTTCTAGCAGGGAAGCTTGCCCCACGGTCTATTCTGAGGGATGCCCCCACTGGCTGTTCTTAGGGTCGCCCCCACTGGCTGTAAGCTGTATTGAGGGATGCCCCCACTGGCTGCTCTGAGGGATGCCCCGACTGGCTGTAATGTGGGATGCCCCCACTGGCTGTAATAAGGGATGCCCCCACTGGCTGATCTGAGGGATGCCCCCACTGGCTGTAATAAGGGATGCCCCCACTGGCTGTTCTGAGGGATGCCCCCACTGGCTGTATGCTATACTGAGGTATGCCCCCACTGGCTGTAATGAGGGATGCCCCCACTTGCTGTTGTACTTAGGGATGCCCCAACTGGCTGTATGCTATACTGAGGGATGCGCCCACTGGCTGTTCTGAGGGATGCCCCCAATGGCTGTAGGCTATACTGAGGGATGCCCCCACTGGCTGTAATGAGGGATGCCCCCACCTGCTGTTCTGAAAGATACCCCCACTGGCTGTACTGAGGGAAGCCCCCACTGTCTGTACTGAGGGATGCCCCCACATGCTATAATGAGGGATGCCCCCACTTGCCGTTCTGATGGATGCCCCCACTGGCTGTACTGAGGGATGCCCCACTGTCTGTAAGCTGTACTGAGGGATGCCCCCACCTGCTGTTATGAGGGATGTCCCCGCTGGCTGTACTGAGGGAAGCCCCCACTGGCTGTTCTGAGGGATGTCCCCCACTGGCTGTACTGAGGGATCCCCCTGTAAGGAGGGATGCCCCACCTGGCTGTATGCCTTACTGAGGGATGCCCCCTCCAGTTGTATTGAGGGATGCCCAACTGGCTGTAGGCTGTAATGAGGAATGCCCCCACTGGCTGTAATGAGGGATGCCCCCACTTGCTGTTGTACTTAGGAATGCCCCAACTGGCCGTATGCTATACTGAGGGATGCCCCCACTGGCTGTAATGAGGGATGCCCCCACTAGCTGTTGTACTGAGGGATGCCCAACTGGCTGTCAGCTGTATTGAGGGATGCCCCCAATGGCTCTGCTGAGGGATGCCCCCACTAGCTGTAATAAGGGATGCCCCCACTGGCTATAAACTGTAAGGAGGGATGTCCCACTGGCTGTAAGCTGTCATTAGGGATGCCCGACAAACTGTAAGCCATACTGAGGGATGCTCTCACTGGCTTTGCTGAGGGATGCCCCCACTGGCTGTACTAAGGGATGCCCCCACTGGTTGTAAGCTGTAATGAGGGATGACCCCACTGACTATAAGCTGTAATGAGCGACGCCCCCACTTTCTGTTCTGAGGGATGCCCCCATTGATTGTTCTGAGGGATTCCCCTACTGGCTATAAGCTGTAATGAGGGATGCCCCCACTGGCTGTTCTGAGGGATGCCCTCACTGGCTGTCCTGAGGGATGCCCTCACTGGCTGTTCTGAGGGATGACCCCACTGGCTGTTCTGAGGGATGCCTCTAATGGTTCTACTGAGGGATGCACCCGCTGGCTGTAAGCTTTAATCAGGGATGCCCCCACGGACTGTACTAAGGGATGTCCCCACTGGCTTTACACTTACCTACCTACCTAACCACTCAACGTCCTAGCTACTTGCCTATTCACCCACCTATCTATCTGCCTATCAACTCATTCACCTACCTACCTGCCCACTTACCTAACTAGCCAGTGTATAAAGGGAGGTTGACTTAATTTTGGCAGGTGGGGTCTACACAGATGCCTAGTACTAGGGAAAGTGGTTTTATAACAAAGCCCCAGCATGCCTCCTCCATCGCAGTGAATGGAGTGGGCATGCCAGCATCACTGCGACTGATAGCAGGGGGAGGACGCCCATTTCGGAGGCTGTCTGGTGAATGGTGATACATTGTGGATGGCACAGGGGACTTACGATGTGATATATCAGTAAGTGTGTGAGTGCCAGACTGCCACCAGTCAGCTTCTGGGGGACGCGGGGTGAACATCGATTTTGCTAAATGACTTGGCTGGACTATTCACTTAAGGGGGGAAAAATGTGTCCGGAGCCTCCACCAGATTGTCTCCACCAAGCTTAATCCAGAACCCGATTCCATACCATAACAAAAACACTCCTACCATGGCTTTGACCCCACTGCTGGCTTGAAAGACACATCAGCTGTGACTATACCATCTGCTTAGAGGAGAGATTCAGGCCACAGCTCTTTAGACCAATGCTGAGTGTTCAACTTAATCCCAGCTGAGTCCTTAAATGAGCCACAGCACCCTGATCTTGGTCCACATACATCTGCAGAAGTATGCTAAAGCTGCACCACCAAATGACAAGGTGCCTCTGTGTAGTGCAGCCCTAACTCTAACCCATGACAGCCCCCATGGCAAAGCAATGGATAAATTGGGAGAAGCTTACCTGAGGTTTCCACATAACCTCAAGTGCAGCACATGGGGAGGAAGGGTCAAAAGCCCCCCAGTACTGCTTGTCTGAAGCTGTACCTGCCATGTTTCCCCTGCTGAGCCCTTGATTGCTCTCCAATTCTGATATAAAAACATTTTGCCAGGGAACACACAACCAGCTTAGGGGACAAGGGAAGGGGTGTAAACAGCTCGTGGAACATAGTCTGGCTTTTGCTGTCTCGTTTTGCAGAGAAATGTGCTGTGAGAGGAAGAAAAAACAGAGAGGACACAATGACATCATGTATCACACTGCTGCCTCATTGACCTAATCTAGGAGAGATGCTGAGTGTAACTCCACATGACCAAACTGTTGTCTGCGAAGTGTCAAAAGACTCAGCTCTGCCTTCTCCAGCCACCTAAATATACAGCTGTCGATTTAATACATAATGTCTTCAGGGTAATGGTAAGGTAACCAAAGACAACGTGCCCACTTGCCTGATTAACATGGTGAACACCATGCCAATGGCTCAAAAGATTATTACCAAGAACAAGCAGACGCAAGGAGGACTTTGCTCCAGTCAAGCCCTCGCCCACAGCCCAGCCCTGTGCTCACAGGGCATCTTGTACCAAGAGAAAGCACCTGTTTAAGTATTTTGTTTTAGCCTGCTTGTATCAGATTTGGTCAAGATGTGGCATCCTAAAGGCTGAATGTTACATGGAAAAGGTTACTGTATGAACAACACTGGGACCCCTATCTCATGTCTGCACCAGGACCTGCTCTCATTTAGCACCTCTTCAAGGATCAAGGTGCAAATAATCCTGACGTGTCCCTCCAAAAGCACCTCTTCAAACCATAGAATAAAAGTAATGGATCAATTCACACCACACACAACAAAAGTATATTTGTAAATAGCTCAGATACAGTACAGAATATTATCAAAAAGGATACAATGCAGATTCAATCCGTAGGCTATGCCCAGTCTCCAGGATCGTAGACCACCTCAAGTAAAAGCAAAAATAAGTGTACTAGGCTATATATCTAATATGCAGACTATATAAGTAAAAGATAGTTACCAAGGCCAATCCTATGAGGGGTCACTAAATCAGTCCTGAAGAGTGTTCCATAAGCATAGCTTAACAATACCAAGTCAAAGAAAACAAAGTGTGGATATACAGTTATACATATATTCAGATTCTGGTCAGAATCTGTTGAATAGTTAGGACATCATCCCAGAAGTACAAGACATTAAATGCAGCAAATGCATAGTATGTTTAAATCATGACACACACCATAGCATGATAAGGCAAAAAAAGCATATAAATGATTACCCACACAGAGTGAACCCTGATCTCAACACACGCCTACGTTTCGGGGCTTCCCGGCCCCTTTCTCAAGTTTAAGTATACTAGGACTCAGGATGGACTATAGTCTAGGTGTGTCAGAGACAGTCAGGTATAGTTGTGCACAACAAGGAAAGATTTGTCCAGAACGCAGATTATACCTTCTAGGTATGTAATGTTATTGCTGACATTATGTAGAGAGGATCAGGGGAGATGGTTGATTAACCCCAAGTACAAATCAGTCCTGTCATCGGGGCTTAGGCAGAGTGTAGAGTCCTTAGTATATAAAAAAGGAAGGTTAAAGAGCATCTAAAAGACTGAAGCATAACCAACAGTTGCTATGAGTCCCCGTATGAGGGTATTATGGACCATTTTCGTGAGTAGTACATATCAGCGACAGTCTGCTACAGTTGCGCAGGTTAAGAAAAAAGCCAGTGGGGTGTTTCCCACTCCGGAAAATCGAATTAATTGTAAAGAAGAAAGATGGAGAGAGCTAGATATGGAATTCAGAGGTGTTCCATAGGTAGAAACTAGGACCAATGAAAAGTGTTTGACCTGAAAAAGATCTATGCAAAACGGAGACTGTACCTTCTAGGTCTGTAATGTTATTAAAAGCATTATATAGAGATGATTGGGAGAAGATGGTTGGGATGCCAGCAGACCCTATGTATCCTGCCATCGGTAATGAGGCAGAGAGTGGGGCCCTTATTACAAAAAGAGAAAATATATAGGAAACCAGAGTATACTTATCGGTTATTGTGGGTCCCTACATGAGGGTCCTAACTGGACAATTACTGTAGTAGTAATGAACAGGCGGTGTATATCAGTGATGGTCGGCTAAAATTGCGCAGATCAAAGAAAGAAAGATCCAAAGAGGTGTTTTACCTTATAGGCCTGATGTATAATTGATGATGTGATAGGGAGGTGGGGAGGGTCATCCATATGATGGGATGCAGATGTATTAAACAGATGTATTGGGTGACATGTTAGGATAATATATTGGATCTTTATAAAAAGGGAGCATAGTCCATTTCCTCATTTAGGCCCTTTGGTGTCACGGTCTGTAGAGTATTTGTTATAGTGTATTTGTTTTTATTTGTATAGTGACACAAATGAACGATTTGGTAGGTAGACAAGCGCAGAGAAAGAGGCTCAGAGGAGCAAAGAAGCCAGAGGAGTGGAGGCCGACTGCATGCAGAGGCCGCCATGAACAGAGGAGTCACAGCTCATGGCATCCCCTCCCCAGCCTGCACGATGGGGGACACGGAGTCCCGATCACACAGGCTATACCGGCACCTCCACAGCCCAGGCAGGTGGGACTGTTTTATTGTCACTGCTGAAACTCGCCAATAGAGGACAGAGATGAGGAGTTAGTATGAAGCAATTAGCGGCCCTTAAACTACAGCGTGTGAGGTTCAAGCCCCTGTCAGTGTGAGCTGCGGGGACACCCTGATGTGCTTTTACTTTGGGGTGACAAGCCGCTCTCGGGGTGTCTGTGACGGGAAGAGAGAGGCAGGGCGCCATTGCAGGCTGTTCTATCAGCCCAGTGAGCAGCCCCGGGTGACAGCGCGCTCACAGGTGGCTACAGGGCAGTAGAGGGACCCGGCGAGCTCCGGGGATAGGTTCAGCATCGCCACACGCCGGAGAAATCAGCGTTTTCCCTCCGCCAGAGAAACACAGATCGGCAACAAGGATTCTCCAGCTCCGGTAGCAGAGGCCGTGGGCGTGTCTTAATGTGCAGCCAATCGGTGTGCAGGATTGCGTTGCAGCCTTAGCCAATAGCGGCACAGAGCACGCTCTATATAAGCACTAATGAAGGCGGCGAGCCTGTTCATTTAGCAGCCATGTCCGAGCCTGAGTCTGCCCCAGCCGCCCCTCCCGCAGCGGAGACTCCCGCCAAGAAGAAGCGGCAGCAACCCAAGAAAGCTGGAGCCGCCAAGAAGAGCGGCAGCAAGTCCTCTGGGCCCAGCGTCTCCGAGCTCCTCCTGAAGGCCGTGTCCGCTTGCAAAGAGCGCAGCGGGGCCTCCCTGCCCGCCCTCAAGAAGGCTCTGTCCGCTGCAAACTACGATGTGGACAAGAACAACAGCCGCGTTAAGCTCGCTCTCAAGGCCTTGGTGACCAAAGGAAGCCTCGTCCAGGTCAAAGGCACCGGCGCCTCCGGCTCCTTCAAAATCAACAAGCAGCAGCTCAACCAAGCCGACAAGAAAAAGGCGGCCAAGAAGAAGAGCCCGGCCAAGAAAGCCGCTTCCGCTGCCAAGTCTCCCAAAAAGCCCAAGAAAGCTCCCAGCGCAGCCAAGAGCCCCAAAAAGGCTCCAGCCAAGAAACCGGCAGCTGCCAAAAAGCCTAAAGCCGCCGCTGCAAAGCCCAAGAAGGCCGCCAAGAGCCCGGCTAAGAAAGCTGCCAAGCCCAAGGTGGCCAAGAGCCCGGCAAAGAAGGCTGCCAAGCCCAAGGTGGCCAAGAGCCCGGCCAAGAAGGTGGCCAAGCCCAAGAAAGCTGCGCCCAAGAAGAAGTAATTGCTCCAGGTCGTCGCTACCCCCTGCTTAACACAAAGGCTCTTT
Organism: Gastrophryne carolinensis; assembly: GCA_027917425.1. Lineage (NCBI taxonomy): Eukaryota > Metazoa > Chordata > Amphibia > Anura > Microhylidae > Gastrophryne > Gastrophryne carolinensis. The sequence goes on from CM051235.1 coordinate 628,686,345, forward strand.
TCAGAGCCACCATCTCCTCTCCAAAGAGCTGTAACCGATCGCCCGCCTGCTGCAGGCTCTGATAAACGGTGGGCACACAGTCCCGGCACTCCTGTAGGCCAGATGTTGCCTATGACCCCGGGTTAAAGTGGCTGGGGGTGTGTGTGACTGGCGCTGAGGTGACCATGCTTCCCTCCATCATAGCGTGTGCCGGCTTTTATTGAAATCCCCAAAGTAGCATTGGCAATGCAAAGGGGGGGGAGGAGGGTCCCCGATACGGAACTGTGGCCATTCCAACAGGGTGTGTGATCAGAGTACACGGTGGAGCAACGGATTATATATATTACCGTTGCTTATGGACAAAGTGCGGGCGGTAACAGATTCTGTCAGTAGCGCCCAGTAGAAACGGTCGATACACACACATTATTGGATCATCAGTTAAACTGCCTGTGTGTAACCAAACATATATAAATATATATTAAACATATATATTAAACATATATAAACCGTTGCTTATGGACACAGTGCGGGCGGTAACAGATTGTGTTATCGGCCGTTTCTACCGGGCGCTACTCAGACATCTTATTGGATCAGTTAAACTGCCTGTGTGTAACCAGTCTGTGCAATGGCGGCGCTGTGCCAGACCACGTCCTCCCGGCAGCGGGTGAGCAGGGGGGGGGGGGCTTGTGGCAATGCAGCATGAAAGGAAGGAGAGTGGGGGACGGGAGTGCGGGCAATGTGCAGCTCTTTTGCAGGAGGATTTGGTGGCTCTTAAAAGAGCCTTTGTGGTTTATGTGGGAGAGGCTGGGGCGCAGGGTGTTTCCTTAGGCCCTCTCTCCGCGGATTCTGCGGGCGAGCTGGATGTCCTTGGGCATGATTGTGACCCTCTTGGCGTGGATGGTTGGTGTCCTCGAAGAGTCCGACGAGGTAGGCCTCGCTGGCCTCCTGCAGGGCCATGACGGCGGAGCTCTGGAAGCGCAGATCGGTCTTGAAGTCCTGGGCGATTTCTCGGACGAGACGCTGGAAAGGCAGCTTGCGGATGAGCAGCTCGGTGGACTTCTGGTAGCGTCGGATCTCTCGCAGAGCGACGGTGCCGGGCCGGTAGCGGTGAGGCTTCTTGACTCCGCCAGTGGCCGGGGCGCTCTTCCTGGCCGCCTTGGTGGCCAGCTGCTTGCGGGGAGCTTTGCCGCCGGTGGACTTGCGAGCGGTCTGCTTGGTTCGGGCCATCGCACTGACTGAGCTTCTCTCGCTACAGGAACCAAATGAATGCTTATGGCGGGCGGCTCTCTCTTTTATACCCACGCCGCCTGAGTAACGGCTGTGCCAGACACACCCCTTGTTTTGATTGGATAGTTCAAAACGCCCGCCAAAAACCAAGGAAGACGTTAACAGTACAGAAAACGATTAGAGCTTAGATGGGAAAAGCGACCCGCTTAGTTCTAGCCAAAACCGCTGTCCTTTCTAGGGTTAAACCAACTTTAAAAACTCTGGAAACTCAGCCTGGAAGCAGCGCGCACTGACTTGAAGCTCCCTCTAATTTCCAGCAGGTGGCGCCGCGCAGACAGTTTTCATTGTAAGGATTTAGAACGCTTTGTTACATTGTATCGCTTCTCTTTCATAGGCCCTGATCAGCCTTCACTTCGCTACTTGGTGTTACTATATTTCCAATTCATAAAAGTATTCTGTATCTTAACAAACGTCAATCATCACAGTCGCTGTTTTGGGAGGCAATGAGCTGCGGCACCAGCTTTTCAGGGTTCCTAAAATTGTTTTATACATCTATTATACACGCTGACTCGTAGGTTCCTATTTTTTTCTGACAAATATTCCCAAATATCCTTCCATCACCAGGTATTACATGCTAAAGTAAACGGTGGGAAAAAAACATGATTCTCACCAACCACCGCAGCCCATCAATCCAGGTCATAGTGTCATTCATTCATCAGATTTGCCCATTGACAGAGTTCCAACCAGAGAATGAAACAATGATGTAACCCGCATCTCCAGCCAGTGTGTGTGTGTGTTTCTTTATTTTGCGGGGGACGGGGTCGTGGTGTGAGCCTAAGTGCACTTACTTCATTTCAAGCTGTTGGGAAATGCCTGAAGTTCGGAGCCTGGATCGTTTGAATGGAAACAATAGATTTGATGTGGAGGGCAAGGTTCTGGTAGGGAAGGGTGCGATCATTTTCTATTTTAGCAGCCTTTAGATGCTCCTTAGCAAGTAGGTGAGGCACTTAAACGTGAGGGCTGGGGCATGTTCCAGAATACTGTAGCTGGCATTTTGATTAATCAGGACAATAATAATAATAATATTAATAAATGCAGAAGACTAGAATCCGGATGAAGCACCTGCCAAAAGAGAAGGCACGATGCTGTGTCAGAACTGGAAAGCTTCTGGCGAGGAGAACACAGGTTTGGGCCTCAAATGGTTCATGAGACTCATTGAAGAACAGAAAGAGAGTTGCTATGGCTAAAGGGAGAAAATGGCGCTAATAGAGCTGATATCGGGGAAGAGAATTAGGGATGAGCGAATCAATCCGGACGAACCCGGATTCGATCCGAATTTCAGGAAAAATTCGATTCGGATCGAATCCGAATTTCCCCGCGATTCGATCACTCGAAGTTTTCCTTTAACATCCATTCATTTACATTACAGGCATTCTAAGATGGCGGACGGGACATGTCTGGACATGTATCCCGCGCCAGTGCAAGCTGGGGCAGTCACATGCAGCCTATCAGCAGCCAGCAAGCCCGGTGACGTCACACAGCGGTATTTAACGGCGGCCATCTTGCTTTTCCTCATTTCTCTATTGCATTCGTGACAGACAGACAGAACGCTGTGTAGCTGAGGCAGTTAGACAGGCTGGGACAGACAGGGACAGACAGGGACAGACAGGGACAGGCTGGAGACAGGCAGGAGACAGGCAGGAGACAGACAGGAGACAGACAGAAAGCCAGGGAAAGGTAGGAAAAACGGAGCTGGCTGACAGGGAGATTTTTTTTTTTTCATCCAGCCTTTGTTAGCGTTTTCAGGCTGCTTATAGTAACTAACTGTGCATATATACTGAACTGATCTTAAGTCTGCTGTGAGGCATCCCATTCTGTGACTAAAGCAGCCTCTATTTAATAGCATAATAAACATTTGCACTTATTCTCATAGAAATCAGGCCTGAGTGATAAAGACACTTTTGCTGTGCATGCTCTCTGGTTTTTGTGCCACTGGCATCCCATTCTGTGACTAAAGCAGCCTCTATTTAATAGCATAATAAACATTTGCACTTATTCTCATAGAAATCAGGCCTGAGTGATAAAGACACTTTTGCTGTGCATGCTCTCTGGTTTTTGTGCCACTGGCATCCCATTCTGTGACTAAAGCAGCCTCTATTTAATAGCATAATAAACATTTGCACTTATTCTCATAGAAATCAGGCCTGATAAAGACACTTTTGCTGTGCATGCTCTCTGGTTTTTGTGCCACTGGCATCCCATTCTGTGACTAAAGCAGCCTCTATTTAATAGCATAATAAACATTTGCACTTATTCTCATAGAAATCAGGCCTGAGTGATAAAGACACTTTTGCTGTGCATGCTCTCTGGTTTTTGTGCCACTGGCATCCCATTCTGTGACTAAAGCAGCCTCTATTTAATAGCATAATAAACATTTGCACTTATTCTCATAGAAATCAGGCCTGAGTGATAAAGACACTTTTGCTGTGCATGCTCTCTGGTTTTTGTGCCACTGGCATCCCATTCTGTGACTAAAGCAGCCTCTATTTAATAGCATAATAAACATTTGCACTTATTCTCATAGAAATCAGGCCTGAGTGATAAAGACACTTTTGCTGTGCATGCTCTCTGGTTTTTGTGCCACTGGCATCCCATTCTGTGACTAAAGCAGCCTCTATTTAATAGCATAATAAACATTTGCACTTATTCTCATAGAAATCAGGCCTGAGTGATAAAGACACTTTTGCTGTGCATGCTCTCTGGTTTTTGTGCCACTGGCATCCCATTCTGTGACTAAAGCAGCCTCTATTTAATAGCATAATAAACATTTGCACTTATTCTCATAGAAATCAGGCCTGAGTGATAAAGACACTTTTGCTGTGCATGCTCTCTGGTTTTTGTGCCACTGGCATCCCATTCTGTGACTAAAGCAGCCTCTATTTAATAGCATAATAAACATTTGCACTTATTCTCATAGAAATCAGGCCTGAGTGATAAAGACACTTTTGCTGTGCATGCTCTCTGGTTTTTGTGCCACTGGCATCCCATTCTGTGACTAAAGCAGCCTCTATTTAATAGCATAATAAACATTTGCACTTATTCTCATAGAAATCAGGCCTGAGTGATAAAGACACTTTTGCTGTGCATGCTCTCTGGTTTTTGTGCCACTGGCATCCCATTCTGTGACTAAAGCAGCCTCTATTTAATAGCATAATAAACATTTGCACTTATTCTCATAGAAATCAGGCCTGAGTGATAAAGACACTTTTGCTGTGCATGCTCTCTGGTTTTTGTGCCACTGGCATCCCATTCTGTGACTAAAGCAGCCTCTATTTAATAGCATAATAAACATTTGCACTTATTCTCATAGAAATCAGGCCTGAGTGATAAAGACACTTTTGCTGTGCATGCTCTCTGGTTTTTGTGCCACTGGCATCCCATTCTGTGACTAAAGCAGCCTCTATTTAATAGCATAATAAACATTTGCACTTATTCTCATAGAAATCAGGCCTGAGTGATAAAGACACTTTTGCTGTGCATGCTCTCTGGTTTTTGTGCCACTGGCATCCCATTCTGTGACTAAAGCAGCCTCTATTTAATAGCATAATAAACATTTGCACTTATTCTCATAGAAATCAGGCCTGAGTGATAAAGACACTTTTGCTGTGCATGCTCTCTGGTTTTTGTGCCACTGGCATCCCATTCTGTGACTAAAGCAGCCTCTATTTAATAGCATAATAAACATTTGCACTTATTCTCATAGAAATCAGGCCTGAGTGATAAAGACACTTTTGCTGTGCATGCTCTCTGGTTTTTGTGCCACTGGCATCCCATTCTGTGACTAAAGCAGCCTCTATTTAATAGCATAATAAACATTTGCACTTATTCTCATAGAAATCAGGCCTGAGTGATAAAGACACTTTTGCTGTGCATGCTCTCTGGTTTTTGTGCCACTGGCATCCCATTCTGTGACTAAAGCAGCCTCTATTTAATAGCATAATAAACATTTGCACTTATTCTCATAGAAATCAGGCCTGATAAAGACACTTTTGCTGTGCATGCTCTCTGGTTTTTGTGCCACTGGCATCCCATTCTGTGACTAAAGCAGCCTCTATTTAATAGCATAATAAACATTTGCACTTATTCTCATAGAAATCAGGCCTGAGTGATAAAGACACTTTTGCTGTGCATGCTCTCTGCTTTTTGTGCCACTGGCATCCCATTCTGTGACTAAAGCAGCCTCTATTTAATAGCATAATAAACATTTGCACTTATTCTCATAGAAATCAGGCCTGAGTGATAAAGACACTTTTGCTGTGCATGCTCTCTGGTTTTTGTGCCACTGGCATCCCATTCTGTGACTAAAGCAGCCTCTATTTAATAGCATAATAAACATTTGCACTTATTCTCATAGAAATCAGGCCTGAGTGATAAAGACACTTTTGCTGTGCATGCTCTCTGGTTTTTGTGCCACTGGCATCCCATTCTGTGACTAAAGCAGCCTCTATTTAATAGCATAATAAACATTTGCACTTATTCTCATAGAAATCAGGCCTGAGTGATAAAGACACTTTTGCTGTGCATGCTCTCTGGTTTTTGTGCCACTGGCATCCCATTCTGTGACTAAAGCAGCCTCTATTTAATAGCATAATAAACATTTGCACTTATTCTCATAGAAATCAGGCCTGAGTGATAAAGACACTTTTGCTGTGCATGCTCTCTGGTTTTTGTGCCACTGGCATCCCATTCTGTGACTAAAGCAGCCTCTATTTAATAGCATAATAAACATTTGCACTTATTCTCATAGAAATCAGGCCTGAGTGATAAAGACACTTTTGCTGTGCATGCTCTCTGGTTTTTGTGCCACTGGCATCCCATTCTGTGACTAAAGCAGCCTCTATTTAATAGCATAATAAACATTTGCACTTATTCTCATAGAAATCAGGCCTGAGTGATAAAGACACTTTTGCTGTGCATGCTCTCTGGTTTTTGTGCCACTGGCATCCCATTCTGTGACTAAAGCAGCCTCTATTTAATAGCATAATAAACATTTGCACTTATTCTCATAGAAATCAGGCCTGAGTGATAAAGACACTTTTGCTGTGCATGCTCTCTGGTTTTTGTGCCACTGGCATCCCATTCTGTGACTAAAGCAGCCTCTATTTAATAGCATAATAAACATTTGCACTTATTCTCATAGAAATCAGGCCTGAGTGATAAAGACACTTTTGCTGTGCATGCTCTCTGGTTTTTGTGCCACTGGCATCCCATTCTGTGACTAAAGCAGCCTCTATTTAATAGCATAATAAACATTTGCACTTATTCTCATAGAAATCAGGCCTGAGTGATAAAGACACTTTTGCTGTGCATGCTCTCTGGTTTTTGTGCCACTGGCATCCCATTCTGTGACTAAAGCAGCCTCTATTTAATAGCATAATAAACATTTGCACTTATTCTCATAGAAATCAGGCCTGAGTGATAAAGACACTTTTGCTGTGCATGCTCTCTGGTTTTTGTGCCACTGGCATCCCATTCTGTGACTAAAGCAGCCTCTATTTAATAGCATAATAAACATTTGCACTTATTCTCATAGAAATCAGGCCTGAGTGATAAAGACACTTTTGCTGTGCATGCTCTCTGGTTTTTGTGCCACTGGCATCCCATTCTGTGACTAAAGCAGCCTCTATTTAATAGCATAATAAACATTTGCACTTATTCTCATAGAAATCAGGCCTGATAAAGACACTTTTGCTGTGCATGCTCTCTGGTTTTTGTGGCACTGGCATCCCATTCTGTGACTAAAGCAGCCTCTGTTTAAGACCATATAAGCATTTGCTCTTATTATATTTATATTATAAGACACTTTTGCTGGGCATAGGCTTACTGCTGCCTGCCAGGTGCACTTATGTTGAGGCATCCCATTCTGTAACATAGCATACCCCTCTTTATTTACACTAAGCAGCTCTCTTATTTACACTAAGCAGGCCTGTTGGAGGCTGAGTGTTACTGCTCACTTTTGGTGTGCATTATATTCTGTTTCATATAGACCCACCGCTGCCCGGGGTTTTTTTAAATATCACCTACTACCACGCCAGTTAGACTATGTCGGGCAGACAAGTGCCTGGAAGTGAAAAGAGGAGTGGCAGAGGCCAAGATTCCGCAGGCAGAGCTCGCATCAGACTGGGGGCCAGTAGCAGCAGGAGTCACGCTGAGAGACCTAATCTGCCAGTATCTGCTAGCGGTCGGGTCTCCACCAGTAACGCATCTGCCGTGGTAGATTGGTTGACGCGCTCATCAACAACATCATCACAACTTACGTCTGAGACCCCCAGTCTAGGGTCGGTAGGTTCCTCTGACACAACCCTGAGTTGGCATGCCCCGAGAGCAGTCCCTGTCCTCCCATTGCCTCTGTCCTACGCCGTTCCCTCCCCCAGCGACGTATCCTATGCTTTGGGTTCAGCTCCACTCTTTAGTGAGGAGGACCATCAGATAGAGGACAGTCAGCAGCTACTGCCCAGCCAAGAAATGGAGGTGGCTTCTTTAGCTAGGCAGACAAATAGTGATGTGGACAGTGTCGTGGGTGCTGCGAGCGTTCCAGCTCCTGCGCCAGACACTGTTGACGAATCCACGAACATCAGTGACGTACAGCCACAACCCGGTGATGATGATGATGATGACGATGAAGCCGATCGCACTTGGGAGCCGGGTGATGAAGGGGCTTCATCGTCATCATCAGGAGAAGAGGGGTGCAGGTTGCCCCGGAGTCAGCAGCTGAGGCAGCAAAGTGGTAGCAGTCAGCATGGGGGCACAATTCCAAAGGCTGGAGCCGGCCGGGGCCGGGGCCGGGGTAGAGCACCTGCTGTGCGGCAGTCTACCTTATCGGGAGGTAGTGGAGCAGGGGTTCCTGGAGTTGGCAACAGCAGCAGTGAATCAGTGAGGCCAGGGGGTGGGAAAAGTAGCTACTCGGCAGTGTGGCAGTTTTTCCTGAGGCATCCGCAGGAGGGTAACATGGCCACATGCAAGATATGTAGGCAAAAGGTGAAGCGTGGCCAGGGTCCAAATGTTGGCACCACGGCCCTGCGTCAACATATGATGCGTCACCATAAAACGACCTGGGAGAACCGAGGCTCCCAAGGGGTGGTCCAGTCTGCTTCCTCACCAAGTGAGCTCCCAATTTCTGCCAGCCAAGGCTCCAGCACCTCAGCCGAAGGCAGCTGTGCGTCACACCCATCCTCTGTCGCTCCTGCTCCTCCTCCTCCTCCTCCAAGTCATGCATCCCGCCAGCAATCCATCAGCGAAGCCATGTCCAAGAGACAGCAGTATGCGCCCACTCATCCTACGGCGCAGAAGCTGAATGTGCTCCTGTCCAAGTTGCTGGTGCTGCAGTCGCTCCCTTTTCAGGTGGTGGAATCTGCACCTTTCAGAGAACTGATGGCTTGTGCCGAGCCGAGGTGGAGAGTCCCAAGCCGTCATTTCTTTGCCAAGAAGGCAGTACCAGCGCTGCACACTTTTGTTGAACAGAAGGTGGGCCAGTCCTTGAGCCTGTCGGTGTGTAGCAAAATACATGGCAGCGCCGACATCTGGAGCTGTAACTACGGTCAGGGGCAGTACATGTCGTTTACGGCCCACTGGGTGAATGTGGTCCCTTTGCAGCAGCAACTTGGACAGGTCACGCCGCTTCGGCCTCCGCGCTCTCTGCCCATTGGGCCTGTGACACCGTGCGACTCGGCCTCCTCATCCTCCGCCATCTCCTCACCCTCCACTGTAGGCTCAAGTCTCAGTGCCCCTCCAGTCTACCATGTGTGCAGGGCACGGAGGTGTCACGCAGTGCTTCACATGGTTTGTCTTGGCGAACGGAGTCACACAGGGGAGGAACTGCTTAAATGTATTCATCAGGAAATCCAAACATGGCTTACTCCGAGAAAACTTAAAATGGGAATCATGGTTACCGACAATGGGAAGAACATTTTGTCTGCGCTGCGCCAAGGAAGCCTGACCCATGCCCCCTGCATGGCTCACGTCTTCAATCTGGTTGTCAAGCGGTTTCTGAAGTGTTCCCCCCATCTGCAGGACATCCTAACAACTTCACGGAAACTTTGCATGCACTTCAGCCACTCCTACACCGCCAAACACACCCTTCTTGAGCTACAGCGTCAGAATGGTATCCCCCAACATAGTCTGATTTGCGATGTTTCCACCCGTTGGAATTCCACCCTTCACATGTTGGACCGATTATATGAACAGAGAAAAGCCATCACGGATTTCCTGATGATCCAAGCAGATAGGGGGACTCCCCTGTGTAACTTCAATGTCAACCAGTGGCAGCTCATACGTGACACCTGCCGTTTGCTCAGGCCCTTTGAGGAAGCCACTTTATTTGTCAGTCGGCAGGATTACGGGATGAACGACGTGATTCCACTGCTTCATGTACTACAGCACATGTTGGAAACCATGGCTGGTCAGGGCACTGGAGACATGGCGTTTACATCTTACGGCCACATGAACCCCGTTGGAGCTGAACTGGAGGAGGAGGAGGAGGAAGAGGAGGAGGAGGAGTTGCCCAGCGAAACACAGTTTAGGCTTGGCGAAATGGCTGGTTTATCTAGTCAGCGGACAGGAGAGGAGGAGCAGGAGCAGCCAGAGGAGCTAGAGGTTTTTGAGGAAGGAGAGACAGAGGACCCGGGCACACCGTGGCAGTATGCAGTGGAGATGGAGACAGGTAGTCCATCCGAGTCACTTGCGCAAATGGCACGAAGCATGCTCACATGCTTGCGTAGTGACCCCAGAATTGTTTCCATCTGTCGGCGGGATGACTTCTGGCTGTCCACCTTATTGGACCCTCGCTTCCGGCACAAAATGGGGGCATTTTTTAAACCCACCGAGAGGGAGGACAAACTCAACTACTACAAAGACATTCTACGTAGGCAGTTGGCCGATGCCTATCTGCGCCATGGTCCATACTCTCGCAGGTCTGACTCGAGGGGACCTCTGCGCTCACCTTCCACTGCCATGGCCGCTGGGGGGGTTGGCAGCAGCAGCAGCAGAAGCTCCATCAGCAGCAGCAGCCTCAGTCTTCAGTCGCTAATGAGTAGCTTTCTACACCCGCATAGTGAGGCTACTCATGAGCAGCAGGAAGACCTGGAGCAGGACCTGAACCAGCAGGTCATGTCATACTTTGACATGACCATGCCAACACACCTTGAGGATCCGCTGGACTTCTGGGCAGCCAAACTTGATTTGTGGCCGCAACTAGCAGAGTTTGCCCTGGAAAAGCTGTCCTGCCCGGCAAGTAGCGTGCCATCTGAGCGGGTGTTTAGTGCGGCGGGGGCCATAGTTACGGCGAGGAGAACTCGTCTGTCAACTAAAAATGTGGAGAGACTCACCTTTGTCAAAATGAATCAGGGATGGATCAGCCAGGATTTCCACCCACCAATGCCTGATGCATGCGACTAGATTCAGCATGGTGCCACGTTTTACACTTTACAAATGGTGCAAAACATATTTATGTCTTTAGGCCATTTTTTGGGCTCCTGCTGCTGCTACTGTCAACTCCTGCCAACTCCAGGGTGTGATTCATCCAATTTTTGGGCTCCTGAAGCCAACTCCAGTGTATATTTGGGCTCCTGCTGCTGCTACTGCCAACTTCTGCCAACTCCAGGGTGTGATTCATCCAATTTTTGGGCTCCTGAAGCCAACTCCAGTGTATATTTGGGCTCCTGCTACTACTGTCAACTCCTGCCAACTCCAGGGTGTGATTCATCCAATTTTTGGGCTCCTGAGGCCAACTCCAGTGTATATTTGGGCTCCTGCTGCTGCTGCTGCCAACTTCTGCCAACTCCAGGGTGTGATTCATCCAATTTTTGGGCTCCTGAGGCCAACTCCAGTGTATATTTGGGCTCCTGCTGCTGCTGCTGCCAACTTCTGCCAACTCCAGGGTGTGATTCATCCAATTTTTGGGCTCCTGAGGCCAACTCCAGTGTATATTTGGGCTCCTGCTGCTGCTACTGTCAACTCCTGCCAACTCCAGGGTGTGATTCATCCAATTTTTGGGCTCCTGAGGCCAACTCCAGTGTATATTTGGGCTCCTGCTGCTGCTACTGTCAACTCCTGCCAACTCCAGGGTGTGATTCATCCAATTTTTGGGCTCCTGAGGCCAACTCCAGTGTATATTTGGGCTCCTGCTGCTGCTACTGTCAACTTCTGCCAACTCCAGGGTGTGATTCATCCAATTTTTGGGCTCCTGAAGCCAACTCCAGTGTATATTTGGGCTCCTGCTGCTGCTACTGTCAACTCCTGCCAACTCCAGGGTGTGATTCATCCAATTTTTGGGCTCCTGAGGCCAACTCCAGTGTATATTTGGGCTCCTGCTGCTGCTACTGTCAACTCCTGCCAACTCCAGGGTGTGATTCATCCAATTTTTGGGCTCCTGAGGCCAACTCCAGTGTATATTTGGGCTTCTGCTGCTGCTACTGTCAACTCCTGCCAACTCCAGGGTGTGATTCATCCAATTTTTGGGCTCCTGAGGCCAACTCCAGTGTATATTTGGGCTCCTGCTGCTGCTACTGTCAACTTCTGCCAACTCCAGGGTGTGATTCATCCAATTTTTGGGCTCCTGAAGCCAACTCCAGTGTATATTTGGGCTCCTGCTGCTGCTACTGTCAACTCCTGCCAACTCCAGGGTGTGATTCATCCAATTTTTGGGCTCCTGAGGCCAACTCCAGTGTATATTTGGGCTCCTGCTGCTGCTACTGTCAACTCCTGCCAACTCCAGGGTGTGATTCATCCAATTTTTGGGCTCCTGAGGCCAACTCCAGTGTATATTTGGGCTCCTGCTGCTGCTGCTGCCAACTTCTGCCAACTCCAGGGTGTGATTCATCCAATTTTTGGGCTCCTGAGGCCAACTCCAGTGTATATTTGGGCTCCTGCTGCTGCTACTGTCAACTCCTGCCAACTCCAGGGTGTGATTCATCCAATTTTTGGGCTCCTGAGGCCAACTCCAGTGTATATTTGGGCTCCTGCTGCTGCTACTGTCAACTTCTGCCAACTCCAGGGTGTGATTCATCCAATTTTTGGGCTCCTGAAGCCAACTCCAGTGTATATTTGGGCTCCTGCTGCTGCTACTGTCAACTCCTGCCAACTCCAGGGTGTGATTCATCCAATTTTTGGGCTCCTGAGGCCAACTCCAGTGTATATTTGGGCTCCTGCTGCTGCTACTGTCAACTCCTGCCAACTCCAGGGTGTGATTCATCCAATTTTTGGGCTCCTGAGGCCAACTCCAGTGTATATTTGGGCTCCTGCTGCTGCTACTGTCAACTTCTGCCAACTCCAGGGTGTGATTCATCCAATTTTTGGGCTCCTGAAGCCAACTCCAGTGTATATTTGGGCTCCTGCTGCTGCTACTGTCAACTCCTGCCAACTCCAGGGTGTGATTCATCCAATTTTTGGGCTCCTGAGGCCAACTCCAGTGTATATTTGGGCTCCTGCTGCTGCTACTGTCAACTCCTGCCAACTCCAGGGTGTGATTCATCCAATTTTTGGGCTCCTGAGGCCAACTCCAGTGTATATTTGGGCTCCTGCTGCTGCTACTGTCAACTCCTGCCAACTCCAGGGTGTGATTCATCCAATTTTTGGGCTCCTGAGGCCAACTCCAGTGTATATTTGGGCTCCTGCTGCTGCTACTGTCAACTTCTGCCAACTCCAGGGTGTGATTCATCCAATTTTTGGGCTCCTGAAGCCAACTCCAGTGTATATTTGGGCTCCTGCTGCTGCTACTGTCAACTCCTGCCAACTCCAGGGTGTGATTCATCCAATTTTTGGGCTCCTGAGGCCAACTCCAGTGTATATTTGGGCTCCTGCTGCTGCTACTGTCAACTCCTGCCAACTCCAGGGTGTGATTCATCCAATTTTTGGGCTCCTGAGGCCAACTCCAGTGTATATTTGGGCTCCTGCTGCTGCTACTGTCAACTTCTGCCAACTCCAGGGTGTGATTCATCCAATTTTTGGGCTCCTGAAGCCAACTCCAGTGTATATTTGGGCTCCTGCTGCTGCTACTGTCAACTCCTGCCAACTCCAGGGTGTGATTCATCCAATTTTTGGGCTCCTGAGGCCAACTCCAGTGTATATTTGGGCTCCTGCTGCTGCTACTGTCAACTCCTGCCAACTCCAGGGTGTGATTCATCCAATTTTTGGGCTCCTGAGGCCAACTCCAGTGTATATTTGGGCTCCTGCTGCTGCTACTGTCAACTCCTGCCAACTCCAGGGTGTGATTCATCCAATTTTTGGGCTCCTGAGGCCAACTCCAGTGTATATTTGGGCTCCTGCTGCTGCTACTGTCAACTTCTGCCAACTCCAGGGTGTGATTCATCCAATTTTTGGGCTCCTGAAGCCAACTCCAGTGTATATTTGGGCTCCTGCTGCTGCTACTGTCAACTCCTGCCAACTCCAGGGTGTGATTCATCCAATTTTTGGGCTCCTGAGGCCAACTCCAGTGTATATTTGGGCTCCTGCTGCTGCTACTGTCAACTCCTGCCAACTCCAGGGTGTGATTCATCCAATTTTTGGGCTCCTGAAGCCAACTCCAGTGTATATTTGGGCTCCTGCTGCTGCTGCTGCCAACTTCTGCCAACTCCAGGGTGTGATTCATCCAATTTTTGGGCTCCTGAGGCCAACTCCAGTGTATATTTGGGCTCCTGCTGCTGCTACTGTCAACTCCTGCCAACTCCAGGGTGTGATTCATCCAATTTTTGGGCTCCTGAGGCCAACTCCAGTGTATATTTGGGCTCCTGCTGCTGCTACTGTCAACTTCTGCCAACTCCAGGGTGTGATTCATCCAATTTTTGGGCTCCTGAAGCCAACTCCAGTGTATATTTGGGCTCCTGCTGCTGCTACTGTCAACTCCTGCCAACTCCAGGGTGTGATTCATCCAATTTTTGGGCTCCTGAGGCCAACTCCAGTGTATATTTGGGCTCCTGCTGCTGCTACTGTCAACTCCTGCCAACTCCAGGGTGTGATTCATCCAATTTTTGGGCTCCTGAGGCCAACTCCAGTGTATATTTGGGCTCCTGCTGCTGCTACTGTCAACTCCTGCCAACTCCAGGGTGTGATTCATCCAATTTTTGGGCTCCTGAGGCCAACTCCAGTGTATATTTGGGCTCCTGCTGCTGCTACTGTCAACTTCTGCCAACTCCAGGGTGTGATTCATCCAATTTTTGGGCTCCTGAGGCCAACTCCAGTGTATATTTGGGCTCCTGCTGCTGCTACTGTCAACTCCTGCCAACTCCAGGGTGTGATTCATCCAATTTTTGGGCTCCTGAGGCCAACTCCAGTGTATATTTGGGCTCCTGCTGCTGCTACTGTCAACTCCTGCCAACTCCAGGGTGTGATTCATCCAATTTTTGGGCTCCTGAGGCCAACTCCAGTGTATATTTGGGCTCCTGCTGCTGCTACTGTCAACTTCTGCCAACTCCAGGGTGTGATTCATCCAATTTTTGGGCTCCTGAAGCCAACTCCAGTGTATATTTGGGCTCCTGCTGCTGCTACTGTCCACTCCTGCCAACTCCAGGGTGTGATTCATCCAATTTTTGGGCTCCTGAGGCCAACTCCAGTGTATATTTGGGCTCCTGCTGCTGCTACTGTCAACTCCTGCCAACTCCAGGGTGTGATTCATCCAATTTTTGGGCTCCTGAAGCCAACTCCAGTGTATATTTGGGCTCCTGCTGCTGCTGCTGTCAACTCCTGCCAACTCCAGGGTGTGATTCATCCAATTTTTGGGCTCCTGAAGCCAACTCCAGTGTATATTTGGGCTCCTGCTGCTGCTACTGTCAACTCCTGCCAACTCCAGGGTGTGATTCATCCAATTTTTGGGCTCCTGAGGCCAACTCCAGTGTATATTTGGGCTCCTGCTGCTGCTACTGTCAACTCCTGCCAACTCCAGGGTGTGATTCATCCAATTTTTGGGCTCCTGAGGCCAACTCCAGTGTATATTTGGGCTCCTGCTGCTGCTACTGTCAACTCCTGCCAACTCCAGGGTGTGATTCATCCAATTTTTGGGCTCCTGAGGCCAACTCCAGTGTATATTTGGGCTCCTGCTGCTGCTACTGTCAACTTCTGCCAACTCCAGGGTGTGATTCATCCAATTTTTGGGCTCCTGAAGCCAACTCCAGTGTATATTTGGGCTCCTGCTGCTGCTACTGTCAACTCCTGCCAACTCCAGGGTGTGATTCATCCAATTTTTGGGCTCCTGAGGCCAACTCCAGTGTATATTTGGGCTCCTGCTGCTGCTACTGTCAACTCCTGCCAACTCCAGGGTGTGATTCATCCAATTTTTGGGCTCCTGAAGCCAACTCCAGTGTATATTTGGGCTCCTGCTGCTGCTGCTGTCAACTCCTGCCAACTCCAGGGTGTGATTCATCCAATTTTTGGGCTCCTGAAGCCAACTCCAGTGTATATTTGGGCTCCTGCTGCTGCTACTGTCAACTCCTGCCAACTCCAGGGTGTGATTCATCCAATTTTTGGGCTCCTGAGGCCAACTCCAGTGTATATTTGGGCTCCTGCTGCTGCTACTGTCAACTTCTGCCAACTCCAGGGTGTGATTCATCCAATTTTTGGGCTCCTGAAGCCAACTCCAGTGTATATTTGGGCTCCTGCTGCTGCTACTGTCAACTCCTGCCAACTCCAGGGTGTGATTCATCCAATTTTTGGGCTCCTGAGGCCAACTCCAGTGTATATTTGGGCTCCTGCTGCTGCTACTGTCAACTCCTGCCAACTCCAGGGTGTGATTCATCCAATTTTTGGGCTCCTGAGGCCAACTCCAGTGTATATTTGGGCTCCTGCTGCTGCTGCTGCCAACTTCTGCCAACTCCAGGGTGTGATTCATCCAATTTTTGGGCTCCTGAGGCCAACTCCAGTGTATATTTGGGCTCCTGCTGCTGCTACTGTCAACTCCTGCCAACTCCAGGGTGTGATTCATCCAATTTTTGGGCTCCTGAGGCCAACTCCAGTGTATATTTGGGCTCCTGCTGCTGCTACTGTCAACTTCTGCCAACTCCAGGGTGTGATTCATCCAATTTTTGGGCTCCTGAAGCCAACTCCAGTGTATATTTGGGCTCCTGCTGCTGCTACTGTCAACTCCTGCCAACTCCAGGGTGTGATTCATCCAATTTTTGGGCTCCTGAGGCCAACTCCAGTGTATATTTGGGCTCCTGCTGCTGCTACTGTCAACTCCTGCCAACTCCAGGGTGTGATTCATCCAATTTTTGGGCTCCTGAGGCCAACTCCAGTGTATATTTGGGCTCCTGCTGCTGCTACTGTCAACTCCTGCCAACTCCAGGGTGTGATTCATCCAATTTTTGGGCTCCTGAGGCCAACTCCAGTGTATATTTGGGCTCCTGCTGCTGCTACTGTCAACTTCTGCCAACTCCAGGGTGTGATTCATCCAATTTTTGGGCTCCTGAAGCCAACTCCAGTGTATATTTGGGCTCCTGCTGCTGCTACTGTCAACTCCTGCCAACTCCAGGGTGTGATTCATCCAATTTTTGGGCTCCTGAGGCCAACTCCAGTGTATATTTGGGCTCCTGCTGCTGCTACTGTCAACTCCTGCCAACTCCAGGGTGTGATTCATCCAATTTTTGGGCTCCTGAAGCCAACTCCAGTGTATATTTGGGCTCCTGCTGCTGCTGCTGTCAACTCCTGCCAACTCCAGGGTGTGATTCATCCAATTTTTGGGCTCCTGAAGCCAACTCCAGTGTATATTTGGGCTCCTGCTGCTGCTACTGTCAACTCCTGCCAACTCCAGGGTGTGATTCATCCAATTTTTGGGCTCCTGAGGCCAACTCCAGTGTATATTTGGGCTCCTGCTGCTGCTACTGTCAACTCCTGCCAACTCCAGGGTGTGATTCATCCAATTTTTGGGCTCCTGAGGCCAACTCCAGTGTATATTTGGGCTCCTGCTGCTGCTACTGTCAACTCCTGCCAACTCCAGGGTGTGATTCATCCAATTTTTGGGCTCCTGAGGCCAACTCCAGTGTATATTTGGGCTCCTGCTGCTGCTACTGTCAACTTCTGCCAACTCCAGGGTGTGATTCATCCAATTTTTGGGCTCCTGAAGCCAACTCCAGTGTATATTTGGGCTCCTGCTGCTGCTACTGTCAACTCCTGCCAACTCCAGGGTGTGATTCATCCAATTTTTGGGCTCCTGAGGCCAACTCCAGTGTATATTTGGGCTCCTGCTGCTGCTACTGTCAACTCCTGCCAACTCCAGGGTGTGATTCATCCAATTTTTGGGCTCCTGAAGCCAACTCCAGTGTATATTTGGGCTCCTGCTGCTGCTGCTGCCAACTTCTGCCAACTCCAGGGTGTGATTCATCCAATTTTTGGGCTCCTGAGGCCAACTCCAGTGTATATTTGGGCTCCTGCTGCTGCTGCTGCCAACTTCTGCCAACTCCAGGGTGTGATTCATCCAATTTTTGGGCTCCTGAGGCCAACTCCAGTGTATATTTGGGCTCCTGCTGCTGCTACTGTCAACTCCTGCCAACTCCAGGGTGTGATTCATCCAATTTTTGGGCTCCTGAGGCCAACTCCAGTGTATATTTGGGCTCCTGCTGCTGCTACTGTCAACTCCTGCCAACTCCAGGGTGTGATTCATCCAATTTTTGGGCTCCTGAGGCCAACTCCAGTGTATATTTGGGCTCCTGCTGCTGCTACTGTCAACTCCTGCCAACTCCAGGGTGTGATTCATCCAATTTTTGGGCTCCTGAGGCCAACTCCAGTGTATATTTGGGCTCCTGCTGCTGCTACTGTCAACTTCTGCCAACTCCAGGGTGTGATTCATCCAATTTTTGGGCTCCTGAAGCCAACTCCAGTGTATATTTGGGCTCCTGCTGCTGCTACTGTCAACTCCTGCCAACTCCAGGGTGTGATTCATCCAATTTTTGGGCTCCTGAGGCCAACTCCAGTGTATATTTGGGCTCCTGCTGCTGCTACTGTCAACTCCTGCCAACTCCAGGGTGTGATTCATCCAATTTTTGGGCTCCTGAGGCCAACTCCAGTGTATATTTGGGCTCCTGCTGCTGCTACTGTCAACTCCTGCCAACTCCAGGGTGTGATTCATCCAATTTTTGGGCTCCTGAGGCCAACTCCAGTGTATATTTGGGCTCCTGCTGCTGCTACTGTCAACTTCTGCCAACTCCAGGGTGTGATTCATCCAATTTTTGGGCTCCTGAAGCCAACTCCAGTGTATATTTGGGCTCCTGCTGCTGCTACTGTCAACTCCTGCCAACTCCAGGGTGTGATTCATCCAATTTTTGGGCTCCTGAGGCCAACTCCAGTGTATATTTGGGCTCCTGCTGCTGCTACTGTCAACTCCTGCCAACTCCAGGGTGTGATTCATCCAATTTTTGGGCTCCTGAAGCCAACTCCAGTGTATATTTGGGCTCCTGCTGCTGCTGCTGTCAACTCCTGCCAACTCCAGGGTGTGATTCATCCAATTTTTGGGCTCCTGAAGCCAACTCCAGTGTATATTTGGGCTCCTGCTGCTGCTACTGTCAACTCCTGCCAACTCCAGGGTGTGATTCATCCAATTTTTGGGCTCCTGAGGCCAACTCCAGTGTATATTTGGGCTCCTGCTGCTGCTACTGTCAACTCCTGCCAACTCCAGGGTGTGATTCATCCAATTTTTGGGCTCCTGAGGCCAACTCCAGTGTATATTTGGGCTCCTGCTGCTGCTACTGTCAACTTCTGCCAACTCCAGGGTGTGATTCATCCAATTTTTGGGCTCCTGAAGCCAACTCCAGTGTATATTTGGGCTCCTGCTGCTGCTACTGTCAACTCCTGCCAACTCCAGGGTGTGATTCATCCAATTTTTGGGCTCCTGAGGCCAACTCCAGTGTATATTTGGGCTCCTGCTGCTGCTACTGTCAACTCCTGCCAACTCCAGGGTGTGATTCATCCAATTTTTGGGCTCCTGAAGCCAACTCCAGTGTATATTTGGGCTCCTGCTGCTGCTGCTGTCAACTCCTGCCAACTCCAGGGTGTGATTCATCCAATTTTTGGGCTCCTGAAGCCAACTCCAGTGTATATTTGGGCTCCTGCTGCTGCTACTGTCAACTCCTGCCAACTCCAGGGTGTGATTCATCCAATTTTTGGGCTCCTGAGGCCAACTCCAGTGTATATTTGGGCTCCTTCTGCCCCTCATAGTGATGCCACTTCAACTCTCTGCAATTGTGCCGCTCTGCGATTCTATTAGCGATGCCTCTGATCTGCATGTGATATTTCTTCAAAGTATTATTTAACAAACCCAGCACGCATCCTGTGCGTGTTACAGCAAGGCTGAATGGTTTACAACCCTATTGAGGCTGTAGGAGGCTCAGAAATAGCCGTTTTTAATAGCGATTCGTCGCAAATTTATTCGGGTCGAAACGATTTTTGTCGGAAAATTCGGCGAATCAGTCGAATCGAATTTTTCAAAAGTTCGCTCATCTCTAAAGAGAATAACAGGAAATAAAACAGGAGAAAGGAAACGGATCTGACATGACACGAGGTCACTTGTCAGTGTATTGGTGATTACAAAGAAAATCCACAGACATTCAAATCCCATAACTGTCCAACGTTAGGATTAAATAAAATCTCTTCATGGGCAGGACCGCGGCACAAATTTGTGGAGCTTTGACCTTCATTTTTTCTAGCAAATTTCCCTCACACATCAGGGCCTTTCTACTTGTACATATGCAGCGATAGCTCTGATTAGCGGAGTTTAGCTCACGGTGCTGAATTGTTTTTTGAGCCCAGTAAGTAATTTATCTCATTTTAACTGTTATATTATATTTCACCTTTCTTAGCAAAGACTGGAAAAGTGGATAGTGTTATTTGGCTCCTACAGCCCATGTAATGATGGCCATTTCTGAGCCTTATTCTCCTAAGCAGTGGTAAGACTATATCGGCCACCCGGGCTCTGTTGCTGCTCATATCCATGGCGAGATTTCCTGGCTCAGCCTGTGCACATCTTCTACCAACACAATCATATAGAAATATATTGGTTTGCATGTTTCCCCCATATCCCGTTTATCCTTTTACTTTCTCTTCTGTCTGCTTTTATTCTATATGTTTTAGCTTTTCTAATTTGATTCTGTCATGTCTTGTTGAAAGACTTCTCATTGTATTTTTACACTTTCCCTCAATCTCGGTTCTTACTTTCCTTCCTTCTGTTTCTTTTTAAAATGATCATTTTATCTTTCCCACCTTCCTTCAAACTATCTCTCACAATTTCATCCCAACTGATTTTTACTTTCTGTCCATCTCTCTCTCTGTTTAACATCCCTTCCACGTTTCATTGCTCTCTCTCTCTTTTTATACTGCTCCCGTTTTTTCTTCAACCTTCCTTTAATTGCTTTCTCCTTTGTCACATTCTCTGTACACCGTATTTCCATTTGTAGCTGGTTATGACACAATTTAATTTTCTCTTTTCAGATGTTTCATTACATTTCTCTAATTACCACTGCTTAATCCTTCATTTTCTATATATGCTCCTTCCATCTCTCTTCTCATTTGGGTTGATCCAGCAACATATTTTTTTTTTTTTCAATTCATGAGAAAAAGTGTTTACTCACCAAGAAACTCGAATAATTAAAAAAAAAAGTTACTGTGCCGAATCAACCCAAAACCGTCTCTTTTCTGGTGATGGGTTAAGCAGGTCCTCGGTGTATTCCTACCACTGAAGACCTGCAAGTAGATCGGCATCGCCGAGTGTGTGGGGTGATCTGAGAGCACAGCACAACACAACCATAAATAGAGACATCATTACAAGGGCTGACCGGGCATTAGACAGACAATGATCAGCCATCACCGATACAGAATTTCGGCGGGCAATTTCAAATATCACGTGATGGGTGACGTCTATCAAGAGCGGGGACTGAATTGCGGCTATGATTTCCGGAGCAAATTAACGGCCGGTATAATTAGCGAAGTCTTTAGTTATGATAGGTATTTGGAAACGGTCGAGAAAACATGTTCCATCAAGTCTGCATTATGTCTAAGTAGGCACCAGCCAAAACACAATCAGCAAAAAAAAAAAAAAAAACAGTGGTCGGCGATTTATATAAAATCGCTGATACGATAAGGTCACAAAAATAAAAAGTACAATGGTATTTATTTATTTTGAAGCAGAGGAAATATATATGGTGATTGCTGCCAATTAAAATCCTATATTGGGTTTATCAAGCTAAATGGTGATTATCTGCGGCGTGCGCCTGGAAAAAAAAGGCGGGAACAGAAAGCCAAGCGTTGTGAATTACGGCGGGCAATGTAAAACTAGCCATGTGACGTCACTACGAGCTATACACAGATGGACAACAATGGCGGTTATGGTACAAGCCCTAAAAACGGCTCGTCTCAGCAACCGAGGAGCGGGGGATATTTTTACGTTTAACCGTGTTTCATGGAGAACGTGTCGTTATGCGTGTGTCAGGAATTTGGTGATAGTTCAGTAGCTCTTTGTGGAGAAAGTGGGTGGCTCTGAAAAGAGCCTTTGTGTTGTGCAGTGGGGGTGGGGTGAGTTTATTTGCCCTTGGCAGGCTTGGCGTGGCTCTCGGTCTTCTTGGGCAGCAGCACGGCCTGGATGTTGGGCAGGACGCCGCCCTGGGCGATAGTGACCCCACCGAGCAGCTTGTTGAGCTCCTCGTCGTTGCGCACTGCCAGCTGCAAGTGTCGGGGGATGATGCGGGTCTTCTTGTTGTCCCGGGCAGCGTTGCCGGCCAGCTCGAGAATCTCAGCAGTCAGGTACTCGAGCACAGCAGCCAGGTAGACGGGAGCTCCGGCGCCCACCCGCTCGGCATAGTTGCCCTTCCTGAGCAGACGGTGGACACGGCCAACGGGGAACTGGAGACCGGCCCGGGAGGAGCGGGTCTTGGCCTTAGCACGAGCCTTGCCACCTTGCTTGCCGCGTCCAGACATGATGAAAGTGAGACAAAGATCCGCGCTCACTCAATGCGAGAATGACTCTGACAAGCCGCCCCTTCCCATTTCTACCTTTGCAATAGGAGGCGTGCGCTGCTGCCATTGGACGCTCCACAGCCCAGCCATAGGCGTGTGGATTTCTGAAATGCACCAATCAGAGGAGACTGGGAGGAGCAAAGTGACATCACTGTTGTGGGCGTTAGTTTTCCCTCCAATAATACTTTGAGCTACCAGGAATACTCGTTAGCATAAGGGGCCTATAAGAGCAGCAGCAGAGGGGCTGGGCGAGCACATTGTCTCCGAGCAATAGACGAGTGTTAGCTGCAGTCATGCCTGAGCCAGCCAAGTCCGCCCCAGCACCCAAGAAGGGCTCCAAGAAAGCGGTGAGCAAGAGCCAGAAGAAAGATGGCAAGAAGCGTAGGAAGACCAGGAAGGAGAGCTACTCCATCTACGTCTACAAGGTGCTCAAGCAGGTCCACCCTGACACCGGCATCTCCTCCAAGGCCATGAGCATCATGAACTCCTTCGTCAATGACATCTTCGAGCGCATCGCCAGCGAGGCTTCCCGCCTGGCTCACTACAACAAGCGCTCCACCATCAGCTCCCGGGAGATCCAGACCGCCGTCCGCCTGCTGCTACCTGGTGAGCTGGCTAAGCACGCCGTCTCCGAGGGCACCAAGGCCGTCACCAAGTACACCAGCGCCAAGTAACCGCTCTCTCCTGTTCCTAAAACAAACCAAAGGCTCTTTTAAGAGCCACCCACAGTTTCCCAGCAGAGCTACGTTATGCCATTGTATGTCCATACGTATAGAGGATTGCATGTAGTACAAAACTCCCAAACAATTGGATACGCACCACCTCCAGGATATTAAAGTAGGTGCCAGCCTAAGGGTCCCAGTATGCGTGGGTTTCCAGGGCTAACCCACAACTCTGTCCTCACCAAAGGCTGCACACTACTGATCCATAAATATAATTTATTCAATAAAGGATTTTATCAAATATGACATCACAATGAAACAACTTAGACATAAAAATCAGAAACACAAAACCAAGTGGGGAGGAACTCCAGGACTAACCAATTGTTATAATACACCAATGATTGGTAGCAATCTTCACATCGAAGATAAATCCAGCATGATTATAAAATAATGTTTCAGAACATATACTGACCGACGCTTATGAGATCAAAGTGCATGTGCATGGATCCTATATGCATATATATATCCAGCCCTATCTCAAATCTCTGGTGCCCCCTTTACAACTATCAACAGTATCGAGTGCATGCATGAATGAATGAATGAAGAGCGCTATGGCGTCTCCAAAAGCGAATATACAGCTCTTTGTAGGAAGTAGTGGGTGGCCCTTAAAAGGACCGTTGGTTTGCTGCTATGGGGTAAGAAGGAGCGAGCGGGTGGGTGGGTTTAGCCTCCGAAGCCGTAGAGAGTGCGTCCCTGTCGCTTGAGAGCATAGACGACATCCATGGCGGTGACGGTCTTGCGCTTGGCGTGCTCGGTGTAGGTGACAGCGTCACGGATCACGTTCTCCAGGAAGACCTTGAGCACCCCGCGGGTCTCCTCGTAGATGAGGCCGGAGATGCGCTTGACACCCCCTCTCCGAGCCAGGCGGCGGATGGCGGGCTTGGTGATGCCCTGGATGTTATCACGCAGCACCTTCCTGTGCCTCTTGGCGCCTCCTTTCCCCAGGCCCTTCCCGCCTTTGCCTCTTCCAGACATCTCGAATTCAGCTGCTGCTTTCTCACGCTCAGACGACTGCTCCCAACCGCTCTCCAGCCCCTCCTTATATACAGCCGGAGCGGACCTGATGGGAGACTGCACAGAAATGGGCGGGGCTTCCGCGCTCGTTGTGCCTTGTGCAGGAACAAAGCCATGCGCGGCCCTCGGGCTCCTAGCGAACATTTACACCGACAGTCTGAGCACTGCTCAAGTCCACACAGCTCTGAAAGTGATCTCCACCCGCATTGCGGTCCCTTCATTAGAACCTGCGCCGAACAACACACATTTGGGATGGAAGGAGATAACAATAACGAGAGCTAAGGGGAAGACGTAGTAATATGTGTGTTTAGCTCATGCAGTTACAGCACTGAATATTACAAGAGGGGAAATACCCGGCATTTCAAACGCCATGGAAACGGTGACTAAAGCATCGTGGTGGGTTTTCTTATGCTCCAATCGCTTTTTGGGCGGGAAATTTGAAATGACATTTCTTCCAATCGTGGGCGAGTAGGGAAAGCCTTTCCCAGCATCCTTTGCGGCGTGCTCTCCCGCCCTTAGCCACCAGGCGGCGCTGTTGCAGCACTATCTGTTCCAGTCTTCCTTCTGCTCAATGCGGCCGCTGACTGTTAAGAAGAAGCTTCCGGGGAAACGGACACAAGTGAATTGGCGGCCACTACACCCCAAAACATTGGGCCCCTCACAGCACTAAACACGCACATCTGACCCCGAAAAGCACAAACTATTATTATGTCATATTATCATGTGTTTTATTTCCATGACACGCAGGAGGAAAGCACCAAGTGCTTAAAGGACAAAGCCACATCCTATACAGTGGCATTGAAGCCTCCCACCAATGTCAGGATCATACACCTGTAGCGAGGAGACTTCTCTATGGCCACAAACATGGAGCAAAGCGACTCCCTAGACCAGCTGTCCCCACATCTATGGGACTGACCGAGGCCTCCCTCATAATACAATGTACTGACCCCATAACCCTCCATATATTCCTATAGAGAGGCCACTAGGGGGAGGTGACCCCATAACCCTCCATATATTCTTATAGAGAGGCCACTAGGGGGAAGTGACCCATAACCCTCCATATATTCCTATAGAGAGGCCACTAGGGGGCAGTGACACCATAACCCTCCATATATTCCTATAGAGAGGCCACTAAGGGGAAGTGACCCCATAACCCTCCATATATTCCTATAGAGAGGCCACTAGGGGGAAGTGACACCATAACCCTCCATATATTCCTATAGAGAGGCCACTAGGGGGAAGTGACCAATAACCCTCCATATATTCCTATAGATAGGCCACTAGGGGGAAGTGACCCCATAACCCTCCATATATTCCTATAGAGAGGCCACTAGGGAGAAGTGACCCATAACCCTCCATATATTCCTATAGAGAGGCCACTAAGGGGAAGTGACCCCATAACCCTCCATATATTCCTATAGAGAGGCCACTAGGGGGAAGTGACACCATAACCCTCCATATATTCCTATAGAGAGGCCACTAGGGGGAGGTGACACCATAACCCTCCATATATTCCTATAGAGAGGCCACTAGGGGGAAGTGACCCCATAACCATCTATATATTCCTATAAAGAGGCCACTAGGGGGAAGTGACCCCTTAACCCTCCATATATTGCTAAAGAGAGGCCACTAGGGGGAGGTGACCCCAAAACCCTCCATATATTCCTATAGAGAGGCCACTAGGGGGAAGTGACCCATAACCCTCCATATATTCCTATAGAGAGGCCACTAGGGGGAAGTGACCAATAACCCTCCATATATTCCTATAGAGAGGCCACTAGGGGGAAGTGACCCCATAACCATCTATATAGTCCTATAGAGAGGCCACTAGGGGGAAGTGACCCATAACCCTCCATATATTCCTATAGAGAGGCCACTAGGGGGAAGTGACCCCATAACCATCTATATAGTCCTATAGAGAGGCCACTAAGGGGAAGTGACCCATATCCGTCCATATATTCCTATAGAGAGGCCACTAGGGGGAAGTGACCAATAACCCTCCATATATTCCTATAGAGAGGCCACTAGGGGGAAGTGACCCATAACCCTCCATATATTCCTATAGAGAGGCCACTAGGGGGAAGTGACCAATAACCCTCCATATATTCCTATAGAGAGGCCACTAGGGGGAAGTGACCAATAACCCTCCATATATTCCTATAGAGAGGCCACTAGGGGGAAGTGACCCCATAACCCTCCATATATTCCTATAGATAGGCCACTAGGGGGAAGTGACCCCTTAACCCTCCATATATTGCTAAAGAGAGGCCACTAGGGGGAGGTGACCCCAAAACCCTCCATATATTCCTATAGAGAGGCCATTAGGGGGAAGTGACCCATAACCCTCCATATATTCCTATAGAGAGGCCACTAGGGGGAAGTGACCCCATAACCATCTATATAGTCCTATAGAGAGGCCACTAAGGGGAAGTGACCCATAACCCTCCATATATTCCTATAGAGAGGCCACTAGGGGGAAGTGACCCATAACCATACATATATTCCTATAGAGAGGCCACTAGGGGGAAGTGACACCATAACCCTCCCTATACTCCTATAGAGAGGCCACTAGGGGGAAGTGACCCATAACCCTCCATATATTCCTATAGAGAGGCCACTAGGGGGAAGTGACCAATAACCCTCCATATATTCCTATAGAGAGGCCACTAGGGGGAAGTGACCCCATAACCATTTATATAGTCCTATAGAGAGGCCACTAAGGGGAAGTGACCCATAACCCTCCATATATTCCTATAGAGAGGCCACTAGGGGGAAGTGACCAATAACCCTCCATATATTCCTATTCAGAGGCCACTAGGGGGAAGTGACCCCATAACCATCTATGTAGTCCTATAGAGAGGCCACTAAGGGGAAGTGACCCATATCCCTCCATATATTCCTATAGATAGGCCACTAGGGGGAAGTGACCCCATAACCCTCCATATATTCCTATAGAGAGGCCACTAGGGAGAAGTGACCCATAACCCTCCATATATTCCTATAGAGAGGCCACTAAGGGGAAGTGACCCCATAACCCTCCATATATTCCTATAGAGAGGCCACTAAGGGGAAGTGACCCCATAACCCTCCATATATTCCTATAGAGAGGCCACTAGGGGGAAGTGACACCATAACCCTCCATATATTCCTATAGAGAGGCCACTAGGGGGAAGTGACCAATAACCCTCCATATATTCCTATAGATAGGCCACTAGGGGGAAGTGACCCCATAACCCTCCATATATTTCTATAGAGAGGCCACTAGGGAGAAGTGACCCATAACCCTCCATATATTCCTATAGAGAGGCCACTAAGGGGAAGTGACCCCATAACCCTCCATATATTCCTATAGAGAGGCCACTAGGGGGAAGTGACCCCATAACCCTCCATATATTCCTATAGAGAGGCCACTAGGGGGAAGTGACCAATAACCCTCCATATATTCCTATAGAGAGGCCACTAGGGGGAAGTGAACCCATAACCATCTATATATTCCTATAAAGAGGCCACTGGGGGAAGTGACACCATAACCCTCCATTTATTCCTATACAGAGGCCACTAGGAGGAAGTGACCCCATAACCTTCCATATATTCCTATAGAGAGGCCACTAGGGAGACGTGACCCATAACCCTCCATATATTCCTATAGAGAGGCCACTAAGGGGAAGTGACCCCATAACCCTCCATATATTCCTATAGAGAGGCCACTATGGGGAAGTGACCCCATAACCCTCCATATATTCCTATAGAGAGGCCACTAGGGGGAAGTGACACCATAACCCTCCATATATTCCTATAGAGAGGCCACTAGGGGGAAGTGACCAATAACCCTCCATATATTCCTATAGAGAGGCCACTAGGGGGAAGTGACCCCATAACCATCTATATAGTCCTATAGAGAGGCCACTAGGGGGAAGTGACCCATATCCCTCCATATATTCCTATAGAGAGGCCACTAGGGGGAAGTGACCAATAACCCTCCATATATTCCTATAGAGAGGCCACTAGGGGGAAGTGACCAATAACCCTCCATATATTCCTATAGAGAGGCCACTAGGGGGAAGTGACCCCATAACCCTCCATATATTCCTATAGATAGGCCACTAGGGGGAAGTGACCCCTTAACCCTCCATATATTGCTAAAGAGAGGCCACTAGGGGGAGGTGACCCCAAAACCCTCCATATATTCCTATAGAGAGGCCATTAGGGGGAAGTGACCCATAACCCTCCATATATTCCTATAGAGAGGCCACTAGGGGGAAGTTACCCCATAACCATCTATATAGTCCTATAGAGAGGCCACTAAGGGGAAGTGACCCATAACCCTCCATTTATTCCTATACAGAGGCCACTAGGAGGAAGTGACCCCATAACCTTCCATATATTCCTATAGAGAGGCCACTAGGGAGAAGTGACCCATAACCCTCCATATATTCCTATAGAGAGGCCACTAAGGGGAAGTGACCCCATAACCCTCCATATATTCCTATAGAGAGGCCACTAAGGGGAAGTGACCCCATAACCCTCCATATATTCCTATAGAGAGGCCACTAGGGGGAAGTGACACCATAACCCTCCATATATTCCTATAGAGAGGCCACTAGGGGGAAGTGACCAATAACCCTCCATATATTCCTATAGATAGGCCACTAGGGGGAAGTGACCCCATAACCCTCCATATATTCCTATAGAGAGGCCACTAGGGAGAATGACCCATAACCCTCCATATATTCCTATAGAGAGGCCACTAGGGGGAAGTGACACCATAACCCTCCATATATTCCTATAGAGAGGCCACTAGGGGGAAGTGACCAATAACCCTCCATATATTCCTATAGAGAGGCCACTAGGGGGAAGTGAACCCATAACCATCTATATATTCCTATAAAGAGGCCACTGGGGGAAGTGACACCATAACCCTCCATATATTCCTATAGAGAGGCCACTAGGGGGAAGTGACCCATAACCCTCCATATATTCCTATAGAGAGGCCACTGGGGGGAAGTGACCCCTTAACCCTCCATATATTGCTAAAGAGAGGCCACTACGGGGAGGTGACCCCAAAACCCTCCATATATTCCTATAGAGAGGCCACTAGGGGGAAGTGACCCATAACCCTCCATATATTCCTATAGAGAGGCCACTAGGGGGAAGTGACCAATAACCCTCCATATATTCCTATAGAGAGGCCACTAGGGGGAAGTGACCCCATAACCATCTATATAGTCCTATAGAGAGGCCACTAGGGGGAAGTGACCCATAACCCTCCATATATTCCTATAGAGAGGCCACTAGGGGGAAGTGACCCCATAACCATCTATATAGTCCTATAGAGAGGCCACTAAGGGGAAGTGACCCATATCCCTCCATATATTCCTATAGAGAGGCCACTAGGGGGAAGTGACCAATAACCCTCCATATATTCCTATAGAGAGGCCACTAGGGGGAAGTGACCCATAACCCTCCATATATTCCTATAGAGAGGCCACTAGGGGGAAGTGACCAATAACCCTCCATATATTCCTATAGAGAGGCCACTAGGGGGAAGTGACCAATAACCCTCCATATATTCCTATAGAGAGGCCACTAGGGGGAAGTGACCCCATAACCCTCCATATATTCCTATAGATAGGCCACTAGGGGGAAGTGACCCCTTAACCCTCCATATATTGCTAAAGAGAGGCCACTAGGGGGAGGTGACCCCAAAACCCTCCATATATTCCTATAGATAGGCCACTAGGGGGAAGTGACCCCTTAACCCTCCATATATTCCTATAGAGAGGCCACTAGGGGGAAGTGACCCCTTAACCCTCCATATATTCCTATAGAGAGGCCACTAGGGGGAAGTGACCCATAACCATACATATATTCCTATAGAGAGGCCACTAGGGGGAAGTGACCCATAACCCTCCCTATACTCCTATAGAGAGGCCACTAGGGGGAAGTGACCAATAACCCTCCATATATTCCTATTCAGAGGCCACTAGGGGGAAGTGACCCCATAACCATCTATATAGTCCTATAGAGAGGCCACTAAGGGGAAGTGACCCATATCCCTCCATATATTCCTATAGAGAGGCCACTAGGGGGAAGTGACACCATAACCCTCCATATATTCCTATAGAGAGGCCACTAGGGGGAAGTGACCCCATAACCCTCCATATATTCCTATAGAGAGGCCACTAGGGGGAAGTGACACCATAACCCTCCATATATTCCTATAGATAGGCCACTAGGGGGAAGTGACCCCATAACCCTCCATATATTCCTATAGAGAGGCCACTAGGGAGAAGTGACCCATAACCCTCCATATATTCCTATAGAGAGGCCACTAAGGGGAAGTGACCCCATAACCCTCCATATATTCCTATAGAGAGGCCACTAGGGAGAAGTGACCCATAACCCTCCATATATTCCTATAGAGAGGCCACTAAGGGGAAGTGACCCCATAACCCTCCATATATTCCTTTAGAGAGGCCACTAGGGGGAAGTGACCCCATAACCCTCCATTTATTCCTATAGAGAGGCCACTAGGGGGAAGTGACCAATAACCCTCCATATATTCCTATAGATAGGCCACTAGGGGGAAGTGACCCCATAACCCTCCATATATTCCTATAGAGAGGCCACTAGGGAGAAGTGACCCATAACCCTCCATATATTCCTATAGAGAGGCCACTAAGGGGAAGTGACCCCATAACCCTCCATATATTCCTTTAGAGAGGCCACTAGGGGGAAGTGAACCCATAACCATCTATATATTCCTATAAAGAGGCCACTGGGGGAAGTGACACCATAACCCTCCATTTATTCCTATACAGAGGCCACTAGGAGGAAGTGACCCCATAACATACATATATTCATATAGAGAGGCCACTAGGGGGAAGTGACCCCATAACCCTCCATATATTCCTATAGAGAGGCCACTAGGGAGAAGTGACCCATAACCCTCCATATATTCCTATAGAGAGGCCACTAAGGGGAAGTGACCCCATAACCCTCCATATATTCCTATAGAGAGGCCACTAGGGGGAAGTGACCCCATAACCCTCCATATATTCCTATAGAGAGGCCACTAGGGGGAAGTGACCAATAACCCTCCATATATTCCTATAGAGAGGCCACTAGGGGGAAGTGACACCATAACCCTCCATATATTCCTATAGAGAGGCCACTAGGGGGAAGTGACCAATAACCCTCCATATATTCCTTTAGAGAGGCCACTAGGGGGAAGTGAACCCATAACCATCTATATATTCCTATAAAGAGGCCACTGGGGGAAGTGACACCATAACCCTCCATTTATTCCTATACAGAGGCCACTAGGAGGAAGTGACCCCATAACCTTCCATATATTCCTATAGAGAGGCCACTAGGGGGAAGTGACCAATAACCCCCCATATATTCCTATAGAGAGGCCACTAGGGGGAAGTGACACCATAACCCTCCATATATTCCTATAGAGAGGCCACTAGGGGGAAGTGACCAATAACCCTCCATATATTCCTATTCAGAGGCCACTAGGGGGAAGTGACCCCATAACCATCTATGTAGTCCTATAGAGAGGCCACTAAGGGGAAGTGACCCATATCCCTCCATATATTCCTATAGATAGGCCACTAGGGGGAAGTGACCCCATAACCCTCCATATATTCCTATAGAGAGGCCACTAGGGAGAAGTGACCCATAACCCTCCATATATTCCTATAGAGAGGCCACTAAGGGGAAGTGACCCCATAACCCTCCATATATTCCTATAGAGAGGCCACTAAGGGGAAGTGACCCCATAACCCTCCATATATTCCTATAGAGAGGCCACTAGGGGGAAGTGACACCATAACCCTCCATATATTCCTATAGAGAGGCCACTAGGGGGAAGTGACCAATAACCCTCCATATATTCCTATAGATAGGCCACTAGGGGGAAGTGACCCCATAACCCTCCATATATTCCTATAGAGAGGCCACTAGGGAGAATGACCCATAACCCTCCATATATTCCTATAGAGAGGCCACTAGGGGGAAGTGACCCCATAACCCTCCATATATTCCTATAGAGAGGCCACTAGGGGGAAGTGACCAATAACCCCCCATATATTCCTATAGAGAGGCCACTAGGGGGAAGTGACACCATAACCCTCCATATATTCCTATAGAGAGGCCACTAGGGGGAAGTGACCAATAACCCTCCATATATTCCTATAGAGAGGCCACTAGGGGGAAGTGAACCCATAACCATCTATATATTCCTATAAAGAGGCCACTGGGGGAAGTGACACCATAACCCTCCATTTATTCCTATACAGAGGCCACTAGGAGGAAGTGACCCCATAACATACATATATTCATATAGAGAGGCCACTAGGGGGAAGTGACCCATAACCCTCCATATATTCCTATAGAGAGGCCACTGGGGGGAAGTGACCCCTTAACCCTCCATATATTGCTAAAGAGAGGCCACTACGGGGAGGTGACCCCAAAACCCTCCATATATTCCTATAGAGAGGCCACTAGGGGGAAGTGACCCATAACCCTCCATATATTCCTATAGAGAGGCCACTAGGGGGAAGTGACCAATAACCCTCCATATATTCCTATAGAGAGGCCACTAGGGGGAAGTGACCCCATAACCATCTATATAGTCCTATAGAGTGGCCACTAGGGGGAAGTGACCCATAACCCTCCATATATTCCTATAGAGAGGCCACTAGGGGGAAGTGACCCCATAACCATCTATATAGTCCTATAGAGAGGCCACTAAGGGGAAGTGACCCATATCCCTCCATATATTCCTATAGAGAGGCCACTAGGGGGAAGTGACCAATAACCCTCCATATATTCCTATAGAGAGGCCACTAGGGGGAAGTGACCCATAACCCTCCATATATTCCTATAGAGAGGCCACTAGGGGGAAGTGACCAATAACCCTCCATATATTCCTATAGAGAGGCCACTAGGGGGAAGTGACCAATAACCCTCCATATATTCCTATAGAGAGGCCACTAGGGGGAAGTGACCCCATAACCCTCCATATATTCCTATAGATAGGCCACTAGGGGGAAGTGACCCCTTAACCCTCCATATATTGCTAAAGAGAGGCCACTAGGGGGAGGTGACCCCAAAACCCTCCATATATTCCTATAGAGAGGCCATTAGGGGGAAGTGACCCCATAACCCTCCATATATTTCTATAGAGAGGCCACTAGGGGGAAGTGACCCATAACCCTCCATATATTCCTATAGAGAGGCCACTAGGGGGAAGTTACCCCATAACCATCTATATAGTCCTATAGAGAGGCCACTAAGGGGAAGTGACCCATAACCCTCCATATATTCCTATAGAGAGGCCACTAGGGGGAAGTGACCCATAACCATACATATATTCCTATAGAGAGGCCACTAGGGGGAAGTGACCCATAACCCTCCATATATTCCTATAGAGAGGCCACTAGGGGGAAGTGACCCATAACCCTCCATATATTCCTATAGAGAGGCCACTAGGGGGAAGTGACCAATAACCCTCCATATATTCCTATTCAGAGGCCACTAGGGGGAAGTGACCCCATAACCATCTATATAGTCCTATAGAGAGGCCACTAAGGGGAAGTGACCCATATCCCTCCATATATTCCTATAGAGAGGCCACTAGGGGGAAGTGACACCATAACCCTCCATATATTCCTATAGAGAGGCCACTAGGGGGAAGTGACCCCATAACCCTCCATATATTCCTATAGAGAGGCCACTAGGGGGAAGTGACACCATAACCCTCCATATATTCCTATAGATAGGCCACTAGGGGGAAGTGACCCCATAACCCTCCATATATTCCTATAGAGAGGCCACTAGGGAGAAGTGACCCATAACCCTCCATATATTCCTATAGAGAGGCCACTAAGGGGAAGTGACCCCATAACCCTCCATATATTCCTATAGAGAGGCCACTAAGGGGAAGTGACCCCATAACCCTCCATATATTCCTATAGAGAGGCCACTAGGGGGAAGTGACACCATAACCCTCCATATATTCCTATAGAGAGGCCACTAGGGGGAAGTGACCAATAACCCTCCATATATTCCTATAGATAGGCCACTAGGGGGAAGTGACCCCATAACCCTCCATATATTCCTATAGAGAGGCCACTAGGGAGAAGTGACCCATAACCCTCCATATATTCCTATAGAGAGGCCACTAAGGGGAAGTGACCCCATAACCCTCCATATATTCCTATAGAGAGGCCACTAGGGGGAAGTGACCCCATA
The DNA here is from genome assembly GCA_027917425.1 of Gastrophryne carolinensis. NCBI lineage: Eukaryota > Metazoa > Chordata > Amphibia > Anura > Microhylidae > Gastrophryne > Gastrophryne carolinensis. The sequence continues at coordinate 628,720,532 of CM051235.1, forward strand.
ACCCTCCATATATTCCTATAGAGAGGCCACTAGGGGGAAGTGACCAATAACCCTCCATATATTCCTATAGAGAGGCCACTAGGGGGAAGTGACCCCATAACCCTCCATATATTCCTATAGAGAGGCCACTAGGGGGAAGTGACCAATAACCCTCCATATATTCCTATAGAGAGGCCACTAGGGGGAAGTGACACCATAACCCTCCATATATTCCTATAGAGAGGCCACTAGGGGGAAGTGACCAATAACCCTCCATATATTCCTATAGAGAGGCCACTAGGGGGAAGTGAACCCATAACCATCTATATATTCCTATAAAGAGGCCACTGGGGGAAGTGACACCATAACCCTCCATTTATTCCTATACAGAGGCCACTAGGAGGAAGTGACCCCATAACATACATATATTCATATAGAGAGGCCACTAGGGGGAAGTGACCCATAACCCTCCATATATTCCTATAGAGAGGCCACTGGGGGGAAGTGACCCATAGCCCTCCATATATTCCTATAGAGAGGTCACTAGGGGGAAGTGACCCATAACCCTCCCTATACTCCTATAGAGAGGCCACTAGGGGGAAGTGACCCATAACCCTCCATATATTCCTATAGAGAGGCCACTAGGGGGAAGTGACCCATAACCCTCCCTATACTCCTATAGAGAGGCCACTAGGGGGAAGTGACCCATAACCCTCCATATATTCCTATAGAGAGGACACTAGGGGGAAGTGACACCATAACCCTCCATATATTCCTATAGAGAGGACACTAGGGGGAAGTGACACCATAACCCTCCATATATTCCTATAGAGAGGCCACTAGGGGGAAGTGACCCATAACCCTCCATATATTCCTATAGAGAGGACACTAGGGGGAAGTGACACCATAACCCTCCATATATTCCTATAGAGAGGCCACTAGGGGGAAGTGACCAATAACCCTCCATATATTCCTATAGAGAGGCCACTAGGGGGAAGTGACCAATAACCCTCCATATATTCCTATAGAGAGGCCACTAGGGGGAAGTGACCAATAACCCTCCATATATTCCTATAGAGAGGCCACTAGGGGGAAGTGAACCCATAACCATCTATATATTCCTATAAAGAGGCCACTGGGGGAAGTGACACCATAACCCTCCATTTATTCCTATACAGAGGCCACTAGGAGGAAGTGACCCCATAACATACATATATTCATATAGAGAGGCCACTAGGGGGAAGTGACCCATAACCCTCCATATATTCCTATAGAGAGGCCACTGGGGGGAAGTGACCCATAGCCCTCCATATATTCCTATAGAGAGGTCACTAGGGGGAAGTGACCCATAACCCTCCCTATACTCCTATAGAGAGGCCACTAGGGGGAAGTGACCCATAACCCTCCATATATTCCTATAGAGAGGCCACTAGGGGGAAGTGACCCATAACCCTCCCTATACTCCTATAGAGAGGCCACTAGGGGGAAGTGACCCATAACCCTCCATATATTCCTATAGAGAGGACACTAGGGGGAAGTGACACCATAACCCTCCATATATTCCTATAGAGAGGCCACTAGGGGGAAGTGACCCATAACCCTCCCTATACTCCTATAGAGAGGCCACTAGGGGGAAGTGACCCATAACCCTCCATATATTCCTATAGAGAGGCCACTAGGGAGAAGTGACCCATAACCCTCCATATATTCCTATAGAGAGGCCACTAAGGGGAAGTGACCCCATAACCCTCCATATATTCCTATAGAGAGGCCACTAAGGGGAAGTGACCCCATAACCCTCCATATATTCCTATAGAGAGGCCACTAGGGGGAAGTGACACCATAACCCTCCATATATTCCTATAGAGAGGCCACTAGGGGGAAGTGACCAATAACCCTCCATATATTCCTATAGATAGGCCACTAGGGGGAAGTGACCCCATAACCCTCCATATATTCCTATAGAGAGGCCACTAGGGAGAAGTGACCCATAACCCTCCATATATTCCTATAGAGAGGCCACTAAGGGGAAGTGACCCCATAACCCTCCATATATTCCTATAGAGAGGCCACTAGGGGGAAGTGACCCCATAACCCTCCATATATTCCTATAGAGAGGCCACTAGGGGGAAGTGACCAATAACCCTCCATATATTCCTATAGAGAGGCCACTAGGGGGAAGTGACCCCATAACCCTCCATATATTCCTATAGAGAGGCCACTAGGGGGAAGTGACCAATAACCCTCCATATATTCCTATAGAGAGGCCACTAGGGGGAAGTGACACCATAACCCTCCATATATTCCTATAGAGAGGCCACTAGGGGGAAGTGACCCATAACCCTCCATATATTCCTATAGAGAGGACACTAGGGGGAAGTGACACCATAACCCTCCATATATTCCTATAGAGAGGACACTAGGGGGAAGTGACACCATAACCCTCCATATATTCCTATAGAGAGGCCACTAGGGGGAAGTGACCCATAACCCTCCATATATTCCTATAGAGAGGACACTAGGGGGAAGTGACACCATAACCCTCCATATATTCCTATAGAGAGGACACTAGGGGGAAGTGACACCATAACCCTCCATATATTCCTATAGAGAGGACACTAGGGGGAAGTGACACCATAACCCTCCATATATTCCTATAGAGAGGCCACTAGGGGGAAGTGACCCATAACCCTCCCTATACTCCTATAGAGAGGCCACTAGGGGGAAGTGACCCATAACCCTCCCTATACTCCTATAGAGAGGCCACTAGGGGGAAGTGACCCATAACCCTCCATATATTCCTATAGAGAGGACACTAGGGGGAAGTGACACCATAACCCTCCATATATTCCTATAGAGAGGACACTAGGAGGAAGAGTCACCATAACCCTCCATATATTCCTATAGAGAGGCCACTAGGGGGAAGTGACCCCACAACCCTCCATATATTCCTATAGATAGGCCACTAGGGGGAAGTGACCCCTTAACCCTCCATATATTGCTAAAGAGAGGCCACTAGGGGGAGGTGACCCCAAAACCCTCCATATATTCCTATAGAGAGGCCACTAGGGGGAAGTGACCAATAACCCTCCATATATTCCTATAGAGAGGCCACTAGGGGGAAGTGACCAATAACCCTCCATATATTCCTATAGAGAGGCCACTAGGGGGAAGTGACCAATAACCCTCCATATATTCCTATAGAGAGGCCACTAGGGGGAAGTGACCCCATAACCATCTATATATTCCTATAAAGAGGCCACTGGGGGAAGTGACACCATAACCCTCCATTTATTCCTATACAGAGGCCACAAGGAGGAAGTGACCCCATAACATACATATATTCCTATAGAGAGGCCACTAGGGGGAAGTGACCTATAACCCTCCATATATTCCTATAGAGAGGCCACTAGGGGGAAGTGACCCATAACCCTCCCTATACTCCTATAGAGAGGCCACTAGGGGGAAGTGACCCATAACCCTCCATATATTCCTATAGAGAGGACACTAGGGGGAAGTGACACCATAACCCTCCATATATTCCTATAGAGAGGACACTAGGGGGAAGTGACACCATAACCCTCCATATATTCCTATAGAGAGGCCACTAGGGGGAAGTGACCCATAACCCTCCCTATACTCCTATAGAGAGGCCACTAGGGGGAAGTGACCCATAACCCTCCATATATTCCTATAGAGAGGCCACTAGGGAGAAGTGACCCATAACCCTCCATATATTCCTATAGAGAGGCCACTAAGGGGAAGTGACCCCATAACCCTCCATATATTCCTATAGAGAGGCCACTAAGGGGAAGTGACCCCATAACCCTCCATATATTCCTATAGAGAGGCCACTAGGGGGAAGTGACACCATAACCCTCCATATATTCCTATAGAGAGGCCACTAGGGGGAAGTGACCAATAACCCTCCATATATTCCTATAGATAGGCCACTAGGGGGAAGTGACCCCATAACCCTCCATATATTCCTATAGAGAGGCCACTAGGGAGAAGTGACCCATAACCCTCCATATATTCCTATAGAGAGGCCACTAAGGGGAAGTGACCCCATAACCCTCCATATATTCCTATAGAGAGGCCACTAGGGGGAAGTGACCCCATAACCCTCCATATATTCCTATAGAGAGGCCACTAGGGGGAAGTGACCAATAACCCTCCATATATTCCTATAGAGAGGCCACTAGGGGGAAGTGACCCCATAACCCTCCATATATTCCTATAGAGAGGCCACTAGGGGGAAGTGACCAATAACCCTCCATATATTCCTATAGAGAGGCCACTAGGGGGAAGTGACACCATAACCCTCCATATATTCCTATAGAGAGGCCACTAGGGGGAAGTGACCCATAACCCTCCATATATTCCTATAGAGAGGACACTAGGGGGAAGTGACACCATAACCCTCCATATATTCCTATAGAGAGGACACTAGGGGGAAGTGACACCATAACCCTCCATATATTCCTATAGAGAGGCCACTAGGGGGAAGTGACCCATAACCCTCCATATATTCCTATAGAGAGGACACTAGGGGGAAGTGACACCATAACCCTCCATATATTCCTATAGAGAGGACACTAGGGGGAAGTGACACCATAACCCTCCATATATTCCTATAGAGAGGACACTAGGGGGAAGTGACACCATAACCCTCCATATATTCCTATAGAGAGGCCACTAGGGGGAAGTGACCCATAACCCTCCCTATACTCCTATAGAGAGGCCACTAGGGGGAAGTGACCCATAACCCTCCCTATACTCCTATAGAGAGGCCACTAGGGGGAAGTGACCCATAACCCTCCATATATTCCTATAGAGAGGACACTAGGGGGAAGTGACACCATAACCCTCCATATATTCCTATAGAGAGGACACTAGGAGGAAGAGTCACCATAACCCTCCATATATTCCTATAGAGAGGCCACTAGGGGGAAGTGACCCCACAACCCTCCATATATTCCTATAGATAGGCCACTAGGGGGAAGTGACCCCTTAACCCTCCATATATTGCTAAAGAGAGGCCACTAGGGGGAGGTGACCCCAAAACCCTCCATATATTCCTATAGAGAGGCCACTAGGGGGAAGTGACCAATAACCCTCCATATATTCCTATAGAGAGGCCACTAGGGGGAAGTGACCCCATAACCATCTATATATTCCTATAAAGAGGCCACTGGGGGAAGTGACACCATAACCCTCCATTTATTCCTATACAGAGGCCACTAGGGGGAAGTGACCCCTTAACCCTCCATATATTGCTAAAGAGAGGCCACTAGGGGGAAGTGACCCATAACCCTCCATATATTCCTACAGAGAGGCCACTAGGGGGAAGTGACCCATAACCCTCCATATATTCCTATAGAGAGGCCACTAGGGGGAAGTGACCCATAACCCTCCCTATACTCCTATAGAGAGGCCACTAGGGGGAAGTGACCCATAACCCTCCCTATACTCCTATAGAGAGGCCACTAGGGGGAAGTGACCCATAACCCTCCATATATTCCTACAGAGAGGCCACTAGGGGAAAGTGACACCATAACCCTCCATATATTCCAATAGAGAGGCCACTAGGGGGAGGTGACACCATAACCCTCCATATATTCCTATAGAGAGGCCACTAGGGGGAAGTGACCCATAACCCTCCCTATACTCCTATAGAGAGGCCACTAGGGGGAAGTGACACCATAACCCTCCATATATTCCTATAGAGAGGCCACTAGGGGGAAGTGACCCATAACCATACATATATTCCTATAGAGAGGCCACTAGGGGGAAGTGACCCCATAACCCTCCATATATTCCTATAGAGAGGCCACTAGGGGGAAGTGACACCATAACCCTCCATATATTCCTATAGAGAGGCCACTAGGGGGAAGTGACTCATAACCCTCCATATATTCCTATAGAGAGGCCACTAGGGGGAAGTGATACCATAACCCTCCATATATTCCTATAGAGAGGCCACTAGGGGGAAGTGATACCATAACCCTCCATATATTCCTATAGAGAGGCCACTAGGGGGAAGTGACCCCATAACCCTCCATATATTCCTATAGAGAGGCTACTAGGGGGAAGTGACCCATAACCCTCCATATATTCCTATAGAGAGGCCACTAGGGGGAAGTGACCCATAACCCTCCATATATTTCTATAGAGAGGCTACTAGGGGGAAGTGACCCATAACCCTCCATATATTCCTATAGAGAGGCCACTAGGGGGAAGTGACCCCATAACCCTCCATATATTCCTATAGAGAGGCTACTAGGGGGAAGTGACCCATAACCCTCCATATATTCCTATAGAGAGGCCACTAGGGGGAAGTGACCCATAACCCTCCATATATTCCTATAGAGAGGCCACTAGGGGGAAGTGACACCATAACCCTCCATATATTCCTATAGAGAGGCTACTAGGGGGAAGTGACCCATAACCCTCCATATATTCCTATAGAGAGGCCACTAGGGGGAAGTGACCCCATAACCCTCCATATATTCCTATAGAGAGGCCACTAGGGGGAAGTGACCCATAACCCTCCATATATTTCTATAGAGAGGCCACTAGGGGGAAGTTACCCCATAACCCTCCATATATTCCTATAGAGAGGCCACGAGGGGGAAGTGACCCATAACCCTCCATATATTCCTATAGAGAGGCCACTAGGGGGAAGTGACACCATAACCCTCCATATATTCCTATAGAGAGGACACTAGGGGGAAGTGTCCCATAACCCTCCATATATTCCTATAGAGAGGCCACTAGGGGGAAGTGACCCCATAACCCTCCATATATTCCTATAGAGAGGCCACTAGGGGGAAGTGACCCATAACCATACATATATTCCTATAGAGAGGCCACTAGGGGGAAGTGACCCCATAACCCTCCATATATTCCTATAGAGAGGCCACTAGGGGGAAGTGACCCCATAACCCTCCATATATTCCTATAGAGAGGCCACTGGGGGGAGGTGACCCATAACCCTCCATATATTCCTATAGAGAGGCCACTAGGGGGAAGTGACACCATAACCCTCCATATATTCCTATAGAGCGGCCATTAGGGGGAAGTGACACCATAACCCTCCATATATTCCTATAGAGAGACCACTAGGGGGAAGTGACACCATAACCCTCCATATATTCCTATAGAGCGGCCACTAGGGGGAAGTGACACCATAACCCTCCATATATTCCTATAGAGAGACCACTAGGGGGAAGTGACACCATAACCCTCCATATATTCCTATAGAGAGGCCACTAGGGGGAAGTGACCCCATAACACTCCATATATTTCTATAGAGAGGCCAATAGTTGGAAGTGACATCATGACCCTCCATATATTCCTATAGAGAGGCCACTAGGGGGAAGTGACCACATAACCATCCATATTTTCCTATAGAGAGGCCACTAGGGGGTGGAGACCCCATAACCCTCCATATATTCCAATAGAGAGGCCACTAGGGGGAAGTGACACCATAACCCGCCATATATTCCTATAGAGAGGCCACTAGGGGGAGGTGACACCATAACCCTCCATATATTCCTATAGAGAGGCCACTAGGGGGAAGTGACCCCATAACCCGCCATATATTCCTATAGAGAGGCCACTAGGGGGAGGTGACCCCATAACCCTCCATATATTCTTATAGAGAGGCCACTAGGGGGAAGTGACCCATAACCCTCCATATATTCCTATAGAGAGGCCACTAGGGGGCAGTGACACCATAACACTCCATATATTCCTATAGAGAGGCCACTAGGGGGAAGTGACCAATAACCCTCCATATATTCCTATAGAGAGGCCACTAGGGGGAAGTGACCCATAACCCTCCATATATTCCTATAGAGAGGCCACTAGGGGGAAGTGACCAATAACCCTCCATATATTCCTATAGAGAGGCCACTAGGGGGAAGTGACCAATAACCCTCCATATATTCCTATAGAGAGGCCACTAGGGGGAAGTGACCCATAACCCTCCATATATTCCTAAAGAGAGGCCACTAGGGGGAAGTGACCCATAACCCTCCATATATTCCTAAAGAGAGGCCACTAGGGGGAAGTGACCCATAACCCTCCATATATTCCTAAAGAGAGGCCACTAGGGGGAAGTGACCAATAACCCTCCATATATTCCTATAGAGAGGCCACTAGGGGGAGGTGACACCATAACCCTCCATATAATCCTATAGATTGGCCACTAGGGGGGAGTGACCCATAACCCGCCATATATTCCTATAGAGAGGCCACTAGGGGGAAGTGACCCATAACCCTCCATATATTCCTATAGAGAGGCCAATAGGGGGAAGTGACCCATAACCCTCCATATATTCCTATGGAGAGGCCACTAGGGGGAAGTGACCCCTTAACCCTCCATATATTCCTATAGATAGGCCACTAGGGGGAGGTGACCCCAAAACCCTCCATATATTCCTATAGAGAGGCCAATAGGGGGAAGTGACCCATAACCCTCCATATATTCCTATAGAGAGGCCACTAGGGGGAAGTGACCCCATAACCATCTATATAGTCCTATAGAGAGGCCACTAAGGGGAAGTGACCCATAACCCTCCATATATTCCTATAGAGAGGCCACTAGGGGGAAGTGACCCATAACCCTCCCTATACTCCTATAGATAGGCCACTAGGGGGAAGTGACCCATAACCCTCCATATATTCCTATAGAGAGGCCACTAGGGGGAAGTGACCAATAACCCTCCATATATTCCTATAGAGAGGCCACTAGGGGGAAGTGACCAATAACCTTCCATATATTCCTATAGAGAGGTCACTAGGGGGAAGTGACCAATAACCTTCCATATATTCCTATTCAGAGGCCACTAGGGGGAAGTGACCCCATAACCATCTATATAATCCTATAGAGAGGCCACTAAGGGGAAGTGACCCATAACCCTCCATATATTCCTATAGAGAGGTCACTAGGGGGAAGTGACCAATAACCTTCCATATATTCCTATTCAGAGGCCACTAGGGGGAAGTGACCCCATAACCATCTATATAATCCTATAGAGAGGCCACTAAGGGGAAGTGACCCATATCCCTCCATATATTCCTATAGAGAGGCCACTAGGGGGAAGTGACACCATAACCCTCCATATATTCCTATAGAGAGGCCACTAGGGGGAAGTGACCAATAACCCTCCATCTATTCCCATATAGAGGCCACTAGGGGGAAGTGACCCATAACCCTCCATATATTCCTAAAGAGAGGCCACTAGGGGGAAGTGACCCCATAACCCTCCATATATTCCTATAGAGAGGCCACTAGGGGGAAGTGACCAATAACCCTCCATATATTCCTATAGATAGGCCACTAGGGGGAAGTGACCCCATAATCCTCCATATATTCCTATAGAGAGGCCACTAGGGAGAAGTGACCCATAACCCTCCATATATTCCTATAGAGAGGCCACTAAGGGGAAGTGACCCCATAACCCTCCATTAATTCCTATAGAGAGGCCACAAGGGGGAAGTGACACCATAACCCTCCATATATTCCTATAGAGAGGCCACTAGGGGGAAGTGACCCATAACCCTCCATATATTCCTATAGAGAGGCCAATAGGGGGAAGTGACACCATAACCCTCCATATATTCCTATAGAGAGGCCACTAGGGGGAAGTGACCAATAACCCTCCATATATTCCTATAGATAGGCCACTAGGGGGAAGTGACCCCATAACCCTCCATATATTCCTATAGAGAGGCCACTAGGGAGAAGTGACCCATAACCCTCCATATATTCCTATAGAGAGGCCACTAAGGGGAAGTGACCCCATAACCCTCCATATATTCCTATAGAGAGGCCAATAGGGGGAAGTGACACCATAACCCTCCATATATTCCTATAGAGAGGCCACTAGGGGGAAGTGACCAATAACCCTCCATATATTCCTATAGATAGGCCACTAGGGGGAAGTGACCCCATAACCCTCCATATATTCCTATAGATAGGCCACTAGGGGGAAGTGACACCATAACCCTCCATATATTCCTATAGAGAGGCCACTATGGGGAAGTGACCCCATAACCCTCCATATATTCCTATAGAGAGGCCACTAGGGGGAAGTGACACCATAACCCTCCATATATTCCTATAGAGAGGCCACTAGGGGGAAGTGACCAATAACCCTCCATATATTCCTATAGAGAGGCCACTAGGGGGAAGTGACCCCATAACCATCTATATATTCCTATAAAGAGGCCACTAGGGGGAAGTGACCCCTTAACCCTCCATATATTGCTAAAGAGAGGCCACTAGGGGGAGGTGACCCCAAAACCCTCCATATATTCCTATAGAGAGGCCACTAGGGGGAAGTGACACAATAACCCTCCATTTATTCCTATAGAGAGGCCACTAGGGGGAAGTGACCCATAACCCTTCATATATTCCTATAGAGAGGCCACTAGGGGGAAGTGACCCATAACCCTCCATATATTCCTATAGAGAGGCCACTAGGGGGAAGTGACCCCATAACCCTCCATATATTCCTATAGAGAGGCCACAAGGGGGAAGTGACCCATAACCCTCCATATATTCCTAAAGAGAGGCCACTAGGGGGAAGTGACCCATAACCCTTCATATATTCCTATAGAGAGGCCACTAGGGGGAAGTGACCAATAACCCTCCATTTATTCCTATAGATAGGCCACTAGGGGGAAGTGACACCATAACCCTCCATATATTCCTATAGAGAGGCCACTAGGGGGAGGTTACACCATAACCCTCCATATATTCCTATAGAGAGGCCAATAGGGGGAAGTGACCCATAACCCTTCATATATTCCTATAGAGAGGCCACAAGGGGGAAGTGACCCATAACCCTCCATATATTCCTATAGAGAGGCCACTAGGGGGAAGTGACACCATAACCCTCCATATATTCCTATAGAGAGGCCACTAGGGGGAGGTGACACCATAACCCTCCATATATTCCTATAGAGAGGCCACTAGGGGGAAGTGACCCCATAACCCTCCATATATTCCTATAGGGAGGCCACAAGGGGGAAGTGACACCATAACCCTCCATATATTCCTATAGAGAGGCCACTAGGGGGAAGTGACCCATAACCCTCCATATATTCCTATAGAGAGGCCAATAGGGGGAAGTGACCCATAACCCTTCATATATTCCTATAGAGAGGCCACTAGGGGGAAGTGACCCATAACCCTCCATATATTCCTATAGAGAGGCCACTAGGGGGAAGTGACCCATAACCGTCCATATATCCCTAAAGAGAGGCCAAAGGGGGAAGTGACCCATAACCCTCCATATATTCCTATAGAGAGGCCACTAGGGGGTAGTGACACAATAACCCTCCATATATTCCTATGGAGAGGCCACTAGGGGGTAGTGACACAATAACCCTCCATATATTCCTATAGAGAGGCCACTAGGGGGAAGTGACCAATAACCCTCCATATATTCCTATAGAGAGGCCACTAGGGGGAGGTGACACCATAACCCTCCATATATTCCTATAGATTGGCCACTAGGGGGAAGTGACCCATAACCCGCCATATATTCCTATGGAGAGGCCACTAGGGGGAAGTGACCCCATAACCCTCCATATATTCCTATAGAGAGGCCACTAGGGGGAAGTGACCCATAACCCTCCATATATTCCTATAGAGAGGCCACTAGGGGGAAGTGACCCCATAACCATCTATATATTCCTATAGAGAGGCCACTAAGGGGAAGTGACCCATAACCCTCCATATATTCCTATAGAGAGGCCACTAGGGGGAAATGACCCATAACCATACATATATTCCTATAGAGAGGCCACTAGGGGGAAGTGACCCATAACCCTCCCTATACTCCTATAGAGAGGCCACTAGGGGGAAGTGACCCATAACCCTCCATATATTCCTATAGAGAGGCCACTAGGGGGAAGTGACCAATAACCCTCCATATATTCCTATAGAGAGGCCACTAGGGGGAAGTGACCCCATAACCATCTATATAGTCCTATAGAGAGGCCACTAAGGGGAAGTGACCCATAACCCTCCATATATTCCTATAGAGAGGCCACTAGGGGGAAGTGACCAATAACCCTCCATATATTCCGATTCAGAGGCCACTAGGGGGAAGTGACCCCATAACCATCTATATAGTCCTATAGAGAGGCCACTAAGGGGAAGTGACCCATATCCCTCCATATATTCCTATAGAGAGGCCACTAGGGGGAAGTGACACCATAACCCTCCATATATTCCTATAGAGAGGCCACTAGGGGGAAGTGACCCCATAACCCTCCATATATTCCTATAGAGAGGCCACTAGGCGGAAGTGACACCATAACCCTCCATATATTCCTATAGATAGGCCACTAGGGGGAAGTGACCCCATAACCCTCCATATATTCCTATAGAGAGGCCACTAGGGAGAAGTGACCCATAACCCTCCATATATTCCTATAGAGAGGCCACTAAGGGGAAGTGACCCCATAACCCTCCATATATTCCTATAGAGAGGCCACTAAGGGGAAGTGACCCCATAACCCTCCATATATTCCTATAGAGAGGCCACTAGGGGGAAGTGACACCATAACCCTCCATATATTCCTATAGAGAGGCCACTAGGGGGAAGTGACCAATAACCCTCCATATATTCCTATAGATAGGCCACTAGGGAGAAGTGACCCCATAAACCTCCATATATTCCTATAGAGAGGCCACTAGGGGGAAGTGACACCATAACCCTCCATATATTCCTATAGAGAGGCCACTAGGGGGAGGTGACCCATAACCCTCCATATATTCCTATAGAGAGGCCACTAGGGGGAAGTGACCAATAACCCTCCATATATTCCTATAGAGAGGCCACTAGGGGGAAGTGACCCCATAACCCTCCATATATTCCTATAGAGAGGCCACTAGGGGGAAGTGACCAATAACCCTCCATATATTCCTATAGAGAGGCCACTAGGGGGAAGTGACCCATAACCCTCCATATATTCCTATAGAGAGGCCACTAGGGGGAAGTGACCAATAACCCTCCATATATTCCTATAGAGAGGCCACTAGGGGGAAGTGACCAATAACCCTCCATATATTCCTATAGAGAGGCCACTAGGGGGAAGTGACCCATAACCCTCCATATATTCCTAAAGAGAGGCCACTAGGGGGAAGTGACCCATAACCCTCCATATATTCCTAAAGAGAGGCCACTAGGGGGAAGTGACCCATAACCCTCCATATATTCCTAAAGAGAGGCCACTAGGGGGAAGTGACCAATAACCCTCCATATATTCCTATAGAGAGGCCACTAGGGGGAGGTGACACCATAACCCTCCATATATTCCTATAGATTGGCCACTAGGGGGAAGTGACCCATAACCCGCCATATATTCCTATGGAGAGGCCACTAGGGGGAAGTGACCCCATAACCCTCCATATATTCCTATAGATAGGCCACTAGGGGGAAGTGACCCCTTAACCCTCCATATATTGCTAAAGAGAGGCCACTAGGGGGAGGTGACCCCAAAACCCTCCATATATTCCTATAGAGAGGCCACTAGGGGGAAGTGACCCATAACCCTCCATATATTCCTATAGAGAGGCCACTAGGGGGAAGTGACACCATAACCCTCCATATATTCCTATAGAGAGGACACTAGGGGGAAGTGACACCATAACCCTCCATATATTCCTATAGAGAGGACACTAGGAGGAAGTGACCCCATAACCCTCCATATATTCCTATAGATAGGCCACTAGGGGGAAGTGACCCCTTAACCCTCCATATATTGCTAAAGAGAGGCCACTAGGGGGAAGCGACCCCATAACCCTCCATATATTCCTATAGAGAGGCCACTAGGGGGAAGTGACCCATAACCCTCCATATATTCCTATAGATAGGCCACTAAGGGGAAGTGACCCCATAACCCTCCATATATTCCTATAGAGAGGCCACTAGGGAGAAGTGACCCATAACCCTCCATATATTCCTATAGAGAGGCCACTAGGGGGAAGTGACACCATAACCCTCCATATATTCCTATAGAGAGGCCACTAGGGAGAAGTGACCAATAACCCTCCATATATTCCTATAGAGAGGCCACTAGGGGGAAGTGACACCATAACCCTCCATATATTCCTATAGAGAGGCCACTAGGGGGAAGTGACCCCATAACCATCTATATATTCCTATAAAGAGGCCACTGGCGGAAGTGACACCATAACCCTCCATTTATTCCTATACAGAGGCCACTAGGAGGAAGTGACCCCATAACATACATATATTCATATAGAGAGGCCACTAGGGGGAAGTGACCCATAACCCTCCATATATTCCTATAGAGAGGCCACTAGGGAGAAGTGACCCATAGCCCTCCATATATTCCTATAGAGAGGTCACTAGGGGGAAGTGACCTATAACCCTCCCTATACTCCTATAGAGAGGCCACTAGGGGGAAGTGACCCATAACCCTCCATATATTCCTATAGAGAGGCCACTAGGGGGAAGTGACCCATAACCCTCCATATATTCCTATAGAGAGGCCACTAGGGGGAAGTGACACCATAACCCTCCATATATTCCAATAGAGAGGACACTAGGGGGAAGTGACACCATAACCCTCCATATATTCCTATAGAGAGGACACTAGGAGGAAGAGTCACCATAACCCTCCATATATTCCTATAGAGAGGCCACTAGGGGGAGGTGACACCATAACCCTCCATATATTCCTATAGAGAGGCCACTAGGGGGAAGTGACCCATAACCCTCCATATATTCCTATGGAGAGGCCACTAGGGGGAAGTGACCCCATAACCCTCCATATATTCCTATAGATAGGCCACTAGGGGGAAGTGACCCCTTAACCCTCCATATATTGCTAAAGAGAGGCCACTAGGGGGAGGTGACCCCAAAACCCTCCATATATTCCTATAGAGAGGCCACTAGGGGGAAGTGACCCATAACCCTCCATATATTCCTATAGAGAGGCCACTAGGGGGAAGTGACACCATAACCCTCCATATATTCCTATAGAGAGGACACTAGGGGGAAGTGACACCATAACCCTCCATATATTCCTATAGAGAGGACACTAGGAGGAAGAGTCACCATAACCCTCCATATATTCCTATAGAGAGGCCACTAGGGGGAGGTGACACCATAACCCTCCATATATTCCTATAGAGAGGCCACTAGGGGGAAGTGACCCATAACCCTCCATATATTCCTATGGAGAGGCCACTAGGGGGAAGTGACCCCATAACCCTCCATATATTCCTATAGATAGGCCACTAGGGGGAAGTGACCCCTTAACCCTCCATATATTGCTAAAGAGAGGCCACTAGGGGGAGGTGACCCCAAAACCCTCCATATATTCCTATAGAGAGGCCACTAGGGGGAAGTGACCCATAACCCTCCATATATTCCTATAGAGAGGCCACTAGGGGGAAGTGACACCATAACCCTCCATATATTCCTATAGAGAGGCCACTAGGGGGAAGTGACCCATAACCCTCCATATATTCCTATAGAGAGGCCACTAGGGGGAAGTGACACCATAACCCTCCATATATTCCTATAGAGAGGCCACTAGGGGGAGGTGACACCATAACCCTCCATATATTCCTATAGAGAGGCCACTAGGGGGAAGTGACCCATAACCCTCCATATATTCCTATGCAGAGGCCACTAGGGGGAAGTGACCCCATAACCCTCCATATATTCCTATAGATAGGCCACTAGGGGGAAGTGACCCCTTAACCCTCCATATATTGCTAAAGAGAGGCCACTAGGGGGAAGTGACCAATAACCCTCCATATATTCCTATAGAGAGGCCACTAGGGGGAAGTGACCCATAACCCTCCATATATTTCTATAGAGAGGCCAATAGTTGGAAGTGACATCATGACCCTCCATATATTCCTATAGAGAGGCCACTAGGGGGAAGTGACCACATAACCATCCATATTTTCCTATAGAGAGGCCACTAGGGGGTGGAGACCCCATAACCCTCCATATATTCCAATAGAGAGGCCACTAGGGGGAAGTGACACCATAACCCGCCATATATTCCTATAGAGAGGCCACTAGGGGGAGGTGACACCATAACCCTCCATATATTCCTATAGAGAGGCCACTAGGGGGAAGTGACACCATAACCCGCCATATATTCCTATAGAGAGGCCACTAGTGGGATGTGACATCATGACCCTCCATATATTCCTATAGAGAGGCCACTAGGGGGAAGTGATACCATAACCCTCCATATATTCCTATAGAGAGGCCACTAGGGGGAAGTGATACCATAACCCTCCATATATTCCTATAGAGAGCCCACTAGGGGGAAGTGATACCATAACCCTCCATATATTCCTATAGAGAGGACACTAGGGGGAGGTGACACCATAACTCTCCATATCTTGCTATAGAGAGGCCTCTAGGGGGAAGTGACCACATAACCATCCATATTTTCCTATAGAGAGGCCTCTAGGGGGAAGTGACCACATAACCCTCCATATCTTCCTATAGAGAGGCCACTAGAGGGAAGTGACCCATAACCCTCCATATATTCCTATAGAGAGGCCACTAGGGGGAAGTGACCCATAACCCTCCATATATTCCTATAGAGAAGCCCCTAGGGGGAAGTTACACCATAACCCTCCATATATTCCTCTAGAGAGGCCTCCTGTGGTCCTCTACCCATACAATACACTATTGTGCTTATTATATGTTTATATTATATTCTACATCAGTGTGTGTGTGTAATGTGCTTCATCATGTGTGACTATATAATACAATACAATACAATACAATACAATACAATACAATACAATACGTGGCCATTTGTGGAGTAACACTCTTTTTATTAAGTGACCTTCCAGCCCCAGGCCTTCACTTTTATAGGAGAACCCAGAGAGGCCCCGCCTCTCAGTATAAAAGGCCACTCCCCACCTCTCGGTAGGAATTTCCTAGGCCCGGGCCCAGGGATGAAGGAGGGGAACATGTGCCGGTGGAGCGCCAATAGTTGCACTGATGGATGAGGAAAGGTAAGTATAAATTAAAGTGCTACTACAGGCAAAGTTAATTGTTACAACATTGTCTCGGGCTCCTGCCCCTCTCTCTCTCTGCTTCCTCCTGCCCCTCTCTCTCTCTGTCTGTCTCCTCCTGCCCCTCTCTCTCTGCTTCCTCCCGCCCCTCTCTCTCTCTGTCTGTCTCCTCCTGCCCCTCTCTCTCTGCTTCCTCCTGCCCCTCTCTCTCTCTGTCTGTCTCCTCCTGCCCCTCTCTCTCTGCTTCCTCCTGCCCCTCTCTCTCTGCTTCCTCCTGCCCCTCTCTCTCTCTGTCTGTCTCCTCCTGCCCCTCTCTCTCTGCTTCCTCCCGCCCCTCTCTCTCTGCATCCTCCCGCCCCTCTCTCTCTGCATCCTCCCGCCCCTCTCTCTCTGCTTCCTCCCGCCCCTCTCTCTCTGTCTCCTCCCGCCCCTCTCTCTCTGCTTCCTCCTGCCCCTCTCTCTCTGCTTCCTCCTGCCCCTCTGTCTCTGTCTCCTCCCGCCCCTCTCTCTGCTTCCTCCTGCCCCTTTGTCTCTGTCTCCTCCCGCCCCTCTCTCTGCTTCCTCCTGCCCCTCTGTCTCTGTCTCCTCCTGCCCCTCTGTCTCTGTCTCCTCCTGCCCCTCTCTCTCTGCTTCCTCCTGCCCCTCTGTCTCTGTCTCCTCCTGCCCCTCTCTCTGCTTCCTCCTGCCCCACTCTCTGCTTCCTCCTGCCCCTCTCTCTCTGCTTCCTCCTGCCCCTCTCTCTCTGCTTCCTCCTGCCCCTCTGTCTCTGTCTCCTCCCGCCCCTCTCTCTGCTTCCTCCTGCCCCTCTGTCTCTGTCTCCTCCTGCCCCTCTGTCTCTGTCTCCTCCTGCCCCTCTCTCTCTGCTTCCTCCTGCCCCTCTGTCTCTGTCTCCTCCTGCCCCTCTCTCTGCTTCCTCCTGCCCCACTCTCTGCTTCCTCCTGCCCCTCTCTCTCTGCTTCCTCCCGCCCCTCTCTCTCTGCTTCCTCCTGCCCCTCTCTCTCTGCTTCCTCCTGCCCCTCTGTCTCCTCCTGCCCCTCTGTCTCTGTCTCCTCCTGCCCCTCTCTCTCTGCTTCCTCCTGCCCCTCTGTCTCTGTCTCCTCCTGCCCCTCTCTCTGCTTCCTCCTGCCCCTCTCTCTGCTTCCTCCTGCCCCTCTCTCTCTGCTTCCTCCTGCCCCTCTGTCTCTGTCTCCTCCCGCCTCTCTCTCTGCTTCCTCCGCCCCTCTCTCTCTCTGCTTCCTCCCGCCCCTCTCTCTCTGCTTCCTCCCGCCCCTCTCTCTTCCTCCTCCTGACCCTCCCATTAAGCACTGAAAGGCCTTAGATAGCCAGTGCAAGATGCTGACCCTAGAAGCTGTTTCATTGATCCCCTAAAGTGCTTTTAAGGCCTGTGGTGGAATGTATCAGCAGTAGAAGTCTCTTTCAGTCTCAAAGGCCTGTGTCTATAAGGCCTGTGACAGCCAGCTGAGAGGGGTAGCAGCAGCAGCAGCAGCATGCTCTTTGAGCCCCTAAAAGCCTGTTACAGACAGTGGTGGAGGGTGACATCAGCAAAAGTCTCGGTAAGACTCTTAGGTCTGTGAAAGCCAGAGTATAGTAACCGCAGCAGCAGCAGCAGTCTCCCTGGGCACCGAAAAACCTGTGACAGCCAGTGGAGGAGGGTAACAGCAGTGGCAGTTTTTTTGAGCCCCTTAGACCTGTGAAAGCCAGTGGAAGGTGGTAGTAGTAGCAGCAGTCTCTTAGAGTCCCCTAAAAGTATGTGACAGCCAGTTGAGAAAGGTAGCAGCACCGGTCTCTTTGTGCCCCTAAAGGTCTCTGAAAGCCAGTGGAGGAGGGTGACAGCAGTGGCAGTTTCTTTGAGCCTCTTAGTCCTGTGAAAGCTAATGGAGGGTGGTAGTGAGCCACTTAATGCTTGTGACAGCCAGTGGAGAGGAGTATTAGCAGCATCATACTTGAGCCCCAAAAAATGGAGGATAGTGGTAGCAGCAGCAGCAGCAACAGCCTCACTGAGCCCCAAAAGGCCTCTGACAGCCAATGGACAAAGGTGACAGCAGCAGTAGTCTCTCAGTCTCACCTTAATTCCCGTGACAGCAATCGGAAGAGAGTAACAGCAACAGCAGCAGCAGCAGCAGCAGTATCATTAAGCCTCTAAAAGCCAGTGGCAGCCAGAGGAGGGGGATATCAGCAATAACATTTTCACAGAGACCATAAAGCCTGGGACAGTCAGTGGAGGTGAATATAAGTAGCCAGAGACTTACTGAGCCCCTAAAGGCCTTGTGATGTGATTGCAGAAGCAGCAGTATCATAAAGTTCATGGGGCCTGTGACTGCTAAAGGAGGTGGGTTGGCAACAGGCAATCCTTCTCTGAGTGTCTAAGGCTTGTGACAGCCAGTGGAGAGGGGTAGCAGCAGCAGCAGTCCCATTGAGCCCCTATAGGCCTTAGACAGCCAGTGGAGAGGGGTAGCAGCAGCAGAAGTCCCATTGAGCCCCTAAGGCCTCTGACAACCATGGGTGGGGGATAACAGCCGTCATAGCCTCATAGAGCTGTTTTTTTACAGCCATTGGAGGAATGTGACAGAGCCAGCATTGAGCCCCTAAAGGTCTATTGAAGCCAGTGAGGGAGGGCAACTGCAACAACAGTCACTTAGAGTATCTAAGGCCTGTGAAAGCCTGTGGAGGAAGGTAACAGCAGCAACAGCAGCATCAGTCTCATAGAGTCCATGAGGCCTGTGACTGGCGCACATGCAGACTGTGTCTCACTGCCATGCTCAATGATCTCTTCATGTGAAGCAGACAAATGCATTGATCACCAATAGGAGCTCTTTTGGGCAAGATTGAACAAAATCGTAACAAAGGGGGTCACACCGTCCAGGTTGGACTTTGGGGTGGCCTGCACTGATCACACCTTTGGGGGGGGGGGGGGTGTTAATAGCTCCTGCTAAAGCTGAGCTCACCCCGTCACCTGAGACGACACTTTCACATTTGCCGTTGCCAAAATAGGGGCTGAGTTTCTCACATAACTTTTCATAGCATAACAATCAGATTTTGGCCTATACCATCAGCTAGGAAATCATTTAGCAAAACTCATCTTATGCTACCAGACCAGCATACTCCTTCCAAGAGCATGGAAAACTACAGCTCTTTCCAGAACTACAT
The DNA here is from genome assembly GCA_027917425.1 of Gastrophryne carolinensis. Classification (NCBI taxonomy): domain Eukaryota; kingdom Metazoa; phylum Chordata; class Amphibia; order Anura; family Microhylidae; genus Gastrophryne; species Gastrophryne carolinensis. The sequence continues at coordinate 628,740,705 of CM051235.1, forward strand.
GCCACAGGAACCGAGACTTGACCCACAAGATACAATTGGGGACATCAGCGACAAGACAATATGTAGGATAGGGTTATTGTTGGTTTCAGTAGCGTAGACTAGATAATGAAATCTACACAAAGGTTTCCAATGAGGAATGGAGCAGGGCTGATAATGTTATTATAGATAAATTGAGTAACAATAGTGAACAAATAAGTTCCAGAGGTGAACAGACCAGAATAGAACAATGCTAATGAGATATAGTGTGAATGGGATCCGGCATAACAATGGGATAAGCAATTCAGGACGTACATTTGTTGTTAAAGTTGCTGTGTATGATATTATTACAAGATCAGATGAAAAACTTCTCTAGCACATGCCTCTACTACAAAGCACAGTACATAGTTCTAGCAGGGAAGCTTGCTACAATGGCTGTAAGCTGTAATGAGAGATGCCCCCACGGGGTGTAAGCTGTAATAAGGGGGCCTGCACTGGCTGTACTGAGGGATGCCCCACTGACTTTACTGAGGGATGACCACACTGTCTGTAAGCTGTACTGAGGGATGCCCCCACTGGCTGTATTGAGGGATGCCCCCACTGGCTGTACTGAGGGATGCCCCACTGTCTGTAAGCTGTACTGAGGGATGCCCCCACTGGCTGTTTTGAGGGATGCCCCCACTGGTGGTTCTGAGGGAGGCCCCCACTGGCTGTATTGAGGGATGCCCCACTGGCTGTACTGAGGGATGCCCCACTGTCTGTAAGCTGTACTGAGGGATGCCCCCACTGGCTGTTTTGAGGGATGCCCCCACTGGTGGTTCTGAGGGATGCCCCCACTGGTGGTTCTGAGGGAGGCCCCCACTGGCTCTAAGCTGTGCTGAGGGATGACCGCACTGTCTCTAAGCTGTACTGAGGGATGCCCCCACTGGATTCTCTGACGGATGCCCCTACTGGTGGTTCTGAGGTATGCCCTTACTGGCTGTACTGATGGATGCCCCCACTGGCTGATCTGTGGGATACCCCCACTGGTGGTAATGAGGGATGCCTCCACTGGCTGTACTGAGGGATGCCCCAACTGGCTGTAAGCCTTACTGAGGGATGCCGCCTCTGGCTGTATTTATGGATGCCCCACTGGCTGCAAGCTGTAATAAGGGATGCCCCCACTGGTTGTAAGCTGTAATGAGGTATGCCCCCACTGGCAATTCTGAGGGATGCCCCCACTGTCTGTTCTGAGGGATGCCCCCACTGGTACACTGAGGGGTGTACCCACTGTCTGTAAGCTGTAATGAGGTAAGCCCCACTGGCTGTAAGCTATACTTTAGGGAAGCCCCCACTGTCTTTTCTGAGCAATGCCCCCACTCACTGTACTGAGGGATGCCCCACTGGCTGTAAGCTGTATTGAGGGATGCCCCAACAGCTGTAAGCCATACTGAGTGATGCCCACACTGGCTGTTCTGAAGGATGCCTCCACTGGCTGTACTGAGGGTTGCAAAACAGGCTGTATTATGTAATGAGGGATGCCCTCACTGGCTTTACTGAAGGATGCCCAAACTGGATGTACTGAGGGATGCCCCTCTCTGTCTCATCCCGCCCCTCTCTCTGCATTCTCCTGCCCCTCTCTCTGTCTCCTCCTGCCCCTCTCTCTGCTTCCTCCTGCCCCTCTCTCTCTGTCTCCTCCTGCCCCTCTCTCTGCTTCCTCCTGCCCCCTCTCTCTGTCTCCTCCTGCCCCTCTCTCTGCTTCCTCCTGCCCCTCTCTCTGCTTCCTCCTGCCCCTCTCTCTGCTTCCTCCTGCCCCTCTCTCTCTGTCTCCTCCCGCCCCTCTCTCTGTCTCCTCCCGCCCCTCTCTCTGTCTCCTCCTGCCCCTCTCTCTGTCTCCTCCCTCCCCTCTCTCTGCTTTCTCCTGCCCCTCTCTCTGTCTCCTCCTGCCCCTCTCTCTGCTTCCTCCTGCCCCTCTCTCTCTGTCTCCTCCTGCCCCTCTCTCTCTGTCTCCTCCTGCCCCTCTCTCTGCTTCCTCCCGCCCCTCTCTCTGTCTCCTCCTGCCCCTCTCTCTGTCTCCTCCCGCCCCTCTCTCTGCTTTCTCCTGCCCCTCTCTCTGTCTCCTCCTGCTCCTCTCTCTGCTTCCTCCTGCCCCTCTCTCTGCTTCCTCCCGCCCCTCTCTCTGTCTCCTCCTGCCCCTCTCTCTGTCTCCTCCTGCCCCTCTCTCTGCTTCCTCCTGCCCCTCTCTCTGTCTCCTCCTGCCCCTCTCTCTCTGTCTCCTCCTGCCCCTCTCTCTCTGTCTCCTCCTGTCCCTCTCTCTGCTTCCTCCTGCCCCTCTCTCTGCTTCCTCCTGCCCCTCTCTCTCTGTCTCCTCCTGTCCCTCTCTCTGCTTCCTCCTGTCCCTCTCTCTGCTTCCTCCTGCCCCTCTCTCTGCTTCCTCCTGCCCCTCTCTCTCTGTCTCCTCCTGCCCCTCTCTCTGCTTTCTCCGGCCCCTCTCTCCGTCTCCTCCTGCCCCTCTCTCTGTCTCCTCCTGCCCCTCTCTCTCTGTTTCCTCGGCCCCTCTCTCCGTCTCCTCCTGCCCCTCTCTCCGTCTCCTCCCGCCCCTCTCTCTGTCTCCTCCTGCCCCTCTCTCTGCTTTCTCCCGCCCCTCTCTCCGTCTCCTCCCGCCCCTCTCTCTGTCTCCTCCCGCCCCTTTCTCTTCCTCCTCCTGACCCTCTCCTTAAGCCCGAAAGGCCTTATACAGTCAGTGCAAGATGTTGACAGTAGAAGCAGTTTCATTGATCCCCTAAAGTGCTTTTATGGCCTGTGGAGGAATGTATCAGCAGCAGAAGTCTCTCTCAGTCTCAAGGCCTGTGTCTATAAGGCCTGTGACAGCCAGAGGAGGGGGATAGCACTAGAGATGAGCGAGTAGTATTCGACCGAGTCGGTATTCGATCGAATACTACGCTATTCGTCATACTCGATTTCGATCGAGTACAGCGGCGATGGCGCACTCACAATTAGTTTCCCCTAACACCTTCCCTGGCGCGTTTTTTACACCAATCACCATGCAGGGGGGGTGGGACAGGTCCTGGGAGGACGCTGGCATCGCGAGAACGGCGTCTAGACGCATTGGCTGGAAAAACCATGTGACCTCGAATCTACAAAACTCAGCACTTCCTCTTCGTCAGCATTAGCAGCTTGAACTTAGTGAGGGATAGACGCTCACAGCAGGGAAAGACAGGCTGTAGCTGGCAGGGCCCCAGAAGCTCGGAATATCGCATTTACCACCATATATACCAGCTACCAGAAGACAAGAGAGTCATTAAGAGCCCTTATTAGGGCTACTATGCTGAACAGTATATAGCTCATATGTAGGCAGGCAGGGCCCCAGAAGCTCAGAATATCGCATTTACCACCATATATACCAGCTACCAGAAGACAAGAGAGTCATTAAGAGCCCTTATTAGGGCTACTATGCTGAACAGTATATAGCTCCTATGTAGGCAGGCAGGGCCCCAGAAGCTCAGAATATCGCATTTACCACCATATACCACCATTTACCACCATTTACCACCTTTAAGCTTCCCTTACTGCTGGGGTGACACACTGTAACAAACCTCCTCCTGTAAGCTTCCCTTACTGCTGGGGTGACACAATGTAACAAACCTCCTCCTGTAAGCTTCCCTTACTGCTGGGGTGACACAATGTAACAAACCTCCTCCTGTAAGCTTCCCTTACTGCTGGGGTAACACACTGTAACAAACCTCCTCCTGTAAGCTTCCCTGACTGCTGGGGTGACACAATGTAACAAACCTCCTCCTTTAAGCTTCCCTTACTGCTGTAACACACTGTAACAAACCTCCTCCTGTAAGCTTCCCTTACTGCTGGGGTGACACAATGTAACAAACCTCCTCCTGTAAGCTTCCCTTACTGCTGGGGTGACACACTGTAACAAACCTCCTCCTGTAAGCTTCCCTGACTGCTGGGGTGACACAATGTAACAAACCTCCTCCTGTAAGCTTCCCTTACTGCTGGGGTGACACAATGTAACAAACTTCCTCCTGTAAGCTTCCCTTACTGCTGGGGTGACACACTGTAACAAACCTCCTCCTGTAAGCTTCCCTTACTGCTGGGGTGACACACTGTAACAAACCTCCTCCTGTAAGCTTCCCTTACTGCTGGGGTGACACAATGTAACAAACCTCCTCCTGTAAGCTTCCCTTACTGCTGGGGTGACACACTGTAACAAACCTCCTCCTGTAAGCTTCCCTTACTGCTGGGGTGACACAATGTAACAAACCTCATCCTGTAAGCTTCCCTGACTGCTGGGGTGACACAATGTAACAAACCTCCTCCTTTAAGCTGCCCTTACTGCTGGGGTAACACACTGTAACAAACCTCCTCCTGTAAGCTTCCCTTACTGCTGGGGTGACACACTGTAACAAACCTCCTCCTGTAAGCTTCCCTGACTGCTGGGGTGACACAATGTAACAAACCTCCTCCTGTAAGCTTCCCTTACTGCTGGGGTGACACACTGTAACAAACCTCCTCCTGTAAGCTTCCCTTACTGCTGGGGTGACACACTGTAACAAACCTCCTCCTGTAAGCTTCCCTGACTGCTGGGGTGACACAATGTAACAAACCTCCTCCTGTAAGCTTCCCTTACTGCTGGGGTGACACACTGTAACAAACCTCCTCCAGAAAGCTTCCCTTACTGCTGGGGTGACACACTGTAACAAACCTCCTCCTGTAAGCTTCCCTTACTGCTGGGGTGACACACTGTAACAAACCTCCTCCTGTAAGCTTCCCTTACTGCTGGGGTGACACACTGTAACAAACCTCCTCCTGTAAGCTTCCCTTACTGCTGGGGTGACACACTGTAACAAACCTCCTCCTGTAAGCTTCCCTGACTGCTGGGGTGACACAATGTAACAAACCTCCTCCTGTAAGCTTCCCTTACTGCTGGGGTAACACACTGTAACATACCTCCTCCTTTAAGCTTCCCTTACTGCTGGGGTGACACAATGACACAAGAGGACATGTCTGACCACATCTCACACACACACACACAATGACAATTAGGGGTGGGGTATATTTATTTTCCCCCTTGCCTATGCCATCTGTGGTTGTCATTAGGCAACGTGATTTTAAGGGGTGCAGAATTTTGTTCTTTTTTGTACAGTTTGGCTTGGGGTCCATGGCAATGTAGAGGAAAGAAGGTTTCCTTGTCTTGTCTCACTTTACGTAGAAGTAATATTGTGTTTGGAGTGTATTGTTGAGAGGCTGTGATAGTGGCGTAATAGTGCGACTTGGGCGCGTTATATGCACCCAGACATGCTTCCCCTGCTGTCCCAGTTGCATTCCAGCAGTGTTGGCATCATTTTCTGATGTTTCAGGGTGGACTTGGTGACCTCCAAGTGGTCGAATTGAGATTTCCAAGTGGCTAGCATTTTTTTTCCCATAGACTATAATGGGATTCGATAATCGGTCGAGTAGTCGAGTAACGCGGTCTATTCGAATTGAAATTCGAAATTTCGAATATTTCACTACTCGCTCATCTCTAGATAGCACCAATAACATTCTCACATAGAACATAAAGCCTGGGACAGTCAGCGGAGGTGGATATAAGTAGCCACAGACTTACTGAGCCCCTAAAGGCCTTTGACAGCAATTGGAGGAATGTGATTGCAGAAGCAGCAGTCTGATAGAGCCCCTAAAGGCCTTAGACAGCCTGTGCAAGATGTTGACCGTAGAAGCAGTTTCATTGATCCCCTAAAGTGCTTTTTTGGCCTGTGGAGGAATGTATCAGCGACAGAAGTCTCTCTCAGTCTCAAAGGCCTGTGACAGCCAGCTGAGGGGGGTAGCAGCAGCATTCTCTTTGAGCCTCTAAAGGCCTGTTACAGACAGTGGTGGAGGGTAACATCAGCAAAAGTCTCTGTGAGAATCTTAGGCCCGTGAAAGCCAGAGTATAGTAACCGCAGCAGCAGCAGCAGCAGTCTCTCGTGCACCTAATAACCTGTGACAGCCAGTGGAGGAGGGTAACAGCAGTGGCAGTTTTATTGAGGCCTTTAAGCCTGTGAAAGCCAATAGAGGGTGGTAGTAGCAGCAGCAGTATCTTAGACTCCCCTAAAAGCATGTGGCAGCCAGTTGAGAAAGATAGCAGCACCGGTCTCCTTGTGCCCCTAAAGGCCTCTGGTAGCCAGTGGAGGACGGTGAAAGCAGTAGCAGTTTCTTTGAGCCCCTTAGATGTGTGAAAGCCAATGGAGGGTGGTAGTGAGTCCCTAAAGCTTTTGTCAGCCAGTAGAGAGGGGTATCAGCAGCACCCCACTTGAGCCCAAAAGTGGAGGAAGGTAACAGTAGCAACAGCAGCATCAGAGTCCATGAGGCCTGTGACTGGCGCACATGCAGACTGTGTTTCACTGCCATGCTCAATGATCACTTCGTGTGAAGCAGACAAATGGATTGATCACCAATAGGAGCTCTTTTGGGCAAGATTGGACAAGATTGTAACAAATGGGGTCACACCGTCCAGGTTGGACTTTGGGATGGCCTGCACTGGTCAAACATTTGGGAGGGAGAGTTATGAGCTCCTGCTAAAGCTGAGCTCACCCCGTCACCTGAGACAACCCTTTTACCTTTGCCGTGGCCAGAATAGGGGCTGAGTGTCTCACATAACTTTTATCAGATTTTGGCCTATACCATCAGCTCAGAAATAATTTACCAAAACTCATCTTATGCTACCAGACCAGCATACTCCTTACAAGACCATGGAAAACTACAGCTCTTTCCAGAACTACATGCCACAGGAACCGAGACTTGACCCACAAGATACAATTGGGGACATCAGCGACAAGACAATATGTAGGATAGGGTTATTGTTGGTTTCAGTGGCGTAGACTAGATAATGAAATCTACACAAAGGTTTCCAATGAGGAATGCAGCAGGGCTGGTAATGTTATTATAGATAAATTGAGAAACAATAGTGAACAAATAAGTTCCAGAGGTGAACAGACCAGAATAGAACAATGTTAATGAGATATAGTGTGAATGGGATCCGACATAACAATGGGATAAGCAATTCAGGACGCACATTTGTTAAAGTTAAAGTTGCTGTGTATGATATTATTACAAAATCAGATGAAAAACGTCTCTGGCACATGCCTCTACTACAATGCACAGTACATAGTTCTAGCAGGGAAGCTTGCCCCACGGTCTATTCTGAGGGATGCCCCCACTGGCTGTCCTTAGGGTCGCCCCCACTGGCTGTAAGCTGTATTGAGGGATGCCCCCACTGGCTGCTCTGAGGGATGCCCCGACTGGCTGTAATGTGGGATGCCCCCACTGGCTGTAATAAGGGATGCCCCCACTGGCTGATCTGAGGGATGCCCCCACTGGCTGTACTGAGGGATGCACTCACTGGCTGCACTGAGGGATGCCCCAACTGGCTGTAAGCCTTACTGAGGGATGCCCCTCTGGCTGTATTGAGGGATGCCCAACTGGCTGTAAGCTGTAATGAGGAATGCCCCCAATGACTCTGCTGAGGGATGCCCCCACTGGCTGTAAGCTATACTGAGGGATGCCCCCAATGGCTGTCAGCTATACTGAGGGATGCCCCCACTGGCTGTAAGCTGTACTGAGGGGTGCCCCACTGGCTGTAATCTGCAATGAGAGATGACCCCAATGGCTATAAGCTATACTGAGGGATGCCCCCCATTGGCTGTACTGAGGGATGCCCCCTACTGGCTGTACCGAGGGATGCCCCAATCGCTGTAAGCTGTAATGGGGATTCCCCCACTGGCTGTTCTGAGTGATGCCCCCACTGGCTGCAATGAGGGATGCCCCCACCTGCTGTTCTGAAAGATACCCCCACTGGCTGTACTGAGGGAAGCCCCCACTGACTGTACTGAGGGATGCCCCCTCATGCTATATGCTATAATGAGGGATGCACCCACTGGCTGTTCTGAGGGATGCCCCCACTGGCTGTATGCTATACTGAGGTATGCCCCCACTGGCTGTAATGAGGGATGCCCCCACTTGCTGTTGTACTTAGGGATGCCCCAACTGGCTGTATGCTATACTGAGGGATGCGCCCACTGGCTGTTCTGAGGGATGCCCCCAATGGCTGTAGGCTATACTGAGGGATGCCCCCACTGGCTGTAATGAGGGATGCCCCCACCTGCTGTTCTGAAAGATACCCCCACTGGCTGTACTGAGGGAAGCCCCCACTGTCTGTACTGAGGGATGCCCCCACATGCTATAATGAGGGATGCCCCCACTTGCCGTTCTGATGGATGCACCCACTGACTGTACTGAGGGATGCCCCCACATGCTATAATGAGGGATGCCCCCACTTGCCGTTCTGATGGATGCACCCACTGGCTGTACTGAGGGATGCCCCAACTGGCTGTATGCTATACTGAGGGATGCCCCCACTGGCTGTAATGAGGGATGCCCCCACTTGCTGTTGTACTTAGGGATGCCCCAACTGGCTGTTCTGAGGGATGCCCCCACTGGCTGTTCTGAGGGATGCCCCCACTGGCTGTTCTGAGGGATGCCCCCACAGGCTGTTCTGAGGGATGCCCCCACTGGCTGTAATGAGGGATGCCCCCACTTGCTGTTGTACTTAGGGATGCCTCAACTGGCTGTTCTGAGGGATGCCCCCACTGGCTGTTCTGAGGGATGCCCCCACTGGCTGTTCTGAGGGATGCCCCCACTGGCTGTTCTGAGGGATGCCCCCACTGGCTGTACTGAGGGATGCCCCCACTGGCTGTACTGAGGGATGCCCCCACTGACTGTACTGAGGGATCCCCCTGTAAGGAGGGATGCCCCAACTGGCTGTATTGAGGGATGCCCAACTGGCTGTAAGATTTACTGAGGGATGCCCCACTGTCTGTAAGCTGTACTGAGGGATGCCCCACTGTCTGTAAGCTGTACTGAGGGATGCCCCCACCTGCTGTTATGAGGGATGTCCCCGCTGGCTGTACTGAGGGATCCCCCTGTAAGGAGGGATGCCCCACCTGGCTGTATGCCTTACTGAGGGATGCCCCCTCCAGTTGTATTGAGGGATGCCCAACTGGCTGTAGGCTGTAATGAGGAATGCCCCCACTGGCTGTAATGAGGGATGCCCCCACTAGCTGTTGTACTGAGGGATGCCCAACTGGCTGTCAGCTGTATTGAGGGATGCCCCCAATGGCTCTGCTGAGGGATGCCCCCACTAGCTGTAATAAGGGATGCCCCCACTGGCTATAAACTGTAAGGAGGGATGTCCCACTGGCTGTAAGCTGTCATTAGGGATGCCCGACAAACTGTAAGCCATACTGAGGGATGCTCTCACTGGCTTTGCTGAGGGATGCCCCCACTGGCTGTACTAAGGGATGCCCCCACTGGTTGTAAGCTGTAATGAGGGATGACCCCACTGCTTGTCTGAAGCTGTACCTGCCATGTTTCCCCTGCTGAGCCCTTGATTGCTCTCCAATTCTGATATAAATACATGTTGCCAGGGAACACACAACCAGCTTAGGGGACAAGGGGTGGGGTGTAAACACCTCATGGAACATAGTCTGGCTTTTGCTGTCTCGTTTTGCAGAGAAATGTGCTGTGAGAGGAAGAAAAAACAGAGAGGACACAATGACATCATGTATCACACTGCTGCCTCATTGACCTAATCTAGGAGAGATGCTGAGTGTAACTCCACATGACCAAACTGTTGTCTGCGAAGTGTCAAAAGACTCAGCTCTGCCTTCTCCAGCCACCTAAATATACAGCTGTCGATTTAATACATAATGTCTTCAGGGTAATGGTAAGGTAACCAAAGACAACGTGCCCACTTGCCTGATTAACATGGTGAACACCATGCCAATGGCTCAAAAGATTATTACCAAGAACAAGCAGACGCAAGGAGGACTTTGCTCCAGTCAAGCCCACACCCACAGCCCAGCCCTGTGCTCACAGGGCATCTTGTACCAAGAGAAAGCACCTGTTTAAGTATTTTGTTTTAGCCTGCTTGTATCAGATTTGGTCAAGATGTGGCATCCTAAAGGCTGAATGTTACATGGAAAAGGTTACTGTATGAACAACACTGGGACCCCTATCTCATGTCTGCACCAGGACCTGCTCTCATTTAGCACCTCTTCAAGGATCAAGGTGCAAATAATCCTGACGTGTCCCTCCAAAAGCACCTCTTCAAACCATAGAATAAAAGTAATGGATCAATTCACACCACACACAACAAAAGTATATTTGTAAATAGCTCAGATACAGTACAGAATATTATCAAAAAGGATACAATGCAGATTCAATCCGTAGGCTATGCCCAGTCTCCAGGATCGTAGACCACCTCAAGTAAAAGCAAAAATAAGTGTACTAGGCTATATATCTAATATGCAGACTATATAAGTAAAAGATAGTTACCAAGGCCAATCCTATGAGGGGTCACTAAATCAGTCCTGAAGAGTGTTCCATAAGCATAGCTTAACAATACCAAGTCAAAGAAAACAAAGTGTGGATATACAGTTATACATATATTCAGATTCTGGTCAGAATCTGTTGAATAGTTAGGACATCATCCCAGAAGTACAAGACATTAAATGCAGCAAATGCATAGTATGTTTAAATCATGACACACACCATAGCATGATAAGGCAAAAAAAGCATATAAATGATTACCCACACAGAGTGAACCCTGATCTCAACACACGCCTACGTTTCGGGGCTTCCCGGCCCCTTTCTCAAGTTTAAGTATACTAGGACTCAGGATGGACTATAGTCTAGGTGTGTCAGAGACAGTCAGGTATAGTTGTGCACAACAAGGAAAGATTTGTCCAGAACGCAGATTATACCTTCTAGGTATGTAATGTTATTGCTGACATTATGTAGAGAGGATCAGGGGAGATGGTTGATTAACCCCAAGTACAAATCAGTCCTGTCATCGGGGCTTAGGCAGAGTGTAGAGTCCTTAGTATATAAAAAAGGAAGGTTAAAGAGCATCTAAAAGACTGAAGCATAACCAACAGTTGCTATGAGTCCCCGTATGAGGGTATTATGGACCATTTCCGTGAGTAGTACATATCAGCGACAGTCTGCTACAGTTGCGCAGGTTAAGAAAAAAGCCAGTGGGGTGTTTCCCACTCCGGAAAATCGAATTAATTGTAAAGAAGAAAGATGGAGAGAGCTAGATATGGAATTCAGAGGTGTTCCATAGGTAGAAACTAGGACCAATGAAAAGTGTTTGACCTGAAAAAGATCTATGCAAAACGGAGACTGTACCTTCTAGGTCTGTAATGTTATTAAAAGCATTATATAGAGATGATTGGGAGAAGATGGTTGGGATGCCAGCAGACCCTATGTATCCTGCCATCGGTAATGAGGCAGAGAGTGGGGCCCTTATTACAAAAAGAGAAAATATATAGGAAACCAGAGTATACTTATCGGTTATTGTGGGTCCCTACATGAGGGTCCTAACTGGACAATTACTGTAGTAGTAATGAACAGGCGGTGTATATCAGTGATGGTCGGCTAAAAATGCGCAGATCAAAGAAAGAAAGATCCAAAGAGGTGTTTTACCTTATAGGCCTGATGTATAATTGATGATGTGATAGGGAGGTGGGGAGGGTCATCCATATGATGGGATGCAGATGTATTAAACAGATGTATTGGGTGACATGTTAGGATAATATATTGGATCTTTATAAAAAGGGAGCATAGTCCATTTCCTCATTTAGGCCCTTTGGTGTCACGGTCTGTAGAGTATTTGTTATAGTGTATTTGTTATTATTTGTATAGTGACACAAATGAACGATTTGGTAGGTAGACAAGCGCAGAGAAAGAGGCTCAGAGGAGCAAAGAAGCCAGAGGAGTGGAGGCCGACTGCATGCAGAGGCAGCCATGAACAGAGGAGTCACAGCTCATGGCATCCCCTCCCCAGCCTGCACGATGTGGGACACGGAGTCCCGATCACACAGGCTATACCGGCACCTCCACAGCCCAGGCAGGTGGGACTGTTTTATTGTCACTGCTGAAACTCGCCAATAGAGGACAGAGATGAGGAGTTAGTATGAAGCAATTAGCGGCCCTTAAACTACAGCGTGTGAGGTTCAAGCCCCTGTCAGTGTGAGCTGCGGGGACACCCTGATGTGCTTTTACTTTGGGGTGACAAGCCGCTCTCGGGGTGTCTGTGACGGGAAGAGAGAGGCAGGGCGCCATTGCAGGCTGTTCTATCAGCCCAGTGAGCAGCCCCGGGTGACAGCGCGCTCACAGGTGGCTACAGGGCAGTAGAGGGACCCGGCGAGCTCCGGGGATAGGTTCAGCATCGCCACACGCCGGAGAAATCAGCGTTTTCCCTCCGCCAGAGAAACACAGATCGGCAACAAGGATTCTCCAGCTCCGGTAGCAGAGGCCGTGGGCGTGTCTTAATGTGCAGCCAATCGGTGTGCAGGATTGCGTTGCAGCCTTAGCCAATAGCGGCACAGAGCACGCTCTATATAAGCACTAATGAAGGCGGCGAGCCTGTTCATTTAGCAGCCATGTCCGAGCCTGAGTCTGCCCCAGCCGCCCCTCCCGCAGCGGAGACTCCCGCCAAGAAGAAGCGGCAGCAACCCAAGAAAGCTGGAGCCGCCAAGAAGAGCGGCAGCAAGTCCTCTGGGCCCAGCGTCTCCGAGCTCCTCCTGAAGGCCGTGTCCGCTTGCAAAGAGCGCAGCGGGGCCTCCCTGCCCGCCCTCAAGAAGGCTCTGTCCGCTGCAAACTACGATGTGGACAAGAACAACAGCCGCGTTAAGCTCGCTCTCAAGGCCTTGGTGACCAAAGGAAGCCTCGTCCAGGTCAAAGGCACCGGCGCCTCCGGCTCCTTCAAAATCAACAAGCAGCAGCTCAACCAAGCCGACAAGAAAAAGGCGGCCAAGAAGAAGAGCCCGGCCAAGAAAGCCGCTTCCGCTGCCAAGTCTCCCAAAAAGCCCAAGAAAGCTCCCAGCGCAGCCAAGAGCCCCAAAAAGGCTCCAGCCAAGAAACCGGCAGCTGCCAAAAAGCCTAAAGCCGCCGCTGCAAAGCCCAAGAAGGCTGCCAAGCCCAAGAGCCCGGCTAAGAAAGCTGCCAAGCCCAAGAGCCCGGCAAAGAAGGCTGCCAAGCCCAAGGTGGCCAAGAGCCCGGCCAAGAAGGTGGCCAAGCCCAAGAAAGCTGCGCCCAAGAAGAAGTAATTGCTCCAGGTCGTCGCTACCCCCTGCTTAACACAAAGGCTCTTTTCAGAGCCACCATCTCCTCTCCAAAGAGCTGTAACCGATCGCCCGCCTGCCCTACCCTCGTTGCTGCAGGCTCTGATAAACGGTGGGCACACAGTCCCGGCACTCCTGTAGGCCAGATGTTGCCTATGACCCCGGGTTAAAGTGGCTGGGGGTGTGTGTGACTGGCGCTGAGGTGACCATGCTTCCCTCCATCATAGCGTGTGCCGGCTTTTATTGAAATCCCCAAAGTAGCATTGGCAATGCAAAGGGGGGGGAGGAGGGTCCCCGATACGGAACTGTGGCCATTCCAACAGGGTGTGTGATCAGAGTACACGGTGGAGCAACGGATTATATATATTACCGTTGCTTATGGACAAAGTGCGGGCGGTAACAGATTCTGTCAGTAGCGCCCAGTAGAAACGGTCGATACACACACATTATTGGATCATCAGTTAAACTGCCTGTGTGTAACCAAACATATATAAATATATATTAAACATATATAAACCGTTGCTTATGGACACAGTGCGGGCGGTAACAGATTGTGTTATCGGCCGTTTCTACCGGGCGCTACTCAGACATCTTATTGGATCAGTTAAACTGCCTGTGTGTAACCAGTCTGTGCAATGGCGGCGCTGTGCCAGACCACGTCCTCCCGGCAGCGGGTGAGCGGGGGCTTGTGGCAATGCAGCATGAAAGGAAGGAGAGTGGGGGACGGGAGTGCGGGCAATGTGCAGCTCTTTTGCAGGAGGATTTGGTGGCTCTTAAAAGAGCCTTTGTGGTTTATGTGGGAGAGGCTGGGGCGCAGGGTGTTTCCTTAGGCCCTCTCTCCGCGGATTCTGCGGGCGAGCTGGATGTCCTTGGGCATGATTGTGACCCTCTTGGCGTGGATGGCGCAGAGGTTGGTGTCCTCGAAGAGTCCGACGAGGTAGGCCTCGCTGGCCTCCTGCAGGGCCATGACGGCGGAGCTCTGGAAGCGCAGATCGGTCTTGAAGTCCTGGGCGATTTCTCGGACGAGACGCTGGAAAGGCAGCTTGCGGATGAGCAGCTCGGTGGACTTCTGGTAGCGTCGGATCTCTCGCAGAGCGACGGTGCCGGGCCGGTAGCGGTGAGGCTTCTTGACTCCGCCAGTGGCCGGGGCGCTCTTCCTGGCCGCCTTGGTGGCCAGCTGCTTGCGGGGAGCTTTGCCGCCGGTGGACTTGCGAGCGGTCTGCTTGGTTCGGGCCATCGCACTGACTGAGCTTCTCTCGCTACAGGAACCAAATGAATGCTTATGGCGGGCGGCTCTCTCTTTTATACCCACGCCGCCTGAGTAACGGCTGTGCCAGACACACCCCTTGTTTTGATTGGATAGTTCAAAACGCCCGCCAAAAACCAAGGAAGACGTTAACAGTACAGAAAACGATTAGAGCTTAGATGGGAAAAGCGACCCGCTTAGTTCTAGCCAAAACCGCTGTCCTTTCTAGGGTTAAACCAACTTTAAAAACTCTGGAAACTCAGCCTGGAAGCAGCGCGCACTGACTTGAAGCTCCCTCTAATTTCCAGCAGGTGGCGCCGCGCAGACAGTTTTCATTGTAAGGATTTAGAACGCTTTGTTACATTGTATCGCTTCTCTTTCATAGGCCCTGATCAGCCTTCACTTCGCTACTTGGTGTTACTATATTTCCAATTCATAAAAGTATTCTGTATCTTAACAAACGTCAATCATCACAGTCGCTGTTTTGGGAGGCAATGAGCTGCGGCACCAGCTTTTCAGGGTTCCTAAAATTGTTTTATACATCTATTATACACGCTGACTCGTAGGTTCCTATTTTTTTCTGACAAATATTCCCAAATATCCTTTCATCACCAGGTATTACATGCTAAAGTAAACGGTGGGAAAAAAACATGATTCTCACCAACCACCGCAGCCCATCAATCCAGGTCATAGTGTCATTCATTCATCAGATTTGCCCATTGACAGAGTTCCAACCAGAGAATGAAACAATGATGTAACCCGCATCTCCAGCCAGTGTGTGTGTGTGTTTCTTTATTTTGCGGGGGACGGGGTCGTGGTGTGAGCCTAAGTGCACTTACTTCATTTCAAGCTGTTGGGAAATGCCTGAAGTTCGGAGCCTGGATCGTTTGAATGGAAACAATAGATTTGATGTGGAGGGCAAGGTTCTGGTAGGGAAGGGTGCGATCATTTTCTATTTTAGCAGCCTTTAGATGCTCCTTAGCAAGTAGGTGAGGCACTTAAACGTGAGGGCTGGGGCATGTTCCAGAATACTGTAGCTGGCATTTTGATTAATCAGGACAATAATAATAATAATATTAATAAATGCAGAAGACTAGAATCCGGATGAAGCACCTGCCAAAAGAGAAGGCACGATGCTGTGTCAGAACTGGAAAGCTTCTGGCGAGGAGAACACAGGTTTGGGCCTCAAATGGTTCATGAGACTCATTGAAGAACAGAAAGAGAGTTGCTATGGCTAAAGGGAGAAAATGGCGCTAATAGAGCTGATATCGGGGAAGAGAATAACAGGAAATAAAACAGGAGAAAGGAAACGGATCTGACATGACACGAGGTCACTTGTCAGTGTATTGGTGATTACAAAGAAAATCCACAGACATTCAAATCCCATAACTGTCCAACGTTAGGATTAAATAAAATCTCTTCATGGGCAGGACCGCGGCACAAATTTGTGGAGCTTTGACCTTCATTTTTTCTAGCAAATTTCCCTCACACATCAGGGCCTTTCTACTTGTACATATGCAGCGATAGCTCTGATTAGCGGAGTTTAGCTCACGGTGCTGAATTGTTTTTTGAGCCCAGTAAGTAATTTATCTCATTTTAACTGTTATATTATATTTCACCTTTCTTAGCAAAGACTGGAAAAGTGGATAGTGTTATTTGGCTCCTACAGCCGATGTAATGATGGCCATTTCTGAGCCTTATTCTCCTAAGCAGTGGTAAGACTATATCGGCCACCCGGGCTCTGTTGCTGCTCATATCCATGGCGAGATTTCCTGGCTCAGCCTGTGCACATCTTCTACCAACACAATCATATAGAAATATATTGGTTTGCATGTTTCCCCCATATCCCGTTTATCCTTTTACTTTCTCTTCTGTCTGCTTTTATTCTATATGTTTTAGCTTTTCTAATTTGATTCTGTCATGTCTTGTTGAAAGACTTCTCATTGTATTTTTACACTTTCCCTCAATCTCGGTTCTTACTTTCCTTCCTTCTGTTTCTTTTTAAAATGATCATTTTATCTTTCCCACCTTCCTTCAAACTATCTCTCACAATTTCATCCCAACTGATTTTTACTTTCTGTCCATCTCTCTCTCTGTTTAACATCCCTTCCACGTTTCATTGCTCTCTCTCTCTTTTTATACTGCTCCCGTTTTTTCTTCAACCTTCCTTTAATTGCTTTCTCCTTTGTCACATTCTCTGTACACCGTATTTCCATTTGTAGCTGGTTATGACACAATTTAATTTTCTCTTTTCAGATGTTTCATTACATTTCTCTAATTACCACTGCTTAATCCTTCATTTTCTATATATGCTCCTTCCATCTCTCTTCTCATTTGGGTTGATCCAGCAACATATTTTTTTTTTTTTCAATTCATGAGAAAAAGTGTTTACTCACCAAGAAACTCGAATAATTAAAAAAAAAAGTTACTGTGCCGAATCAACCCAAAACCGTCTCTTTTCTGGTGATGGGTTAAGCAGGTCCTCGGTGTATTCCTACCACTGAAGACCTGCAAGTAGATCGGCATCGCCGAGTGTGTGGGGTGATCTGAGAGCACAGCACAACACAACCATAAATAGAGACATCATTACAAGGGCTGACCGGGCATTAGACAGACAATGATCAGCCATCACCGATACAGAATTTCGGCGGGCAATTTCAAATATCACGTGATGGGTGACGTCTATCAAGAGCGGGGACTGAATTGCGGCTATGATTTCCGGAGCAAATTAACGGCCGGTATAATTAGCGAAGTCTTTAGTTATGATAGGTATTTGGAAACGGTCGAGAAAACATGTTCCATCAAGTCTGCATTATGTCTAAGTAGGCACCAGCCAAAACACAATCAGCAAAAAAAAAAAAAAAAACAGTGGTCGGCGATTTATATAAAATCGCTGATACGATAAGGTCACAAAAATAAAAAGTACAATGGTATTTATTTATTTTGAAGCAGAGGAAATATATATGGTGATTGCTGCCAATTAAAATCCTATATTGGGTTTATCAAGCTAAATGGTGATTATCTGCGGCGTGCGCCTGGAAAAAAAAGGCGGGAACAGAAAGCCAAGCGTTGTGAATTACGGCGGGCAATGTAAAACTAGCCACGTGACGTCACTACGAGCTATACACAGATGGACAACAATGGCGGTTATGGTACAAGCCCTAAAAACGGCTCGTCTCAGCAACCGAGGAGCGGGGGATATTTTTACGTTTAACCGTGTTTCATGGAGAACGTGTCGTTATGCGTGTGTCAGGAATTTGGTGATAGTTCAGTAGCTCTTTGTGGAGAAAGTGGGTGGCTCTGAAAAGAGCCTTTGTGTTGTGCAGTGGGGGTGGGGTGAGTTTATTTGCCCTTGGCAGGCTTGGCGTGGCTCTCGGTCTTCTTGGGCAGCAGCACGGCCTGGATGTTGGGCAGGACGCCGCCCTGGGCGATAGTGACCCCACCGAGCAGCTTGTTGAGCTCCTCGTCGTTGCGCACTGCCAGCTGCAAGTGTCGGGGGATGATGCGGGTCTTCTTGTTGTCCCGGGCAGCGTTGCCGGCCAGCTCGAGAATCTCAGCAGTCAGGTACTCGAGCACGGCAGCCAGGTAGACGGGAGCTCCGGCGCCCACCCGCTCGGCATAGTTGCCCTTCCTGAGCAGACGGTGGACACGGCCAACGGGGAACTGGAGACCGGCCCGGGAGGAGCGGGTCTTGGCCTTAGCACGAGCCTTGCCACCTTGCTTGCCGCGTCCAGACATGATGAAAGTGAGACAAAGATCCGCGCTCACTCAATGCGAGAATGACTCTGACAAGCCGCCCCTTCCCATTTCTACCTTTGCAATAGGAGGCGTGCGCTGCTGCCATTGGACGCTCCACAGCCCAGCCATAGGCGTGTGGATTTCTGAAATGCACCAATCAGAGGAGACTGGGAGGAGCAAAGTGACATCACTGTTGTGGGCGTTAGTTTTCCCTCCAATAATACTTTGAGCTACCAGGAATACTCGTTAGCATAAGGGGCCTATAAGAGCAGCAGCAGAGGGCTGGACGAGCACATTGTCTCCGAGCAATAGACGAGTGTTAGCTGCAGTCATGCCTGAGCCAGCCAAGTCCGCCCCAGCACCCAAGAAGGGCTCCAAGAAAGCGGTGAGCAAGAGCCAGAAGAAAGATGGCAAGAAGCGTAGGAAGACCAGGAAGGAGAGCTACTCCATCTACGTCTACAAGGTGCTCAAGCAGGTCCACCCTGACACCGGCATCTCCTCCAAGGCCATGAGCATCATGAACTCCTTCGTCAATGACATCTTCGAGCGCATCGCCAGCGAGGCTTCCCGCCTGGCTCACTACAACAAGCGCTCCACCATCAGCTCCCGGGAGATCCAGACCGCCGTCCGCCTGCTGCTGCCTGGTGAGCTGGCTAAGCACGCCGTCTCCGAGGGCACCAAGGCCGTCACCAAGTACACCAGCGCCAAGTAACCGCTCTCTCCTGTTCCTAAAACAAACCAAAGGCTCTTTTAAGAGCCACCCACAGTTTCCCAGCAGAGCTACGTTATGCCATTGTATGTCCATACGTATAGATGATTACATGTAGTACAAAACTCCCAAACAATTGGATACGCACCACCTCCAGGATATTAAAGTAGGTGCCAGCCTAAGGGTCCCAGTATGCGTGGGTTTCCAGGGCTAACCCACAACTCTGTCCTCACCAAAGGCTGCACACTACTGATCCATAAATATAATTTATTCAATAAAGGATTTTATCAAATATGACATCACAATGAAACAACTTAGACATAAAAATCAGAAACACAAAACCAAGTGGGGAGGAACTCCAGGACTAACCAATTGTTATAATACACCAATGATTGGTAGCAATCTTCACATCGAAGATAAATCCAGCATGATTATAAAATAATGTTTCAGAACATATACTGACCGACGCTTATGAGATCAAAGTGCATGTGCATGGATCCTATATGCATATATATATCCAGCCCTATCTCAAATCTCTGGTGCCCCCTTTACAACTATCAACAGTATCGAGTGCATGCATGAATGAATGAATGAAGAGCGCTATGGCGTCTCCAAAAGCGAATATACAGCTCTTTGTAGGAAGTAGTGGGTGGCCCTTAAAAGGACCGTTGGTTTGCTGCTATGGGGTAATAAGGAGCGAGCGGGTGGGTTTAGCCTCCGAAGCCGTAGAGAGTGCGTCCCTGTCGCTTGAGAGCATAGACGACATCCATGGCGGTGACGGTCTTGCGCTTGGCGTGCTCGGTGTAGGTGACAGCGTCGCGGATCACGTTCTCCAGGAAGACCTTGAGCACCCCGCGGGTCTCCTCGTAGATGAGGCCGGAGATGCGCTTGACACCCCCTCTCCGAGCCAGGCGGCGGATGGCGGGCTTGGTGATGCCCTGGATGTTATCACGCAGCACCTTCCTGTGCCTCTTGGCGCCTCCTTTCCCCAGGCCCTTCCCGCCTTTACCTCTTCCAGACATCTCGAATTCAGCTGCTGCTTTCTCTCACTCAGACGACTGCTCCCAACCGCTCTCCAGCCCCTCCTTATATACAGCCGGAGCGGACCTGATGGGAGACTGCACAGAAATGGGCGGGGCGAGGGCGGAGCTTACGCGCTCGTTGTGCCTTGCGCAGGAACAAAGCCATGCGCGGCCCTCGGGCTCCTAGCGAACATTTACACCGACAGTCTGAGCACTGCTCAAGTCCACACAGCTCTGAAAGTGATCTCCACCCGCATTGCGGTCCCTTCATTAGAACCTGCGCCGAACAACACACATTTGGGATGGAAGGAGATAACAATAACGAGAGCTAAGGGAAAGACGTAGTAATATGTGTGTTTCGCTCATGCAGTTACAGCACTGAATATTAAAAGAGGGGAAATACCCGGCATTTCAAACGCCATAGAAACGGTGACTACGGCATCGTGGTGGGATTTCTTATGCTCCAATCACTTTTTGGGCGGGAAATTTGAAATGACATTTCCTCCAATCGTGGGCGAGTAGGGAAAGCCTTTCCCAGCCTCCTTTGCGTCGTGCTCTCCCGCCCTTAGCCACCAGGCGGCGCTGTTGCAGCACTATCTGTTCCAGTCTTCCTTCTGCTCAATGCGGCCGCTGACTGTTAAGAAGAAGCTTCCGGGGAAACGGACACAAGTGAATTGGCGGCCACTACACCCCAAAACATTGGGCCCCTCACAGCACTAAACACGCACATCTGACCCCGAAAAGCACAAACTATTATTATGTCATATTATCATGTGTTTTATTTCCATGACACGCAGGAGGAAAGCACCAAGTGCTTAAAGGACAAAGCCACATCCTATACAGTGGCATTGAAGCCTCCCACCAATGTCCGGATCATACACCTGTAGCGAGGAGACTTCTCTATGGCCACAAACATGGAGCAAAGCGACTCCCTAGACCAGCTGTCCCCACATCTATGGGACTGATCGAGGCCTCCCTCATAATACAATGTACTGACCCCATAACCCTCCATATATTCCTATAGAGAGGCCACTAGGGGGAAGTGACCCCATAACCCTCCATATATTCCTATAGAGAGGCCACTAGGGGGAAGTGACCCCATAACCCTCCATATATTCCTATAGAG
Source organism: Gastrophryne carolinensis (assembly GCA_027917425.1). NCBI lineage: Eukaryota > Metazoa > Chordata > Amphibia > Anura > Microhylidae > Gastrophryne > Gastrophryne carolinensis. The sequence continues at coordinate 628,761,682 of CM051235.1, forward strand.
AGGCCATTAGGGGGAAGTGACCCATAACCCTCCATATATTCCTATAGAGAGGCCACTAGGGGGAAGTGACCAATAACCCTCCATATATTCCTATTCAGAGGCCACTAGGGGGAAGTGACCCCATAACCATCTATGTAGTCCTATAGAGAGGCCACTAAGGGGAAGTGACCCATATCCCTCCATATATTCCTATAGAGAGGCCACTAGGGGGAAGTGACACCATAACCCTCCATATATTCCTATAGAGAGGCCACTAGGGGGAAGTGACCCCATAACCCTCCATATATTCCTATAGAGAGGCCACTAGGGGGAAGTGACACCATAACCCTCCATATATTCCTATAGATAGGCCACTAGGGGGAAGTGACCCCATAACCCTCCATATATTCCTATAGAGAGGCCACTAGGGAGAAGTGACCCATAACCCTCCATATATTCCTATAGAGAGGCCACTAAGGGGAAGTGACCCCATAACCCTCCATATATTCCTATAGAGAGGCCACTAAGGGGAAGTGACCCCATAACCCTCCATATATTCCTATAGAGAGGCCACTAGGGGGAAGTGACCCCATAACCCTCCATATATTCCTATAGAGAGGCCACTAGGGGGAAGTGACCAATAACCCTCCATATATTCCTATAGAGAGGCCACTAGGGGGAAGTGACACCATAACCCTCCATATATTCCTATAGAGAGGCCACTAGGGGGAAGTGACCAATAACCCTCCATATATTCCTATAGAGAGGCCACTAGGGGGAAGTGAACCCATAACCATCTATATATTCCTATAAAGAGGCCACTGGGGGAAGTGACACCATAACCCTCCATTTATTCCTATACAGAGGCCACTAGGAGGAAGTGACCCCATAACATACATATATTCATATAGAGAGGCCACTAGGGGGAAGTGACCCATAACCCTCCATATATTCCTATAGAGAGGCCACTGGGGGGAAGTGACCCCTTAACCCTCCATATATTGCTAAAGAGAGGCCACTAGGGGGAGGTGACCCCAAAACCCTCCATATATTCCTATAGAGAGGCCACTAGGGGGAAGTGACCCATAACCCTCCATATATTCCTATAGAGAGGCCACTAGGGGGAAGTGACCAATAACCCTCCATATATTCCTATAGAGAGGCCACTAGGGGGAAGTGACCCCATAACCATCTATATAGTCCTATAGAGAGGCCACTAGGGGGAAGTGACCCATAACCCTCCATATATTCCTATAGAGAGGCCACTAGGGGGAAGTGACCCCATAACCATCTATATAGTCCTATAGAGAGGCCACTAAGGGGAAGTGACCCATATCCCTCCATATATTCCTATAGAGAGGCCACTAGGGGGAAGTGACCAATAACCCTCCATATATTCCTATAGAGAGGCCACTAGGGGGAAGTGACCCATAACCCTCCATATATTCCTATAGAGAGGCCACTAGGGGGAAGTGACCAATAACCCTCCATATATTCCTATAGAGAGGCCACTAGGGGGAAGTGACCCATAACCCTCCATATATTCCTATAGAGAGGCCACTAGGGGGAAGTGACCAATAACCCTCCATATATTCCTATAGAGAGGCCACTAGGGGGAAGTGACCCCATAACCCTCCATATATTCCTATAGATAGGCCACTAGGGGGAAGTGACCCCTTAACCCTCCATATATTGCTAAAGAGAGGCCACTAGGGGGAGGTGACCCCAAAACCCTCCATATATTCCTATAGAGAGGCCACTAGGGGGAAGTGACCAATAACCCTCCATATATTCCTATAGAGAGGCCACTAGGGGGAAGTGACCCCATAACCATCTATATAGTCCTATAGAGAGGCCACTAAGGGGAAGTGACCCATAACCCTCCATATATTCCTATAGAGAGGCCACTAGGGGGAAGTGACCCATAACCATACATATATTCCTATAGAGAGGCCACTAGGGGGAAGTGACCCATAACCCTCCCTATACTCCTATAGAGAGGCCACTAGGGGGAAGTGACCCATAACCCTCCATATATTCCTATAGAGAGGCCACTAGGGGGAAGTGACCAATAACCCTCCATATATTCCTATAGAGAGGCCACTAGGGGGAAGTGACCCCATAACCATCTATATAGTCCTATAGAGAGGCCACTAAGGGGAAGTGACCCATAACCCTCCATATATTCCTATAGAGAGGCCACTAGGGGGAAGTGACCAATAACCCTCCATATATTCCTATTCAGAGGCCACTAGGTGGAAGTGACCCCATAACCATCTATATAGTCCTATAGAGAGGCCACTAAGGGGAAGTGACCCATATCCCTCCATATATTCCTATAGAGAGGCCACTAGGGGGAAGTGACACCATAACCCTCCATATATTCCTATAGAGAGGCCACTAGGGGGAAGTGACCCCATAACCCTCCATATATTCCTATAGAGAGGCCACTAGGGGGAAGTGACACCATAACCCTCCATATATTCCTATAGATAGGCCACTAGGGGGAAGTGACCCCATAACCCTCCATATATTCCTATAGAGAGGCCACTAGGGGGAAGTGACCCATAACCCTCCATATATTCCTATAGAGAGGCCACTAAGGGGAAGTGACCCCATAACCCTCCATATATTCCTATAGAGAGGCCACTAAGGGGAAGTGACCCCATAACCCTCCATATATTCCTATAGAGAGGCCACTAAGGGGAAGTGACCCCATAACCCTCCATATATTCCTATAGAGAGGCCACTAGGGGGAAGTGACACCATAACCCTCCATATATTCCTATAGAGAGGCCACTAGGGGGAAGTGACCAATAACCCTCCATATATTCCTATAGAGAGGCCACTAGGGGGAAGTGACACCATAACCCTCCATATATTCCTATAGAGAGGCCACTAGGGGGAAGTGACCAATAACCCTCCATATATTCCTATAGATAGGCCACTAGGGGGAAGTGACCCCATAACCCTCCATATATTCCTATAGAGAGGCCACTAGGGAGAAGTGACCCATAACCCTCCATATATTCCTATAGAGAGGCCACTAAGGGGAAGTGACCCCATAACCCTCCATATATTCCTATAGAGAGGCCACTAGGGGGAAGTGACCCCATAACCCTCCATATATTCCTATAGAGAGGCCACTAGGGGGAAGTGACCAATAACCCTCCATATGTTCCTATAGAGAGGCCACTAGGGGGAAGTGACACCATAACCCTCCATATATTCCTATAGAGAGGCCACTAGGGGGAAGTGACCAATAACCCTCCATATATTCCTATAGAGAGGCCACTAGGGGGAAGTGAACCCATAACCATCTATATATTCCTATAAAGAGGCCACTGGGGGAAGTGACACCATAACCCTCCATATATTCCTATAGAGAGGCCACTGGGGGGAAGTGACCCATAGCCCTCCATATATTCCTATAGAGAGGTCACTAGGGGGAAGTGACCCATAACCCTCCCTATACTCCTATAGAGAGGCCACTAGGGGGAAGTGACCCATAACCCTCCATATATTCCTATAGAGAGGCCACTAGGGGGAAGTGACCCATAACCCTCCCTATACTCCTATAGAGAGGCCACTAGGGGGAAGTGACCCATAACCCTCCCTATATTCCTATAGAGAGGACACTAGGGGGAAGTGACACCATAACCCTCCATATATTCCTATAGAGAGGACACTAGGGGGAAGTGACACCATAACCCTCCATATATTCCTATAGAGAGGACACTAGGAGGAAGAGTCACCATAACCCTCCATATATTCCTATAGAGAGGCCACTAGGGGGAGGTGACACCATAACCCTCCATATATTCCTATAGAGAGGCCACTAGGGGGAAGGGTCCCATAACCCTCCATATATTCCTATGGAGAGGCCACTAGGGGGAAGTGACCCCACAACCCTCCATATATTCCTATAGATAGGCCACTAGGGGGAAGTGACCCCTTAACCCTCCATATATTGCTAAAGAGAGGCCACTAGGGGGAGGTGACCCCAAAACCCTCCATATATTCCTATAGAGAGGCCACTAGGGGGAAGTGACCAATAACCCTCCATATATTCCTATACAGAGGCCACTAGGAGGAAGTGACCCCATAACATACATATATTCCTATAGAGAGGCCACTAGGGGGAAGTGACCCATAACCCTCCATATATTCCTATAGAGAGGCCACTAGGGGGAAGTGACCCATAACCCTCCATATATTCCTATAGAGAGGTCACTAGGGGGAAGTGACCTATAACCCTCCATATATTCCTATAGAGAGGCCACTAAGGGGAAGTGACCCATAACCCTCCATATATTCCTATAGAGAGGTCACTAGGGGGAAGTGACCTATAACCCTCCATATATTCCTATAGAGAGGCCACTAGGGGGAAGTGACCCATAACCCTCCATATATTCCTATAGAGAGGCCACTAGGGGGAAGTGACCCATAACCCTCCCTATACTCCTATAGAGAGGCCACTAGGGGGAAGTGACCCATAACCCTCCATATATTCCTATAGAGAGGCCACTAGGGGGAAGTGACACCATAACCCTCCATATATTCCTATAGAGAGGCCACTAGGGGGAGGTGACACCATAACCCTCCATATATTCCTATAGAGAGGCCACTAGGGGGAAGTGACCCATAACCCTCCATATATTCCTATGGAGAGGCCACTAGGGGGAAGTGACCCCATAACCCTCCATATATTCCTATAGATAGGCCACTAGGGGGAAGTGACCCCTTAACCCTCCATATATTCCTATAGAGAGGCCACTAGGGGGAAGTGACCAATAACCCTCCATATGTTCCTATAGAGAGGCCACTAGGGGGAAGTGACACCATAACCCTCCATATATTCCTATAGAGAGGCCACTAGGGGGAAGTGACCAATAACCCTCCATATATTCCTATAGAGAGGCCACTAGGGGGAAGTGAACCCATAACCATCTATATATTCCTATAAAGAGGCCACTGGGGGAAGTGACACCATAACCCTCCATATATTCCTATACAGAGGCCACTAGGAGGAAGTGACCCCATAACCCTCCATATATTCCTATAGAGAGGCCACTGGGGGGAAGTGACCTATAGCCCTCCATATATTCCTATAGAGAGGTCACTAGGGGGAAGTGACCCATAACCCTCCCTATACTCCTATAGAGAGGCCACTAGGGGGAAGTGACCCATAACCCTCCATATATTCCTATAGAGAGGCCACTAGGGGGAAGTGACCCATAACCCTCCCTATACTCCTATAGAGAGGCCACTAGGGGGAAGTGACCCATAACCCTCCATATATTCCTATAGAGAGGACACTAGGGGGAAGTGACACCATAACCCTCCATATATTCCTATAGAGAGGACACTAGGAGGAAGAGTCACCATAACCCTCCATATATTCCTATAGAGAGGTCACTAGGGGGAAGTGACCTATAACCCTCCATATATTCCTATAGAGAGGCCACTAAGGGGAAGTGACCCATAACCCTCCATATATTCCTATAGAGAGGTCACTAGGGGGAAGTGACCTATAACCCTCCATATATTCCTATAGAGAGGCCACTAGGGGGAAGTGACCCATAACCCTCCATATATTCCTATAGAGAGGCCACTAGGGGGAAGTGACCCATAACCCTCCCTATACTCCTATAGAGAGGCCACTAGGGGGAAGTGACCCATAACCCTCCATATATTCCTATAGAGAGGCCACTAGGGGGAAGTGACACCATAACCCTCCATATATTCCTATAGAGAGGCCACTAGGGGGAGGTGACACCATAACCCTCCATATATTCCTATAGAGAGGCCACTAGGGGGAAGTGACCCATAACCCTCCATATATTCCTATGGAGAGGCCACTAGGGGGAAGTGACCCCATAACCCTCCATATATTCCTATAGATAGGCCACTAGGGGGAAGTGACCCCTTAACCCTCCATATATTCCTATAGAGAGGCCACTAGGGGGAAGTGACCAATAACCCTCCATATGTTCCTATAGAGAGGCCACTAGGGGGAAGTGACACCATAACCCTCCATATATTCCTATAGAGAGGCCACTAGGGGGAAGTGACCAATAACCCTCCATATATTCCTATAGAGAGGCCACTAGGGGGAAGTGAACCCATAACCATCTATATATTCCTATAAAGAGGCCACTGGGGGAAGTGACACCATAACCCTCCATATATTCCTATACAGAGGCCACTAGGAGGAAGTGACCCCATAACATACATATATTCATATAGAGAGGCCACTAGGGGGAAGTGACCCATAACCCTCCATATATTCCTATAGAGAGGCCACTGGGGGGAAGTGACCCATAACCCTCCCTATACTCCTATAGAGAGGCCACTAGGGGGAAGTGACCCATAACCCTCCATATATTCCTATAGAGAGGCCACTAGGGGGAAGTGACCCATAACCCTCCCTATACTCCTATAGAGAGGCCACTAGGGGGAGGTGACACCATAACCCTCCATATATTCCTATAGAGAGGCCACTAGGGGGAAGTGACCCATAACCCTCCATATATTCCTATGGAGAGGCCACTAGGGGGAAGTGACCCCATAACCCTCCATATATTCCTATAGATAGGCCACTAGGGGGAAGTGACCCCTTAACCCTCCATATATTGCTAAAGAGAGGCCACTAGGGGGAGGTGACCCCAAAACCCTCCATATATTCCTATAGAGAGGCCACTAGGGGGAAGTGACCAATAACCCTCCATATATTCCTATAGAGAGGCCACTAGGGGGAAGTGACCCCATAACCATCTATATAGTCCTATAGAGAGGCCACTAGGGGGAAGTGACCCATAACCCTCCATATATTCCTATAGAGAGGCCACTAGGGGGAAGTGACCCCATAACCATCTATATAGTCCTATAGAGAGGCCACTAAGGGGAAGTGACCCATATCCCTCCATATATTCCTATAGAGAGGCCACTAGGGGGAAGTGACCAATAACCCTCCATATATTCCTATAGAGAGGCCACTAGGGGGAAGTGACCCATAACCCTCCATATATTCCTATAGAGAGGCCACTAGGGGGAAGTGACCAATAACCCTCCATATATTCCTATAGAGAGGCCACTAGGGGGAAGTGACCAATAACCCTCCATATATTCCTATAGAGAGGCCACTAGGGGGAAGTGACCAATAACCCTCCATATATTCCTATAGAGAGGCCACTAGGGGGAAGAGACCCATAACCCTCCATATATTCCTATAGAGAGGCCACTAGGGGGAAGTGACCAATAACCCTCCATATATTCCTATAGAGAGGCCACTAGGGGGAAGTGACCAATAACCCTCCATATATTCCTATAGAAAGGCCACTAGGGGGAAGTGACCCATAACCCTCCATATATTCCTATAGAGAGGCCACTAGGGGGAAGTGACACCATAACCCTCCATATATTCCTATAGAGAGTCCACTAGGGGAAGGTGACACCATAACCCTCCATATATTCCTATAGAGAGGCCACTAGGGGGAAGTGACCCATAACCATACATATATTCCTATAGAGAGGCCACTAGGGGGAAGTGACCCATAACCCTCCCTATACTCCTATAGAGAGGCCACTAGGGGGAAGTGACCCATAACCCTCCATATATTCCTACAGAGAGGCCACTAGGGGGAAGTGACCAAAAACCCTCCATATATTCCTATAGAGAGTCCACTAGGGGAAGGTGACACCATAACCCTCCATATATTCCTATAGAGAGGCCACTAGGGGGAAGTGACCCATAACCATACATATATTCCTATAGAGAGGCCACTAGGGGGAAGTGACCCATAACCCTCCCTATACTCCTATAGAGAGGCCACTAGGGGGAAGTGACCCATAACCCTCCATATATTCCTACAGAGAGGCCACTAGGGGGAAGTGACCAATAACCCTCCATATATTCCTATAGAGAGGCCACTAGGGGGAAGTGACCCATAACCCTCCCTATACTCCTATAGAGAGGCCACTAGGGGGAAGTGACACCATAACCCTCCATATATTCCTATAGAGAGGCCACTAGGGGGAAGTGACCCATAACCATACATATATTCCTATAGAGAGGCCACTAGGGGGAAGTGACCCCATAACCCTCCATATATTCCTATAGAGAGGCCACTAGGGGGAAGTGACACCATAACCCTCCATATATTCCTATAGAGAGGCCACTAGGGGGAAGTGATACCATAACCCTCCATATATTCCTATAGAGAGGCCACTAGGGGGAAGTGATACCATAACCCTCCATATATTCCTATAGAGAGGCCACTAGGGGGAAGTGACCCATAACCCTCCATATATTCCTATAGAGAGGCCACTAGGGGGAAGTGACCCCATAACCCTCCATATATTCCTATAGAGAGGCCACTAGGGGGAAGTCACCCATAACCCTCCATATATTTCTATAGAGAGGCCACTAGGGGGAAGTTACCCCATAACCCTCCATATATTCCTATAGAGAGGCCACGAGGGGGAAGTGACCCATAACCCTCCATATATTCCTATAGAGAGGCCACTAGGGGGAAGTGACACCATAACCCTCCATATATTCCTATAGAGAGGACACTAGGGGGAAGTGTCCCATAACCCTCCATATATTCCTATAGAGAGGCCACTAGGGGGAAGTGACCCCATAACCCTCCATATATTCCTATAGAGAGGCCACTAGGGGGAAGTGACCCATAACCATACATATATTCCTATAGAGAGGCCACTAGGGGGAAGTGACCCCATAACCCTCCATATATTCCTATAGAGAGGCCACTAGGGGGAAGTGACCCCATAACCCTCCATATATTCCTATAGAGAGGCCACTGGGGGGAGGTGACCCATAACCCTCCATATATTCCTATAGAGAGGCCACTAGGGGGAAGTGACACCATAACCCTCCATATATTCCTATAGAGCGGCCACTAGGGGGAAGTGACACCATAACCCTCCATATATTCCTATAGAGAGACCACTAGGGGGAAGTGACACCATAACCCTCCATATATTCCTATAGAGAGGCCACTAGGGGGAAGTGACACCATAACCCTCCATATATTCCTATAGAGAGGCCACTAGGGGGAAGTGACCCCATAACACTCCATATATTCCTATAGAGAGGCCACTAGGGGGAAGTGACCCATAACCCTCCATATATTCCTATAGAGAGGCCACTAGGGGGAAGTGACCCCATAACACTCCATATATTCCTATAGAGAGGCCACTAGGGGGAGGTGACACCATAACCCTCAATATATTCCTATAGAGAGGCCACTAGGGGGAAGTGATACCATAACCCTCCATATATTCCTATAGAGAGGACACTAGGGGGAAGTGAGCCATAACTCTCCATATATTCCTATAGAGAGGCCACTAGGGGGAAGTGACCCATAACCCTCCATATATTTCTATAGAGAGGCCAATAGTTGGAAGTGACATCATGACCCTCCATATATTCCTATAGAGAGGCCACTAGGGGGAAGTGACCCATAACCCTCCATATATTTCTATAGAGAGGCCAATAGTTGGAAGTGACATCATGACCCTCCATATTTTCCTATAGAGAGGCCACTAGGGGGTGGAGACCCCATAACCCTCCATATATTCCAATAGAGAGGCCACTAGGGGGAAGTGACACCATAACCCGCCATATATTCCTATAGAGAGGCCACTAGGGGGAGGTGACACCATAACCCTCCATATATTCCTATAGAGAGGCCACTAGGGGGAAGTGACACCATAACCCGCCATATATTCATTCCTATAGAGAGGCCACTAGTGGGATGTGACATCATGACCCTCCATATATTCCTATAGAGAGGCCACTAGGGGGAAGTGATACCATAACCCTCCATATATTCCTATAGAGAGGACACTAGGGGGAGGTGACACCATAACTCTCCATATCTTGCTATAGAGAGGCCTCTAGGGGGAAGTGACCACATAACCATCCATATTTTCCTATAGAGAGGCCTCTAGGGGGAAGTGACCACATAACCCTCCAAATATTCCTATAGAGAGGCCTCTAGGGGGTGGAGACCCCATAACCCTCCATTGGAGGCATTGGAGGAAATCCAAAACCAAGGAGGACTTCCTGTTATACAAGAAAGCCCTTCAGGAACTCAGGACTGCCCTTTCATCTGCCAAACAGGAATATTTCACATCACTCATATCGGCACAGGCCCGGAATCCTAAACAGCTATTTAACACTTTCAACTCCCTTCTCCGCCCACCGCCACCTCCTCCATCCTCACAGCTAACGGCTGAACAATTTGCCACATACTTCAAAGACAAAATCGACCAGATTCGAAGTGGCTTCACCCCCCAGAACACCTCTCTCCTACCAACATCCCCCTTGTCCCACTCATTAACTCATTTCACAGTGTTAACTGCTCAAGGCGTCTCCTCCCTGGTCTCAAAGGCTCACCTGACCACCTGCCCCCTTGATCCCATTCCATCCCACCTTATCCCTCAACTGTCTCCATCTGTCATTCCAGCCCTAACATCTGTATTCAACCTCTCCCTCTCCACTGGTACCTTTCCCTCCGCCTATAAGCATGCTGTTATAACTCCACTCATCAAAAAACCATCTCTGGACCCCTCTGCCCTCCCCAGTTACCGCCCAATCTCTCTGCTTCCTTTCTCATCAAAGCTTCTTGAACAGCATGTCCATACAGAACTTACAAACTATCTGTCTACAAACTCCCTCCTAGATCCCCTCCAATCTGGTTTCCGCTCGTGTCACTCTACCGAAACGGCCCTCACCAAAGTCACCAATGATCTACTAACAGCCAAATCCAAAGGTCACTACTCTGCTCTCATTCTTCTCGACTTATCATCTGCTTTTGACACTGTCGACCATGCTCTGCTCCTCAATATTCTTTCTTCTCTTGGAATCCAAGGTCTCGCACTCTCTTGGCTCTCCTCCTATCTCTCTAACCGCACATTTAGTGTATCTTACTCAAACACCATTTCCTCTCCCCGGCCTCTGTCTGTAGGGGTACCACAAGGCTCAGTCCTAGGACCCCTACTTTTTTCAATATACACTTCTGGTCTAGGACAACTAATAACCTCGCTAGGCTTCCAATATCACTTTTATGCAGACGACACTCAGATCTACCTCTCTGGCCCGAATCTCTCTTCTCTTCTGTCCCGCCTTCCTGACTGTCTAACAGCCATCTCTTCCTTCATGACATCTCGCTCTCTTAAACTGAACATGGACAAAACTGAACTGGTCATTTTCCCACCATCTCACTCCCCTCCCATCTCTAACACCACAATCTCTGTAAATAATCTTACAATAACTGCAACTCCTCAAGCTCGATGCCTGGGTGTCATTCTGGACTCCTCTCTTTCCTTCAGACCTCAGATTCACTCCCTAGCCACCTCCTGTCGCCTCCAACTCAAAAATATATCTCGCATCCGTTCCTTCCTCTCACCTGTCACCACTAAAATGCTAGTGCATGCCCTGGTCATATCCCGACTGGACTACTGCAACACCCTCCTCTGTGGTTTGCCAACAAACAGACTGGCTCCCCTACAATCTATCCTAAACTCTGCTGCTCGCCTCATCCATCTCTCCTCTCGCTTCTCCAGTGCTACTCCCCTCTGTCAATCCCTCCACTGGTTACCTGTCTCCCATAGAATTCAGTTCAAACTTCTAGTGCTAACCTACAAAGCTCTCTCTAACCAGGCCCCTTCCTACATTTCATCTTTGATCCAGCATTACCAACCAAAACGCAACCTCCGCTCCGCCTCTGACATTCTCCTGTCCTCTTCCTTGGTTACTTCCTCGCACTCCCGCCTTCAAGACTTCTCCCGTGCCTCCCCACTTCTCTGGAATGCACTCCCCCGCTCGATCCGCCACTCTCCGTCACTCCAAGCCTTTAAAAGCGCCCTCAAAACCCACTTCTTCAGACAAGCATATGACCTGGCTTAAGCAACCACTATAACCTTCAATGGCACGTGCAGCCATACTCAAGCTCTACCACTTGTGACCCCACCCCCTTTGTCTCCACCCCCATCCTTTAGTCTGTAAGCTCGCAAGGGCAGGGCACTCCTCCCTATTGTCTCCTGTGCTCACAACACTTGGTTTTAACCTGTGGCATCTAATTTTGTATTGTTGTCTGTGCTATCTGTTTTACCTTGTCTGTATTCTTACTTGTAAAGCGCTACGGAAGTTGATGGCGCTATATAAATAAACAATAATAATAATAATAATAATATATTCCTATAGAGAGGCCACTAGGGGGAAGTGACCCCATAACCCCCCCCCCCCCCCCCCCATAACCCTGCATATATTCCTCTAGAGAGGCCTCCTGTGGTCCTCTACCCATACAATACACTATTGTGCTTATTATATGTTTATATTATATTCTACATCAGTGTGTGTGTGTAATGTGCTTCATCATGTGTGACTATATAATACAATACAATACAATACAATACAATACAATACAATACAATACAATACAATACAATACGTGGCCATTTGTGGAGTAACACTCTTTTTATTAAGTGACCTTCCAGCCCCAGGCCTTCACTTTTATAGGAGAACCCAGAGAGGCCCCGCCTCTCAGTATAAAAGGCCACTCCCCACCTCTCGGTAGGAATTTCCTAGGCCCGGGCCCAGGGATGAAGGAGGGGAACATGTGCCGGTGGAGCGCCAATAGTTGCACTGATGGATGAGGAAAGGTAAGTATAAATTAAAGTGCTACTACAGGCAAAGTTAATTGTTACAACATTGTCTCGGGCTCCTGCCCCTCTCTCTCTCTGCTTCCTCCTGCCCCTCTCTCTCTCTGTCTGTCTCCTCCTGCCCCTCTCTCTCTGCTTCCTCCTGCCCCTCTCTCTCTCTGTCTGTCTCCTCCTGCCCCTCTCTCTCTGCTTCCTCCTGCCCCTCTCTCTGCTTCCTCCTGCCCCTCTCTCTCTGTCTCCTCCCGCCCCTCTCTCTGCTTCCTCCTGCCCCTCTCTCTCTGCTTCCTCCTGCCCCTCTGTCTCTGTCTCCTCCTGCCCCTCTCTCTGCTTCCTCCTGCCCCTCTCTCTCTGCTTCCTCCTGCCCCTCTGTCTCTGTCTCCTCCCGCCCCTCTCTCTGCTTCCTCCTGCCCCTTTGTCTCTGTCTCCTCCCGCCCCTCTCTCTGCTTCCTCCTGCCCCTCTCTCTCTGCTTCCTCCCGCCCCTCTGTCTCTGTCTCCTCCTGCCCCTCTGTCTCTGTCTCCTCCTGCCCCTCTCTCTCTGCTTCCTCCTGCCCCTCTGTCTCTGTCTCCTCCTGCCCCTCTGTCTCTGTCTCCTCCTGCCCCTCTCTCTCTGCTTCCTCCTGCCCCTCTCTCTCTGCTTCCTCCTGCCCCTCTCTCTCTGTCTCCTCCCGCCCCTCTCTCTGCTTCCTCCTGCCCCTCTCTCTCTGCTTCCTCCTGCCCCTCTGTCTCTGTCTCCTCCTGCCCCTCTCTCTGCTTCCTCCTGCCCCTCTCTCTCTGCTTCCTCCTGCCCCTCTGTCTCTGTCTCCTCCTGCCCCTCTCTCTGCTTCCTCCTGCCCCTCTGTCTCTGTCTCCTCCCGCCCCTCTCTCTGCTTCCTCCTGCCCCTCTCTCTCTGCTTCCTCCTGCCCCTCTGTCTCTGTCTCCTCCCGCCCCTCTCTCTGCTTCCTCCTGCCCCTCTCTCTCTGCTTCCTCCTGCCCCTTTGTCTCTGTCTCCTCCCGCCCCTCTCTCTGCTTCCTCCTGCCCCTCTCTCTCTGCTTCCTCCTGCCCCTCTGTCTCTGTCTCCTCCCGCCCCTCTCTCTCTGCTTCCTCCTGCCCCTCTGTCTCTGTCTCCTCCTGCCCCTCTCTCTGCTTCCTCCTGCCCCTCTCTCTCTGCTTCCTCCTGCCCCTCTGTCTCTGTCTCCTCCCGCCCCTCTCTCTGCTTCCTCCTGCCCCTCTGTCTCTGTCTCCTCCCGCCCCTCTCTCTGCTTCCTCCTGCCCCTCTCTCTCTGCTTCCTCCTGCCCCTTTGTCTCTGTCTCCTCCCGCCCCTTTCTCTGCTTCCTCCTGCCCCCCTCTCTCTGCTTCCTCCTGCCCCTCTCTCTCTGCCTCCTCCTGCCCCTCTCTCTCTGCTTCCTCCTGCCCCTCTGTCTCTGTCTCCTCCCGCCCCTCTCTCTGCTTCCTCCTGCCCCTCTGTCTCTGTCTCCTCCCGCCCCTCTCTCTGCTTCCTCCTGCCCCTCTCTCTCTGCTTCCTCCTGCCCCTCTGTCTCTGTCTCCTCCCGCCCCTCTCTCTGCTTCCTCCTGCCCCTCTCTCTCTGCTTCCTCCTGCCCCTCTGTCTCTGTCTCCTCCCGCCCCTCTCTCTGCTTCCTCCTGCCCCTCTGTCTCTGTCTCCTCCCGCCCCTCTCTCTGCTTCCTCCTGCCCCTCTGTCTCTGTCTCCTCCTGCCCCTCTCTCTCTGCTTCCTCCTGCCCCTCTGTCTCTGTCTCCTCCTGCCCCTCTCTCTGCTTCCTCCTGCCCCTCTCTCTCTGCTTCCTCCTGCCCCTCTGTCTCTGTCTCCTCCCGCCCCTCTCTCTGCTTCCTCCTGCCCCTCTCTCTCTGCTTCCTCCTGCCACTCTGTCTCTGTCTCCTCCCGCCCCTCTCTCTGCTTCCTCCTGCCCCTCTCTCTCTGCTTCCTCCTGCCCCTCTGTCTCTGTCTCCTCCCGCCCCTCTCTCTGCTTCCTCCCGCCCCTCTCTCTCTGCTTCCTCCCGCCCCTCTCTCTCTGCTTCCTCCCGCCCCTCTCTCTGCTTCCTCCTGCCCCTTTGTCTCTGTCTCCTCCCGCCCCTCTCTCTGCTTCCTCCTGCCCCTCTCTCTCTGCTTCCTCCTGCCCCTCTGTCTCTGTCTCCTCCTGCCCCTCTGTCTCTGTCTCCTCCTGCCCCTCTCTCTCTGCTTCCTCCTGCCCCTCTGTCTCTGTCTCCTCCTGCCCCTCTCTCTGCTTCCTCCTGCCCCTCTCTCTCTGCTTCCTCCTGCCCCTCTGTCTCTGTCTCCTCCCGCCCCTCTCTCTGCTTCCTCCTGCCCCTCTGTCTCTGTCTCCTCCCGCCTCTCTCTCTGCTTCCTCCCGCCCCTCTCTCTCTGCTTCCTCCTGCCCCTCTCTCTCTGCTTCCTCCTGCCCCTCTGTCTCTGTCTCCTCCCGCCCCTCTCTCTGCTTCCTCCTGCCCCTCTGTCTCTGCTTCCTCCCGCCCCTCTCTCTCTGCTTCCTCCTGCCCCTCTGTCTCTGTCTCCTCCCGCCCCTCTCTCTGCTTCCTCCTGCCCCTCTCTCTGTCTCCTCCTGCCCCTCTCTCTGTCTCCTCCCGCCCCTCTCTCTGTCTCCTCCTGCCCCTCTCTCTGTCTCCTCCCGCCCCTCACTCTGCTTTCTCCTGCCCCTCTCTCTGTCTCCTCCTGCCCCTCTCTCTGCTTCCTCCTGCCCCTCTCTCTGTCTCCTCCCGCCCCTCACTCTGTCTCCTCCTGCCCCTCTCTCTGTCTCCTCCCGCCCCTCACTCTGCTTTCTCCTGCCCCTCTCTCTGTCTCCTCCTGCCCCTCTCTCTGCTTCCTCCTGCCCCTCTCTCTCTGTCTCCTCCTGCCCCTCTCTCTCTGTCTCCTCCTGCCCCTCTCTCTGCTTCCTCCTGCCCCTCTCTCTGCTTCCTCCCGCCCCTCTCTCTGTCTCCTCCTGCCCCTCTCTCTGTCTCCTCCTGCCCCTCTCTCTGCTTCCTCCTGCCCCTCTCTCTGTCTCCTCCTGCCCCTCTCTCTCTGTCTCCTCCTGCCCCTCTCTCTGTCTCCTCCTGCCCCTCTCTCTCTGTCTCCTCCTGTCCCTCTCTCTGCTTCCTCCTGCCCCTCTCTCTCTGTCTCCTCCTGCCCCTCTCTCTGCTTTCTCCGGCCCCTCTCTCTGTCTCCTCCTGCCCCTCTCTCTGTCTCCTCCTGCCCCTCTCTCTCTGTTTCCTCGGCCCCTCTCTCCGTCTCCTCCTGCCCCTCTCTCTGTCTCCTCCTGCCCCTCTCTCTCTGTCTCCTCCTGCCCCTCTCTCTCCGCCTCCTCCTGCCCCTCTCTCTGTCTCCTCCCGCCCCTCTCTCTTCCTCCTCCTGACCCTCTCCTTAAGCCCCTGAAAGCCTTAGACAGCCTGTGCAAGATGTTGACAGTAGAAGCAGTTTCATTGATTCCCTAAAGTGCTTTTACGGCCTGTGGAGGAATGTATCAGCAGCAGAAGTCTCTCTCAGTCTCAAGGCCTGTGTCTATAAGGCCTGTGGCAGCCAGAGGAGGGGGATAGCACCAATAACATTCTCACAGAGACCATAAAGCCTGGGACAGTCAGTGGAGGAGGGTATAAGTAGCCACAGACTTACTGAGCCCCTAAAGGACTTTGACAGCAACTGGAGGGATGTGATTGTAGAAGAAGCAGTCTCTTTGTGCCCCTAAAGGATTGTTGATTCCTAGAAAATGAGAGGAACATCAGTCATTTCGAGTATTTTAGCCCTGTGAAAGCTGGTGGATGAAGGTAACAGAAGCATCTGCAGCAGTCTCATAAAGGTCATGGGGCCTGTGACTGCTAGAGGAGGTGGGTTAGCAACAGCCGAACTCTTTCTGAGTGTCTAAGGCCTGTGAATGCCAGAGGAGGAGGGAAACAGCAGTAATAGTCTCCTTGAGCCCCGAAAGGCTTGTGACAGGCAATGGAGAGGGGTAGCAGCAGCAGCTGTCTCCTTAAGCCACTAAAGGCCTTAGACAGCCAGTGGAATATTTTGACCATAGAAGCAGTTTCATTGATCCCCCTAAAGTGCTTTTACGACCTCTGGAGGAATGTATCAGCAACAGAAGTCTCGCTCAGTCTCAAAGGCCTGTGACAGCCAGCTGAGAGGGGGTAGCAGCAGCAGCAGCATGCTCTTTGAGCCCCTAAAGGCCTGTTACAGACAGTGGTGGAGGGTAACATCAGCAAAAGTCTCTGTGAGACTCTTAGGCCCGTGAAAGCCAGAATATAGTAACCCCAGCAGCAGCAGCAGCAGTCTCTCCGGGCACCTAAAAACCTGTGACAGCCAGTGAAGGAGGGTAACAGCAGTGGCAGTTTTTTTAGCCCCTTAGGCCTGTGAAAGCCAATGGAGGGTGGTAGTAGCAGCAGCAGCAGCAGTCTCTTAGACTCCCCTAATAGCATGTGGCAGCCAGTTGAGAAAGATAGCAGCACCGGTCTCCTTGTGCCCCTAAAGGCCTCTGATAGCCAGTGGATGACGGTGAAAGCAGTGGCAGTTTCTTTGAGCCCCTTAGACTTGTGAAGCCAATGGAGGGTGGTAGTGAGCCCCTAAAAGCTTGTGAAAGCCAGTGGAGAGGGGTATCAGCAGCACCCTAGTGGAGGATGGTGGTAGCAGCAGCAGCAGCACCAGCCTCACTGAGCCCCAAAGGCCTCTGACAGCCAGTGGATGAAGGTGACAGCAGCAGTAGTCTCTCAGTCTCACCTTAATTCCTGTGACAGCTATTGGAAGAGAGTAACAGCAGAAGCAGTATCATTAAGCATCTAAAAGCCAGTGGCAGCCAGAGTAGGGGGATAGCAGCAATAGCACCTAAAGGCCTTTGACAGCAATTGGAGGGATGTGATAGCCGAAGCAGCAGTCTCATAGAGTTTATGAGGCCTGTGACTGCTAAAGGAGGTGGGTTGGCAACAGCTAATCCCTTTCTGGGTGTCTAAAGCCTTAGACAGCCAGTGCAGAGGGGCATAAGCAGCAGCAGCAGAGGATGTCCATTGCAGAGGCTGTCTGGTGAATGGTGATACATCGTGGATGGCACAGGGGACTTACAATATGATATATCAGTAAGTGTGTGAGTGCCACACTGCCACCAGTCAGCTTCTGGGGGACGCGGGGTGAACATCGATCCATACCATAGCAAAAACACTCCTACCATGGCTTGAACCCCACTGCTGGCTTGAAAGACACATCAGCTGTGACTATACCATCTGCTTAGAGGAGAGATTCAGGCCACAGCTCTTTAGACCAATGCTGAGTGTTCAACTTAATCCCAGCTGAGTCCTTAAAGGAGCCACAGCACCCTGATCTTGGTCCACACACATCTGCAGAAGTATGCTAAAGCTGCACCACCAAATGACAAGGTCCCTCTGTGTAGTGCAGCCCTAACTCTAACCCATGACAGCCCCCATGGCAATGCAATGGATAAATTGGGAGCAGCTTACCTGAGGTTGCCACATAACCTCAAGTGCAGCACATGGGGAGGAAGGGTCAAAAGCCTCCCAGTACTGCTTGTCTGAAGCTGTACCTGCCATGTTTCCCCTGCTGAGCCCTTGATTGCTCTCCAATTCTGATATAAATACATGTTGCCAGGGAACACACAACCAGCTTAGGGGACAAGGGAAGGGGTGTAAACAGCTCGTGGAACATAGTCTGGCTTTTGCTGTCTCGTTTTGCAGAGAAATGTGCTGTGAGAGGAAGAAAAAACAGAGAGGACACAATGACATCATGTATCACACTGCTGCCTCATTGACCTAATCTAGGAGAGATGCTGAGTGTAACTCCACATGACCAAACTGTTGTCTGCGAAGTGTCAAAAGACTCAGCTCTGCCTTCTCCAGCCACCTAAATATACAGCTGTCGATTTAATACATAATGTTGCCAGGGTAATGGTAAGGTAACCAAAGACAATGTGCCACTTGCCTGATTAACAGGGTGAACACCATGCCAATGGCTCAAAAGATTATTACCAAGAACAAGCAGACGCAAGGAGGGCTTTGCTCCAGTCAGGCCCACACCCACAGCCCAGCCCTGTGCTCACAGGGCATCTTGTACCAAGAGAAAGCACCTGTTTAAGTATTTTGTTTTAGCCTGCTTGTATCAGATTTGGTCAAGATGTGGCATCCTAAAGGCTGAATGTTACATGGAAAAGGTTACTGTATGAACAACACTGGGACCCCTATCTCATGTCTGCACCAGGACCTGCTCTCATTTAGCACCTCTTCAAGGATCAAGGTGCAAATAATCCTGACGTGTCCCTCCAAAAGCACCTCTTCAAACCATAGAATAAAAGTAATGGATCAATTCACACCACACGCAACAAAAAGTTTCCACTTAAAAGTATATTTGTAAATAGCTCAGATACAGTACAGAATATTATCAAAAAGGATACAATGCAGATTCAATCTGTAGGCTATGCCCAGTCTCCAGGATCGTAGACCACCTCAAGTAAAAGCAGAAATAAGTGTACTAGGCTATATATCTAATATGCAGACTATATAAGTAAAAGATAGTTACCAAGGCCAATCCTATGAGGGGTCACTAAATCAGTCCTGAAGAGTGTTCCATAAGCATAGCTTAACAATACCAAGTCAAAGAAAACAAAGTGTGGATATACAGTTATACATATATTCAGATTCTGGTCAGAATCTGTTTAATAGTTAGGACATCATCCCAGAAGTACAAGACATTAAATGCAGCAAATGCATAGTATGTTTAAATCATGACACACACCATAGCATGATAAGGCAAAAAAAGCATATAAATGATTACCCACACAGAGTGAACCCTGATCTCAACACACGCCTACGTTTCGGGGCTTCCCGGCCCCTTTCTCAAGTTTAAGTATATTAGGACTCAGGATGGACTATAGTCTAGGTGTGTCAGAGACAGTCAGGTATAGTTGTGCACAATAAGGAAATATTTGTCCAGAACGAAGATTATACCTTCTAGGTATGTAATGTTATTGCTGACATTATGTAGAGAGGATCAGGGGAGATGGTTGATTAACCCCAAGTACAAATCAGTCCTGTCATCGGGCTTAGGCAGAGTGTAGAGTCCTTAGTATATAAAAAAGGAAGGTTAAAGAGCATCTAAAAGACTGAAGCATAACCAACAGTTGCTATGAGTCCCCATATGAGGGTATTATGGACCATTTTCGTGAGTAGTACATATCAGCGACAGTCTGCTACAGTTGCGCAGGTTAAGAAAAAAGCCAGTGGGGTGTTTTCCACTCCGGAAAATCGAATTAATTGTAAAGAAGAAAGATGGAAAGAGCTAGATATGGAATTCAGAGGTGTTCCATAGGTAGAAACTAGGACCAATGAAAAGTGTTTGACCTGAAAAAGATCTATGCAAAACGGAGACTGTACCTTCTAGGTCTGTAATGTTATTAAAAGCATTATATAGAGATGATTGGGAGAAGATGGTTGGGATGCCAGCAGACCCTATGTATCCTGCCATCGGTAATGAGGCACAGAGTGGGGCCCTTATTACAAAAAGAGAAAATATATAGGAAACCAGAGTATACTTATCGGTTATTGTGGGTCCCTACATGAGGGTCCTAACTGGACAATTACTGTAGTAGTAATGAACAGGCGGTGTATATCAGTGATGGTCGGCTAAAATTGCGCAGATCAAAGAAAGAAAGATCCAAAGAGGTGTTTTACCTTATAGGCCTGATGTATAATTGATGATGTGATAGGGAGGTGGGGAGGTTCATCCATATGATGGGATGCAGATGTATTAAACAGATGTATTGGGTGACATGTTAGGAGAATATATTGGATCTTTATAAAAAGGGAGCATAGTCCATTTCCTCATTTAGGCCCTTTGGTGTCACGGTCTGTAGAGTATTTGTTATAGTGTATTTGTTATTATTTGTATAGTGACACAAATGAACGATTTGATTGGTAGACAAGCGCAGAGAAAGAGGCTCAGAGGAGCAAAGAAGCCAGAGGAGTGGAGGCCGACTGCATGGCGACACATAGATGTCATGTGGAGCCGAGTGGAGAGGAAGCAGCACTTTATGTGAAGCAAAGAAGAGGCAGCCATGAACAGAGGAGTCACAGCTCATGGCATCCCCTCCCCAGCCTGCACGATGGGGGACACGGAGTCCCGATCACACAGGCTATACCGGCACCTCCACAGCCCAGGCAGGTGGGACTGTTTTATTGTCACTGCTGAAACTCGCCAATAGAGGACAGAGATGAGGAGTTAGTATGAAGCAATTAGCGGCCCTTAAACTACAGCGTGTGAGGTTCAAGCCCCTGTCAGTGTGAGCTGCGGGGACACCCTGATGTGCTTTTACTTTGGGGTGACAAGCCGCTCTCGGGGTGTCTGTGACGGGAAGAGAGAGGCAGGGCGCCATTGCAGGCTGTTCTATCAGCCCAGTGAGCAGCCCCGGGTGACAGCGCGCTCACAGGTGGCTACAGGGCAGTAGAGGGACCCGGCGAGCTCCGGGGATAGGTTCAGCATCGCCACACGCCGGAGAAATCAGCGTTTTCCCTCCGCCAGAGAAACACAGATCGGCAACAAGGATTCTCCAGCTCCGGTAGCAGAGGCCGTGGGCGTGTCTTAATGTGCAGCCAATCGGTGTGCAGGATTGCGTTGCAGCCTTAGCCAATAGCGGCACAGAGCACGCTCTATATAAGCACTAATGAAGGCGGCGAGCCTGTTCATTTAGCAGCCATGTCCGAGCCTGAGTCTGCCCCAGCCGCCCCTCCCGCAGCGGAGACTCCCGCCAAGAAGAAGCGGCAGCAACCCAAGAAAGCTGGAGCCGCCAAGAAGAGCGGCAGCAAGTCCTCTGGGCCCAGCGTCTCCGAGCTCCTCCTGAAGGCCGTGTCCGCTTGCAAAGAGCGCAGCGGGGCCTCCCTGCCCGCCCTCAAGAAGGCTCTGTCCGCTGCAAACTACGATGTGGACAAGAACAACAGCCGCGTTAAGCTCGCTCTCAAGGCCTTGGTGACCAAAGGAAGCCTCGTCCAGGTCAAAGGCACCGGCGCCTCCGGCTCCTTCAAAATCAACAAGCAGCAGCTCAACCAAGCCGACAAGATAAAGGCGGCCAAGAAGAAGAGCCCGGCCAAGAAACCCGCTTCCGCTGCCAAGTCTCCCAAAAAGCCCAAGAAAGCTCCCAGCGCAGCCAAGAGCCCCAAAAAGGCTCCAGCCAAGAAACCGGCAGCTGCCAAAAAGCCTAAAGCCGCCGCTGCAAAGCCCAAGAAGGCTGCCAAGCCCAAGAGCCCGGCTAAGAAAGCTGCCAAGCCCGAGAGCCCGGCAAAGAAGGCTGCCAAGCCCAAGGTGGCCAAGAGCCCGGCAAAGAAGGCTGCCAAGCCCAAGGTGGCCAAGAGCCCGGCAAAGAAGGTGGCCAAGCCCAAGAAAGCTGCGCCCAAGAAGAAGTAATTGCTCCAGGTCGTCGCTACCCCCTGCTTAACACAGGCTCTTTTCAGAGCCACCATCTCCTCTCCAAAGAGC
Source organism: Gastrophryne carolinensis (assembly GCA_027917425.1). Classification (NCBI taxonomy): domain Eukaryota; kingdom Metazoa; phylum Chordata; class Amphibia; order Anura; family Microhylidae; genus Gastrophryne; species Gastrophryne carolinensis. Next base: position 628,783,806 of record CM051235.1, read on the forward strand.
TGTAACCGATCGCCCGCCTGCCCTACCCTCGTTGCTGCAGGCTCTGATAAACGGTGGGCACACAGTCCCGGCACTCCTGTAGGCCAGATGTTGCCTATGACCCCGGGTTAAAGTGGCTGGGGGTGTGTGTGACTGGCGCTGAGGTGACCATGCTTCCCTCCATCATAGCGTGTGCCGGCTTTTATTGAAATCCCCAAAGTAGCATTGGCAATGCAAAGGGGGGGGAGGAGGGTCCCCGATACGGAACTGTGGCCATTCCAACAGGGTGTGTGATCAGAGTACACGGTGGAGCAACGGATTATATATATTACCGTTGCTTATGGACAAAGTGCGGGCGGTAACAGATTCTGTCAGTAGCGCCCAGTAGAAACGGTCGATACACACACATTATTGGATCATCAGTTAAACTGCCTGTGTGTAACCAAACATATATAAATATATATTAAACATATATAAACCGTTGCTTATGGACACAGTGCGGGCGGTTGCTTATGGACACAGTGCGGGCGGTAACAGATTGTGTTATCGGCCGTTTCTACCGGGCGCTACTCAGACATCTTATTGGATCAGTTAAACTGCCTGTGTGTAACCAGTCTGTGCAATGGCGGCGCTGTGCCAGACCACGTCCTCCCGGCAGCGGGTGAGCGGGGGGCTTGTGGCAATGCAGCATGAAAGGAAGGAGAGTGGGGGACGGGAGTGCGGGCAATGTGCAGCTCTTTTGCAGGAGGATTTGGTGGCTCTTAAAAGAGCCTTTGTGGGAGAGGCTGGAGCGCAGGGTGTTTCCTTAGGCCCTCTCCCCGCGGATTCTGCGGGCGAGCTGGATGTCCTTGGGCATGATTGTGACCCTCTTGGCGTGGATGGCGCAGAGGTTGGTGTCCTCGAAGAGTCCGACGAGGTAGGCCTCGCTGGCCTCCTGCAGGGCCATGACGGCGGAGCTCTGGAAGCGCAGATCGGTCTTGAAGTCCTGGGCGATTTCTCGGACGAGACGCTGGAAAGGCAGCTTGCGGATGAGCAGCTCGGTGGACTTCTGGTAGCGTCGGATCTCTCGCAGAGCGACGGTGCCGGGCCGGTAGCGGTGAGGCTTCTTGACTCCGCCAGTGGCCGGGGCGCTCTTCCTGGCCGCCTTGGTGGCCAGCTGCTTGCGGGGAGCTTTGCCGCCTGTGGACTTGCGAGCGGTCTGCTTGGTTCGGGCCATCGCACTGACTGCGCTTCTCTCGCTACGGGAACGAAATGAATGCTTATGGCGGGCGGCTCTCTCTTTTATACCCACGCCGCCTGAGTAACGGCTGTGCCAGACACGCCCCTTGTTTTCATTGGATAGTTCAAAACGCCCGCCAAAAACCAAGGAAGACGTTATAGTGAAGAAAACGATTAGAGCTTAAATGGGGAAAGCGACCCACTTAGTTCTAGCCAAAACCGCTGTCCTTTCTAGAGTTAAACCAACTTTAAAAACTCTGGAAACTCAGCCTGGAAGCAGCGCGCAATGACTTGAAGCTCCCTCTAATTTCCAGCAGGTGGCGCCGCACAGACAGTTTTCATTGTAAGGATTTAGAACGCTTTGCTACATTGTATCGCTTCTCTTTCATAGGCCCTGATCAGCCTTCACTTCGCTACTTGGTGTTACTATCTTTCCAATTCCTAAAAGTATTCTGTATCTTAACAAACGTCAATCATCACAGTCGCTGTTTCAGAAGGCAATGAGCTGCGGCACCAGCTTTCCAGGGTTCCTAAAATTGTTTTATACAACTCTTATACACGCTGACTCGTAGGTTCCTATTTTTTAATAATAAATATTCCCAAATAGCCTTCCACCACATGGTATTGCATGCTAAGTAAACGGTGGGAAAAAAAAGAAAAAAAAAAAAAACATGATTCTCACCAACCACCGCAGCCCATCAATCCAGGTCATAGTGTCATTCATTCATCAGATTTGCCCATTGACAGAGTTCCAACCAGAGAATGAAACAATGATGTGACCCGCATCTCCAGCCAGTGTGTGTGTGTTTCTTTATTTTGCGGGGGACGGGGTCGTGGTGTGAGCCTAAGTGCACTTACTTCATTTCAAGCTGTTGGGAAATGTCTGAAGTTCGGAGCCTGGATCTTTTGAATAGAAACAATAGATTTGATGTGGAGGGTGCAATCATTTTCTATTTTAGCAGCCTTTAGATGCTCCTAAGCAAGTAGGTGAGGCACTTAAACGTGAGGGCTGGGGCATGTTCCAGAGTACTGTAGCTGGCATTGTGATTAAGTAGGACAATAATAATAATAATAATAATAATAATAATAATAATAAATGCAGAAGACTAGAATCCGGATGAAGCACCTGCCAAAAGAGAAGGCACGATGCTGTGTCAGAACTGGAAAGCCTCTGGCGAGGAGAACACAGGTTTGGGCCTCAAATGGTTCATGAGACTCATTGAAGTACAGAAAGAGAGTTGCTATGGCTAAAGGGAGAAAATGGCGCTAATAGAGCTGAGATCGGGGAAGAGAATAACAGGAAATAAAACAGGAGAAAGGAAACGGATATGACATGACACGAGGTCACTTGTCAGTGTATTGGCGATTACAAAGAAAATCCACAGACATTCAAATCCCATAACTGCCCAACGTTAGGATTAAATAAAATCTCTTCATGGGCAGGATCGCGGCACAAATTTGTGGGGTTGTGACCTACATTTTTTCTAGCAAATTTCCCTCACACATCAGAGCCTTTCTACTTGTACATATGCAGCGATAGCTCTGATTAAAGGAGTTTAGCTCTCGGTGCCGAGCCCAGTAAGTTATTTATCTCATTTTAACTGTTATATTATATTGCACCTTTCTTAGCAAGGACTGGAAAAGTGGATAGTTTAATTTGGCTCCCACGACCCATGTAATGATGGCCATTTCTGACCCTTATTCTCCTACGCAGTGCTAAGACTATATCGGCAACCCGGGCTCTGTTGCTGCTCATATGCATGGCGAGATTTCCTGCCTCAGCCTGCGCACATCTTCTACCAACACAATCATATAGAAATATATTGGTTTGCATGTTTCCCCCATATCCCGTTTATCCTTTTACTTTCTTTTTAAAAATGATCATTTTATCTTTCCCACCTTCCTTCAAACTATCTCAATTTCATCCCAACTGATTTTTACTTTCTGTCCATCTCTCTCTCCGTTTAACATCCCTTCCACGTTTCATTGCTCTCTCTCTCTCTTTTTATACTGCTCCCGTTTTTTCTTCAACCTTCCTTTAATTGCTTTCTCCTTTGTCACATTCTCTGTACACACCGTATTTCCATTTGTAGCTGGTTATGACACATTTTCATTTTCTCTTTTCAGATGTTTCATTACATTTCTCTTCTTCCCACTGCTTATTCATTCCTTTTCTAGATATGCTCCTTCCATCTCTCTTCTCATTTGGGTTGATCCAGCAACATATTTTTTCAAAACCGTCTCTTAAATTTCTGGTGATGGGTTAAGCAGGTCCTCGGTGTATTCCTACCACTGAAGACCTGCAAGTAGATCGGCATCGCCGAGTGTATGGGGTGATCTGAGAGCATAACACAACCATAAATAGAGACATCATTACAAGAGCTGGCCAGGCATTGGACAGACAATGATCGGCCATGACCGTTACAGAATTTCGGCGGGCAATTTCAAATATCACGTGATGGGACTGAATTTCGGCTATGATTTCGGGTGCAAATTAACGGCCAGTTTCATTAGCGAAGGCTATAGTTCTAATAGGTATTTGGAAACGTTCGAGAGAACATGTTCCATCAAGTCTGCATTATGTCTAATTAGGCACCCAGCCAAAAACACAATCTGAAAAAAAAAAATAAATAAATTAAAAAATCAGTGGTCGGCGAGTTATATAAAATCGCTGATACGATAAGGTCACAAAAATAAAAAAGTGCATATGGTATTTATTTTGAAGCAGAGAAAAATATATATGGTGATCCAATGAAAATCCTATATTGGGATTGCAGCCATAGGTAGCCGGATTATCAAGCTAAATGCTGATTATCTGTGGCGTGCGCCTGGAAAAAAGGCGGGAACAGAAAGCCAAGCGTTGTGAATTACGGCGGGCAAGGTAAAACTAGCCACGTGACGTCACTACGAGCTATACACAGACGGACAACAATGGCGGTTATGGAACAAGCCCTAAAAACGGTTCGTCTCAGCAACCGAGGAGCGGGGGATATTTTTACGTTTAAACGTGTTTCATGGAGAACGTGTCAGGAATTTGGCCATTTTCTAGAAAGTCAGGAGCGCCATCATTTAGCAGACATGGCAATCGCGCCAAGGCGATAGTTTAGTAGCTCTTTGTGGAGAAAGTGGGTGGCTCTGAAAAGAGCCTTTGTGTTGTGCAGTGGGGGTGGGGTGAGTTTATTTGCCCTTGGCAGGCTTGGCGTGGCTCTCGGTCTTCTTGGGCAGCAGCACGGCCTGGATGTTGGGCAGGACGCCGCCCTGGGCGATAGTGACCCCACCGAGCAGCTTGTTGAGCTCCTCGTCGTTGCGCACTGCCAGCTGCAAGTGTCGGGGGATGATGCGGGTCTTCTTGTTGTCCCGGGCAGCGTTGCCGGCCAGCTCGAGAATCTCAGCAGTCAGGTACTCGAGCACTGCAGCCAGGTAGACGGGAGCTCCGGCGCCCACCCGCTCGGCATAGTTGCCCTTCCTGAGCAGACGGTGGACACGGCCAACGGGGAACTGGAGACCGGCCCGGGAGGAGCGGGTCTTGGCCTTAGCACGAGCCTTACCACCTTGCTTGCCGCGTCCAGACATGTTGAAAGTGAGACAAAGATCAGCGCTCACTCAATGCGAGAATGACTCTGACAAGCCGCCCCTTCCAATTTCTACCTTTGCAATAGGAGGCGTGCGCTGCTGCCATTGGACGCTCCACAGCCCAGCCATAGGCGTGTGGATTTCTGAAATGCACCAATCAGAGGAGACTAGGAGGAGCAAAGTGACATCACTGTTGTGGGCGTTAGTTTTCCCCTCCAATAATACTTTGAGCGACCAGGAATACTCGTTAGCATAAGGGGCCTATAAGAGCAGCAGCAGAGGGCTGGACGAGCACATTGTCTCCGAGCAATAGACGAGTGTTAGCTGCAGTCATGCCTGAGCCAGCCAAGTCCGCCCCAGCACCCAAGAAGGGCTCCAAGAAAGCGGTGAGCAAGAGCCAGAAGAAAGATGGCAAGAAGCGTAGGAAGACCAGGAAGGAGAGCTACTCCATCTACGTCTACAAGGTGCTCAAGCAGGTCCACCCTGACACCGGCATCTCCTCCAAGGCCATGAGCATCATGAACTCCTTCGTCAATGACATCTTCGAGCGCATCGCCAGCGAGGCTTCCCGCCTGGCTCACTACAACAAGCGCTCCACCATCAGCTCCCGGGAGATCCAGACCGCCGTCCGCCTGCTGCTGCCTGGTGAGCTGGCTAAGCACGCCGTCTCCGAGGGCACCAAGGCCGTCACCAAGTACACCAGCGCCAAGTAACCGCTCTCTCCTGTTCCTAAAACAAAACAAACCAAAGGCTCTTTTAAGAGCCACCCACAGTTTCCCAGCAGAGCTAGGTTATGCCATTGTATGTCCATACGTATAGATGATTGCATGGAGTGCTTTGTAGTTATTTTACCAGCTTTCACGGGGGAAGGGGTTTTAACGCACGCGACATACTACAGGAACCTGGATAATACTGCTGACACTCCAGGAGGGGCGGGATAGCTTGGCTTGCCTTCAAGATTGAGCAGCACTTGGGGGAATGTTAAGATATCGGGTTGAACAAAAAAAATAGGAAATCTGTCCCGGGTCACGAAAGATCTGCGGGTGACTGCTGCTACCAGTTACATAATCCTTTCCCGCTACACGATCACAGGGTGCGGCTTTCCTCCGCTAAAATGACTGGTTAAAACCCAAACACCTGCAATGGCGACAAATGATTTGCCAGTACACAGGGAAACTTAATTCCGCTGGTGCCTAAAGAATTGAAATGAGACCACATATGCATAATCCGTGCCAGCACATGGTATGGACTTGTACTCAAGTACCAATCACGTGTTATTGTATAATGAAGAGCGCTATGGCGTCCCCCAGAAGCTTTGTAGGAAGTGGTGGGTGGCCCTTAAAAGGACCGTTGATTTGCCGCTATATTATATTACCGGCATTCACGGGGGAGGGGTTTAAACGCACGCGACAACAAACATGGACAATGCTGCTGACACTCCAGCAGGTAACAAAGGTGGGGCGGGATATTTCGCCATGCCTTCTAGATTGAGCAGCACGTGGTTAGAGTTCGGGCTAAGAGAGGAAATCTGTCGTGTAGATCACTTTAGGGATAAACGTCAGAAAACATCGATCGGCGGGTCATCGCCGCTACCAGTTACATTAAGCTTTTTTTCCCCATACACGACCACAGGGCGCTCTCTATACATGAAGTACTGCGAGCTCCATTTTGCAGCCACTAGGAGGAAAGCCGCGCTATATATACTTATAGGTTTTTAGCGCAGATAAGTGCCCAAACTATTGACCATTTGCCAGTACACGGGGAGGCGACTGTTAATTCCGCTGATGCCTAAAGACTTTAGAGAGAAAGCAACAGCATATGCACAATACAGGATCCCAGATCAATCATAGAACAAGGCCAGCACATGGCACGGATATGTTATGCAACATTAAAGAGCGCTATGGCGTCTCTAAAAGCGAATATACAGCTCTTTGTAGGAAGTAGTGGGTGGTCCTTAAAAGGACCGTTGGTTTGCTGCTGTGGGGTAAGAAGGAGCGAGCGGGTGGGTTTAGCCTCCGAAGCCGTAGAGAGTGCGTCCCTGTCGCTTGAGAGCATAGACGACATCCATGGCGGTGACGGTCTTGCGCTTGGCGTGCTCGGTGTAGGTGACAGCGTCGCGGATCACGTTCTCCAGGAAGACCTTGAGCACCCCGCGGGTCTCCTCGTAGATGAGGCCGGAGATGCGCTTGACACCCCCTCTCCGAGCCAGGCGGCGGATGGCGGGCTTGGTGATGCCCTGGATGTTATCACGCAGCACCTTCCTGTGCCTCTTGGCGCCTCCTTTCCCCAGACCCTTCCCGCCTTTGCCTCTTCCAGACATCTCCAATTCAGCTGCTGCTTTCTCTCGCTCAGACGACTGCTCCCAACCGCTTTCCAGCCCCTCCTTATATACAGCCGGAGCGGACCTGATGGGAGACTGCACAGAAATGGGCGGGGCGAGGGCGGAGCTTCCGCGCTCGTTGTGCCTTGTGCAGGAACAAAGCCATGCGCGGCCCTCGGGCTCCTAGCGAACGTTTACACCGACAGTCTGAGCACTGCTCAAGTCCACACAGCTCTGAAAGTGATCTCCACCCGCATTGCGGTCCCTTCATTAGAACCTGCGCCGAACAACACACATTTGGGATGGAAGGAGATAACCATAACGAGAGCTAAGGGGAAGACGTAGTAATATGTGTGTTTCGCTCATGCAGTTACAGCATTGAATATTACAAGAGGGGCATTTCAAACGCCATAGAAACGGTGACTATGACATCATGGTGGGATTTCTTATGTGCCAATCACTTTTTGGGCGGGAAATTTGAAATTACATTTCCTCCAATCGTGGGCGAGTAGGGAAAGCCTTTCCCAGCCTCCTTTGTGGCGTGCTCTGCCCCCCCCCTTAGCCACCAGGCGGCGCTGTTGCAGCACTATCTGTTTCAGTCTTCCTTCTGCTCAATGCGGCCGCTGACTGTTAAGAAGAAGCTTCCGGGGAGACGGACACAAGTGAATTGGCGGCCACTACACCCCAAAACATTGGGCCCCTCACAGCACTAAACACGCACATCTGACCCCGAAAAGCACAAACTATTATTATGTCATATTATCATGTGTTTTATTTCCATGACACGCAGGAGGAAAGCACCAAGTGCTTAAAGGACAAAGCCACATCCTATACAGTGGCATTGAAGCCTCCCACCAATGTCAGGATCATACACCTGTAGCGAGGAGACTTCTCTATGGCCACAAACATGGAGCAAAGCGACTCCCTAGACCAGCTGTCCCCACATCTATGGGACTGACCGAGGCCTCCCTCATAATACAATGTACTGACCCCATAACCCTCCATATATTCCTATAGAGAGGCCACTAGGGGTAAGTGACCCCATAACCCTCCATATATTCCTATAGAGAGGCCACTAGAGGGAAGTGACCCATAACCCTCCATATATTCCTATAGAGAGGCCACTAGGGGGAAGTGACCCATAACCCTCCATATATTCCTCTAGAGAGGCCACTTGGGGGAAGTGACCCATAACCCTCCATATATTCCTATAGAGAGGCCACTAGGGGGGAGATGACCCCATAACCCTCCATATATTCCTATAGAGAGGCCACTAGGGGGAAGTGACCCCATAACCCTCCATATATTCCTATAGAGAGGGCACTAGGGGAAAGTGACCCATAACCCTCCATATATTCCTATAGAGAGGGCACTAGGGGAAAGTGACCCATAACCCTCCATATATTCCTATAGAGAGGCCACTAGGGGGAGGTGACACCATAACCCTCCATATATTCCTATAGAGAGGCCACTAGGGGGCAGTGACACCATAACCCTCCATATATTCCTATAGAGAGGCCGCTAGGGGGCAGTGACACCATAACCCTCCATATATTCCTATAGAGAGGCCACTAGGGGGAGGTGACCCATAACCCTCCATATATTCCTATAGAGAGGCCACTAGGGGGAAGTAACCCCATAACCCTCCATATATTCCTATAGAGAGGCCACTAGGTGGAGATGACACCATAACTCTCCATATATTCCTATAGAGAGGCCACTAGGGGGAGATGACACCATAACTCTCCATATATTCCTATAGAGAGGCCACTAGGGGGAGGTGACACCATAACCCTCCATATATTCCTATAGAGAGGCCACTAGGGGGCAGTGACACCATAACCCTCCATATATTCCTATAGAGAGGCCGCTAGGGGGCAGTGACACCATAACCCTCCATATATTCCTATAGAGAGACCACTAGGGGGAAGTGACCCATAACCCTCCATATATTCCTATAGAGAGGCCACTAGGGGGAAGTGACCCATAACCCTCCATATATTCCTATAGAGAGGCCACTAGGGGGAAGTGACCCATAACCCTCCATATATTCCTATAGAGAGGCCGCTAGGGGGCAGTGACACCATAACCCTCCATATATTCCTATAGAGAGACCACTAGGGGGAAGTGACCCATAACCCTCCATATATTCCTATAGAGAGGCCACTAGGGGGAGGTGACCCATAACCCTCCATATATTCCTATAGAGAGGCCACTAGGGGGAAGTAACCCCATAACCCTCCATATATTCCTATAGAGAGGCCACTAGGTGGAGATGACACCATAACTCTCCATATATTCCTATAGAGAGGCCACTAGGGGGAGATGACACCATAACTCTCCATATATTCCTATAGAGAGGCCACTAGGGGGAGGTGACACCATAACCCTCCATATATTCCTATAGAGAGGCCACTAGGGGGCAGTGACACCATAACCCTCCATATATTCCTATAGAGAGGCCGCTAGGGGGCAGTGACACCATAACCCTCCATATATTCCTATAGAGAGGCCACTAGGGGGCAGTGACACCATAACCCTCCATATATTCCTATAGAGAGGCCGCTAGGGGGCAGTGACACCATAACCCTCCATATATTCCTATAGAGAGACCACTAGGGGGAAGTGACCCAATTACCTTCCATATATTCCTATAGAGAGGCCACTAGGGGGAGGTGACACCATAACCCTCCATATATTCCTATAGACAGGCCACTAGGGGGAAGTGACCCATAACCCTCCATATATTCCTATAGAGAGGCCACTAGGGGGAAGTGACCCATAACCCTCCATATATTCCTATAGAGATGCCACTAGGGGGAGGTGACCCCATAACCCTCCATATATTCCTATAGAGAGGCCACTAGGGGGAAGTGACCCATAACCCTCCATATATTCCTATAGATAGGCCACTAGGGGGAAGTGACCCCATAACCCTCCATATATTCCTATAGAGAGGCCACTAGGGGGAGGTGACACCATAACCCTCCATATATTCCTATAGAGAGGCCACTAGGGGGAGGTGACCCATAACCCTCCATATATTCCTTTAGAGAGGCCACTAGGGGGAAGTGACCCATAACCCTCCATATATTCCTATAGAGAGGCCACTAGGGGGAAGTGACCCATAACCCTCCATATATTCTTATAGGGAGGCAACTAGGGGGAGGTGACCCCATAACCCTCCATATATTCCTATAGAGAGGCCACTAGGGGGAAGTGACCCATAACCCTCCATATATTCCTATAGAGAGGCCACTAGGGGGAAGTGACCCATAACCCTCCATATATTCTTATAGGGAGGCAACTAGGGGGAGGTGACCCCATAACCCTCCATATATTCCTATAGAGATGCCACTAGGGGGAGGTGACCCCATAACCCTCCATATATTCCTATAGAGAGGGCACAAGGGGAAAGTGACCCATAACCCTCCATATATTCCTATAGAGAGGCCACTAGGGGGAGGTGACCCATAACCCTCCATATATTCCTATAGAGAGGCCACTAGGGGGAAGTAACCCCATAACCCTCCATATATTCCTATAGAGAGACCACTAGGGGGAAGTGACACCATAACCCTCCATATATTCCTATAGAGAGGCCACTAGGGGGAAGTGACACCATAACCCTCCATATATTCCTATAGAGAGGCCACTAGGGGGAAGTGACCCATAACCCTCCATATATTCCTATAGAGAGGCCACTAGGGGGAGATGACACCATAACTCTCCATATATTCCTATAGAGAGGCCACTAGGGGGAGGTGACCCATAACCCTCCATATATTCCTATAGAGAGACCACTAGGGGGAAGTGACCCAATTACCTTCCATATATTCCTATAGAGAGGCCACTAGGGGGAGGTGACACCATAACCCTCCATATATTCCTATAGACAGGCCACTAGGGGGAAGTGACCCATAACCCTCCATATATTCCTATAGAGATGCCACTAGGGGGAGGTGACCCCCTAACCCTCCATATATTCCTATAGAGAGGCCACTAGGGGGAAGTGACCCATAACCATACATATATTCCTATAGAAAGGCCACTAGGGGGAAGTGACCCCATAACCCTCCATATATTCCTATAGAGTGGCCACTAGGGGGAGGTGACACCATAGCCCTCCATATATTCCTATAGAGAGGCCACTAGGGGGAGGTGATCCATAACCCTCCATATATTCCTATAGAGAGGCCACTAGGGGGAAGTGACCCATAACCCTCCATATATTCTTATAGGGAGGCAACTAGGGGGAGGTAACCCCATAACCCTCCATATATTTCTATAGAGAGGCCACTAGGGGGAAGTGACCCATAACCCTCCATATATTCCTATAGAGAGGCCACTAGGGGGAAGTGACCCATAACTATACATATATTCCTATAGAGAGGCCATTAGGGGGAAGTGACCCATAACTATACATATATTCCTATAGAGAGGCCATTAGGGGGAAGTGACCCATAACCCTCCATATATTCCTATAGAGAGGCCACTAGGGAGAAGTGACCCCATAACCCTCCATATATTCCTATAGAGAGGCCACTAGGGAGAAGTGACCCCATAACCCTCCATATATTCCTATAGAGAGGCCACTAGGGGGAAGTGACCCATAACCATACATATATTCCTATAGAGAGGCCACTAGGGGGAAGTGACCCATAACCCTCCATATATTCCTATAGAGAGGCCACTAGGGGGAAGTGACCCATAACCATACATATATTCCTATAGAGAGGCCACTAGGGAGAAGTGACCCATAACCCTCCATATATTCCTATAGAGAGGCCACTAGGGAGAAGTGACCCCATAACCCTCCATATATTCCTATAGAGAGGCCACTAGGGAGAAGTGACCCCATAACCCTCCATATATTCCTATAGAGAGGCCACTAGGGGGAGGTGACACCATAACCCTCCATATATTCCTATAGAGAGGCCACTAGGGGGAAGTGACCCATAACCCTCCATATATTCCTATAGAAAGGCCACTAGGGGGAAGTGACCCCATAACCCTCCATATATTCCTATAGAGAGGCCACTAGGGGGAGGTGACCTCATAACCCTCCATATAGTCCTATAGAGAGGCCACTAGGGGGAAGTGACCCATAACCCTCCATATATTCCTATAGAGAGGCCACTAGGGGGAAGTGACCCCATAACCCTCCATATATTCCTATAGAGAGGCCACTAGGGGGAGGTGACACCATAACCATACATATATTCCTATAGAGAGGCCACTAGGGGGAAGTGACCCATAACCCTCCATATATTCCTATAGAGAGGCCACTAGGGGCAGGTGACCCCATAACCCTCCATATATTTCTATAGAGAGGCCTCTAGGGGGAAGTGACAACATAACCCTCCATATATTCCTATAGAGAGGCCACTAGGGGGAGGTGACCTCATAACCCTCCATATAGTCCTATAGAGAGGCCACTAGGGGGAAGTGACCCATAACCCTCCATATATTCCTATAGAGAGGCCACTAGGGGGAAGTGACCCCATAACCCTCCATATATTCCTATAGAGAGGCCACTAGGGGGAGGTGACACCATAACCATACATATATTCCTATAGAGAGGCCACTAGGGGGAAGTGACCCATAACCCTCCATATATTCCTATAGAGAGGCCACTAGTGGACGGTGACCCCATAACCCTCTATATATCCTATAGAGAGGCCTCTAGAAGGTGGTGACCTCTCTCTCTGCTTCCTCCTGCCCCTCTCTCTCTGCTTCCTCCTGCCCCTCTCTCTCTGCTTCCTCCTGCCCCTCTTTCTCTGTCTCCTCACAACCCTCTCTCTGCTTCCTCCTGCCCCTCTCTCTGCTTCCTCCTGCCCCACTCTCTGCTTCCTCCTGCCCCTCTCTCTCTGCTTCCTCCTGCCCCTCTCTCTCTGCTTCCTCCTGCCCCTCTCTCTCTGCTTCCTCCTGCCCCTCTCTCTGCTTCCTCCTGCCCCTCTCTCTCTGCTTCCTCCTGCCCCTCTCTCTCTGCTTCCTCCTGCCCTTCTCTCTCTGCTTCCTCCTGCCCCTCTCTCTCTGCTTCCTCCTGCCCCTCTCTCTGCTTTCTCCCGCCCCTCTCTCTGCTTCCTCCTGCCCCTCTCTCTGCTTCCTCCTGCCCCTCTCTCTGCTTCCTCCTGCCCCTCTCTCTCTGCTTCCTCCTGCCCCTCTCTCTCTGCTTCCTCCTGCCCCTCTCTCTCTGCTTCCTCCTGCCCCTCTCTCTGCTTCCTCCTGCCCCTCTCTCTCTGCTTCCTCCTGCCCCTCTCTCTCTGCTTCCTCCTGCCCTTCTCTCTCTGCTTCCTCCTGCCCCTCTCTCTCTGCTTCCTCCTGCCCCTCTCTCTGCTTTCTCCCGCCCCTCTCTCTGCTTCCTCCTGCCCCTCTCTCTGCTTCCTCCTGCCCCTCTCTCTGCTTCCTCCTGCCCCTCTCTCTCTGCTTCCTCCTGCCCCTGTCTCTGCTTCCTCCTGCCCCTCTCTCTGCCTCCTCCTGCCCCTCTCTCTCTGCTTCCTCCTGCCCCTCTCTCTGCTTTCTCCCGCCCCTCTCTCTGCTTCCTCCTGCCCCTCTCTCTGCTTCCTCCTGCCCCTCTCTCTCTGCTTCCTCCTGCCCCTGTCTCTGCTTCCTCCTGCCCCTCTCTCTGCCTCCTCCTGCCCCTCTCTCTCTGCTTCCTCCTGCCCCTCTCTCTGCTTTCTCCCGCCCCTCTCTCTGCTTCCTCCTGCCCCTCTCTCTCTGCTTCCTCCTGCCCCTCTCTCTCTGCTTCCTCCCGCCCCTCTCTCTCTGCTTCCTCCTGCCCCTCTCTCTCTGCCTCCTCCTGACTCTCTCCTTAAGCCCCTGAAAGCCTTAGACAGCCAGTGCAAGATCTTGACCGTAGAAGCAGTTTCATTGATCCCCTAAAGTGCTTTTACTGCCTGTGGAGGAATGTATCAGCAGTAGAAGTCTCTTTCAGTCTCAAAGGCCTGTGACAGCCAGCTGAGAGGGGTAGCAGCAGCAGCAGCATGCTCTTTGAGCCCCTAAAGGCCTGTTACAGACAGTGGTGGAGGGTAACATCAGCAAAAGTCTCTGTGAGACTCTTAGGCCTGTGAAAGCCAGAGTATAGTAACCCCAGCAGCAGCAGCAGCAGCAGCAGCAGTCTCTCCGGGCACCTAAAAACATGTGTCATCCAGTGGAGGAGGGTCTCCTTAAGTATCCTTAAGCCCCTAAAGGCCTTTGACAGCAATTTGATGGATATTTTAGCAGAAGCAGCAGTCTCATAGAGAGAGAGTTCATGGGGCCCGTGACTGCTAAAGGAGGTGGGTTGGCAACAACTAATCCCTTTCTGAGTGTCTAAGGCCTGTGACAGTCAGTGACGAGGGGTAGCAGCAGCAGCAGTCTCCTTAAGCCCCTAAAGCCTCAGACAGCCAGTGGAGAGGGGTAGCAGCAGTCTCCTTTAGCCCCTAATGGCCTCTTGATTCCCTAAGACCAGTGAAAGTCAGTGAAGGAGTGTAACAGCAGCAGAAGTCCCATATCACCCATAAGGCCTCTGACAGCCATGGGAGGCTCTCTTCCTGACTCCTCCCACCCTGCTCTCTTTGACTCCTCCCACTCTCTCTCCACCTCCTTTCTGCTCCTCTCTCCACCTCCTCCTGCCCTCTCTTTGCCTCCTCCCGCCACTCTCTCGGCCTCCTCTGATAGCCTGTGGAGGTGGGTGAAAGCATTAGCAGTTTCTTTGAGCCCCTTCGACATGTGAAAGCCAATGGAAGGTGGTAGTGAGCCCCTAAAAGCTTATGACAGCCAGTGGAGAGGGGTATCAGCAGCATCCTACATGAGCCTCATAAAAGGAGGATGATGGTAGCAGCAGCAGCAACAGCCTCACTGAGCCCCAAAAGGCCTCTGACAGCCAGTGGACGAAGTTGACAGAGTCTCACCTTTATTCCTGTGAAAGCCATTGGAGGAGAGTAACAGCAGCAGCAGCAGCACTATCATTAAGCCTCTAAAAGCCAGTGGCAGCCAGAGGAGGGGGGTAGAAGCAATAACATTCTCACAGAGACCATAAAGCCTGGGACAGTCAGCGAAGGTGGGTATAAGTAGCCACAGACTTACCAAGCCCTTAAAGGCCTTTGGCAGCAATTGGAGGGATGTGATTGCAGAAGCGGCAGTCTCATAGAGTTCATGGGGCCTGTGACTGCTAAAGGAGGTGGGTTGGCAACAGTCAATTCATCTCTGAGTGTCTAAGGTCTGTGATAGCCAGTGGAGAGGGGTAGCAGCAGCAGCAGTCTCTTTAAGCCACTATAGGCCTTAGACAGCCAGTGGAGAGGGATAAAAGCAGCAGCAGAAGTCTCCTTAAGCCCCTAAAGACCTTAGACAGCCAGTGGAGAGGGGTAGCAGAAGCAGAAGTCCCATTGGGCCCCTAAGGCCCCTGACAGCCATGTGAGGGGGATAAAAGCCATCATAGCCTCATAGAGCTGCCAATGGTCTTTTTACAGCCATTGGAGGAATGTGACAGAGCCAGCAGATCCATTGAGCCCCTAAAGGTCTATTGAAGCCAGTGAGGGAGGGTAACTGCAACAACAGTCACTTAGAGTCTCTAAGGCCTGTGAAAGCCTGTGGAGGAAGGTAACAGCAGCAACAGCAGCATCTATCTCATAGAGCCCATGAGGCCTGTGACTGGCGCACATGCAGACTGTGTTTCACTGCCATGCTCAATGATCTCTTCATGTGAAGCAGACAAATGCATTGATCACCAGTAGGAGCTCTTTTGGGCAAGATTGGACAAAATCGTAACAAAGGGGGTCACACCGTCCATGTTGGACTTTGGGATGGTCTGCACTGATCATATATTATGGGGGGGGGTTATGAGCTCCTGCTAAAGCTGAGCTCACCCCGTCACCTGAGACGACACTTTTACATTTGCCGTGGCCAGAATAGGAGCTTAGTTTCTCACATATCTTTCATAACATAACAATCAGATTTTGGCCTATACCATCAGCTAGGAAATCATTTAGCAAAACTCATCTTATGCTACCAGACCAGCATACTCCTTCCAAGAGCATGGAAAACCTAAGGCTTTTTCCAGAACTACATGCCACAGGAATGGAGACTTGACCCACAAGATACAATCGGGGACATCAGCGACAAGACAATATGTAGGATAGGGTTATTGTTGGTTTCAGTAGCGTAGACTAGATAATGAAATCTACACAAAGGTTTCCAATGAGGAATGGAGCAGGGCTGGTAATGTTATTATAGATAAATTGAGTAACAATAGTGAACAAATAAGTTCCAGAGGTGAACAGACCAGAATAGAACAATGCTAATGAGATATAGTGTGAATGGGATCCGACATAACAATGGGATAAGCAATTCAGGACGCACATTTGTTGTTAAAGTTGCTGTGTATGATATTATTACAAGATCAGATGAAAAACGTCTCTGGCACATGCCTCTACTACAAAGCACAGTACATAGTTCTAGCAGGGAAGCTTGCTACAATGGCTGTAAGCTGTAATGAGAGTTCCCCCCACGGGGTGTAAGCTGTAATAAGGGGTGCCTGCACTGCCTGTACTGAGGGGTACCTGCACTGGCTATACTGAGGGATGTCCCCACTGGCTGTAAGCTGTAGTAAGGGGTGCCCCAATCATCACTCCTCCCACCCAGCTCTCTCTGACTCCTCCCACCTTCTCTCCACCTCCTCCTGACCCTCTCTCTACCTCCTCACACCGCTCTCTTGGCCCCCTCTGATAGCCAGTGGAGGAGGGTAACAGCAGTGGCAGTTTCTTTGAGCCTCTTAGACCTGTGAAAGCCAACGGAGGGTGGTAGTGAGCCCTTTAAAGCTTATGACAGCCAGTGGAGAGGGCTATCAGCAGCACCCTACTTGAGCCCCAAAAGTGGAGGAAGGTGGTAGTAGCAGCAGCAGCAGAAACAGCCTCACTAAGCCCCAAAAGGCCTCTGACAACCAGTGTACTCTCTGAGTCTCACCTTAATTAGTATAAGTAGCTATAGACTTACTGAGCCCATAAAAGCCTTTGACAGCAACTGGAGGGATGTGATTGTAGAAGAAGCAGTCTCTTTGTGCCCCTAAAGGTCTTTTGATTCCTAGAAAATGAGGGGAACATCAGTCATTCAGAGTATCTAAGGCCAGTGAAAGCTGGTGGATGAAGGTAACAGAAGCAACTGCAGCTGCAGCAGTCTCATAGAGTTCATGGGGCCTGTGACGGCTAGAGGAGGTGGGTTAGCAACAGCCGAACTCTCTCTGAGTGTCTAAGGCCTAAGAATGCCAGAGGAGGAGGGAAACAGCAGTAACAGTCTCCTTGACCACCGAAAGGCTTGTGACAGCCAGTGGAGAGGGGTAGCAGCAGCAGCTGTCTCCTTATGCCCCTAAAGGCCCTCGACAGCCTGTGCAAGATGTTGACCGTAGAAGCAGTTTAATTGATCCCCTAAAGTGCTTTTACAGCCTGTGGAGGAATGTACTGGCAGCAGAAGTCTCTCTCAGTCTCAAAGGCTTGTGTCTATAAGGCCTGTGACAGCCAGCTGAGGGGAGTAGCAGCAGCAGACAGTGGTGGAGGGTAACATCAGCAAAAGTCTCTGTGAGACACTGAGGCCTGTGAAAGCCAGAGTAAAGTAACCGCAGCAGCAGTCTTGCCGGGCACCAAGAAACCTGTGACAGACAGTGGAGGAGGGCAGTTTTTTTTAGCCCCTTAGGCCTGTGAAAGCCAAAGGAGGGTGGTAGTAGCGGCTCTTCCCGCCCCTCTCTATGCCTCCACCCGCCCCTTTCTCTGCGTCCTCCTGCCCCTCTCTTTCTGCCTCCTCTACCCCTCTCTCTGCTTCCCCCGCCCCTCTCTCTCTGTCTCCTCCTGCCCCTCTCTCTCTGTCTCCTCCCACCTCTCTCTCTGCTTCCTCCTGCCCCTCTCTCTGTCTCCTCCTGACCCCCTCCTTAAGCCCCGAAAGGCATTAGACACCCAGGGTGTCTCTCCGCCTCCTCCTGCCCCTCTCTCCGCCTCCTCCTGCCCCTTTCTCTGCCTCCTCCTGCCCTTCGCGCTGCTACCCCCCGCCTCTCTCTCCCTGTCTCCTCCCACCTCTTTCTCTGCATCATCCTGCCGCTCTCTCTCTTCCCCAGAAAGGCCTTAGACAGCCTGTGCAAGATGTTGACCATAGAAGCAGTTTCATTGATCCCCTAAAGTGCTTTTTACGGCCTGTGGAGGAATGTATCAGCAGTAGAAGTCTCTCTGTGCACCTAAAAACCTGTGACAGCTAGTGAAGGAGGGTAACAGCAGTTTTTTTTTTTTTAGCCCCTTAGGCCTGTGAAAGCCAATGGAGGGTGGTAGTATCCGCAGCAGCCGTCTTTTAGACTCCCCTAAAAGCATGTGGCAGCAAGTTGAGAAAGATAGCAGCGCCAGTCTCCTTGTGCCCAAAAAGGCCCATGACAGACAGTGGATGAAGGTGAGAGAATCAGCAGTATCATTAAGCCTCCAAAAGCCAGTAGCAGTCAGTGGAGGGGGATAGCAGCAATAACAGTCTCACAGAGACAATACAGACTGGGACAGTCAGTGGAGAAGGGTATATGGAGCCACAGACTTACTGAGCCCCTAAAGGCCTTCGACAGCAATTGGAGTGATGTGATAGCAGAAGCAGCAGTCTCCGTAAGCCCCTAAATCCTCTTGATTCCCTAAGACCAGTGAAAGGCAGTGAAGGAGGCTAACAGCACCAGAAGTACCATAGCACCCCTAAGGCCTCTGACAGCCATGGGAGGCTCTCTCCCTGACTCCTCCCACCATTCTCTCTCTGACTCCTCTCACTCTCTCTCTGCTTCCTCCCGCCCCTCTCTCTCTGTCTCCTCCCGCCCCTCTCTCTGCTTCCTCCCGCCCCTCTCTCTCTGCTTTCTCCTGCCCCTCTCTCTGCTTCCTCCTGCCCCTCTCTCTGCTTCCTCCTGCCCCTCTCTCTGCTTCCTCCTGCCCCTCTCTCTGCTTCCTCCTGCCCCCCTCTCTCTGCTTCCTCCATCCCACCCCTCCCTCTGCTTCCTCCCTCCCACCCCTCCCTCTGCTTCCTCCCGCCCCTCTTTCTCTGCTTCCTCCCTCCCCTCTCTCTCTGCTTCCTCCTGCCCCTCTCTCTCTGCTTCCTCCCACCCCTCTCTCTCTGCTTCCTCCCACCCCTCTCTCTCTGCTTCCTCCCGCCCCTCTCTCTCTGCTTCCTCCTGCCCCCTCTCTCTGCTTCCTCCTGCCCCTCTCTCTGCTTCCTCCTGCCCCTCTCTCTCTGTCTCCTCCTGCCCCTCTCTCTCTGCTTCCTCCCGCCCCTCTCTCTCTGCTTCCTCCCGTCCCTCTCTCTCTGCTTCCTCCCGCCCCTCTCTCTCTGTCTCCTCTCGCCCCTCTCTCTCTGCTTCCTCCCGTCCCTCTCTTCCTCCTCCTGACCCCCACCTTAAGCAATGAAAGGCCTTAGATAGCCAGTGCAAGATGCTGATTCATTGATCCCCTAAAGTGCTTTTACAGCCTGTGGAGGAATGTATCAGCAGTAGAAGTCTCTTTCAGTCTCAAAGGCCTGTGACAGCCAGTGGAGAGGAGTATCAGCAGCATCATACTTGAGCCCCCCAAAAATGGAGGATAGTGGTAGCAGCAGCAGCAACAGTCTCACTGAGACCCAAAGGCCTCTGACAGCCAGTGGATGAAGGTAACAGCAGCAGTAGTCTCTCAGTCTCACCTTAATTCCCGTGACAGCAATTGGAAGAGAGTAACAGCAGCAGCAGCAGTATCATTAAGCTTCTGAAAGCCAGTGGCAGCAAGAGGAGGGGGATGTCAGCAATAACATTCTCACAGAGACCATAAAGCCTGGGACAGTCAGTGGAGGTGGATATAAGTAGCCAGAGACTTACTGAGCCCCTAAAGGCCTTGTGATGTGATTGCAGAAGCAGCAGTATCATAGAGTTCATGGGGCCTGTGACTGCTAAAGGAGGTGGGTTGGCAACAGGCAATCCTTCTCTGAGTGTCTAAGGCTTGTGACAGCCAGTGGAGAGGGGTAGCAGCAGCAGAAGTCCCATTGGGCCCCTAAGGCCGCTGACAGCCATGTGAGGGGGATTAAAGCCATCATAGCCTCATAGAGCTGCCAATGGTCTTTTTACAGCTATTGGAGTAATGTGACAGAGCCAGCAGATCCATTGAGCCCCTAAATGTCTAGTTAAGCCAGTGAGGGAGGGTAACTGCAACAACAGTCGCTTAGAATATTGAAGGCCTGTGAAAGCCTGTGGAGGAAGGTAACTGCAGCAACAATCTCATAGAGTCCATGAGGCCTGTGACTGGCGCACATGCAGACTGTGTTTCACTGCCATGCTCAATGATCTCTTCATGTGAAGCAGACAAATGCATTGATCACCAATAGGAGCTCTTTTGGGCAAGATTGGACAAGATTGTAACAAAGGGGGTCACACCGTCCAGGTTGGACTTTGGGGTGGCCTGCACTGATCAAACATTTGGTGGGGGGAGTTATGAGCTCCTGCTAAAGCTGACCTCACCCCGTCACCTGAAACGACACTTTTACATTTGCTGTGGCCAAAATAGGGGCTGAGTTTCTAGCATAACTTTTATCAGATTTTGGCCTATACCATCAGCTCAGAAATAATTTACCAAAACTCATCTTATGCTACCAGACCAGCATACTCCTTACAAGAGAATGGAAAACCTAAGGCTCTTTCCAGAACTACATGCCACAGGAGACTTGACCCACAAGATACAATCGGGGACATCAGCGACAAGACAATATGTAGGATAGGGTTATTGTTGGTTTCAGTAGCGTAGACTAGATAATGAAATCTACACAAAGGTTTCCAATGAGGAATGGAGCAGGGCTGGTAATGTTATTATAGATAAATTGAGAAACAACAGTGAACAAATAAGTTGCAGAGGTGAACAGACCAGAATAGAACAATGCTAATGAGATATAGTGTGAATGGGATCCGACATAACAATGGGATAAGCAATTCAGGACGCACATTTGTTGTTAAAGTTGCTGTGTATGATATTATTACAAGATCAGATGAAATACTTCTCTGGCACATGCCTCTACTACAAAGCACAGTACATAGTTCTAGCAGAGAAGCTTGCTACAATGGCTGTAAGCTGTAATAAGGGGTGCCTGCACTGGCTGTACTGAGGGATGCCCCACTGTCTGTCAGATTTACTGAGGGATGCCCCCACTGGCTGTTCTGAGGGATGCCCCACTGTTTGTAAGCAGTACTGAGGGATGCCCCCACTGGTGGTTCTAAGGGATGCCCTCACTGGCTGCACTGAGGGATGCCCCACTGGCTTTACTGAGGGATGCCCCCATTAGCTGTTCTGAGGGATGCCCCCACTGGCTGTAAGCTGTAGTGAGGGGGTCCCCCACTGGCTGTACTGAGGGATGTCCCAATGGTTGTAAGCTGTAAGAAGGGATGCCCCAACTGGCTGTAAGCTGTAATGAGGAATGCCCCCAATGGCTCTGCTGAGGGATGCCCCCATTGGCTGTACTGAGGGATGCCCCCACTGGCTGTAAGCTGTAATGAGGGATGCCCCAATGGCTGTAAGCTGTACTGAGGGATGCCCCCACTGGCTGTCAGTCATACTGAGGGATGCCCCCACTAGCTGTAAGCTGCACTGAGGTGTGCCCCACTGGCTGTAAGCTGCAACGAGAGATCCCCTACTGACTATAAGCTATACTGAGGGATGCCCCCACTGGCTGTACTGAGGGATGCCCCCTACTGGCTGTACTGAGGGATGCCCCCAATGGCTGTATGCTATATTGAGTGATGCCCCCAACTGGCTGTAAGCTGTAATAGGGGATTCTCCCACTGACTGTAATGAGGGATGCCCCCTACCTGCTGTTCTGAAGGATACCCCCACTGGCTGTACTGAGGGAAGCCCCCACTGGCTGTTCTCAGGGATGCGCCCACTGGCTGTAAACTGTAAGGAGAGATGGCCCACTGGATGTCCTGAGGGATGCCCCCACTGGCTGTACTGAGGGATGCCCCCACTGACTGTAAGCTGTAATGAGGGATGCCCCCACTGCCTGTACTGAGGGGTGCTCCCACTGGCTGAACTGAGGAATCCCCCACTGGCTGTACTGAGGGATGCCATCACTGGCTTTAAGCTATAGTGAGGGGTGCCACCATTGGAGGTAAGCTGTAGTGAGGGGTGCCACCATTGGAGGTAAGCTATAGTGAGGGGTGCCACCATTGGAGGTAAGCTGTAGTGAGGGGTGCTCCCACTGGCTGAACTGAGGAATGCCCCACTGGTTGTACTGAGTGATGTCCCATTGGCTATAAGCTGTAAGGAGGGATGCCCCCACTGGCTGTACTTAGGGATTTCCCCACTGACTGTAAGCTGCAATGAGGGATGCACTCACTGGCTGTAAGCTGTAATGAGGGATGTACCCACTGGCTGTAAGCTTTAATCAGGGATGCCCTCACTGACTGTACTGAGGGATGCCCCCACTGGCTGTAAGCTATTCTGAGGGATGCCCCCACTGGCTGTAAGCTGTAGTACGGGGTGCCCCAATTATCACTCCTGCCACCCAGCTCTCTCTGACTCCTCCCACCTTCTCTCCACCTCCTCCTGACCCTCTCTCTACCTCCTCCCACCACTCTCTTGGCCCCTCTGATAGCCAGTGGAGGAGGGTAACATCAGTGGCAGTTTCTTTGAGCCTCTTAGACCTGTGAAAGCCAACGGAAGATGGTAGTGAGCCCCTAAAAGCTTATGACAGACAGTGGAGAGGGCTATCAGCAGCACCCTACTTGAGCCTCAAAAGTGGAGGAAGGTGGTAGTAGTAGCAGCAGCAGCAGAAACAGCCTCACTAAGTCCCAAAAGGCCTCTGACAACCAGTGTACTCTCTGAGTCTCACCTTAATCCGTATAAGTAGCTATAGATTTACTGAGCCCCTAAAGGCCTTTGACAGCAACTGGAGGGATGTGATTGTAGAAGAAGCAGTCTCTTTGTGCCCCTAAAGGTCTTTTGATTCCTAGGAAATGAGGGGAACATCAGTCATGCAGAGTATCTAAGGCCCGTGAAAGCAACAGCCGAACTCTCTCTGAGTGTCTAAGGCCTAAGAATGCCAGAGGAGGAGGGAAACAGCAGTAACAGTCTCCTTGAGCCCTGAAAGGCTTGTGACAGCCAGTGGAGAGTGGTAGCAGCAGCAGCTGTCTCCTTATGCCCCTAAAGGCCTTTGACAGCCTGTGCAAGATGTTAACCGTAGAAGCAGTTTAATTGATCCCCTAAAGTGCTGTGGAGGAATGTACTGGCAGCAGAAGTCTCTCTCAGTCTCAAAGGCCTGTGTCTATAAGGCCTGTGTCAGCCAGCTGAAGGGAGTAGCAGCAGCAGACAGTGGTGGAGGGTAACATCAGCAAAAGTCTCTGTGAGACACTGAGGCCCGTGAAAGCCAGAGTAAAGTAACTGCAGCAGCAGTCTCACCGGGCACCAAAAAACCTATGTCAGACAGTGGAGGAGGGTACCAGCATTGGCAGTTTTTTTGAGTCCCTTAGGTCTGTGAAAGCCAAAGGAGGGTGGTAGTAGCAGCTCTTCCCGCCCCTTTCTCTGCGTCCTCCTGCCCCTCTCTCTCTGTCTCCTCCTGCCCCTCTCTCCGCCTCCTCCTGCACCTCTCTCCAACTCCTCCTGCCCCTTTCTCTGCTTCCTCCTGCCCCTCTCTCTGTTTTCTCCTGCCCCTCTCTCTTACTCTTCCTGCCCCTCTCTCTTCCTCCTCCTGCCCCTCTCTCTTCCTCCTCCTGCCCCTCTCTCTTCCTCCTCCTGCCCCTCTCTCTTCCTCCTCCCGCCCCTCTCTCTGTCTCCTCCTGCCCCTCTCTCTTCCTCCTCCTGCCCCTCTCTCTTCCTCCTCCTGCCCCTCTCTCTGTCTCCTGCCCCTCTCTCTTCCTCCTCCTGCCCCTCTCTCTGTCTCCTGCCGCCCCTCTCTCTCTCTCTGCTTTCTTCTGCCCCTCTTCTTTCTGTCTCCTCCTGTCCCTCTCTCTTCTTCCTCCTGACCCTCTCCTTAAGCCCCAAAAGGCCTTAGACAGTCAGTGCAAGATGTTGACAGTAGAAGCAGTTTCATTGATCCCCTAAAGTGCTTTTACGGCCTGTGGAGGAATGTACCAGCAGCAGAAGTCTCTCTCAGTCTCAAGGCCTGTGTCTATAAGGCCTGTGGCAGCCAGAGGAAGGGGATAGCACCAATAACATTCTCACAGAGACCATAAAGCCTGGGACAGTCAGCGGAGGTGGGTATAAGTAGCCACAGACTTACTGAGCCCTAAAGGCCTTTGACAGCAATTGGAGGGATGTGATTGCAGAAGCAGCAGTCTCATAGAACCCCTAAAGTCCTGTTGATTCCTAGAAAATGAGGGGAGTATTTTAGGCCTGTGAAAGCTGGTGGATGAGGGAAACAGAAGCAGCTGCAGCAGTCTCATAAAGGTCATGGGGCCTGTGACTGCTAGAGGAGGTGGGTTAGCAACAGCCAAACTCTCTCTGAGTGTCTAAGGCCTGTGAATGCCAGAGGAGGAGGGAAACAGCAGTAACAGTCTCCTTGAGTTCTGAAAGGTTTGTGTCAGCCAGTGGAGAGGGGTAGCAGCAGCAGAAGCTGTCTTCTTAAGCCCCTAAAGGTCTTAGACAGCCAGTGCAAGATGTTGACCCTAGAAGCAGTTTCATTGATCCCCTAAAGCTTTTATAGCCTGTGGAGGAATGTATCAGCAACAGAAGTCTCGGTCAGTCTCAAAGCCCTGTGATAGCCAGCTGAGAGGGGTAGCAGCAGCAGCATGCTCTTTGAGCCTCTAAGGGCCTGTTACAGACAGTGGTGGAGGGTAACATCAGCAAAAGTCTCTGTGAGACTCTTAGGCCCGTGAAAGCCAGAGTATAGTAACCGCAGCAGCAGCAGCAGTCTCTCCGTGCACCTAAAAACCTGTGACAGCTAGTGGAGGAGGGTAACAGCAGTGGTAGTTTTTTGAGCCCCTTAAGCCTGTGAAAGCCAATAGAGGGTGGTAGTAGCAGCAGCAGTCTCTTAGACTCCCCTAAAAGCATTTGGCAGCCAGTTGAGAAAGTTCAAAAGTGGAGGATGGTGGTAGCAGCAGCAGCAACAGCCTCACTGAGCCCCAAAGGCCTCTGACAGCCAGTGGATGAAGGTGACAGCAGCAGTAGTCTCTCAGTCTCACCTTAATTCCCTTGACAGCCATTGGAATGAGAGTAACAGCAGAAGCAGAATCATTAAGCCTCTAAAAGCCAGTGGCAGCCAGAGGAGGGGGATAGCAGCAATAACATTCTCACATAGACCATAAAGCCTGGGACAGTCAGTGGAGGTAGATATAAGTAACCATAGCACAGGCTTACTGAGCCCCTAAAGGCCTTTGACAGCAATTGGAGCCAAAGCAGCAGTCTCATAGAGTTTATGGGGCCTGTGACTGCTAAAGGAGGTGGGTTGGCAACAGCTAATCCCTTTCTGAGTGTCTAAGGCCTGTGACAGTCAGTGAAGAGGGGTAACAGCAGCAGTAGTCTCTTTAAGCCCCTAAAGCCTTAGACAGCCAGTGGAAAGGGATAACAGCAGCAGAAGTTCCATTGAACCCCTAAGGCCTCTGACAGCCAGGGGGATAACAGCCGTCATAGCCTCATAGAGCTGCCAATGGTCTTATTACAGCCATTGGAGGAATGTGACAGAGCCAGCAGATCCATTGAGCCCCTAAAGGTCTATTGAAGCCAGTGAGGGAGGGCAACTGCAACAACAGTCACTTAGAGTCTCTAAGGCCTGTGAAAGCCTGTGGAGGAAGGTAACAGCAGCAACAGCAGCATCTATCTCATAGAGTCCATGAGGCCTGTGACGGGCGCACATGCAGACTGTGTTTCATTGCTATGCTCAATGATCTCTTCATGTGAAGCAGACAAATGCATTGATCACCAATAGGAGCTCTTTTGGGCAAGATTGGACAAGATTGTAACAAAGGGGGTCACACCGGTCCAGGTTGGACTTTGGGATGGCCTGCACTGATCAAACATTTGGGGGGGGGGGGGGGGGGGAGTTATGATCTCCTGCTAAAGCTGAGCTCACCCCGTCACCTGAGACGACCCTTTTTTTGAGTTTCTCACATAACTTTTATCAGATTTTGGCCTATACCATCAGCTCAGAAATAATTGACCAAAACTCATCTTATGCTACCAGACCAGCATACTCCTTCCAAGACCATGGAAAACCTAAGGCTCTTTCCAGAACTACATGCCACAGGAACCGAGACTTGACCCACAAGATACAATCGGGGACATCAGCGACAAGACAATATGGAGGATAGGGTTATTGTTGGTTTTATTAGCGTAGACTAGATAATAAAATCTACACAAAGGTTTCCAATGAGGAATGGAGCAGGGCTGGTAATGTTATCATAGATAAATTGAGAAACAACAATGAACAAATAAGTTCCAGAGGTGAACAGACCAGAATAGAACAATGCTAATGAGATATAGTGTGAATGGCATCCGACATAACAATGGGATAAGCAATTCAGGACGCACATTTGTTAAAGTTAAAGTTGCTGTGTATGATATTATTACAAAATCAGATGAAAAACTTCTCTGGCACATGCCTCTACTACAAAGCACAGTACATAGTTCTAGCAGGGAAGCTTGCTACATTATTTGTGCACCAGCTCAAACGCTTATAAATCTGCAGCAGTCTAAAAGAATAGAGGCCAGTTTGGCCCGGCCTCACCTGGACATAAAACAGTCACCATGTAAACAGACCCCACTGGCTGTAAGCTGTAATGAGGGATGCCCAACTGGCTGTAAGATGTAATGAGGGATGCCCCCTCTGGATGTTCTAACGGGATGCCCCCACTGTCCTTATTGAGGCATGCCCCCACTGGCTGTAAGCTATACTGAAGGATGCCCCCACTGGCTGAAAGCTTTAATGAGGGATGCCACCACCTGCTGTAAGACATACTGAGGGATGCCCCCACTGGCTGTTCCGAGGGATGCCCCCACTGGCTTTAAGCTAAATTGAGGGATGTCCCCACTGGCTGTTCTGAGGGATGTCCCAATGGCTGTAAGCTAAATTGAGGGATGTCCCAATGGCTGTAAGCTAAATTGAGGGATGTCCCAATGGCTGTAAGCTAAATTGAGGGATGCCCACTGGCTGTACTGGGGGATGCCCCCTTGGCAGTAAGCTAAATTGAGGGATGCTCCCACTGGCTGTTCTGAGAGATGCCCCACTGGCTTTAACCTGTAATCATGGATGCCCCCACTGGCTGTTCTGAGGGATGCCCCCACTGGCTGCTCTGAGGGAGTGCTTTTACGGCCTGTGGAGGAATGTATCAGCAGCAGAAGTCTCTCTCAGTCTCAAAGGCCTGTGTCTATAAGTCCTGTGACAGCCAGAGGAAGGGGATAGCACCAATAACATTCTCATATAGACCATAAAGCCTGGGACAGTCAGCGGAGGTGGGTATAAGTAGCCCCAGACTTACTGAGCCCCTAAAGGCCTTTGACAGCAATTGGAGGAATGTGATTGCAGAAGCAGCAGTCTGATAGAGCCCCTAAAGGCCTTAGACAGCCAGTGCAAGATCTTGACCGTAGAAGCAGTTTCATTGATCCCCTAAAGTGCTTTTTTGGCCTGTGGAGGAATGTATCAGCGACAGAAGTCTCACTCAGTCTCAAAGGCCTGTGACATCCAGCAGAGAGGGGCAGCAGCAGCAGCAGCATTCTCTTTGAGCCTCTAAAGGCCTGTTACAGACAGTGGTGGAGGGTAACATCAGCAAAAGACTGTGAGAATCTTAGGCCCGTGAAAGCCAGAGTATAGTAACCACAGCAGCAGCAGCAGCAGTCTCTCGTGCACCTAATAACCTGTGACAGCCAGTGGAGGAGGGCAACAGCAGTGGCAGTTTTATTGAGGCCCTTAAGCCCGTGAAAGCCAATAGAGGCTGGTAGTAGCAGCAGCAGTCTCTTAGACTCCCCTAAAAGCATGTGGCAGCCAGTTGAGAAAGATAGCAGCACCGGTCTCCTTGTGCCCCTAAAGGCCTCTGGTAGCCAGTGGAGGACGGTGAAAGCAGTAGCAGTTTCTTTGAGCCTCTTAGACCTGTGAAAGCCAATGGAGGGTGGTAGTGAGTCCCTAAAGCTTTTGTCAGCCAGTATAGAGGGGTATCAGCAGCACCCCACTTGAGCCCAAAAGTGGAGGAAGGTAACAGTAGCAACAGCAGCATCAGAGTCCATGAGGCCTGTGACTGGCGCACACACAGACTTTGTTTCACTGCCATGCTCAATGATCTCTTCATGTGAAGCAGACAAATGGATTGATCACCAATAGGAGCTCTTTTGGGCAAGATTGGACAAGATTGTAACAAAGAGGGTCACACCGTCCAGGTTGGACTTTGGGATGGCCTGCACTGATCAAACATTTGGGAGGGAGAGTTATGAGCTCCTGCTAAAGCTGAGCTCACCCCGTCACCTGAGACGACCCTTTTACCTTTGCCGTGGCCAGAATAGGGGCTGAGTTTCTCACATAACTTTTATCAGATTTTGGCCTATACCATCAGCTCAGAAATCATTTACCAAAACTCAGCTTATGCTACCAGACCAGCATACTCCTTACAAGACCATGGAAAACTACAGCTCTTTCCAGAACTACATGCCACAGGAACCGAGACTTGACCCACAAGATACAATTGGGGACATCAGTGACAAGACAATATGGAGGATAGGGTTATTGTTGGTTTCAGTAGCGTAGACTAGATAATCAAATCTACACAAAGGTTTCCAATGACGAATGGAGCAGGGCTGGTAATGTTATTATAGATGAATTGAGAAACAATAGTGAACAAATAAGTTCCAGAGGTGAACAGACCAGAATAGAACAATGCTAATGAGATATAGTGTGAATGGGATCCGGCATAACAATGGGATAAGCAATTCAGGACGCACATTTGTTAAAGTTAAAGTTGCTGTGTATGATATTATTACAAAATCAGATGAAAAACTTCTCTGGCACATGCCTCTACTACAAAGCACAATACATAGTTCTAGCAGGGAAGCTTGCCCCACGGTCTATTCTGAGGGATGCCCCCACTGGCTGTTCTTAGGGTCGCCCCCACTGGTTGTCAGCTGTACTGAGGGATGCCCCAACTGGCTGTAAGACTTACTGAGGGATGCCCCTCTGGCTCTACTGAGGGATGCCCAACTGGCTGTAAGCTGTAATGAGGAATGCCCCCAATGACTCTGCTGAGGGATGCCCCCACCAGATGTAAGCTGTAAAAAGGGATGCCCCCAATGGCTGTCAGCTATACTGAGGGATGCCCCCACTGGCTGTAAGCTGTACTGAGGGATGCCCCCACTGGCTTTAAGATGCACTGAGGGGTGCCCCACTGGCTGTAATCTGCAATGAGAGATGACCCCAATGGCTATAAGCTATACTGAGGGATGCCCCCCCATTGGCTGTACTGAGGGATGCCCCCTACTGGTTGTACCGAGGGATGCCCCAATCACTGTAAGCTGTAATGGGGATTCCCCCACTGGCTGTTTTGAGGGATGCCCCCAATGGCTGTAGGCTATACTGAGCAATGCCCCCACTGGCTGTAATGAGGGATGCCCCCACCTGCTGTTCTGAAAGATGCCCCCACTGGCTGTACAGAGGGATGCCCCCATATGCTATATGCTATAATGAGGGATGCCCCCACTTGCCGTTCTGAGGGATGCGCCCACTGGCTGTTCTGAGGGATGCCCCCACTGGCTGTACTGAGGGATGCCCCAACTGGCTGTATGCTATACTGAGGTATACCCCCACTGGCTGTAATGAGGGATGCCCCACTGGCTTTAAGCTGCACTGAGGGGTGCCCCACTGGCTATAATCTGCAATGAGAGATGACCCCAATGGCTATAAGCTATACTGAGGGATGCCCCCTACTGGCTGTACCGAGGGATGCCCCAATCGCTGTAAGTTGTAATGGGGATTCCCCCACTGGCTGTTCTGAGGGATGCCCCCAATGGCTGTAGGCTATACTGAGGGATGCCCCCACTGGCTGTAATGAGGGATGCCCCCACTGGCTGTTCTGAAAGATACCCCCACTGGCTGTACAGAGGAAAGCCCCCACTGACTGTACTGAGGGATGCCCCCACTTGCCGTTCTGAGGGATGTGCCCACTGGCTGTTCTGAGGGATGCCCCCACTGGCTGTATGCAATACTGAGGTATGCCCCCACTGGCTGTAATGAGGGATGCCCCCACTTGCTGTTGTACTGAGGGATGCCCCCTCTGGCTGTATTGAGGGATGCCCAACTGGCTGTAAGCTGTAATGAGGAATGCCCACAATGACTCTTCTGAGGGATGCCCCCACCAGATGTAAGCTGTAATAAGGGATGCCCCCACTGGCTGTAAGCTGTAATGAGGGATGCCCCCCAATGGCTGTAAGCTATACTGAGGGATGCCCCCCATTGGCTGTACTGAGGGATGCCCCCTACTGGCTGTACCGAGGGATGCCCCAATCGCTGTAAGCTGTAATGGGGATTCCCCCACTGGCTGTTCTGAGGGATGCCCCCACTTGCTGTAGGCTATACTGAGGGATGCCCCCACTGGCTGTAATGAGGGATGCCCCCACCTGCTGTTCTGAAAGATAACCCCACTGGCTGTACTGAGGGAAGCCCCCACTGACTGTACTGAGGGATGCCCCCACATGCTATATGCTATAATGAGGGATGCCCCCACTTGCCGTTCTGAGGGATGCGCCCACTGGCTGTTCTGAGGGATGCCCCCACTGGCTGTACTGAGGGATGCCCCCACTGGATGTTCTGAGGGATGCCCCCACTGGCTGTACTGAGGGATGCGCCCACTGGCTGTTCTGAGGGATGCCCCCACTGGCTGTACTGAGGGATGCCCCCACTGGATGTTCTGAGGGATGCCCCCACTGGATGTTCTGAGGGATGCCCCCACTGGCTGTACTGAGGGATGCCCCCACTGGATGTTCTGAGGGATGCCCCCACTGGCTGTACTGAGGGATGCCCCCACTGGATGTTCTGAGGGATGCCCCAACTGGCTGTATGCTATACTGAGGGATGCCCCAACTGGCTGTATGCTATACTGAGGGATGTGCCCACTGGCTGTTCCCGAGGGATGCCCCCACTGGCTGTTCTGAGGATGCCCCCACAAGCTGTACTGAGGGATGCCCCCACTGGCTGTACTGAGGGATCCCCCTGTAAGGAGGGATGCCCCAACTGGCTGTATGCCTTACTGAGGGATGCCCCCTCTGGCTGTATTGAGGGATGCCCAACTGGCTGTAAGCTTTACTGAGGGATGCCCCCACTGGCTGTACTGAGGGATGCCCCACTGTCTGTAAGCTGTACTGAGGGATGCCCCCACTGGCTGTTATGAGGGATGTCCCCGCTGGCTGTACTGAGGGATGACCCAACTGGCTGTATGCTATACTGAGGGATGCCCCCACTGGCTGTTCTGAGGATGCCCCCACAAGCTGTACTGAGGGATGCCCCCACTGGCTGTACTGAGGGATCCCCCTGTAAGGAGGGATGCCCCAACTGGCTGTATGCCTTACTGAGGGATGCCCCCTCTGGCTGTATTGAGGGATGCCCAACTGGCTGTAAGCTGTACTGAGGGATGCCCCCACTGGCCTTTCTGAGGGATGACCCCACTGGCTGTACTGAGGGATGCCCCAACTGGCTGTAAGCTGTAATGAGGGATGCCCCCACTGGCTGTAATGAGGGATGCCCCCACTTGCTGTTGTACTTAGGGATGCCCCAACTGGCTGTATGCTATACTGAGGGATGTGCCCACTGGCTGTTCTGAGGTATGCCTCCACAAGCTGTACTGAGGGATGCCCCCACTGGCTGTAAGCTGTACTGAGGGATGCCCCCACTGGCTGTTATGAGGGATGACCCCACTTGCTGTTCTGAGGGATGCCCCCACAGGCTGTCCTGAGAGATGTCCCCCACTGGCTGTACTGAGGGATCCCCCCTGTAAGGAGGGATGCCCCACCTGGCTGTATGTCTTACTGAGGGATGCCCCCTCCGGCTGTATTGAGGGATGCCCCACCTGGCTGTAATTAGGGATGCCCCCACTTGCTGTTGTACTTAGGAATGCCCCAACTGGCTGTATGCTATACTGAGGGATGTGCCCACTGGCTGTTCTGAGGGATTCCCCAACTGGCCGTATGCTATACTGAGGCATGCGCCCACTGGCTGTTCTGAGGGATGCCCACAATGGCTGTACTGAGGGATGACCCCACTGGCTGTAAGCTGTAATAAGGGATGCCCCCACTGGCTGTAAGCTGTAATGAGCGATGCCCCCACTTTCTGTTCTGAGGGATGCCCCCATTGACTGTTCTGAGGGATTCCCCTACTGGCTATAAGCTGTAATGAGGGATGCCCCCACTGGATGTTCTGAGGGATGCCTCTAATGGTTCTACTGAGGGATGCACCCGCTGGCTGTAAGCTTTAATCAGGGATGCCCCCACGGGCTGTACTAAGGGATGTCCCCACTGGTTGTACTGAGGGATGTCCCCACTGGCTTTACACTTACCTACCTAACCACTCAACTTCCTAGCTACTTGCCTATTCACCCACCTATCTATCTGCCTATCAACTCATTCACCTACCTACCTGCCCACTTACCTAACTAGCCAGTGTATAAAGGGAGGTTGACTTAATTTTGGCAGGTGGGGTCTACACACAGCACAGATGCCTTGTACTAGGGAAAGTGGTTTTATAACAAAGCCCCAGCATGCCTCCTCCATCGCAGTGAATGGAGTGGGCATGCCAGCATCACTGCGACTGATGGCAG
Organism: Gastrophryne carolinensis; assembly: GCA_027917425.1. Taxonomy (NCBI): domain Eukaryota; kingdom Metazoa; phylum Chordata; class Amphibia; order Anura; family Microhylidae; genus Gastrophryne; species Gastrophryne carolinensis. Next base: position 628,816,610 of record CM051235.1, read on the forward strand.
GGGGAGGACGCCCATTGCGGAGGCTGTCTGGTGAATGGTGATACATCGTGGATGGCGCAGGGGTCTTACGATATGATATATCAGTAAGTGTGTGAGTGCCAGACTGCCACCAGTCAGCTTCTGGGGGACGCGGGGTGAACATCGATTTTGGTAAATGACTTGGCTGGACTATTCACTTAAGGGGGGGAAAATGTATCCGGAGCCTCCACCAGATTGTCTCCACCAAGCTTAATCCAGAACCTGAATCCATACCATAACAAAAACACTCCTACCATGGCTTTGACCCCACTGCTGGCTTGAAAGACACATCAGCTGTGACTATACCATCTGCTTAGAGGAGAGATTCAGGCCACAGCTCTTTAGACCAATGCTGAGTGTTCAACTTAATCCCAGCTGAGTCCTTAAAGGAGCCACAGCCCCCTGATCTTGGTCCACACACATCTGCAGAAGTATGCTAAAGCTGCACCACCAAATGACAAGGTGCCTCTGTGTAGTGCAGCCCTAACTCTAACCCATGACAGCCCCCCATGGCAATGCAATGGATAAATTGGGAGCAGCTTACCTGAGGTTTCCACATAACCTCAAGTGCAGCACATGGGGAGGAAGGGTCAAAAGCCTCCCAGTACTGCTTGTCTGAAGCTGTACCTGCCATGTTTCCCCTGCTGAGCCCTTGACTGCTCTCCAATTCTGATATAAAATCATTTTGCCAGGGAACACACAACCAGCTTAGGGGACATGGAGAGGGGTATAAGAGAGGACACAATGGCATCCTGTATAACTCTGCTGCCTCATTGACCTCATCTGGGACATATAGTTAGTGTAACTCCACATGACCTAACTGTTGTCTGCGAAGTGTCAAAAGACCCAGCTCTGCCTTCTCCAGCCACCTAAATATACAGCTGTCGATTTAATACATAATGTTGCCAGGGTAATGGTAAGGTAACCAAAGACAATGTGCCACTTGCCTGATTAACAGGGTGAACACCATGCCATTGGCTCAAAAGATTATTACCAAGAACAAGCAGACGGAAGGAGGGCTTTGCTCCAGTCAGGCCCACACCCACAGCCCAGCCCTGTGCTCACAGGGCATCTTGTACCAAGAGAAAGCACCTGTTTAAGTATTTTGTTTTAGCCTGCTTGTATCAGATTTGGTCAAGATGTGGCATCCTAAAGGCTGAATGTTACATGGAAAAGGTTACTGTATGAACAACACTGGGACCCCTATCTCATGTCTGCACCAGGACCTGCTCTCATTTAGCACCTCTTCAAGGATCAAGGTGCAAATAATCCTGAGATGTCCCTCCAAAAGCACCTCTTCAAACCATAGAATAAAAGTAATGGATCAATTCACACCACACGCAACAAAAAGTTTCCACTTAAAAGTATATTTGTAAATAGCTCAGATACAGTACAGAATATTATCAAAAAGGATACAATGCAGATTCAATCTGTAGGCTATGCCCAGTCTCCAGGATCGTAGACCACCTCAAGTAAAAGCAGAAATAAGTGTACTAGGCTATATATCTAATATGCAGACTATATAAGTAAAAGATAGTTACCAAGGCCAATCCTATGAGGCAGTGGCGTAGCGACCCGGGGGCGGGGGGGCGGACCACCCCGGGTGACACCAGACCTAGAGGGTGACACCGCACACCCAGGGCCGGCCCTACCATGGGACCTGGTGGGCAGTGTTCCCGCTAAGCTGCGCGGCCGCGCGGCCGCGCACCCGTGCCCGCCTCCCTGCGCAGCTGCGCTCGTCTCCACTCACCCAAAGCCATAGCCTAAGCCTCTGCTGCTGCACACCGATGTGACCATGCTTCCGTCCCGTGCCGATGACGTCATGAGCAGGGAGGAGAAAGCGTCGCGCCGCCATGCTGTTGCTGTAACCCGTTTGTTGCCGGGTGACATCTGCTCGCCTCAGTGACACATCTGTTAACAGGGGAACCCCTCAGCCCAGCGCCCCGCCTGGAGGGAGCCGCCATGAACGAGACGGGTGAGGTGTTTGGTGTGTGTAATATGGGGGGACTTGCTGAATATCAGGAAACATTATAACATGGCAAGTAGTTGAAATGAGGGTGATAGAGGGGAAGCCCGAGACCATGATGCACCGGGGTACACAGTGCTAAATAGGAGAAAGAAGACATGTCAGCTCACACTAACACAAGATGACTCCTATTATTACCACCCTCTTATTTCACCCTAATGTTCAGCTTCCTGGGTGTGCCTGGCTTCACTTGCCATAGGGCTCTAAAACACGTGACCCTTATTCTGCCCCCCCCCCCCCCCCCAGCATCTGGCCCCTGCCAGCTTTTTCTTTGGGGGGGGGGGTGACACCATTTCCTACCGCCCCGGGTGACACCAGCCCTAGCAACGCCACTGCTATGAGGGGTTACTAAATCAGTCCTGAAGAGTGTTCCATAAGCATAGCTTAACAATACCAAGTCAAAGAAAACAAAGTGTGGATATACAGTTATACATATATTCAGATTCTGGTCAGAATCTGTTGAATAGTTAGGACGTCATCCCAGAAGTACAAGACATTAAATGCAGCAAATGCATAGTATGTTTAAATCATGACACACACCATAGCATGATAAGGCAAAAAAAGCATATAAATGATTACCCACACAGAGTGAACCCTGATCTCAACACACGCCTGCGTTTCGGGGCTTCCCGGCCCCTTTCTCAAGTTTAAGTATACTAGGACTCAGGATGGACTATAGTCTAGGTGTGTCAGAGACAGTCAGGTATAGTTGTGCACAATAAGGAAATAATTGTCCAGAACGAAGATTATACCTTCTAGGTATGTAATGTTATTGCTGACATTATGTAGAGAGGATCAGGGGAGATGGTTGATTAACCCCAAGTACAAAGCATTCCTGTCATCGGGGGTTAGGCAGAGTGTAGAGTCCTTAGTATATAAAAAAGGAAGGTTAAAGAGCATCTAAAAGACTGAAGCATAACCAACAGTTGCTATGAGTCCCCGTATGAGGGTATTATGGACCATTTTCGTGAGTAGTACATATCAGCGACAGTCTGCTACAGTTGCGCAGGTTAAGAAAAAAGCCAGTGGGGTGTTTTCCACTCCGGAAAATCGAATCAATTGTAAAGAAGAAAGATGGAGAGAGCTAGATATGGAATTCAGAGGTGATCCATAGGTAGAAGCTAGGACCAATGAAAAGTGTTTGACCTGAAAAAGATCTATGCAAAACGGAGACTGTACCTTCTAGGTCTGTAATGTTATTAAAAGCATTATATAGAGATGATTGGGAGAAGATGGTTGGGATGCCAGCAGACCCTATGTACAAAGTGATCCTGCCGTCGGTAATGAGGCACAGAGTGGGGCCCTTAATATAAAAAGAGAAAATATATAGGAGACCAGAGTATACTTATAGGTTATTGTGGGTCCCTACATGAGGATCCTGACTGGACAATTACTGTAGTAGTAATGAACAGGCGGTGTATATCAGTGATGGTCGGCTAAAATTGCGCAGATCAAAGAAAGAAAGATCCAAAGAGGTGTTTTACCTTATAGGCCTGATGTATAATTGATGATGTGATAGGGAGGTGGGGAGGGTCATCCATATGATGGGATGCAGATGTATTAAACAGATGTATTGGGTGACATCTTAGGAGAATATATTGGATCTTTATGAAAAGGGTGCCTAGTCCATTTCCTCATTTAGGCCCTTTGGTGTCATGGTCTGTAGTGTATTTGTTATTATTTGTATAGTGACACAAATGAACGATTTGGTAGGTAGACAAGCGCAGAGAAAGAGGCTCAGAGGAGCAAAGAAGCCAGAGGAGTGGAGGCCGACTGCATGCAGAGGCAGCCATGAACAGAGGAGTCACAGCTCATGGCATCCCCTCCCCAGCCTGCACGATGGGGGACACGGAGTCCCGATCACACAGGCTATACCGGCACCTCCACAGCCCAGGCAGGTGGGACTGTTTTATTGTCACTGCTGAAACTCGCCAATAGAGGACAGAGATGAGGAGTTAGTATGAAGCAATTAGCGGCCCTTAAACTACAGCGTGTGAGGTTCAAGCCCCTGTCAGTGTGAGCTGCGGGGACACCCTGATGTGCTTTTACTTTGGGGTGACAAGCCGCTCTCGGGGTGTCTGTGACGGGAAGAGAGAGGCAGGGCGCCATTGCAGGCTGTTCTATCAGCCCAGTGAGCAGCCCCGGGTGACAGCGCGCTCACAGGTGGCTACAGGGCAGTAGAGGGACCCGGCGAGCTCCGGGGATAGGTTCAGCATCGCCACACGCCGGAGAAATCAGCGTTTTCCCTCCGCCAGAGAAACACAGATCGGCAACAAGGATTCTCCAGCTCCGGTAGCAGAGGCCGTGGGCGTGTCTTAATGTGCAGCCAATCGGTGTACAGGATTGCGTTGCAGCCTTAGCCAATAGCGGCACAGAGCACGCTCTATATAAGCACTAATGAAGGCGCCGAGCCTGTTCATTTAGCAGCCATGTCCGAGCCTGAGTCTGCCCCAGCCGCCCCTCCCGCAGCGGAGACTCCCGCCAAGAAGAAGCGGCAGCAACCCAAGAAAGCTGGAGCCGCCAAGAAGAGCGGCAGCAAGTCCTCTGGGCCCAGCGTCTCCGAGCTCCTCCTGAAGGCCGTGTCCGCTTGCAAAGAGCGCAGCGGGGCCTCCCTGCCCGCCCTCAAGAAGGCTCTGTCCGCTGCAAACTACGATGTGGACAAGAACAACAGCCGCGTTAAGCTCGCTCTCAAGGCCTTGGTGACCAAAGGAAGCCTCGTCCAGGTCAAAGGCACCGGCGCCTCCGGCTCCTTCAAAATCAACAAGCAGCAGCTCAACCAAGCCGACAAGAAAAAGGCGACCAAGAAGAAGAGCCCGGCCAAGAAAGCCGCTTCCGCTGCCAAGTCTCCCAAAAAGCCCAAGAAAGCTCCCGGCGCAGCCAAGAGTCCCAAAAAGGCTCCAGCCAAGAAACCGGCAGCTGCCAAAAAGCCTAAAGCCGCCGCTGCAAAGCCCAAGAAGGCCGCCAAGAGCCCGGCTAAGAAAGCTGCCAAGCCCAAGAGCCCGGCAAAGAAAGCTGCCAAGCCCAAGGTGGCCGAGAGCCCGGCAAAGAAGGTGGCCAAGCCCAAGAAAGCTGCGCCCAAGAAGAAGTAATTGCTCCAGGTCGTCGCTACCCCCTGCTTAACACAAAGGCTCTTTTCAGAGCCACCAACTCCTCTCCAGAGAGCTGTAACCGATCGCCCGCCTGCCCTACCCTCGTTGCTGCAGGCTCTGTGCTCACCAGGTCTGTGATAAACGGTGGGCGCCCAGTCGGCCAGATGTTTTCCTATGACCCCGGGGTAAAGTGGTTGGGGGTGTGTGTGATTGGCGCTGAGGTTACCAGGCCCATAACATATCGCGTGTGCCGGCTTTTATTGAAATCCCCAAAGTAGCGCGCATTGGCAATGTAAAAGGGGGGAGGAGGGTCCCCGATACGGAACTGTGGTCATTCCAACAGGGCGTGTGATCAAAGTACACGGTGGAGCAACGGATTACAGTAACCGTTGCTTATGGACACAGTGCGGGCGGTAACAGATTGTGTCATCGGCCGTCTCTACCGGGCGCTACTGAGACATTTTATTGAATCAGTTAAACTGCCTCTGTGTGTTACCGAACAGTCTGTGCAATGGCGGCGCTGTGCCAGACCACGGGTGAGCGGGGGTCTTGTGGCAATGCAGCATGAAAGGAAGGAGAGTGGGGGACGGGAGTGCGGGCAATGTGCAGCTCTTTTGCAGGAGGATTTGGTGGCTCTTAAAAGAGCCTTTGTGGTTTATGTGGGAGAGGCTGGGGCGCAGGGTGTTTCCTTAGGCCCTCTCTCCGCGGATTCTGCGGGCGAGCTGGATGTCCTTGGGCATGATTGTGACCCTCTTGGCGTGGATGGCGCAGAGGTTGGTGTCCTCGAAGAGTCCGACGAGGTAGGCCTCGCTGGCCTCCTGCAGGGCCATGACGGCGGAGCTCTGGAAGCGCAGATCGGTCTTGAAGTCCTGGGCGATTTCTCGGACGAGACGCTGGAAAGGCAGCTTGCGGATGAGCAGCTCGGTGGACTTCTGGTAGCGTCGGATCTCTCGCAGAGCGACGGTGCCGGGCCGGTAGCGGTGAGGCTTCTTGACTCCGCCAGTGGCCGGGGCGCTCTTCCTGGCCGCCTTGGTGGCCAGCTGCTTGCGGGGAGCTTTGCCGCCGGTGGACTTGCGAGCGGTCTGTTTGGTTCGGGCCATCGCACTGACTGAGCTTCTCTCGCTACACGAACGAAATGAATGCTTATGGCGGGCGGCTCTCTCTTTTATACCCACGCCGCCTGAGTAACGGCTGTGCCAGACACGCCCCTTGTTTTGATTGGATAGTTCAAAACGCCCGCCAAAAACCAAGGAAGACGTTATAGTGAAGAAAACGATTAGAGCTTAGATGGGAAAAGCGACCCGCTTAGTTCTAGCCAAAACCGCTGTCTTTTCTAGAGTTAAACCAACTTTAAAAACTCTGGAAACTCAGCCTGGAAGCAGCGCGCACTGACTTGAAGCTCCCTCTAATTTCCAGCAGGTGGCGCCGCGCAGACAGTTTTCATTGTAAGGATTTAGAACGCTTTGTTACATTGTATCGCTTCTCTTTCACTGAAGCATTTGTTACAAATCATAGGCCCTGATCAGCCTTCACTTCGCTACTTGGTGTTACTATATTTCCAATTCATAAAAGTATTCTGTATCTTAACAAACGTCAATCATCACAGTCGCTGTTTCAGAAGGCAATGAGCTGCGGCACCAGCTTTTCAGGGTTCCTAAAATTGTTTTATACAACTCTTATACACGCTGACTCGTAGGTTCCTATTTTTTAATAATAAATATTCCCAAATAGCCTTCCACCACAAGGTATTGCATGCTAAAGTAAACGGTGGGGAAAAAAAAGAAAAATAAACATGATTCTCACCAACCACCGCAGTCCATCAATCCAGGTCATAGTGTCATTCATCAGATTTGCCCATTGACAGAGTTCCAACCAGAGAATGAAACAATGATGTGACCCGCATCTCCAGCCTGTGTGTGTGTGTGTGTGTGTGTTTCTTTATTTTGCGGGGGGCGGGGTCGTGGTGTGAGCCTAAGTGCACTTACTTCATTTAAAGCTGTTGGGAAATGTCTGAAGTTCGGAGCCTGGATCTTTTGAATGGAAACAATAGATTTGATGTGGAGGGTGCAATCATTTTCTATTTTAGCAGCCTTTAGATGCCCCTAAGCAAGTAGGTGAAGCACTTAAACGTGAGGGCTGGGGCATGTTCCAGAGTACTGTAGCTGGCATTGTGATTAACTAGGACAATAATAATTTTAATAATAATAATGAATGCAGAAGACTAGAATCCGGATGAAGCACCTGCCAAAAGAGAAGGCACGATGCTGTGTCAGAACTGGAAAGCCTCTGGCGAGGAGAACACAGGTTTGGGCCTCAAATGGTTCATGAGACTCATTGAAGAACAGAAAGAGAGTTGCTATGGCTAAAGGGAGAAAATGGCGCTAATAGAGCTGAGATCGGGGAAGAGAATGACAGGAAATAAAACAGGAGAAAGGAAACGGATCTGACATGACAAGAGGTCACTTGTCAGTGTATTGGTGATTACAAAGAAAATCCACAGACATTCAAATCCCATAACTGCCCAACGTTAGGATTAAATAAAATCTCATCATGGGCAGGATCGCGGCACAAATTTGTGGAGCTTTGACCTTCATTTTTTCTAGCAAATTTCCCTCACACATCAGAGCCTTTCTACTTGTACATATGCAGCGATAGCTCTGATTAAAGGAGTTTAGCTCACGGTGCTGAATTGTTTTTGAGCCCAGTAAGTAATTTATCTCATTTTAACTGTTATATTATATTTCACCTTTCTTAGCAAAGACTGGAAAAGTGGATAGTTTTATTTGGCTCCTACGACCCATGTAATGATGGCCATTTCTGAGCCTTATTCTCCTAAGCAGTGCTAAGACTATATCGGCAACCCGGGCTCTGTTGCTGCTCATATCCATGGCGAGATTTCCTGGCTCAGCCTGTGCACATCTTCTACCAACACAATCATATAGAAATATATTGGTTTGCATGTTCCCCCCATATCCCGTTTATCCTTTTACTTTCTCTTCTGTCTGCTTTAATTCTATATGTTTTAGCTTTTCTAATTTGATTCTGTCATGTCTTGTTGAAAGACTTCTCATTGTATTTTTACACTTTCCCTCAATCTCGGTTCTTACTTTCCTTCCTTCTGTTTCTTTTTAAAATGATCATTTTATCTTTCCCACCTTCCTTCAAACTATCTCTCACAATTTCATCCCAACTGATTTTTACTTTCTGTCCATCTCTCTCTCTGTTTAACATCCCTTCCACGTTTCATTGCTCTCTCTCTCTTTTTATACTGCTCCCGTTTTTTCTTCAACCTTCCTTTAATTGCTTTCTCCTTTGTCACATTCTCTGTACACCGTATTTCCATTTGTAGCTGGTTATGACACAATTTAATTTTCTCTTTTCAGATGTTTCATTACATTTCTCTTCTTAATCCTTCATTTTCTATATATGCTCCTTCCATCTCTCTTCTCTTTTGGGTTGATCCAGCAACATATATATATATTTTTTTTTTCAATTCATGAGAAAAAAAGAAACTCGATTAAAAAAAAAAAAAGTTACTGTGCCGAATCAACCCAAAACCGTCTCTTTTCTGGTGATGTGTTAAGCAGGTCCTCGGTGTATTCCTACCACTGAAGACCTGCAAGTAGATCGGCATCGCCGAGTGTGTGGGGTGATCTGAGAGCACAGCACAACACAGCCATAAATAGAGACATCATTACAAGGGCTGGCCGGGCATTAGACAGACAATGATCAGCCATCACCGATACAGAATTTCGGCGGGCAATTTCAAATATCACGTGATGGGTGACGTCTATCAAGAGCGGGGACTGAATTGCGGCTATGATTTCCGGAGCAAATTAACGGCCGGTTTCATTAGCGAAGTCTTTAGTTATGATAGGTATTTGGAAACGGTCGAGAGAACATGTTCCATCAAGTCTGCATTATGTCTAAGTAGGCACCCAGCCAAAACACAATCAGCAAAAAAAAATAAATAAATAAATAAATCAGTGGTCGGCGATTTATATGAAATCGCTGATACGATAAGGTCACAAAAATAAAAAGTACATATGATATTTATTAAGAAGCAGAGAAAAATATATATGGTGACCGCTTCCAATGAAAATCCTATATTGGGATTGCAGCCATAGGTAGCCGGTTTATCCAGCTAAATGCTGATTATCTGTGGCGTGCGCTTGGAACAAAGGCGGGAACAGGAAGCCAAGCGTTGTGAATTACGGCGGGCAATGTAAAACTAGCCACGTGACGTCACTACGAGCTATACACAGACGGACAACAATGGCGGTTATGGTACAAGCCCTAAAAACGGCTCGTCTCAGCAACCGAGGAGCGGGGGATATTTTAACGTTCAACCGTGTTTCGTGGAGAACGTGTCGTTATGTGTGTCAGGAATTTGGCCATTTTCTAGAAAGTCAGGAGCGCCATCATTTAGCAGACATGGCAATCGCGCCAAGGCGATAGTTTAGTAGCTCTTTGTGGAGAAAGTGGGTGGCTCTGAAAAGAGCCTTTGTGTTGTGCAGTGGGGGTGGGGTGAGTTTATTTGCCCTTGGCAGGCTTGGCGTGGCTCTCGGTCTTCTTGGGCAGCAGCACGGCCTGGATGTTGGGCAGGACGCCGCCCTGGGCGATAGTGACCCCACCGAGCAGCTTGTTGAGCTCCTCGTCGTTGCGCACTGCCAGCTGCAAGTGTCGGGGGATGATGCGGGTCTTCTTGTTGTCCCGGGCAGCGTTGCCGGCCAGCTCGAGAATCTCAGCAGTCAGGTACTCGAGCACGGCAGCCAGGTAGACGGGAGCTCCGGCGCCCACCCGCTCGGCATAGTTGCCCTTCCTGAGCAGACGGTGGACACGGCCAACGGGGAACTGGAGACCGGCCCGGGAGGAGCGGGTCTTGGCCTTAGCACGAGCCTTGCCACCTTGCTTGCCGCGTCCAGACATGATGAAAGTGAGACAAAGATCAGCGCTCACTCAATGCGAGAATGACTCTGACAAGCCGCCCCTTCCCATTTCTACCTTTGCAATAGGAGGCGTGCGCTGCTGCCATTGGACGCTCCACAGCCCAGCCATAGGCGTGTGGATTTCTGAAATGCACCAATCAGAGGAGACTAGGAGGAGCAAAGTGACATCACTGCTGTGGGCGTTAGTTTTCCCTCCAATAATACTTTGAGCGACCAGGAATACTCGTTAGCATAAGGGGCCTATAAGAGCAGCAGCAGAGGGCTGGACGAGCACATTGTCTCCGAGCAATAGACGAGTGTTAGCTGCAGTCATGCCTGAGCCAGCCAAGTCCGCCCCAGCACCCAAGAAGGGCTCCAAGAAAGCGGTGAGCAAGAGCCAGAAGAAAGATGGCAAGAAGCGTAGGAAGACCAGGAAGGAGAGCTACTCCATCTACGTGTACAAGGTGCTCAAGCAGGTCCACCCTGACACCGGCATCTCCTCCAAGGCCATGAGCATCATGAACTCCTTCGTCAATGACATCTTCGAGCGCATCGCCAGCGAGGCTTCCCGCCTGGCTCACTACAACAAGCGCTCCACCATCAGCTCCCGGGAGATCCAGACCGCCGTCCGCCTGCTGCTGCCTGGTGAGCTGGCTAAGCACGCCGTCTCCGAGGGCACCAAGGCCGTCACCAAGTACACCAGCGCCAAGTAACCGCTCTCTCCTGTTCCTATAAAGAAACCAAAGGCTCTTTTAAGAGCCACCCACAGTTTCCCAGCAGAGCTACGTTATGCCATTGTATGTCCATACGTATAGATGATTGCATGGAATGCTTTGTAGTGAGTATTTCACCAGCTTTCAGGGGGGAAGGGGTTATAATGCACGTTACACTACAGAAACATGGACCATGCTACTCTGACACTCCAGCATATAAAGGCAAGCGGGATATTTCGTCATGCTTTTAAAACTGAGCAGCACGTGGGGAATGTTATAATAAAATCGGGTTATAAAAACTAGGAAGTCTGTCGTGTACACACATTGCCCACTTAATCACAGTAAACATCGGTGGTCACCGCTGCTACCAGTTACATAAATCTTCCCCCGGTCACTGGGTTTATTTTGCAGCCGCCCACTAGGAGGAAAGTCGCGCTATATATACACACATTTTGGGGGCTTTCACCAAACAGCTGCAATGAGAAATTTGCCAGTACACGGGGAAGCGACTACTAATTCTGCTGATGTAGATTTGAGAGAGGAGGCCACAGCTTATGCGTAATATAGGATCCCAGAACAATCAGTGCAGCGCCAGCACATGGCAGGGACTTGTACTCAAGAAGCAATCACGTTTTATTGTATAGTGAATGAAGAGCGCTATGGCGTCACCAAAAGTGAATATACAGCTCTTTGTAGGAAGTAGTGGGTGGCCCTTAAAAGGACCGTTGGTTTGCTGCTATGGGGTAAGAAGGAGCGGGTGGGTTTAGCCTCCGAAGCCGTAGAGAGTGCGTCCCTGTGGCTTGAGAGCATAGACGACATCCATGGCGGTGACGGTCTTGCGCTTGGCGTGCTCGGTGTAGGTGACAGCGTCGCGGATCACGTTCTCCAGGAAGACCTTGAGCACCCCGCGGGTCTCCTCGTAGATGAGGCCGGAGATGCGCTTGACACCCCCTCTCCGAGCCAGGCGGCGGATGGCGGGCTTGGTGATGCCCTGGATGTTATCACGCAACACCTTCCTGTGCCTCTTGGCGCCTCCTTTCCCCAGGCCCTTCCCGCCTTTGCCTCTTCCAGACATCTCCAATTCAGCTGCTGCTTTCTCTTGCTCAGACGACTGCTCCCAACCGCTCTCCAGCCCCTCCTTATATACAGCCGGAGCGGACCTGATGGGAGACTGCACAGAAATGGGCGGGGCTTCCGCGCTCGTTGAGCCTTGTGCAGGAACAAAGCCATGCGCGGCCCTCGGGCTCCTAGCGAACATTTACACCGACAGTCTGAGCACTGCTCAAGTCCACACAGCTCTGAAAGTGATCTCCACCCGCATTGCGGTCCCTTCATTAGAACCTGCGCCGAACAACACACATTTGGGATGGAAGGAGATAACAATAACGAGAGCTAAGGGAAAGACGTAGTAATATGTGTGTTTCGCTCATGCAGTTACAGCATTGAATATTACAAGAGGGGAAATACCCGGCATTTCAAACGCCATAGAAACGGTGACTAAGGCATCATGGTGGGTTTTCTTATGTCCAATCACTTTTTGGGCGGAAAATTGGAAATTACATTTCCTCCAATCGTGGGCAACTAGGGAAAGCCTTTGCGGCGTGCTCTCCCCCCTTAGCCACCAGGCGGCGCTGTTGCAGCACTATCTGTTCCAGTCTTCCTTCTGCTCAATGCGGCCGCTGACTGTTAAGAAGAAGCTTCCGGGGAAACGGACACAAGTGAATTGGCGGCCACTACACCCCAAAACATTGGGCCCCTCACAGCACTAAACACGCACATCTGACCCCGAAAAGCACAAACTATTATTATGTCATATTATCATGTGTTTTATTTCCATGACACGCAGGAGGAAAGCACCAAGTGCTTAAAGGACAAAGCCACATCCTATACAGTGGCATTGAAGCCTCCCACCAATGTCAGGATCATACACCTGTAGCGAGGAGACTTCTCTATGGCCACAAACATGGAGCAAAGCGACTCCCTAGACCAGCTGTCCCCACATCTATGGGACTGATCGTGGCCTCCCTCATAATACACTGTACTGACCCCATAACCCTCCATATATTCCTATAGAGAGGCCACTAGGGGGAAGTGACCCATAACCCTCCATATATTCCTATAGAGAGGCCACTAGGGGGAAGTGACCACATAACCCTCCATATATTCCTATAGAGAGGCCACTAGGGGGAAGTGACACCATAACCCTCCATATATTCCTATAGAGAGGCCACTAGAGGGAAGTGACACCATAACCCTCCATATATTCCTATAGAGAGGCCACTAGGGGGAAGTGACCCATAACCCTCCATATATTCCTATAGAGAGGCCACTAGGGGGAAGTGACCCCATAACCCTCCATATATTCCTATAGAGAGGCCACTAGGGGGAAGTGACCCATAACCCTCCATATATTCCTATAGAGAGGCCACTAGGGGGAAGTGACCCCATAACCCTCCATATATTCCTATAGAGAGGCCACTAGGGGGAAGTGACCCATAACCCTCCATATATTCCTATAGAGAGGCCACTAGGGGGAGGTGACCCATAACCCTCCATATATTCCTACAGAGAGGCCACTAGGGGGAAGTGACCCATAACCCTCCATATATTCCTACAGAGAGGCCACTAGGGGGAAGTGACCCATAACCCTCCATATATTCCTACAGAGAGGCCACTAGGGGGAAGTGACCCATAACACTCCATATATTCCTATAGAGAGGTCACTAGGGGGAAGTGACCCATAACACTCCATATATTCCTATAGAGAGGCCACTAGGGGGAAGTGACCACATAACCCTCCATATATTCCTATAGAGAGGCCACTAGGGGGAAGTGACCCATAACCCTCCATATATTCCTATAGAGAGGCCACTAGGGGGAGGTGACCCATAACCCTCCATATATTCCTACAGAGAGGCCACTAGGGGGAAGTGACCCATAACCCTCCATATATTCCTACAGAGAGGCCACTAGGGGGAAGTGACCCATAACCCTCCATATATTCCTATAGAGAGGCCACTAGGGGGAAGTGACCCATAACCCTCCATATATTGCTATAGAGAGGCCACTAGGGGGAAGTGACACCATAACCCTCCATATATTCCTATAGAGAGGCCACTAGGGGGAAGTGACCCATAACCCTCCATATATTCCTATAGAGAGGCCACTAGGGGGAAGTGACCCATAACCCTCCATATATTCCTATAGAGAGGCCACTAGGGGGCAGTGACACCATAACCCTCTATATATTCCTATAGAGAGGCCACTAGGGGGAAGTGACCCCATAACCCTCCATATATTCCTATAGAGAGGCCACTAGGGGGAAGTGACCCATAACCCTCCATATATTCCTATAGAGAGGCCACTAGGGGGAAGTGACCCATAACCCTCCATATATTCCTATAGAGAGGCCACTAGGGGGCAGTGACACCATAACCCTCTATATATTCCTATAGAGAGGCCACTAGGGGGAAGTGACCCCATAACCCTCCATATATTCCTATAGAGAGGCCACTAGGGGGAAGTGACCCATAACCCTCCATATATTCCTATAGAGAGGCCACTAGGGGGAAGTGACCCATAACCCTCCATATATTCCTATAGAGAGACCACTAGGGGGAAGTGACCCCATAACCCTCCATATATTCCTATAGAGAGGCCACTAGGGGGAAGTGACACCATAACCCTCCATATATTCCTATAGAGAGGCCACTAGGGGGAAGTGACCCATAACCCTCCATATATTCCTATAGAGAGGCCACTAGGGGGAAGTGAACCCATAACCCTCCATATATTCCTATAGAGAGGCCACTAGGGGGAAGTGACCCATAACCCTCCATATATTCCTATAGAGAGGCCACTAGGGGGAGGTGACCCCATAACCCTCCATATATTCCTATAGAGAGGCCACTAGGGGGAGGTGACACCATAACCCTCCATATATTCCTATAGAGAGGCCACTAGGGGGAGGTGACCCATAACCCTCCATATATTCCTATAGAGAGGCCACTAGGGGGAAGTGACACCATAACCCTCCATATATTCCTATAGAGAGGCCACTAGGGGGAGGTGACACCATAACCCTCCATATATTCCTATAGAGAGGCCACTAGGGGGAGGTGACACCATAACCCTCCATATATTCCTACAGAGAGGCCACTAGGGGGAGGTGACACCATAACCCTCCATATATTCCTATAGAGAGGCCACTAGGGGGAAGTGACACCATAACCCTCCATATATTCCTATAGAGAGGCCACTAGGGGGAGGTGACACCATAACCCTCCATATATTCCTATAGAGAGGCCACTAGGGGGAAGTGACCCATAACCCTCCATATATTCCTATAGAGAGGCCACTAGGGGGAAGTGAGCCATAACCCTCCATACATTCCTATAGAGAGGCCACTAGGGGGAAGTGACCCATAACCCTCCATACATTCCTATGGAGAGGCCACTAGGGGGAAGTGACACCATAACCCTCCATATATTCCTATAGAGAGGCCACTAGGGGGAAGTGACCCATAACCCTCCATATATTCCTATAGAGAGGCCACTAGGGGGAAGTGACCCATAACCCTCCATATATTCCTATAGAGAGGCCACCAGGAGGAAGTGACCCATGATCCTCCATATATTCCTATAGAGATGCCACTAGGGGGAAGTGACCCATAACCCTCCATATATTCCTATAGAGAGGACACTAGGGGGAAGTGACCCATAACCCTCCATATATTCCTATAGAGAGGCCACTAGGGGGGGTGACACCATAACCCTCCATTTATTCCTATAGAGAGGCCACTAGGGGGAAGTGAACCCATAACCCTCCATATATTCCTATAGAGAGGCCACTAGGGGGAAGTGAACCCATAACCCTCCATATATTCCTTTAGAGAGGCCTCCTGTGATCCTCTACCATACAATACACTATTGTGCTTATTATATGTTTATATTATATTCTACATCAGTGTGTGTGTGTAATGTGCTTCATCATGTGTGACTATATAATACAATACAATACATGGCCATTTGTGGAGTAACAATCCAGCCTTCCAGCCCCAGGCCTTCACTTTTATAGAAGAACCCAGAGAGGCCCCGCCTCTCAGTATAAAAGGCCACTCCCCACCTCTCGGTAGAAATTTCCTAGGCTCGGGCCCAGGGATGAAGGAGGGGAACATGTGACTGTGGAGCGCCAATAGATGCACTGATGGATGGGGAAAGGTAGGTATTGTATTGTAGGTATTACTACAGGCAAAGTTAATTGTTACAACATTGTCTCTGTCTCCTCCCGCCCCTCTCTCTGCTTCCTCCTGCCCCTCTCTCTCTGCTTCCTCCCGCCCCTCTCTCTCTGCTTCCTCCTGCCCCTCTCTCTGCTTCCTCCTGCCCCTCTCTCTCTGTCTCCTCCCGCCCCTCTCTCTGCTTCCTCCTGCCCCTCTCTCTCTGCTTCCTCCCGCCCCTCTCTCTCTGCTTCCTCCCGCCCCTCTCTCTCTGCTTCCTCCCGCCCCTCTCTCTCTGCTTCCTCCTGCCCCTCTCTCTCTGCTTCCTCCCGCCCCTCTCTCTCTGCTTCCTCCCGCCCCTGTCTCTGCTTCCTCCCGCCCCTCTCTCTCTGCTTCCTCCTGCCCCTCTCTCTGCTTCCTCCTGCCCCTCTCTCTCTGCTTCCTCCTGCCCCTCTCTCTGCTTCCTCCTGCCCCTTTCTCTCTGCTTATAGCCCCACTGGCTATAAGCTGTAAGGAGGGATGCCCCCGCTGGCTGTAAACTGTAAGAAGAGATGGCCCACTGGATGTTCTGAGGGATGCCCCCACTGACTGTAAGCTGTAATGAGGGATGCCCCCACTGGCTGTACTGAGGGATGCCCCCACTGGCTGTAAGCTGTAATGAGGGATGCCCCCACTGGCTGTACTGAGGGATGCCCCCACTGGCTGTAAGCTGTAGTGAGGGGTGCCCCCATTGGCTGTAAGCTGTAGTGAGGGGTGCTCCCACTGGCTGAACTGAGTGATGCCCCATTGGCTATAAGTTGTAAGGAGGGATGCCCCCACTGGTTGTACTGAGGGATGCCCATTGGGTATAAGCTGTAAGGAGGGATGCCC
This sequence comes from Gastrophryne carolinensis, assembly GCA_027917425.1. Lineage (NCBI taxonomy): Eukaryota > Metazoa > Chordata > Amphibia > Anura > Microhylidae > Gastrophryne > Gastrophryne carolinensis. Next base: position 628,833,469 of record CM051235.1, read on the forward strand.
CCACTGGCTGTAAACTGTAATGAGGGATGCCCCCACTGGCTGTGAGCTATACTGAGGGATGCCCCCACTGGCTGTAAGCTGTAGTAAGGGGTGCCCCAATCATCACTCCTCCCACCCAGCTCTCTCTGACTCCTCCCACCTTCTCTCCACCTCCTCCTGACCCTCTCTCTACCTCCTCACACCGCTCTCTTGGCCCCTCTGATAGCCAGTGGAGGAGGGTAACAGCAGTGGCAGTTTCTTTGAGCCTCTTAGACCAGTGAAAGTCAACGGAGGGTGGTAGTGAGCCCCTAAAAGCTTATGACAGACAGTGGAGAGGAGTATCAGCAGCACCCTACTTGAGCCCCAAAAGTGGAGGAAGGTGGTAGTAGCAGCAGCAGCAGCAGAAACAGCCTCACTAAGCCCCAAAAGGCCTCTGACAACCAGTGTACTCTCTGAGTCTCACCTTAATCCGTATAAGTAGCTATAGACTTACTGAGCCCATAAAAGCCTTTGACAGCAACTGGAGGGATGTGATTGTAGAAGAAGCAGTCTCTTTGTGCCCCTAAAGGTCTTTTGATTCCTAGAAAATGAGGGGAACATCAGTCATTCAGAGTATCTAAGGCCAGTGAAAGCTGGTGGATGAAGGTAACAGAAGCAACTGCAGCTGCAGCAGTCTCATAGAGTTCATGGGGCCTGTGACGGCTAGAGGAGGTGGGTTAGCAACAGCCGAACTCTCTCTGAGTGTCTAAGGCCTAAGAATGCCAGAGGAGGAGGGAAACAGCAGTAACAGTCTCCTTTAGCCCCGAAAGGCTTGTGACAGCCAGTGGAGAGGGGTAGCAGCAGCAGCTGTCTCCTTAAACCGGACCTTCAGCGTGATTTAATGAAAAGCCCAAACTCTTACAAAACGGTTCCCCAGCCTCTAAAATTAATATATTTTACATTTTTAGTCACTTATTATTCTTTCCCCCACTGGGCTGCAACTCTGTTCAGGAATTTAGGATAAGGGCGCCGCCATCTTGACTCAGAAGCATCACACTTACTGAGGAGAGGAGAGTGGGATAAGGTACAGGGGGCGGGTTATAGCTGTGCTTTACTCAGACAGAGCAGAGCTGGGGTCAGGTAAAGGTCAGCAGTCCCAGAATGCAGAGCAGCACAGTCAGGAGGCACTTCCTGTTTGCAGGCTGCCTGATAAGATGGCGGCTTCCATAAGCCGCCATCTTGGATGTTTAAAGGCTCATAACATGCAGTAGATGCAGGTAGGATGATTTTTAATGTGGACAATCTGTATGTACAGGGTGTGGGAAACATATAAGATAAACTCTTATTCAGAGTGAAGGTACGCTAAAGGCCTTAGACAGCCTGTGCAAGATGTTGACCGTAGAAGCAGTTTAATTGATCCCCTAAAGTGCTTTTACAGCCTGTGGAGGAATGTATTAGCAGCAGAAGTTTCTCTCAGTCTCAAAGGCCTGTGTCTATATGGCCTGTGACAGCCAGCTGAGGGGAGTAGCAGCAGCAGCAGACAGTGGTGGAGGGTAACATCAGCAAAAGTCTCTGTGAGACACTGAGGCCTGTGAAAGCCAGAGTATAGTAACCCCAGCAGCAATCTCACCGGGCACCAAAAAACCTGTGACAGACAGTGGAGGAGGGTACCAGCAGTTTATTTGAGCCCCTTAGGCCTGTGAAAGCCAAAGGAGGGTGGTAGTAGCAGCTCTTCCCGCCCCTTTCTCTGCGTCCTCCTGCCCCTCTCTCTCTGCCTTCTCCTGCCCCTCTCTCGGCCTCCTCCTACCCCTTTCTCTGCGTCATCCTGCCCCTCTCTCTGTCTCCTCCTGCCCCTCTCTCGGCCTCCTCCTGCCCCTTTCTCTGCGTCATCCTGCCCCTCTCTCTGTCTCCTCCCACCCCTCTCTCTGCTTTCTCCCGCCCCTCTCGCTCTGTCTCCTCCCGCCCCTCTCTCTGTTTTCTCCCGCCTCACTCTCTGCTTCCTCCTGCCCCTCTCTCTGCTTCCTCCCACCCCTCTCTCTGCTTCATCCTGCCCCTGTCTCTGCTTCCTCCCACCCCTCTCTCTCTGCTTCCTCCCGCCCCTCTCTCTCTCTGCTTCCTCCCGCCCCTCTCTCTCTGCCTCCTGCCGCCCCTCTCTCTCTGCTTTCTCCTGCCCCTCTCTCTCTGCTTTCTCCTGCCCCTCTCTCTCTGCCTCCTCCTGCCCCCCTCTCTCTCTGCCTCATCCTGCCCCTCTCTCTCTGCCTCCTCCTGCCCCTCTCTCTCTGCCTCCTCCTGCCCCTCTCTCTCTGTCTCCTCCTGCCCCTCTCTCTCTCTGCCTCCTCCTGCCCCTCTCTCTCTGCTTCCTCCTGCCCCTCTCTCTCTGTCTCCTCCCGCCCCTCTCTCTCTGCTTCCTCCCACCCCTCTCTCTCTGCCTCCTCCCGCCCCTCTCTCTCTGCTTTCTCCTGCCCCTCTCTCTCTGCTTTCTCCTGCCCCTCTCTCTCTGCCTCCTCCTGCCCCCCTCTCTCTCTGCCTCATCCTGCCCCTCTCTCTCTGCCTCCTCCTGCCCCTCTCTCTCTGCCTCCTCCTGCCCCTCTCTCTCTGTCTCCTCCTGCCCCTCTCTCTCTCTGCCTCCTCCTGCCCCTCTCTCTCTGCTTCCTCCTGCCCCTCTCTCTCTGTCTCCTCCCGCCCCTCTCTCTCTGCTTCCTCCTGCCTCTCTCTCTCTGCTTCCTCCTGCCCCTCTCACTCTGCTTCCTCCCGCCCCTCTCTCTCTGCTTCCTCCTGCCTCTCTCTCTCTGCTTCCTCCTGCCCCTCTCTCTCTGCTTCCTCCCACCCCTCTCTCTCTGCTTCCTCCTGCCCCTCTCTCTCTCTGCTTCCTCCTGCCCCTCTCACTCTGCTTCCTCCCGCCCCTCTCTCTCTGCTTCCTCCTGCCTCTCTCTCTCTGCTTCCTCCTGCCCCTCTCTCTCTGCTTCCTCCCACCCCTCTCTCTCTGCTTCCTCCTGCCCCTCTCTCTCTCTGCTTCCTCCCGCCCCTCTCTCTCTGCTTCCTCCCGCCCCTCTCTCTCTGCTTCCTCCCGCCCCTCTCTCTCTGCTTCCTCCCACCCCTCTCTCTCTGCTTCCTCCCACCCCTCTCTCTCTGCTTCCTCCCACCTCTCTCTCTCTGCTTCCTCCTGCCCCTCTCTCTCTCTGCTTCCTCCCGCCCCTCTCTCTCTGCTTCCTCCCTCCCCTCTCTCTCTGCTTCCTCCTGCCTCTCTCTCTCTGCTTCCTCCTGCCCCTCTCTCTCTCTGCTTCCTCCCGCCCCTCTCTCTCTGCTTCCTCCCTCCCCTCTCTCTCTGCTTCCTCCTGCCTCTCTCTCTCTGCTTCCTCCTGCCCCTCTCTCTCTGCTTCCTCCCACCCCTCTCTCTCTGCTTCCTCCCACCTCTCTCTCTCTGCTTCCTCCTGCCCCTCTCTCTCTGCTTCCTCCCGCCCCTCTCTCTCTGCTTCCTCCTGCCCCTCTCTCTCTGCTTCCTCCCGCCCCTCTCTCTCTGCTTCCTCTCACCCCTCTCTCTCTGCCTCCTCCTGCCCCTCTCTCTCTGCTTCCTCCTGCCTCTCTCTTTCTCTGCTTCCTCCTGCCTCTCTCTTTGCTTCCTCCCACCTCTCTCTCTCTGCTTCCTCCCGCCCCTCTCTCTCTGCTTCCTCCCACCCCTCTCTCTCTGCTTCCTCCTGCCTCTCTCTCTCTCTGCTTCCTCCCTCCCCTCTCTCTCTGCTTCCTCCTGCCTCTCTCTCTCTGCTTCCTCCCTCCCCTCTCTCTCTGCTTCCTCCTGCCCCTCTCTCTCTGCTTCCTCCCACTCCTCTCCCTCTGCTTCCTCCTGCCCCTCTCTCTCTGCTTCCTCCCACCCCTCTCTCTCTGCTTCCTCCCACCTCTCTCTCTCTGCTTCCTCCTGCCCCTCTCTCTCTGCTTCCTCCCGCCCCTCTCTCTCTGCTTCCTCCTGCCCCTCTCTCTCTGCTTCCTCCCGCCCCTCTCTCTCTGCTTCCTCCTGCCTCTCTCTCTCTGCTTCCTCCTGCCCCTCTCTCTCTGCTTCCTCCCACCCCTCTCTCTCTGCTTCCTCCCACCTCTCTCTCTCTGCTTCCTCCTGCCCCTCTCTCTCTGCTTCCTCCCACCTCTCTCTCTCTGCTTCCTCCTGCCCCTCTCTCTCTGCTTCCTCCCTCCCCTCTCTCTCGGCTTCCTCCTGCCTCTCTCTCTCTGCTTCCTCCTGCCCCTCTCTCTCTGCTTCCTCCCACCCCTCTCTCTCTGCTTCCTCCTGCCTCTCTCTCTCTGCTTCCTCCTGCCCCTCTCTCTCTGCTTCCTCCCACCCCTCTCTCTCTGCTTCCTCCTGCCCCTCTCTCTCTGCTTCCTCCCACCTCTCTCTCTCTGCTTCCTCCTGCCCCTCTCTCTCTGCTTCCTCCCTCCCCTCTCTCTCTGCTTCCTCCTGCCTCTCTCTCTCTGCTTCCTCCTGCCCCTCTCTCTCTGCTTCCTCCCACCCCTCTCTCTCTGCTTCCTCCTGCCCCTCTCTCTCTGCTTCCTCCCACCTCTCTCTCTCTGCTTCCTCCTGCCCCTCTCTCTCTGCTTCCTCCCTCCCCTCTCTCTCTGCTTCCTCCTGCCTCTCTCTCTCTGCTTCCTCCTGCCCCTCTCTCTCTGCTTCCTCCCACCCCTCTCTCTCTGCTTCCTCCTGCCTCTCTCTCTCTGCTTCCTCCTGCCCCTCTCTCTCTGCTTCCTCCCTCCCCTCTCTCTCTGCTTCCTCCCGCCCCTCTCTCTCTGCTTCCTCCTGCCTCTCTCTCTCTGCTTCCTCCTGCCCCTCTCTCTCTGCTTCCTCCCACCCCTCTCTCTCTGCTTCCTCCCACCTCTCTCTCTCTGCTTCCTCCTGCCCCTCTCTCTCTGCTTCCTCCCACCTCTCTCTCTCTGCTTCCTCCTGCCCCTCTCTCTCTGCTTCCTCCCTCCCCTCTCTCTCTGCTTCCTCCTGCCTCTCTCTCTCTGCTTCCTCCTGCCCCTCTCTCTCTCTGCTTCCTCCCGCCCCTCTCTCTCTGCTTCCTCCCTCCCCTCTCTCTCTGCTTCCTCCTGCCTCTCTCTCTCTGCTTCCTCCTGCCCCTCTCTCTCTGCTTCCTCCCACCCCTCTCTCTCTGCTTCCTCCCACCTCTCTCTCTCTGCTTCCTCCTGCCCCTCTCTCTCTGCTTCCTCCCGCCCCTCTCTCTCTGCTTCCTCCTGCCCCTCTCTCTCTGCTTCCTCCCGCCCCTCTCTCTCTGCTTCCTCTCACCCCTCTCTCTCTGCTTCCTCCTGCCCCTCTCTCTCTGCTTCCTCCCACCTCTCTCTCTCTGCTTCCTCCTGCCCCTCTCTCTCTGCTTCCTCCCTCCCCTCTCTCTCTGCTTCCTCCTGCCTCTCTCTCTCTGCTTCCTCCTGCCCCTCTCTCTCTGCTTCCTCCCACCCCTCTCTCTCTGCTTCCTCCTGCCTCTCTCTCTCTGCTTCCTCCTGCCCCTCTCTCTCTGCTTCCTCCCTCCCCTCTCTCTCTGCTTCCTCCCGCCCCTCTCTCTCTGCTTCCTCCTGCCTCTCTCTCTCTGCTTCCTCCTGCCCCTCTCTCTCTGCTTCCTCCCACCCCTCTCTCTCTGCTTCCTCCCACCTCTCTCTCTCTGCTTCCTCCTGCCCCTCTCTCTCTGCTTCCTCCCACCTCTCTCTCTCTGCTTCCTCCTGCCCCTCTCTCTCTGCTTCCTCCCTCCCCTCTCTCTCTGCTTCCTCCTGCCTCTCTCTCTCTGCTTCCTCCTGCCCCTCTCTCTCTCTGCTTCCTCCCGCCCCTCTCTCTCTGCTTCCTCCCTCCCCTCTCTCTCTGCTTCCTCCTGCCTCTCTCTCTCTGCTTCCTCCTGCCCCTCTCTCTCTGCTTCCTCCCACCCCTCTCTCTCTGCTTCCTCCCACCTCTCTCTCTCTGCTTCCTCCTGCCCCTCTCTCTCTGCTTCCTCCCGCCCCTCTCTCTCTGCTTCCTCCTGCCCCTCTCTCTCTGCTTCCTCCCGCCCCTCTCTCTCTGCTTCCTCTCACCCCTCTCTCTCTGCCTCCTCCTGCCCCTCTCTCTCTGCTTCCTCCTGCCTCTCTCTTTCTCTGCTTCCTCCTGCCTCTCTCTTTGCTTCCTCCCACCTCTCTCTCTCTGCTTCCTCCCGCCCCTCTCTCTCTGCTTCCTCCCACCCCTCTCTCTCTGCTTCCTCCTGCCTCTCTCTCTCTCTGCTTCCTCCTGCCTCTCTCTTTCTCTGCTTCCTCCTGCCTCTCTCTTTGCTTCCTCCCACCTCTCTCTCTCTGCTTCCTCCCGCCCCTCTCTCTCTGCTTCCTCCCACCCCTCTCTCTCTGCTTCCTCCTGCCTCTCTCTCTCTCTGCTTCCTCCCTCCCCTCTCTCTCTGCTTCCTCCTGCCTCTCTCTCTCTGCTTCCTCCTGCCCCTCTCTCTCTCTGCTTCCTCCCGCCCCTCTCTCTCTGCTTCCTCCAGCCTCTCTCTCTCTGCTTCCTCCTGCCCCTCTCTCTCTCTGCTTCCTCCCGCCCCTCTCTCTCTGCTTCCTCCCTCCCCTCTCTCTCTGCTTCCTCCTGCCCCTCTCTCTCTGCTTCCTCCCACTCCTCTCCCTCTGCTTCCTCCTGCCCCTCTCTCTCTGCTTCCTCCCACCCCTCTCTCTCTGCTTCCTCCCACCTCTCTCTCTCTGCTTCCTCCTGCCCCTCTCTCTCTGCTTCCTCCCGCCCCTCTCTCTCTGCTTCCTCCTGCCCCTCTCTCTCTGCTTCCTCCCGCCCCTCTCTCTCTGCTTCCTCCTGCCTCTCTCTCTCTGCTTCCTCCTGCCCCTCTCTCTCTGCTTCCTCCCACCCCTCTCTCTCTGCTTCCTCCCACCTCTCTCTCTCTGCTTCCTCCTGCCCCTCTCTCTCTGCTTCCTCCCACCTCTCTCTCTCTGCTTCCTCCTGCCCCTCTCTCTCTGCTTCCTCCCACCTCTCTCTCTCTGCTTCCTCCTGCCCCTCTCTCTCTGCTTCCTCCCTCCCCTCTCTCTCTGCTTCCTCCTGCCTCTCTCTCTCTGCTTCCTCCTGCCCCTCTCTCTCTGCTTCCTCCCTCCCCTCTCTCTCTGCTTCCTCCTGCCTCTCTCTCTCTGCTTCCTCCTGCCCCTCTCTCTCTGCTTCCTCCCACCCCTCTCTCTCTGCTTCCTCCTGCCTCTCTCTCTCTGCTTCCTCCTGCCCCTCTCTCTCTGCTTCCTCCCTCCCCTCTCTCTCTGCTTCCTCCCGCCCCTCTCTCTCTGCTTCCTCCTGCCTCTCTCTCTCTGCTTCCTCCTGCCCCTCTCTCTCTGCTTCCTCCCACCCCTCTCTCTCTGCTTCCTCCCACCTCTCTCTCTCTGCTTCCTCCTGCCCCTCTCTCTCTGCTTCCTCCCACCTCTCTCTCTCTGCTTCCTCCTGCCCCTCTCTCTCTGCTTCCTCCCTCCCCTCTCTCTCTGCTTCCTCCTGCCTCTCTCTCTCTGCTTCCTCCTGCCCCTCTCTCTCTGCTTCCTCCCACCTCTCTCTCTCTGCTTCCTCCTGCCCCTCTCTATCTCTGCTTCCTCCCGCCCCTCTCTCTCTGCTTCCTCCCTCCCCTCTCTCTCTGCTTCCTCCTGCCTCTCTCTCTCTGCTTCCTCCTGCCCCTCTCTCTCTCTGCTTCCTCCCGCCCCTCTCTCTCTGCTTCCTCCCTCCCCTCTCTCTCTGCTTCCTCCTGCCTCTCTCTCTCTGCTTCCTCCTGCCCCTCTCTCTCTGCTTCCTCCCACCCCTCTCTCTCTGCTTCCTCCCACCTCTCTCTCTCTGCTTCCTCCTGCCCCTCTCTCTCTGCTTCCTCCCGCCCCTCTCTCTCTGCTTCCTCTCACCCCTCTCTCTCTGCCTCCTCCTGCCCCTCTCTCTCTGCTTCCTCCTGCCTCTCTCTTTCTCTGCTTCCTCCTGCCTCTCTCTTTGCTTCCTCCCACCTCTCTCTCTCTGCTTCCTCCCGCCCCTCTCTCTCTGCTTCCTCCCACCCCTCTCTCTCTGCTTCCTCCTGCCTCTCTCTCTCTCTGCTTCCTCCCTCCCCTCTCTCTCTGCTTCCTCCTGCCTCTCTCTCTCTGCTTCCTCCTGCCCCTCTCTTTCTCTGCTTCCTCCCGCCCCTCTCTCTCTGCTTCCTCCAGCCTCTCTCTCTCTGCTTCCTCCTGCCCCTCTCTCTCTCTGCTTCCTCCCGCCCCTCTCTCTCTGCTTCCTCCCTCCCCTCTCTCTCTGCTTCCTCCTGCCCCTCTCTCTCTGCTTCCTCCCACTCCTCTCCCTCTGCTTCCTCCTGCCCCTCTCTCTCTGCTTCCTCCCACCCCTCTCTCTCTGCTTCCTCCCACCTCTCTCTCTCTGCTTCCTCCTGCCCCTCTCTCTCTGCTTCCTCCCGCCCCTCTCTCTCTGCTTCCTCCTGCCCCTCTCTCTCTGCTTCCTCCCGCCCCTCTCTCTCTGCTTCCTCCTGCCTCTCTCTCTCTGCTTCCTCCTGCCCCTCTCTCTCTGCTTCCTCCCACCCCTCTCTCTCTGCTTCCTCCCACCTCTCTCTCTCTGCTTCCTCCTGCCCCTCTCTCTCTGCTTCCTCCCACCTCTCTCTCTCTGCTTCCTCCTGCCCCTCTCTCTCTGCTTCCTCCCTCCCCTCTCTCTCGGCTTCCTCCTGCCTCTCTCTCTCTGCTTCCTCCTGCCCCTCTCTCTCTGCTTCCTCCCACCCCTCTCTCTCTGCTTCCTCCTGCCTCTCTCTCTCTGCTTCCTCTTGCCCCTCTCTCTCTGCTTCCTCCTGCCCCTCTCTCTCTGCTTCCTCCCTCCCCTCTCTCTCTGCTTCCTCCTGCCCCTCTCTCTCTGCTTCCTCCCTCCCCTCTCTCTCTGCTTCCTCCCTCCCCTCTCTCTCTGCTTCCTCCTGCCCCTCTCTCTCTGCTTCCTCCTGCCTCTCTCTCTCTGCTTCCTCTTGCCCCTCTCTCTCTGCTTCCTCCTGCCCCTCTCTCTCTGCTTCCTCCCTCCCCTCTCTCTCTGCTTCCTCCTGCCCCTCTCTCTCTGCTTCCTCCCGCCCCTCTCTCTCTGCTTCCTCCTGCCCCTCTCTCTCTGCTTCCTCCCACCTCTCTCTCTCTGCTTCCTCCTGCCCCTCTCTCTCTGCTTCCTCCCTCCCCTCTCTCTCTGCTTCCTCCTGCCTCTCTCTCTCTGCTTCCTCCTGCCCCTCTCTCTCTGCTTCCTCCCACCCCTCTCTCTCTGCTTCCTCCTGCCTCTCTCTCTCTGCTTCCTCTTGCCCCTCTCTCTCTGCTTCCTCCCTCCCCTCTCTCTCTGCTTCCTCCCTCCCCTCTCTCTCTGCTTCCTCCCTCCCCTCTCTCTCTGCCTCCTCCTGCCCCTCTCTCTCTGTCTCCTCCCGCCCCTCTCTCTCTGCTTCCTCCCGCCCCTCTCTCTCTGTCTCCTCCCTCCCCTCTCTCTCTGCTTCCTCCTGCCCCTCTCTCTCTGCTTCCTCCTGCCTCTATCTCTCTGCTTCCTCCCACCTCTCTCTCTCTGCTTCCTCCCGCCTCTCTCTCTTCCTCCTCCTGACCCTCTCCTTAAGCCCCGAAAGGCCTTAGACAGTCAGTGCAAGATGTTGACAGTAGAAGCAGTTTCATTGATCCCCTAAAGTGCTTTTACGGCCTGTGGAGGAATGTATTAGCAGCAGAAGTCTCTCTCAGTCTCAAGGCCTGTGTCTATAAGGCCTGTGGCAGCCAGAGGAGGGGGATAGCACCAATAACATTCTCACAGAGACCATAAAGCCTGGGACAGTCAGCGGAGGTGGGTATAAGTAGCCACAGACTTACTGAGCCCCTAAAGGACTTTGACAGCAATTGGAGGGATGTGATTGCAGAAGCAGCAGTCTCATAGAACCCCTAAAGGCTTGTTGATTCCTAGAAAATGAGGGGAACATCAGTCATTCAGGGTATTTTAGGTCTGTGAAAGCTGGCGGATGAGGGTAACAGAAGCAGCTGCAGCAGTCTCATAAAGGCCATGGGGCCGAAAGGCTTGTGACAGCCAGTGGAGAGGGGTAGCAGCAGCAGAAGCTGTCTTCTTAAGCCCCTAAAGGTCTTAGACAGCCAGTGCAAGATCTTGACCCTAGAAGCAGTTTCATTGATCCCCTAAAGCTTTTATGGCCTGTGGAGGAATGTATCAGCAACAGAAGTCTCGGACAGTCTCAAAGGCCTGTGACAGCCAGCTGAGAGGGGTAGCAGCAGCAGCATGCTCTTTGAGCCTCTAAGGGCCTATTACAAACAGTGGTGGAGGGTAACATCAGCAAAAGTCTCTGTGAGACTCTTAGGCCCGTGAAAGCCAGAGTATAGTAACCGCAGCAGCAGCAGCAGTCTCTTTGTGCACCTAAAAACCTGTGACAGCCAGTGTAGGAGGGTAACAGCAGTGGTAGTTTTTTGAGCCCCTTAAGCCTGTGAAAGCCAATAGAGGGTGGTAGTAGCAGCAGCAGTCTCTTAGACTCCCCTAAAAACATTTGGCAGCCAGTTGAGAAAGTCCAAAAGTGGAGGATGGTGGTAGCAGCAGCAGCAACAGCCTCACTGAGCCCCAAAGGCCTCTGACAGCCAGTGGATGAAGGTGACAGCAGCAGTAGTCTCTCAGTCTCACCTTAATTCCCTTGACAGCCATTGGAAGAGAGTAACAGCAGAAGCAGTATCATTAAGCCTCTAAAAGCCAGTGGCAGCCAGAGGAGGGGGATAGCAGCAATAACATTCTCACATAGACCATAAAGCCTGGGACAGTCAGTGGAGGTGGATATAAGTAACCATAGCACAGGCTTACTGAGCCCCTAAAGGACTTTGACAGCAATTGGAGCCGAAGCAGCAGTCTCATAGAGTTTATGGGGCCTGTGACTGCTAAAGGAGGTGGGTTGGCTACAGCTAATCCCTTTCTGAGTGTCTAAGGCCTGTGACAGTCAGTGAAGAGGGGTAACAGCAGCAGTAGTCCCCTAAGCCCCTATAGGCCTTAGATAGCCAGTGGAAAGGGATAACAGCAGCAGAAGTCCCATTGAACCCCTAAGGCCTCTGACAGCCAGGGGGATAACAGCCGTCATAGCCTCATAGAGCTGCCAATGGTCTTATTACAGCCATTGGAGGAATGTGACAGAGCCAGCAGATCCATTGAGCCCCTAAAGGTCTATTGAAGCCAGTGAGGGAGGGTAATTGCAACAACAGTCACTTAGAGTATCTAAGGCCTGTGAAAGCCTGTGGAGGAAGGTAACAGTAGCAACAGCAGCATCAGAGTCCATGAGGCCTGTGACTGGCGCACATGCAGACTGTGTTTCACTGCCATGCTCAATGATCTCTTCATGTGAAGCAGACAAATGCATTGATCACCAATAGGAGCTCTTTTGGGCAAGATTGGACAAGATTGTAACAAAGGGGGTCACACCGTCCAGGTTGGGCTTTGGGATGGTCTGCACTGATCATATATTGGGGGGGGGGGCAGAATAGGGGCTGATTTTCTCATATAACTTTTATCAGATCTTGGCCTATACCATCAGCTCAGAAATAGTTTACCAAAACTCATCTTATGCTACCAGACCAGCATACTCCTTCCAAGAGCATGGAAAACCTAAGGCTCTTTCCAGAACTACATGCCACAGGAACCAAGACTTGACCCACAAGATACAATCGGGGACATCAGCGACAAGACAATATGTAGGATAGGGTTATTGTTGGTTTCAGTAGCGTAGACTAGATAATCAAATCTACACAAAGGTTTCCAATGAGGAATGGAGCAGGGCTGATAATGTTATTATAGATAAATTGAGTAACAATAGTGAACAAATAAGTTCCAGAGGTTAACAGACCAGAATAGAACAATGCTAATGAGATATAGTGTGAATGGGATCCGACATAACAATGGGATAAGCAATTCAGGACGCACATTTGTTAAAGTTAAAGTTGCTGTGTATGATAATATTACAAAATCAGATGAAAAACGTCTCTGGCACATGCCTCTACTACAAAGCACAGTACATAGTTCTAGCAGGGAAGCTTGCTACATTATTTGTGCACCAGCTCAACCGCTTATAAATCTGCAGCAGTCTAAAAGAATAGAGGCCAGTTTGGTAAACAGCCCCCACTGGCATAAGCTTTAATGAGGGATGCTCCCACTGCTTGTTCTGAGGGATTCCCCTACTGGCTAAAGCTGTTCTGAGGGATGCCTCCACTGACTATAAGCTGTAATGAAGGATGCCCCCACTGGCTATAAGCTGTAATTAAGGATGCCCCCACTGGCAATTCTGAGGGATGCCCAAACTGGCTGTACTGAGGGATGTATTCACTGGCAGTACTGAGGGATGCCCCCACTGGCTGTAAGCTGTTGTTAGGGGGTCCCCCACTGGCCTTACTGAGGGATGCACCAATGGTTGTAAGCTGTAAGGGGGGATGCCACAACTGGCTGTAAGCCTTACTGAGGGATGCCCAACCTGCTGTGAGCTGTAATGAGGAATGCCCCCAATGGCTGTCAGCTATACTGAGGGATGCCCCCACTGGCTGTACTGAGGGAAGCCCCACTGGCTTTAACCCACACTGAGGGGTGCCCCACTGGCTGTAAGCTGCAATGAGAGATGACCCCAATGGCTATAAGCTATACTGAGGGATGCCCCCTACTGGCTGTACTGAGGGATGCCCCCTACTGGCTGTACTGAGAAATGCCCCAATCGCTGTAAGCTGTAATGTGGATTCCCGATGCCCCCACTGGCTGTAATGAGGGATGCCCCCACCTGCTGTTCTGAAAGATACCCCCACTGGCTGTACTGAGGGAAGCCCCCACTGACTGTGCTGAGGGATGCGCCCACTGGCTGTTTTGAGGGATGCCCCCACTGGCTGTACTGAGGGATGTCCCAACTTGCTGTATGCTATAATGAGGGATGCGCCCACTGGCTGTTCTGAGGGATGCCCCCACAAGCTGTACTGAGGGATGCCCCCTGTAAGGAGAGATGCCCCAACTGGCTGTATGCCTTACTGAAGGATGCCCCCTCCGGCTGTATTGAGGGATGCCCAACTGGCTGTAAGCTGAAAAGAGGGATGCCCCCAATGGCTCTGCTGAGGGATGCCCCCACTGGCTGTAAATTATAAGGAGGATGCCCCACTGGCTGTAAGCTGTACTGAGGGATGCCCCCACTGTCTGTAAGCTGTACTGAGGGATGCCCCTACTGGCTGTTCTGAGGGATGACCCAACTGGCTGTTCTGAGGGATGCCCCCAATTGCTGTTCTGAGGGATGCCCCCACAGTCTGTACTGAGGGATGACCCAACTGGCAGTATGCTATTCTGAGGGATGCCCCCACTGGCTGTACTGAGGGATGCCCCCACTGGCTGTAAGCTGAAATAAGGGATGCCCCATTGGCTGTAAGCTGTACTGAGGGATGCCCCCACTGGCTGTTCTGATGGATGCCCCCACTGACAGTTCTGAGGGAAACCCCCACTGGCTGTTCTGAGGGATGCCCCCACTTGCTGTTGTACTTAGGAATGCCCCAACTGGCTGTATGCTATACTGAGGGATGCGCCCACTTGCTGTTCTGAGGGATGCCCCCACTGGCTGGTCTGAGGGATGCCCCCACTGGCTGGTCTGAGGGATGCCCCCACTGGCTGTACTGAGGGATGCCCCAACTGGCTGTATGCTATACTGAGGGATGCCCCCACTGGCTGTGATGAGGGATGCCCCCACTAGCTGTTGTACTGAGGGATGCCCCAACTGGCTGTATGCTATACCGAGGCATGCGCCCATTGGCTGTTCTGAGTGATGCCCCTGTAAGGAGGGATGCTCCAACTGGCTGTCAGCTGTACTGAGGGATTCCCCCACTGGCTGTGAGCTATACTGAGGGTTGCTCCTACTGGCTGTACTGAGGGATGCCCCCACTGACTGTTCAGAGGGATTCCCCTACTGGTTATAAGCTGTTATGAGGGATGACCCCACTGGCCGATCTGAGGGATGCCCCTGATGGCTGTAAGCTGTAATGAGGTATGCCCCCGTTGGCTGTAAGCTGTAATGGGGGATGCCCCCACTGAAAATACTGAGGGATGCCCCCACTAGCTGTAAGCTGCAATTAGGGACACCCACAACTGGCTGTACTGAGGGATGCCCCCACCGGCTGTAGGCTGTAATGAGGGATGCCCCCACTGGCTGTCCTGAGGGATTCCCCTACTGGCTGTTTTGAGGGATGCCTGCACTGACTGTAAGCCATACTAATAGATGCTCCCCTTGGTTGTGCTGAGGGATGCCCCCACTGGCTGTAATGAGGGATGCTCCCACTGGGTGTAACCTGTACTGAGGGATGCCCCGCTTGCTGTACTGAGGGATGTCCCCACTGGCTGTATTCTGTAATGAGGGATGCCCCCACTGGCTGTAGGCTGTAATGAGGGATGCTCCCACTGGCTGTTCTGAGTGATCCCCCTGTAAGGAGGGATGCCCCACCTGGCTGTATGCCTTAATGAGGGATGCCCCCTCCAGCTGTATTGAGGGATGCCCAACTGGCTGTAAGCTGTAATGAGGGATGCCCCCACTGGCTGTAAACTGTAAGGCGGGATGCCCAAACTGTCTGTAAGCTGTACTGAGGGATGCCCCCACTGGTTTTTCTGAAGGATGCCCCCACTGTTGGTTCTGAGGGATGCCCCCACTGGTGGTTCTGAGGGATGCCCCCACTGGCTGTACTGAGGGATGCCCCCACTGGTTGTTCTGAAGGATGCCCCCACTGTTGGTTCTGAGGGATGCCCCCACTGGCTGTATTGAGGGATGCTCCCACTGGCTGTAGTAAGGGATTCCCCCACTGGCTTTAAACTATAAGGACGGATGCCCCACTGTCTGTAAGCTGTAATGAGGGATGCCCCCACTGGCTGTTCTGAGGGATGCCCCCACTGGCTGTTCTGAGGGAGGCCCCCACTGGCTGTTCTGAGGGATGTACCCACTTGCTGTTTTGAGGGATACCCCCACTTGCTGTTCTGAGGGATGCCCCCACTTGCTGTTCTGAGGGATGCTCCCACTTGCTGTTCTGAGGAATGCCCCCACTGGCTGTACTGAGGGATTCCCCTACTGGCTGTTTTGAGGGATGCCTGCACTGACTGTAAGCCATACTAATAGATGCTCCCCTTGGTTGTGCTGAGGGATGCCCCCACTGGCTGTAATGAGGGATGCTCCCACTGGGTGTAACCTGTACTGAGGGATGCCCCGCTTGCTGTACTGAGGGATGCCCCACTGGCTGTATTCTGTAATGAGGGATGCCCCCACTGGCTGTATTCTGTAATGAGGGATGCCCCCACTGGCAGTTCTGAGTGATCCCCCTGTAAGGAGGGATGCCCAACTGGCTGTAAGCTGTACTGAGGGATGCCCCCACTTGCTGTTCTGAGGGATGCCCCCACTTGCTGTTCTGAGGGATGCCCCCACTGTTGGTTCTGAGGGAGGCCCCCACTTGCTGTTCTGAGGGATAGCCCCACTTGCTGTTCTGAGGGATACCCCCACTTGCTGTTCTGAGGGATGCCCCCACTTGCTGTTCTGAGGGATGCCCACGCTAGCTGTAATGAGGGATGCCCCCACTGGTCGATCTGAGGGATGCCCCTAATGGCTGTAAGCTGTAATGAGGGATGCCCCCACTGAAAATACAGAGGGATGCCCCCACTAGCTGTAAGCTGTAATTAGGGACACCCACACTGGCTGTACTGAGGGATGCCTCCACCGGCTGTAAGCTTTAATGAGGGATGCCCCCACTGGCTGTACTGAGGGATTCCCCTGCCTGCTGTTTTGAGGGATGCATGCACTGTAAGCCATACTAATAGATGCTCCCACTGGTTGTGCTAAGGGATGCCCCCACTGGCTGTAATGTGGAATGCCCCCACTGGCTGTACTGAGGGTTGCCAAACAGGCTGTATTATGTAATGAGGGATGTCCCCACTGGCAATTCTGAGGGATGCCCAAACTGGATGTACTGAGGGATGCCCCTCTCTGTCTCATCCCGCCCCTCTCTCTCTGTCTCCTCCTGCCCCTCTCTCTCTTCTTCCTCCTGCCCCTCTCTCTGTCTCCTCCTGACCCTCTCCTTAAGCCCGAAAGGCCTTATACAGTCAGTGCAAGATGTTGACAGTAGAAGCAGTTTCATTGATCCCCTAAAGTGCTTCTACAGCCTGTGGAGGAATGTATCAGCAGCAGAAGTCTCTCTCAGTCTCAAGGCCTGTGTCTATAAGTCCTGTGGCAGCCAGAGGAGGGGGATAGCACCAATAACATTCTCACAGAGACCATAAAGCCTGGGACAGTCAGCGGAGGTGGGTATAAGTAGCCACAGACTTACTGAGCCCCTAAAGGCCTTTGACAGCAATTGGAGGAATGTGATTGCAGAAGCAGCAGTCTCATAGAGCCCCTAAAGGCCTTAGACAGCCAGTGCAAGATCTTGATCGTAGAAGCAGTTTCATTGATCCCCTAAAGTGCTTTTTTGGCCTGTGGAGGAATGTATCAGCGACAGAAGTCTCACTCAGTCTCAAAAGCCTGTGACAGCCAGCTGAGGGGGGTAGCAGCAGCAGCAGCATTCTATTTGAGCCTCTAAAGGCCTGTTACAGACAGTGGTGGAGGGTAACATCAGCAAAAGTCTCTGTGAGAATCTTAGGCCCGTGAAAGCCAGAGTATAGTAACCGCAGCAGCAGCAGCAGCAGTCTCTCGTGCACCTAATAACCTGTGACAGCCAGTGGAGGAGGGTAACAGCAGTGGCAGTTTTATTGAGGCCCTTAAGCCTGTGAAAGCCAATAGAGGGTGGTAGTAGCAGCAGCAGTATCTTAGACTCCCCTAAAAGCATGTGGCAGCCAGTTGAGAAAGATAGCAGCACCGGTCTCCTTGTGCCCCTAAAGGCCTCTGGTAGCCAGTGGAGGACGGTGAAAGCAGTAGCAGTTTCTTTGAGCCCCTTAGACCTGTGAAAGCCAATGGAGGGTGGTAGTGAGTCCCTAAAGCTTTTGTCAGCCAGTAGAGAGGGGTATCAGCAGCACCCCACTTGAGCCCAAAAGTGGAGGAAGGTAACAGTAGCAACAGCAGCATCAGAGTCCATGAGGCCTGTGACTGGCGCACATACAGACTGTGTTTCATTGCCATGCTCCATGATCTCTTCATGTGAAGCAGACAAATGGATTGATCACCAGTAGGAGCTCTTTTGGGCAAGATTGGACAAAATTGTAACAAGGTTGGACTTTGGGATGGCCTGCACTGGTCAAACATTTGGGAGGGAGAGTTATGAGCTCCTGCTAAAGCTGAGCTCACCCCGTCACCTGAGACGACCCTTTTACCTTTGCCGTGGCCAGAATAGGGGCTGAGTTTCTCACATAACTTTTATCAGATTTTGGCCTATACCATCAGCTCAGAAATAATTTACCAAAACTCATCTTATGCTACCAGACCAACATACTTCTTACAAGACCATGGAAAACCTAAGGCTCTTTCCAGAACTACATGCCACAGGAACCGAGACTTGACCCACAAGATACAATTGGGGACATCAGTGACAAGACAATCCCCTCGATTCAAAGAGCAAAAGTTAATTGATTTCGGATCGAGAATCGTAAGTTTGGGTGGGTGTTTGTCATTTTTTCCTTTTTTTTTGGCCATTTCGTATTCGCACGAACGTTCGCGCATAGACGTATATGAACATACGCTTTCCGGACGTCAATCGTATATTTTGCGTTCGTGTGTTTTTCCCGTCCAAATCGTATTTTTTAGGTCCGATCCTATTTTTTACGTGCTTCACATGGGCTTGCGACCAATTCAGAGAGGTGATTGCTAATTGTTTTGAAGGCCATTAAAGAGCTGCTTCCCGAAATGTTTGCCGGCAGCTATTTGGCCTCGGGAGTAGGATGGAGAGGAGCGAGTTTGTGGCACATCAAGGGCTTATGCTTTTTGGCATCGATTTGATCCGGATGTCTGAGAGCAGATTGCCCCTGCGTCGTCGCATGAACATCGATAGCATGAATGATGTTGAGCTGTTTGAGCTGACCAGGCTTAATCGCGCTTCCCTCCATAAACTATATAGTGAGCTGCGACCATGGTTAGCCCGCACCACAAGGAAGGGGCAAGCAATTTCAGGTATGACCAAGATGCTTGGCTGCCTGCAATTTTTGGCGAACGGCTCGTTCCAGAGGCTGGGTGCCCTCTCCGTGGGGATGTCCCAGCCTACGCTGAGCCGCGCACTATCTAAATTTTTGGAAGGCATGGCTGCCATAACTCCCAAATATATTTTTTTCCCGGATGATATGGCAGCCAGAAACGCCATTAAGCTTGGTTTTTATAATGTGGCCGACATGCCCAACGTAATTGGTGCTGTTGACTGCACACATGTGGCACTCGTACCTAGGGCATCCGACGAATATATATATAGGTATATATTTTTGGTTTTGGTTATTATGGGGCCCAACGTGTAATGTAACCTATTTTCCTTGGCGGCAGCATATTTTTGTTTGGCCTTTTGTGTACATGCCTTATTTAGGCTTCTCATTTGTTGTTTGAATTTGTGTGCAGACATGTTTTTTTTTCTAAATGTTTTTTGCCCTTATCACTTACCCTTTTTTTTGGTTTTTGCCTTAAGGAATCGAAAAATGGGACACTCCCTTAATGTCCAGGCCGTGGTGGGGCCGGACATGCGTTTCCTGAGTGTCCTTGCCGGCTACCCTGGATCGTCGCACGACTCCTATATCCTGAGACGATCTGGTTTGTTTAGGAGATTTGAGTCTGGGGAATTTTCGGGTGCATGGCTGCTTGGTAAGTGTGTCCTATTTTTGGTTACTGATATTTCCCAGGAATCTGTATTGTTTGCCTATTTTAGCTTTATAATTCTTGTCAGAAACACGAACCAGCATTTTGGGGGGGGGGGGGGGGGGGGCTTTTGTGGATTGTATTTTGTTTTTCAACCAAACGCTTTGCTCACTTTGTGCTTCTGATTTTTTTTAACTTTGGTTAGGATGTCTGTAACTTCCATGTCCAAAAATATATTGGCTAGCAGATTGTCCCGAAGTATCTGCTAGTTTTTTGTCCTTTTGTAGTATTGGTCTTGCAAGGCCAAAGTGGACTTAAACTGCATACAGTGCATTCTTTATCGAAATGGTGTGGGCCCCTCAGCAGCATGCTAATTGTAACATTTGCGAAGCCAGAATAAAAAACATATTTCTAAAAAGCCTTGTCCGTGCAGATGTTTTTTCATTCTTGGCTTTATTTAAGCTGCATTTTTAGTTATGTACTACATTTGGCCCAATAGTGTTTTTTCTAATGTGCCCTGGGTGTCTTTTTTGGGCCTTTAGCTTACCTCATTTTGATATATGTCAAATTGTTTGTGTTTGTTGTCTTGCAATGTGTTAATTTTTGGTATTTAATTGTCTTGTTAAGGTGATTCCGGTTACCCACTTCTCCCCTGGCTCATGACGCCTGTGCTGCGGCCCCAGGATGCCTCTCAGGAAGCCTACAATCGTGCGCACCGCAAGACCAGGGCTGTTGTTGAGAGGGCATTTGGACTGTTGAAGACACGTTTTCGTTGTTTGGACCATACCGGGGGCGCCCTGCAATATGCTCCTGACAAAGTGATAGACATCATAATGGCATGTGCTGTTCTGCATAATTTTGCCATTCAAGAACGTGTCCCCCGTTATGTTGATGTTCTGCCCTCTACAGCCCGAGAAGATGATGGTGACAATTATGTTGGCCCACCCAGTGAGTCTGGCCAATCCGTGAGAGCAAATTTGATGTTGCAGCATTTTAGTTAAAGCCTTTTTTTGGCTTGCCATTCTGTGTGTGTGTATTTGCCTTTATTTTCAAATATTTGTTTGGCCGTAATGTGGCATTACCTTAAATAAATACACAATTTCCCTTAATTGTTGCCTAATGTTTTTCCTGGTGTTTACTTAGATTGATCTTTGCATTTTTACACCTCTTAACTAGGGATGAGCGAATCGATCCGGACGAACCCGGATTCGATCCGAATTTCAGGAAAAATTCGATTCGGATCGAATCCGAATTTCCCCGCGATTCGATCACTCGAAGTTTTCCTTTAACATCCATTCATTTACATTACAGGCATTCTAAGATGGCGGGCGGGACATGTCTGGACATGTATCCCGCGCCAGTGCAAGCTGGGGCAGTCACATGCAGCCTATCAGCAGCCAGCAAGCCCGGTGACGTCACACAGCGGTATTTAACGGCGGCCATCTTGCTTTTCCTCATTTCTCTATTGCATTCGTGACAGACAGACAGAACGCTGTGTAGCTGAGGCAGTTAGACAGGCTGGAGACAGGCTGGAGACAGGGACAGACAGGGACAGGCTGGAGACAGGCAGGAGACAGGCAGGAGACAGACAGGAGACAGACAGAAAGCCAGGGAAAGGTAGGAAAAACGGAGCTGGCTGACAGGGAGATTTTTTTTTTTCATCCAGCCTTTGTTAGCGTTTTCAGGCTGCTTATAGTAACTAACTGTGCATATATACTGAACTGATCTTAAGTCTGCTGTGAGGCATCCCATTCTGTGACTAAAGCAGCCTCTGTTTAAGACCATATAAGCATTTGCTCTTATCATATTTGAAATTAGGCCTGATAAAGACACTTTTGCTGGCCAAAGCACTACTGTACCCTGCCAGCTCGATTCCTGCCCGGGGCATCCCATTCTGTGACTAAAGCAGCCTCTGTTTAAGACCATATAAGCATTTGCTCTTATCATATTTGAAATTAGGCCTGATAAAGACACTTTTGCTGGCCAAAGCACTACTGTACCCTGCCAGCTCGATTCCTGCCCGGGGCATCCCATTCTGTGACTAAAGCAGCCTCTGTTTAAGACCATATAAGCATTTGCTCTTATCATATTTGAAATTAGCCTGATAAAGACACTTTTGCTGGCCAAAGCACTACTGTACCCTGCCAGCTCGATTCCTGCCCGGGGCATCCCATTCTGTGACTAAAGCAGCCTCTGTTTAAGACCATATAAGCATTTGCTCTTATCATATTTGAAATTAGCCTGATAAAGACACTTTTGCTGGCCAAAGCACTACTGTACCCTGCCAGCTCGATTCCTGCCCGGGGCATCCCATTCTGTGACTAAAGCAGCCTCTGTTTAAGACCATATAAGCATTTGCTCTTATCATATTTGAAATTAGGCCTGATAAAGACACTTTTGCTGGCCAAAGCACTACTGTACCCTGCCAGCTCGATTCCTGCCCGGGGCATCCCATTCTGTGACTAAAGCAGCCTCTGTTTAAGACCATATAAGCATTTGCTCTTATCATATTTGAAATTAGCCTGATAAAGACACTTTTGCTGGCCAAAGCACTACTGTACCCTGCCAGCTCGATTCCTGCCCGGGGCATCCCATTCTGTGACTAAAGCAGCCTCTGTTTAAGACCATATAAGCATTTGCTCTTATCATATTTGAAATTAGGCCTGATAAAGACACTTTTGCTGGCCAAAGCCCTACTGGACCCTGCCAGCTCGATTCCTGCCCGGGGCATCCCATTCTGTGACTACAGCAGCCTCTGTTTAAGACCATATAAGCATTTGCTCTTATCATATTTGAAATTAGGCCTGATAAAGACACTTTTGCTGGCCAAAGCACTACTGTACCCTGCCAGCTCGATTCCTGCCCGGGGCATCCCATTCTGTGACTAAAGCAGCCTCTGTTTAAGACCATATAAGCATTTGCTCTTATCATATTTGAAATTAGCCTGATAAAGACACTTTTGCTGGCCAAAGCACTACTGTACCCTGCCAGCTCGATTCCTGCCCGGGGCATCCCATTCTGTGACTAAAGCAGCCTCTGTTTAAGACCATATAAGCATTTGCTCTTATCATATTTGAAATTAGGCCTGATAAAGACACTTTTGCTGGCCAAAGCACTACTGTACCCTGCCAGCTCGATTCCTGCCCGGGGCATCCCATTCTGTGACTACAGCAGCCTCTGTTTAAGACCATATAAGCATTTGCTCTTATCATATTTGAAATTAGCCTGATAAAGACACTTTTGCTGGCCAAAGCACTACTGTACTCTGCCAGCTCGATTCCTGCCCGGGGCATCCCATTCTGTGACTAAAGCAGCCTCTGTTTAAGACCATATAAGAATTTGCTCTTATCATATTTGAAATTAGGCCTGATAAAGACACTTTTGCTGGCCAAAGCACTACTGTACCCTGCCAGCTCGATTCCTGCCCGGGGCATCCCATTCTGTGACTACAGCAGCCTCTGTTTAAGACCATATAAGCATTTGCTCTTATCATATTTGAAATTAGCCTGATAAAGACACTTTTGCTGGCCAAAGCACTACTGTACCCTGCCAGCTCGATTCCTGCCCGGGGCATCCCATTCTGTGACTAAAGCAGCCTCTGTTTAAGACCATATAAGCATTTGCTCTTATCATATTTGAAATTAGCCTGATAAAGACACTTTTGCTGGCCAAAGCACTACTGTACCCTGCCAGCTCGATTCCTGCCCGGGGCATCCCATTCTGTGACTAAAGCAGCCTCTGTTTAAGACCATATAAGCATTTGCTCTTATCATATTTGAAATTAGGCCTGATAAAGACACTTTTGCTGGCCAAAGCACTACTGTACCCTGCCAGCTCGATTCCTGCCCGGGGCATCCCATTCTGTGACTAAAGCAGCCTCTGTTTAAGACCATATAAGCATTTGCTCTTATCATATTTGAAATTAGGCCTGATAAAGACACTTTTGCTGGCCAAAGCACTACTGTACCCTGCCAGCTCGATTCCTGCCCGGGGCATCCCATTCTGTGACTAAAGCAGCCTCTGTTTAAGACCATATAAGCATTTGCTCTTATCATATTTGAAATTAGCCTGATAAAGACACTTTTGCTGGCCAAAGCACTACTGTACCCTGCCAGCTCGATTCCTGCCCGGGGCATCCCATTCTGTGACTAAAGCAGCCTCTGTTTAAGACCATATAAGCATTTGCTCTTATCATATTTGAAATTAGCCTGATAAAGACACTTTTGCTGGCCAAAGCACTACTGTACCCTGCCAGCTCGATTCCTGCCCGGGGCATCCCATTCTGTGACTAAAGCAGCCTCTGTTTAAGACCATATAAGCATTTGCTCTTATCATATTTGAAATTAGGCCTGATAAAGACACTTTTGCTGGCCAAAGCACTACTGTACCCTGCCAGCTCGATTCCTGCCCGGGGCATCCCATTCTGTGACTAAAGCAGCCTCTGTTTAAGACCATATAAGCATTTGCTCTTATCATATTTGAAATTAGCCTGATAAAGACACTTTTGCTGGCCAAAGCACTACTGTACCCTGCCAGCTCGATTCCTGCCCGGGGCATCCCATTCTGTGACTAAAGTAGCCTCTGTTTAAGACCATATAAGCATTTGCTCTTATCATATTTGAAATTAGCCTGATAAAGACACTTTTGCTGGCCAAAGCACTACTGTACCCTGCCAGCTCGATTCCTGCCCGGGGCATCCCATTCTGTGACTAAAGCAGCCTCTGTTTAAGACCATATAAGCATTTGCTCTTATCATATTTGAAATTAGGCCTGATAAAGACACTTTTGCTGGCCAAAGCACTACTGTACCCTGCCAGCTCGATTCCTGCCCGGGGCATCCCATTCTGTGACTACAGCAGCCTCTGTTTAAGACCATATAAGCATTTGCTCTTATCATATTTGAAATTAGGCCTGATAAAGACACTTTTGCTGGCCAAAGCACTACTGGACCCTGCCAGCTCGATTCCTGCCCGGGGCATCCCATTCTGTGACTAAAGCAGCCTCTGTTTAAGACCATATAAGCATTTGCTCTTATCATATTTGAAATTAGGCCTGATAAAGACACTTTTGCTGGCCAAAGCACTACTGGACCCTGCCAGCTCGATTCCTGCCCGGGGCATCCCATTCTGTGACTAAAGCAGCCTCTGTTTAAGACCATATAAGCATTTGCTCTTATCATATTTGAAATTAGGCCTGATAAAGACACTTTTGCTGGCCAAAGCACTACTGTACCCTGCCAGCTCGATTCCTGCCCGGGGCATCCCATTCTGTGACTAAAGCAGCCTCTGTTTAAGACCATATAAGCATTTGCTCTTATCATATTTGAAATTAGCCTGATAAAGACACTTTTGCTGGCCAAAGCACTACTGTACCCTGCCAGCTCGATTCCTGCCCGGGGCATCCCATTCTGTGACTAAAGCAGCCTCTGTTTAAGACCATATAAGCATTTGCTCTTATCATATTTGAAATTAGGCCTGATAAAGACACTTTTGCTGGCCAAAGCACTACTGGACCCTGCCAGCTCGATTCCTGCCCGGGGCATCCCATTCTGTGACTAAAGCAGCCTCTGTTTAAGACCATATAAGCATTTGCTCTTATCATATTTGAAATTAGGCCTGATAAAGACACTTTTGCTGGCCAAAGCACTACTGTACCCTGCCAGCTCGATTCCTGCCCGGGGCATCCCATTCTGTGACTAAAGCAGCCTCTGTTTAAGACCATATAAGCATTTGCTCTTATCATATTTGAAATTAGCCTGATAAAGACACTTTTGCTGGCCAAAGCACTACTGGACCCTGCCAGCTCGATTCCTGCCCGGGGCATCCCATTCTGTGACTAAAGCAGCCTCTGTTTAAGACCATATAAGCATTTGCTCTTATCATATTTGAAATTAGGCCTGATAAAGACACTTTTGCTGGCCAAAGCACTACTGTACCCTGCCAGCTCGATTCCTGCCCGGGGCATCCCATTCTGTGACTAAAGCAGCCTCTGTTTAAGACCATATAAGCATTTGCTCTTATCATATTTGAAATTAGCCTGATAAAGACACTTTTGCTGGCCAAAGCACTACTGTACCCTGCCAGCTCGATTCCTGCCCGGGGCATCCCATTCTGTGACTAAAGCAGCCTCTGTTTAAGACCATATAAGCATTTGCTCTTATCATATTTGAAATTAGGCCTGATAAAGACACTTTTGCTGGCCAAAGCACTACTGTACCCTGCCAGCTCGATTCCTGCCCGGGGCATCCCATTCTGTGACTAAAGCAGCCTCTGTTTAAGACCATATAAGCATTTGCTCTTATCATATTTGAAATTAGCCTGATAAAGACACTTTTGCTGGCCAAAGCACTACTGTACCCTGCCAGCTCGATTCCTGCCCGGGGCATCCCATTCTGTGACTAAAGCAGCCTCTGTTTAAGACCATATAAGCATTTGCTCTTATCATATTTGAAATTAGCCTGATAAAAACACTTTTGCTGGCCAAAGCACTACTGTACCCTGCCAGCTCGATTCCTGCCCGGGGCATCCCATTCTGTGACTAAAGCAGCCTCTGTTTAAGACCATATAAGCATTTGCTCTTATCATATTTGAAATTAGGCCTGATAAAGACACTTTTGCTGGCCAAAGCACTACTGTACCCTGCCAGCTCGATTCCTGCCCGGGGCATCCCATTCTGTGACTACAGCAGCCTCTGTTTAAGACCATATAAGCATTTGCTCTTATCATATTTGAAATTAGGCCTGATAAAGACACTTTTGCTGGCCAAAGCACTACTGGACCCTGCCAGCTCGATTCCTGCCCGGGGCATCCCATTCTGTGACTAAAGCAGCCTCTGTTTAAGACCATATAAGCATTTGCTCTTATCATATTTGAAATTAGGCCTGATAAAGACACTTTTACTGGCCAAAGCACTACTGTACCCTGCCAGCTCGATTCCTGCCCGGGGCATCCCATTCTGTGACTAAAGCAGCCTCTGTTTAAGACCATATAAGCATTTGCTCTTATTATATTTATATTATAAGACACTTTTGCTGGGCATAGGCTTACTGCTGCCTGCCAGGTGCACTTCTGTTGAGGCATCCCATTCTGTAACATAGCATACCCCTCTTTATTTACACTAAGCAGCTCTCTTATTTACACTAAGCAGGCCTGTTGGAGGCTGAGTGTTACTGCTCACTTTTGGTGTGCATTATATTCTGTTTCATATAGACCCACCGCTGCCCGGGGTTTTTTTAAATATCACCTACTACCACGCCAGTTAGACTATGTCGGGCAGACAAGTGCCTGGAAGTGAAAAGAGGAGTGGCAGAGGCCAAGATTCCGCAGGCAGAGCTCGCATCAGACTGGGGGCCAGTAGCAGCAGGAGTCACGCTGAGAGACCTAATCTGCCAGTATCTGCTAGCGGTCGGGTCTCCACCAGTAACGCATCTGCCGTGGTAGATTGGTTGACGCGCTCATCAACAACATCATCACAACTTACGTCTGAGACCCCCAGTCTAGGGTCGGTAGGTTCCTCTGACACAACCCTGAGTTGGCATGCCCCGAGAGCAGTCCCTGTCCTCCCATTGCCTCTGGCCTACGCCGTTCCCTCCCCCAGCGACGTATCCTATGCTTTGGGTTCAGCTCCACTCTTTAGTGAGGAGGACCATCAGATAGAGGACAGTCAGCAGCTACTGCCCAGCCAAGAAATGGAGGTGGCTTCTTTAGCTAGGCAGACAAATAGTGATGTGGACAGTGTCGTGGGTGCTGCGAGCGTTCCAGCTCCTGCGCCAGACACTGTTGACGAATCCACGAACATCAGTGACGTACAGCCACAACCCGGTGATGATGATGATGATGACGATGAAGCCGATCGCACTTGGGAGCCGGGTGATGAAGGGGCTTCATCGTCATCATCAGGAGAAGAGGGGTGCAGGTTGCCCCGGAGTCAGCAGCTGAGGCAGCAAGGTGGTAGCAGTCAGCATGGGGGCACAATTCCAAAGGCTGGAGCCGGCCGGGGCCGGGGCCGGGGTAGAGCACCTGCTGTGCGGCAGTCTACCTTATCGGGAGGTAGTGGAGCAGGGGTTCCTGGAGTTGGCAACAGCAGCAGTGAATCAGTGAGGCCAGGGGGTGGGAAAAGTAGCAGTGTGGCAGTTTTTCCTGAGGCATCCGCAGGAGGGTAACATGGCCACATGCAAGATATGTAGGCAAAAGGTGAAGCGTGGCCAGGGTCCAAATGTTGGCACCACGGCCCTGCGTCAACATATGATGCGTCACCATAAAACGACCTGGGAGAACCGAGGCTCCCAAGGGGTGGTCCAGTCTGCTTCCTCACCAAGTGAGCTCCCAATTTCTGCCAGCCAAGGCTCCAGCACCTCAGCCGAAGGCAGCTGTGCGTCATACCCATCCTCTGTCGCTCCTGCTCCTCCTCCTCCAAGTCATGCATCCCGCCAGCAATCCATCAGCGAAGCCATGTCCAAGAGACAGCAGTATGCGCCCACTCATCCTACGGCGCAGAAGCTGAATGTGCTCCTGTCCAAGTTGCTGGTGCTGCAGTCGCTCCCTTTTCAGGTGGTGGAATCTGCACCTTTCAGAGAACTGATGGCTTGTGCCGAGCCGAGGTGGAGAGTCCCAAGCCGTCATTTCTTTGCCAAGAAGGCAGTACCAGCGCTGCACACTTTTGTTGAACAGAAGGTGGGCCAGTCCTTGAGCCTGTCGGTGTGTAGCAAAATACATGGCAGCGCCGACATCTGGAGCTGTAACTACGGTCAGGGGCAGTACATGTCGTTTACGGCCCACTGGGTGAATGTGGTCCCTTTGCAGCAGCAACTTGGACAGGTCACGCCGCTTCGGCCTCCGCGCTCTCTGCCCATTGGGCCTGTGACACCGTGCGACTCGGCCTCCTCATCCTCCGCCATCTCCTCACCCTCCACTGTAGGCTCAAGTCTCAGTGCCCCTCCAGTCTACCATGTGTGCAGGGCACGGAGGTGTCACGCAGTGCTTCACATGGTTTGTCTTGGCGAACGGAGTCACACAGGGGAGGAACTGCTTAAATGTATTCATCAGGAAATCCAAACATGGCTTACTCCGAGAAAACTTAAAATGGGAATCATGGTTACCGACAATGGGAAGAACATTTTGTCTGCGCTGCGCCAAGGAAGCCTGACCCATGCCCCCTGCATGGCTCACGTCTTCAATCTGGTTGTCAAGCGGTTTCTGAAGTGTTCCCCCCATCTGCAGGACATCCTAACAACTTCACGGAAACTTTGCATGCACTTCAGCCACTCCTACACTGCCAAACACACCCTTCTTGAGCTACAGCGTCAGAATGGTATCCCCCAACATAGTCTGATTTGCGATGTTTCCACCCGTTGGAATTCCACCCTTCACATGTTGGACCGATTATATGAACAGAGAAAAGCCATCACGGATTTCCTGATGATCCAAGCAGATAGGGGGACTCCCCTGTGTAACTTCAATGTCAACCAGTGGCAGCTCATACGTGACACCTGCCGTTTGCTCAGGCCCTTTGAGGAAGCCACTTTATTTGTCAGTCGGCAGGATTACGGGATGAACGACGTGATTCCACTGCTTCATGTACTACAGCACATGTTGGAAACCATGGCTGGTCAGGGCACTGGAGACATGGCGTTTACATCTTACGGCCACATGAACCCCCTTGGAGCTGAACTGGAGGAGGAGGAGGAGGAGTTGCCCAGCGAAACACAGTTTAGGCTTGGCGAAATGGCTGGTTTATCTAGTCAGCGGACAGGAGAGGAGGAGCAGGAGCAGCCAGAGGAGCTAGAGGTTTTTGAGGAAGGAGAGACAGAGGACCCGGGCACACCGTGGCAGTATGCAGTGGAGATGGAGACAGGTAGTCCATCCGAGTCACTTGCGCAAATGGCACGAAGCATGCTCACGTGCTTGCGTAGTGACCCCAGAATTGTTTCCATCTGTCGGCGGGATGACTTCTGGCTGTCCACCTTATTGGACCCTCGCTTCCGGCACAAAATGGGGGCATTTTTTAAACCCACCGAGAGGGAGGACAAACTCAACTACTACAAAGACATTCTACGTAGGCAGTTGGCCGATGCCTATCTGCGCCATGGTCCATACTCTCGCAGGTCTGACTCGAGGGGACCTCTGCGCTCACCTTCCACTGCCATGGCCGCTGGGGGGGTTGGCAGCAGCAGCAGCAGAAGCTCCATCAGCAGCAGCAGCCTCAGTCTTCAGTCGCTAATGAGTAGCTTTCTACACCCGCATAGTGAGGCTACTCATGAGCAGCAGGAAGACCTGGAGCAGGACCTGAACCAGCAGGTCATGTCATACTTTGACATGACCATGCCAACACACCTTGAGGATCCGCTGGACTTCTGGGCAGCCAAACTTGATTTGTGGCCGCAACTAGCAGAGTTTGCCCTGGAAAAGCTGTCCTGCCCGGCAAGTAGCGTGCCATCTGAGCGGGTGTTTAGTGCGGCGGGGGCCATAGTTACGGCGAGGAGAACTCGTCTGTCAACTAAAAATGTGGAGAGACTCACCTTTGTCAAAATGAATCAGGGATGGATCAGCCAGGATTTCCACCCACCAATGCCTGATGCATGCGACTAGATTCAGCATGGTGCCACGTTTTACACTTTCCAAATGGTGCAAAACATATTTATGTCTTTAGGCCATTTTTTGGGCTCCTGCTGCTGCTACTGTCAACTCCTGCCAACTCCAGGGTGTGATTCATCCAATTTTTGGGCTCCTGAAGCCAACTCCAGTGTATATTTGGGCTCCTGCTGCTGCTGCTGTCAACTCCTGCCAACTCCAGGCTGTGATTCATCCAATTTTTGGGCTCCTGAGGCCAACTCCAGTGTATATTTGGGCTCCTGCTGCTGCTACTGTCAACTCCTGCCAACTCCAGGCTGTGATTCATCCAATTTTTGGGCTCCTGAAGCCAACTCCAGTGTATATTTGGGCTCCTGCTGCTGCTGCTGCCAACTTCTGCCAACTCCAGGGTGTGATTCATCCAATTTTTGGGCTCCTGAAGCCAACTCCAGTGTATATTTGGGCTCCTGCTGCTGCTGCTGTCAACTCCTGCCAACTCCAGGGTGTGATTCATCCAATTTTTGGGCTCCTGAAGCCAACTCCAGTGTATATTTGGGCTCCTGCTGCTGCTACTGTCAACTCCTGCCAACTCCAGGGTGTGATTCATCCAATTTTTGGGCTCCTGAAGCCAACTCCAGTGTATATTTGGGCTCCTGCTGCTGCTGCTGCCAACTTCTGCCAACTCCAGGGTGTGATTCATCCAATTTTTGGGCTCCTGAGGCCAACTCCAGTGTATATTTGGGCTCCTTCTGCCCCTCATAGTGATGCCACTTCAACTCTCTGCAATTGTGCCGCTCTGCGATTCTATTAGCGATGCCTCTGATCTGCATGTGATATTTCTTAAAAGTATTATTTAACTAACCCAGCACGCATCCTGTGCGTGTTACAGCAAGGCTGAATGGTTTACAACCCTATTGAGGCTGTAGGAGGCTCAGAAATAGCCGTTTTTAATAGCGATTCGTCGCGAATTTATTCGGGTCGAAACGATTTTTGTCGGAAAATTCGGCGAATCAGTCGAATCGAATTTTTCAAAAGTTCGCTCATCTCTACTCTTAACCAAAAATGTATCTGCTTTAGCCCAAGGTGATGTTAAATGTGTTTCAACTCAAAACGCAACAAGTATTGTAAGTGTGAATTTTTTTTACTTTTTGAACTTTGATTGGTGGTGCATAACAAATAGAAATCCACATCCAACTGTGGCACCAAAAGCAAGAAGTTATTAACATTAAATCTACCACATCTACACCTGGAAGAGAGTGGCGCAACCAAACAAGGACACCCAGTCCAAAGGCCAGCCTAGTCCAGTCATTAATATTGCCTGTGGCAAGGGATATTTGGGCATGGCCATAATGTCACACAAACATGTCTGCAAACAGGAGGAGCACCAACCAAACAAATGTCAAAAGCCATAATTGGCACATGATAGTTGCCAACTAGACAGCACATAGACCTATGGCATTGGCTAGTGGCCTTAATCATTACTCTAAGGAGCTCTATGGGAGCAAATACAAAACACAACCTGCATGTGAAACACAAAATGGATTGTTCGAAACATCAAACGACAAGTAAATACAGTGGGGGGGAAGAGAAAAGATGTCCCACACATTCATGGATTAATAGGGTGGCTGCCCATAAAACCCAGGTGGAGGTCCGTGGGGATGGGACCTAACCTGGGCCATGGTTGCATTGTGAATTTGCAACTGCTCCATAATGTTTCTCTGCATATTGGTCATCTCAGCCATGGCTGACTGGATGCCATTACTTGCATTGACCATGTTGCTGTTGAGGGTCCGAAACTCCGCGAGGATGCCCTGTAAGGTGGTAGTTAGGTTCACCATATCGGCATGCCTTTCCTCACGCTCAGTTACGAGCTGTGCCTCAAAAGAGTCCCTCTCTTGGTTCCATAAATCAAGCAGGGCACTGTGCCTCCCCTGGGAAATTGTGCGGCGGCGTAATGGAGTCCGCCGCACAATTACCCTGGCTCTTGGGCGTGCCCTGCCGCGTTGTGTCGTCCCCTCAACAGAAACAGGCATGCTTGGCAAATCCTCAGCAGCAGAGTGAACACTGGGGACTGTTGTGTCAGTCTCCCCATGTGCATGCACAATGGATGGAGATTCACTCTGCTGCTGAGGATTGGCCAGAGAAACATTAGGGAGCAGTTGCAGATTGGGACCCAGGGGGAGGTCATCGGACGTGCCCTGCATGGAGACATCAGCTTCCTCCATTTCCTGGATCTCTTCCATGAGTGTGTGGGTCTGTAGGGACATAGAAAAAAAAAGGTTAAGTTGACGTCCCAAATTAGGATTCCATCAGTTTAACACATGCTTAAGCACTTGTTAGTATTTTGTGTACTAAATAAACTTACCGGAAAACTCGGATCTGGGCTCCTATGCTGTACGGACCTGGTAGGCATAATCAAACTGGGGGGTGAGTTTACACTTGCTGAGGGATCATGCTGGGCTGAAGAAGAGAAAACAAAACAAGGTAAACACACACATAAGCATTGTTTTTTTAGTTACTAAAACAAGCCACTATTTCTAATATTAAGCAACTCTACAGCAATGGGTCCAATTGGTAAAATACACTCAATTTAACATATGTGCAATGGATCGAGTAAACTGCTAACTGACCTCAGTTTGAAGTCAGGAAGTGTACCCAGTCAGCATACAACTTGCAGAGCAACTATTTAGAGTTTGACTACCATTCGCTAGGTCCGGGGTACTCAACCACTTCTTGTAAAGGTCCATTTAAAGGTATCCGGTGAGAGGTGAAGGTCCGGGCATGGGGCTGTCGCAGGGGGTGTCTAGTTAGAAATCAGCACACTGGGGGAGGGGCTAGAGATTGCCAAGTGCAAACTAATAAAGGCTGCTTGCCCTTGCTGGGCTGGATGGGGCAGAGCTGAGGGGACAGGGATTGGATGGGTAAAGCTGGGAGGACAGGAATGGATGGTGATGGGATGGATGGAGCAAATCTGTTAGGAATGGATGGGGCTGATCTGGGGGGGGGCAGATGGTGGGACAGGGGCAGATGGAGCAGAGCTGGGGCAGCGGGACAGGATTGGCCAAAGATAATGATGCACCAAGTTAGTGTGTACCTTGCAATGCCACTTCCTGTGCAGTACTTCATATTGCAATGCTATGTTTCAGGGAGCCATGACATTGGCCAGGAGACCAACCACTACATCGCCGATCAAGGGGGCAGCTCTGAGCACGTCAACACAGAAGTAACTGAGTGCAGGGCTGTCTGGGCAGGGGTCCGGGAATCTGGTGCCAAGGTCCGCATTGGGACCCCGGTCCGCCAGTTAAGTATCGCTGCTCTAGGTCAGATATGTTTGGGGGTGTTGAATTAAATTGTTACCTCAAACACAACTCACACAACAAATAGCCAACACATCCCTAATGATGTGTGTTTTGTGATTGAGTCCAAATATATCACTTTTCTTCATAAACTTCGTTACTTCACACATAATTAGTGTTAATTGTTATTTTACATAATGTATGTGGTCTGAAATGTGTGATTCACACGGACCAAAACAGGACACAAACAGGCACAGTAGTGCGAGGCCAAGCAAGCCACACCATAGGGCCATACCGTCATCTTGGTACTAGTGAACTTTAATTTTCTTTGCAAACAGACAAACATGCAGATTAAGAGTACTCACCTTGTGTACGGGTCGGTGAGTCTGTGTCCCTTAGACCCGCATGGCCACCGACCGCGACAGGATGGAGAAGGCCCAGCACAATCTCCTCAGCAGGGGTAAACTCCAGTTTGGTAGGAAAGCCACCTCCAGTTTTCATGCTGAAATGAAAAAATAGTTTGGTACCCAGAAAAGGGGCATACAGTACATCCTAATCATTACATTTGGAGACATCATTTATTTACCTGTAATTATGCCTTTTAATTTCTTTTTGCCGTACAGCATATTTGAGATCCGAAATTTTCTTCTGGATTTGTCCAACATCTTTCCTCTCTTCCCCCGCTGCATTTACTTGTCGTAGGATGGTTTCAAACAATTCCATCTTGCGCTGCTTAGTGGTGTGTTTTGATTTGCTCCCATAGAGCTCGTCATAGTATAATGTAAGGCCACTAGCCAATGCCATATTTTGGTCATGGGAGAATCTCCCACTCAAATGTCCGCGCCGCAATGTGCGGCCAGATGGTTGGCTTGGCTGCTCCTCCATGTGTGCAGACACATGTGGTGACATTATGGCCTGGGGCTGGGTAGGGGAATGGCCGGATTGGTGGCTTCCCAATGACTGGACTGGCCAAGGGACTGGGTGTTCTTGCGTGGCTGGCCACCGAACTTCCAGGTGTAGATGTGGTCCGGGTGGCCATTCTTTGGCCTCTTGGGGGGCTATGTTCCCGGCTGGTGCCAGGTCGGGGGCTATGTTCCCGGCTGGTGCCAGGTCGGGGGCTATGTTCCCGGCTGGTGCCAGGTCGGGGGCTATGTGCCCGGCTGGTGCCAGGTCTTGGGCTTCGGGCCCTGCTGCGGGGCCTGGATGGTCTTCGGGCCCTGCTGCGCGGCCTTGATGGGCTTCGGGCCCTGCTGTGGTGCCTTGATGGGCTTGTGGCCCTGCTGCGGGGCCTGGATGGTCTTCGGGGCCTGCTGCGGGGCCTTGATGGGCTTCGGGCCCTGCTGTGGTGCCTTGATGGGCTTGTGGCCCTGGATGGTCTTCTGGGCCTGCTGCGGGGCCTTGCTGGGCTTTGGGGCCTGCTGCGGGGCCTTGCTGGGCTTTGGGGCCTGCTGCGGGGCCTTGCTGGGCTTCGGGCCCTGCTGCGGTGCCATGATGGGCTTCTGGCCCTGCTGCGGGGCCTGGATGGGCTTCTGGGCCTGCTGCGGGGCCTGGGTTGGCTAAGTGCCTGGCTTGAAAGCATGGGTGGTGTGGGCTCCCTTGGGCGGCCTCTTCTGGGGGCAGAGGTGGTGGTGGCTGCTGTGGCCTGTTTTTTGGCCGCAGGGGCACGTGCCTTTGGGGCCCTTTTTTGGGAAAGGGAGGGTCCAGTGTCCCTTGGTGGGGCCGAGGTGGTACTTGCCTTCTGGGCCCTTAGCTTCTTGGGTCGTTGCTGGGACCTGGTGGTTGGGCCCTCAGAGGTCTGCCTTGGCTGTGCGCGTTTAGCTGCTGCCTTTTTGGGTGCCATTTTCGCAAAAAGCTCAAAGAGAATGAGCTTTGGGTGCAGGGACCTTTAAATCATGTGCCCAGCGTCTGACGCCTATGCGCACGACTACGCGCTCGTACGGACGTACGTTCGAGCGGAACCAGGAAACCGCTGGGGTTTCACTTATCTGCTGCCTTGAAGAAGCATAAAGATGGCGCCCACTATCTTCACCCGTCAACAGGAAGAGATCCTCATGCTGGTAAGTGCCTTGCTCTGCCTTTTAAGCTAATACTGACTGATGTACTAAATGTAAATGATGCGGTTGGAACTAGTTTTGGGGATCTTAATGTTTTAGAACAGGCTCCTCACACTTCATCCTCAAGGGCCGAGACAGGCCACGTTTTCACCTCTCTATGGTGATGTCCTAATTAGAGCAATTGCTCCGGCTTAGCAACAGTTAATTAACCGGTGGAGTAGCGTGGCTAGCTGTCAAACCTGGCCTGTCTCGGACCTTGATACGGATGTTTGAGGACCACTGTTTGCCTAAGACCTCAAAACACAACGGCAAGCCACACACGTGGGCAAAAAGACAGAAACCGGGCCTTCAGCCTGATTGACTAAAAAGCAATAAAACCTAAAAAACCAGTACACAGCCTATGACATTTCCAAATGGTCCATTTGAATGCAATAACTTATTAGTCTTGCCTCCACTGGCCTGAAACTCTGCTCAAGAATTTAAGAGATGCGCGCAGCCATCTGTACTCAGAAGCATCACACTTACTGAGGAGAGGTGAGTGGGATAAGGTACAGGGGGGTGGGTTATAGCTGTGCTTTGTTCAGACACAGCAGAGCTGTGGTCATGGGAAGGTCATCAGTCCAAGAATGCCGAGCAGCACACACACTTACAGTTTGCATGAACTTCCTGTTTGCAGGCTGCCTGCAAAGAAGGCATTTTACATAAGCCGACATCTTGGAGGTTCAAACCATCATAACACGCCATAGATGCAGGTGGCCTGATTTGTAATGTTGGCTATCTGTATGTACATGGTGTGTGAAACATATAACATAAGACCAGACTCTGAATCAGAGTGAACGTCCTCTTTAAGGCACTCCCCAAAAATGGCTGGCACTCTAAATGTGTGTGTTAATGACATGACATTCGCTACTTGTGATGCAACACATATGGGTCTGTGTGTAAAAGTAAAAGCTCTGTGTCCATTATGTTTTTCAGATCATGCTTCAGCGCCGGTATGACTTCGCGCCCAATGTGTGCGAAAAAAGGGACATCGCCCGGGAGATCATCGCGGAAATACACCGTGTGACTAGCACCACCTTCACTCACACCCAGATAATGCAGCATTGGTCGGACCTGAAACGTCTGGACATGCCCCGGGTGCGGAGGTTTTTTGGGATCCATTTCCCAAGTAAGTACAAAGCGATTGCATGGTATATGTTCCAAATGTATAAGTTATGCCTTTATTTATAATGACTTTTCTTTGTTAGTGTTGGAAATGGATTTCAGAATTCACCGCACCCGGAGGCGCACAGGCCGACCAGTGCTGCATGATTCTGCATCTGTGAGTGAAGGTGGTGGATCTCCCGGGCGACGGACCTACCCCTCCTCTGTGGCCTCCTCAGACCAGCCCCTGGACCTTACCACAGAGGAGGGGCCCAACCGCGTGGGCGTGGAGTCATGCCCGGCCAGGCATGGGGAAGGCTCTGGTATGTCACTCTTCATGTATAGGCACAAAGATATACATGCAAGGCCAAAAACTAAGTGCTCCTTTATTATGTATTTGTAGAAGCTTCTGGAGCGGGTGAGATAGTGGAGGAGGAGGCAGCAGAGATGCTGGAAGTTGATCCTGGCGAAGGTGAGGGATGTCAGGCAGACTGGGAGCCAGATATGTTGGGAATAGTGACTCTATACAACTACTAACCAAATGTCACATGTTTCTACAGGGACTTCTTCACAGCATAGCCAGGACCAAGGGCAGCCTGTTGGCCCCAACCGGCCATCTGTCGGCCACCAACTCCGTAAGTCTCCATGCCATTATTCATATTAATGTTTGGTTAGCTAATAACACACACATAACTAAAGGCGTAGCCAATGTGTAGTTCACACTTTCATGTGGGCACTTCGTTAGCTTAAAGCGGACCCTAACTCGTATTAAGAGCCTAGCTAATAAGTATCCCACACACTGTACATACAGATTGCGAACATTCCAAAACAGGCTACCTGCATCTACTGCATGTTAGGAGCCTTTAAACATACAAGATGGCGGCATATGGAATGCGCAATATTTACAGGCAGCATGGCATCCAGATTTAACAAAGTAAGGTGCTGCCATGCATTGTGGGACTGCTGACCTTTCCCTGAACCCAGCTATGCTCTGTATTACGAAAGCACAACTGTAACCTGCTCCCCTGTACTTTATCCCACTCTCCTCTCCTCATTAAGTGTTATGCTTCTGAGTCCAGATGGCGGCGCAGTAATAAAAAATGCACCAAAATGTACTTTTAACGGGTGCAGAATCATTTGGAAAGAGTTTTGGATTTTCATTAAATCATGTTGAAGGTCCAGTTTAAGGAGTTTCAATACTTACCAGTGGGAAATGCATTTACTTTAACCCTTGGAAGAATGACATATGTCATGCATTTACATGTATTTCATTAACCCAAAATCTATTCCCAGCATACAAACCGGTCTGGTACTACTATTTGTGTTTATTTCTCTATTGGTTACAGGGATGATCCCAAAAACCTTGGCAGGAAAAAAAAAACGAATCAAGGAGTTGGTGGCCGAGCTGCTGGCCATACAGGCGACGTTGGGGCCAACAGAAGAAGAAGAGGAGGAGGATTAGTGCCCTTGGTCCTGGCTAATTTTGTAAAATAGTTTTAGAGTTTTTGTTATGTTCCCAAATTTAAAATTTAAAAAAAAAAACAAACTTTTAAAATTTTAAGAGGTTTTTACAAACCCAAAGCCAAAAAACAAAAACATTTTAAAATAAATTATATTTTAAGGCTTTAGAAATGTGTCATTTCTAATATGCGCCCAAAAAGACATTTACACAAACACGAAAATACATGCTTCTAAACATATAGACATATGTACATTATGTGGTTTGGGTAAGTTTTATGGGCGTCCAAATGAAGAAGGATGCAAGCGCTAAGGGGTTTGGGTAAGTTTTAGGGTCCGAGAAATGAAGAAGGATGCAAGCGCTAAGGGGTTTGGGTAAGTTTTAGGGTCGTCCAAATGAAGAAGGATGCAAGCGCTAAGGGGTTTGGGTAAGTTTTAGGGTCCGAGAAATGAAGAAGGATGCAAGCGCTAAGGGGTTTGGGTAAGTTTTAGGGTCCGAGAAATGAAGAAGGATGCAAGCGCTAAGGGGTTTGGGTAAGTTTTAGGGTCGTCCAAATGAAGAAGGATGCAAGCGCTAAGGGGTTTGGGTAAGTTTTAGGGTCGTCCAAATGAAGAAGGATGCAAGCGCTAAGGGGTTTGGGTAAGTTTTAGGGTCGTCCAAATGAAGAAGGATGCAAGCGCTAAGGGGTTTGGGTAAGTTTTAGGGTCGTCCAAATGAAGAAGGATGCAAGCGCTAAGGGGTTTGGGTAAGTTTTAGGGTCCGAGAAATGAAGAAGGATGCAAGCGCTAAGGGGTTTGGGTAAGTTTTAGGGTCCGAGAAATGAAGAAGGATGCAAGCGCTAAGGGGTTTGGGTAAGTTTTAGGGTCCGAGAAATGAAGAAGGATGCAAGCGCTAAGGGGTTTGGGTAAGTTTTAGGGTCGTCCAAATGAAGAAGGATGCAAGCGCTAAGGGGTTTGGGTAAGTTTTAGGGTCGTCTAAATGAAGAAGGATGCAAGCGCTAAGGGGTTTGGGTAAGTTTTAGGGTCGTCCAAATGAAGAAGGATGCAAGCGCTAAGGGGTTTGGGTAAGTTTTAGGGTCGTCCAAATGAAGAAGGATGCAAGCGCTAAGGGGTTTGGGTAAGTTTTAGGGTCGTCCAAATGAAGAAGGATGCAAGCGCTAAGGGGTTTTGGTAAGTTTTAGGGTCCGAGAAATGAAGAAGGATGCAAGCGCTAAGGGGTTTGGGTAAGTTTTAGGGTCCGAGAAATGAAGAAGGATGCAAGCGCTAAGGGGTTTGGGTAAGTTTTAGGGTCGTCCAAATGAAGAAGGATGCAAGCGCTAAGGGGTTTGGGTACGTTTTAGGGTCGTCTAAATGAAGAAGGATGCAAGCGCTAAGGGGTTTGGGTAAGTTTTAGGGTCGTCCAAATGAAGAAGGATGCAAGCGCTAAGGGGTTTGGGTAAGTTTTAGGGTCCGAGAAATGAAGAAGGATGCAAGCGCTAAGGGGTGTGGGTAAGTTTTAGGGTCGTCCAAATGAAGAAGGATGCAAGCGCTAAGGGGTTTGGGTAAGTTTTAGGGTCGTCTAAATGAAGAAGGATGCAAGCGCTAAGGGGTTTGGGTACGTTTTAGGGTCCGAGAAATGAAGAAGGATGCAAGCGCTAAGGGGTTTGGGTAAGTTTTAGGGTCGTCCAAATGAAGAAGGATGCAAGCGCTAAGGGGTTTGGGTACGTTTTAGGGTCCGAGAAATGAAGAAGGATGCAAGCGCTAAGGGGTTTGGGTAAGTTTTAGGGTCGTCAACATGAAGAAGGATGCAAGCGCTAAGGGGTTTGGGTAAGTTTTATGGTTCCTAAAGGTAAGTGTTAGCCTGGCGCGAGGCAGTAGTGGTGAGATTGGTAGTGTCAGATAGGGCACACATATTGGTTTGTAGAGTGTAGCTTGGATCGCGCATGCGCAAGACCTTATATACATATACGAACGAACGAATATAAGAGGCCAAAAACCATTGAAAACCAGAGGCAAACGCAAGTAATTGGAAGAGGTGGACGATGGAAGCGGCCGAAAAAACAGGCTGCCGCCGCAACAGGTGAGCACATGAACCTGTTTTTTACGATTGACAACTGACTGAGGCAAGTTCGGGAGATAACATACGAACGGACGTATATTTTAGGATAGAAACGTATTTGCTTATAGAATCACTCGCAAGTTCATACGAACACACGAGCGGACGGCAAAAATAGGATGATCGGCACCCAAATCCAAGCTGTTACATGTTTCTTTGAATCGACCCCAATATGTAGGATAGGGTTATTGTTGGTTTCAGTGGCGTAGACTAGATAATGAAATCTACACAAAGGTTTCCAATGAGGAATGGAGCAGGGCTGGTAATGTTATTATAGATAAACTGAGTAACAATAGTGAACAAATAAGTTCCAGAGGTGAACAGACCAGAATAGAACAATGCTAATGAGATATAGTGTGAATGGGATCCGACATAACAATGGGATAAGCAATTCAGGACGCACATTTGTTAAAGTTAAAGTTGCTGTGTATGATATTATTACAAGATCAGATGAAAAACTTCTCTGGCACATGCCTCTACTACAAAGCACAATACATAGTTCTAGCAGGGAAGCTTGCCCCACTGTCTATTCTGAGGGATGCCCCCACTGGCTGTAAGCTGTACTGAGGGATGCCCCCACTGGCTGTATTGAAGGATGCACTCACTGGCTGCACTGAGGGATGCACCAATGGTTGTAAGCTGTAAGAAGGGATGCCCCTCTGGCTGTAAGCTGTAATGAGGTATGCCCCCACTGGCTGTAATTAGGGATGCCCCCACTTGCTGTTGTACTTAGGGATGCTCCAACTGGCTGTATGCTATACTGAGGGATGTGCCCACTGGCTGTTCTGAGGGATGCCCCCACTGGCTGTTCTGAGGGATGCCCCCACAAGCTGTACTGAGGGATGCCCCCACTGGCTGTACTGAGGGATCCCCCTGTAAGGAGGGATGCCCCCTCTGGCTGTATTGAGGGATGCCCAACTGGCTGTAAGCTTTACTGAGGGATGCCCCCACTGGCTGTTATGAGGGATGCCCCCTCTGGCTGTATTGAGGGATGCCCAACTGGCTGTAAGCTTTACTGAGGGATGCCCCCACTGGCTGTTATGAGGGATGACCCAACTGGCTGTATTGAGGGATGCCCCACCTGGCTGTAATTAGGGATGCCCCCACTTGTTGTTGTACTTAGGAATGCCCCAACTGGCTGTATGCTATACTGAGGGATGCCCCCACTGGCTGTTCTGAGGGATGCCTCTAATGGTTCTACTGAGGGATGCCCCCACGGACTGTACTAAGGGATGTCCCCACTGGCTTTACACTTACCTACCTACCTAACCACTCAACTTCCTAGCTACTAGCCTAGTCACCCACCTATTTATCTGCCTATCAACTCATTCACCTACCTACCTGCCCACTTACCTAACTAGCCAGTGTATAAAGGGAGGTTGACTTAACTTTGGCAGGTGGGGTCTACACACAGCACAGATGCCTAGTACTAGCGAAAGTTGCTTTATAACAAAGCCCCAGCATGCCTCCTCCATCGCAGTGAATGGAGTGGGCATGCCAGCATCACTGCGACTGATGGCAGGGGGAGGACGCCCATTGCGGGGCTGTCTGGTGAATGGTGATACATTGTGGATGGCGCAGGGGACTTACGATATGATATATCAGTAAGCGTGTGAGTGCCAGACTGCCACCAGTCAGCTTCTGGGGGACACGGGGTGAACATCGATTTTGGTAAATGACTTGGCTGGACTATTCAGTTAAGGGGGGAAAAATGTATCCGGAGCCTCCACCAGATTGTCTCCACCAAGCTTAATCCAGAACCCGATTCCATACCATAACAAAAACACTCCTACCATGGCTTTGACCCCACTGCTGGCTGGAAAGACACATCAGCTGTGACTATACCATCTGCTTAGAGGAGAGATTCAGGCCACAGCTCTTTAGACCAATGCTGAGTGTTCAACTTAATCCCAGCTGAGTCCTTAAAGGAGCCACAGCCCCCTGATCTTGGTCCACACACATCTGCAGAAGTATGCTAAAGCTGCACCACCAAATGACAAGGTGCCTCTGTGTAGTGCAGCCCTAACTCTAATCCATGACAGCCCCCATGGCAATGCAATGGATAAATTGGGAGCAGCTTACCTGAGGTTTCCACATAACCTCAAGTGCAGCACATGGGGAGGAAGGGTCAAAAGCCTCCCAGTACTGCTTGTCTGAAGCTGTACCTGCCATGTTTCCCCTGCTGAGCCCTTGATTTCTCTCCAATTCTGATATAAATACACTTTGCCAGGAAACACACAACCAGCTTAGGGGACAAGGGAAGGGGTGTAAACAGCTCGTGGAACATAGTCTGGCTTTTGCTGTCTCGTTTTGCAGAGAAATGTGCTGTGAGAGGAAGAAAAAACAGAGAGGACACAATGACATCATGTATCACACTGCTGCCTCATTGACCTAATCTAGGAGAGATGCTGAGTGTAACTCCACATGACCAAACTGTTGTCTGTGAAGTGTCAAAAGACCCAGCTCTGCCTTCTCCAGCCACCTAAATATACAGCTGTCGATTTAATACATAATGTTGCCAGGGTAATGGTAAGGTAACCAAAGACAATGTGCCACTTGCCTGATTAACAGGGTGAACACCATGCCAATGGCTCAAAAGATTATTACCAAGAACAAGCAGACGCAAGGAGGGCTTTGCTCCAGTCAGGCCCACACCCACAGCCCAGCCCTGTGCTCACAGGGCATCTTGTACCAAGAGAAAGCACCTGTTTAAGTATTTTGTTTTAGCCTGCTTGTATCAGATTTGGTCAAGATGTGGCATCCTAAAGGCTGAATGTTACATGGAAAAGGTTACTGTATGAACAACACTGGGACCCCTATCTCATGTCTGCACCAGGACCTGCTCTCATTTAGCACCTCTTCAAGGATCAAGGTGCAAATAATCCTGAGATGTCCCTCCAAAAGCACCTCTTCAAACCATAGAATAAAAGTAATGGATCAATTCACACCACACGCAACAAAAAGTTTCCACTTAAAAGTATATTTGTAAATAGCTCAGATACAGTACAGAATATTATCAAAAAGGATACAATGCAGAT
The DNA here is from genome assembly GCA_027917425.1 of Gastrophryne carolinensis. Lineage (NCBI taxonomy): Eukaryota > Metazoa > Chordata > Amphibia > Anura > Microhylidae > Gastrophryne > Gastrophryne carolinensis. The sequence goes on from CM051235.1 coordinate 628,875,786, forward strand.
TCAATCTGTAGGCTATGCCCAGTCTCCAGGATCGTAGACCACCTCAAGTAAAAGCAGAAATAAGTGTACTAGGCTATATATCTAATATGCAGACTATATAAGTAAAAGATAGTTACCAAGGCCAATCCTATGAGGGGTCACTAAATCAGTCCTGAAGAGTGTTCCATAAGCATAGCTTAACAATACCAAGTCAAAGAAAACAAAGTGTGGATATACAGTTATACATATATTCAGATTCTGGTCAGAATCTGTTGAATAGTTAGGACATCATCCCAGAAGTACAAGACATTAAATGCAGCAAATGCATAGTATGTTTAAATCATGACACACACCATAGCATGATAAGGCAAAAAAAAGCATATAAATGATTACCCACACAGAGTGAACCCTGATCTCAACGCACGCCTACGTTTCGGGGCTTCCCGGCCCCTTTCTCAAGTTTAAGTATACTAGGACTCAGGATGGACTATAGTCTAGGTGTGTCAGAGACAGTCAGGTATAGTTGTGCACAACAAGGAAAGATTTGTCCAGAATGAAGATTATACCTTCTAGGTATGTAATGTTATTGCTGACATTATGTAGAGAGGATCAGGGGAGATGGTTGATTAACCCCAAGTACAAAGCAGTCCTGTCATCGGGGGTTAGGCAGAGTGTAGAGTCCTTAGTATATAAAAAAGGAAGGTTAAAGAGCATCTAAAAGACTGAAGCATAACCAACAGTTGCTATGAGTCCCCGTATGAGGGTATTATGGACCATTTTCGTGAGTAGTACATATCAGCGACAGTCTGCTACAGTTGCGCAGGTTAAGAAAAAAGCCAGTGGGGTGTTTTCCACTCCGGAAAATCGAATTAATTGTAAAGAAGAAAGATGGAAAGAGCTAGATATGGAATTCAGAGGTGATCCATAGGTAGAAACTAAGACCAATGAAAAGTGTTTGACCTGAAAAAGATCTATGCAAAACGGAGACTGTACCTTCTAGGTCTGTAATGTTATTAAAAGCATTATATAGAGATGATTGGGAGAAGATGGTTGGGATGCCAGCAGACCCTATGTATCCTGCCATCGGTAATGAGGCACAGAGTGGGGCCCTTAATATAAAAAGAGAAGGGATAGAAAATATATAGGAAACCAGAGTATACTTATCGGTTATTGTGGGTCCCTACATGAGGATCCTAATTGGACAATTACTGTAGTAGTAATGAACAGGCGGTGTATATCAGTGATGGTCGGCTAAAATTGCGCAGATCAAAGAAAGAAAGATCCAAAGAGGTTTTACCTTATAGGCCTGATGTATAATTGATGATGTGATAGGGAGGTGAGGAGGGTCATCCAACTGATGGGATGCAGATGTATTAAACAGATGTATTGGGTGACATGTTAGGAGAATATATCGGATCTTTATGAAAAGGGAGCATAGTCCATTTCCTCATTTAGGCCCTTTGGTGTCATGGTCTGTAGATAATTTGTTATAGTGTATTTGTTATTATTTGTATAGTGACACAAATGAACGATTTGATTGGTAGGCAAGTGCAGAGAAAGAGTCTCAGGTGTAGCAAAGAAGCCAGAGGAGTGGAGGCCGACTGCATGCAGAGGCAGCCATGAACAGAGGAGTCACAGCTCATGGCATCCCCTCCCCAGCCTGCACGATGGGGGACACGGAGTCCCGATCACACAGGCTATACCGGCACCTCCACAGCCCAGGCAGGTGGGACTGTTTTATTGTCACTGCTGAAACTCGCCAATAGAGGACAGAGATGAGGAGTTAGTATGAAGCAATTAGCGGCCCTTAAACTACAGCGTGTGAGGTTCAAGCCCCTGTCAGTGTGAGCTGCGGGGACACCCTGATGTGCTTTTACTTTGGGGTGACAAGCCGCTCTCGGGGTGTCTGTGACGGGAAGAGAGAGGCAGGGCGCCATTGCAGGCTGTTCTATCAGCCCAGTGAGCAGCCCCGGGTGACAGCGCGCTCACAGGTGGCTACAGGGCAGTAGAGGGACCCGGCGAGCTCCGGGGATAGGTTCAGCATCGCCACACGCCGGAGAAATCAGCGTTTTCCCTCCGCCAGAGAAACACAGATCGGCAACAAGGATTCTCCAGCTCCGGTAGCAGAGGCCGTGGGCGTGTCTTAATGTGCAGCCAATCGGTGTGCAGGATTGCGTTGCAGCCTTAGCCAATAGCGGCACAGAGCACGCTCTATATAAGCACTAATGAAGGCGGCGAGCAGGAATGTTTGCCTGTTCATTTAGCAGCCATGTCCGAGCCTGAGTCTGCCCCAGCCGCCCCTCCCGCAGCGGAGACTCCCGCCAAGAAGAAGCGGCAGCAACCCAAGAAAGCTGGAGCCGCCAAGAAGAGCGGCAGCAAGTCCTCTGGGCCCAGCGTCTCCGAGCTCCTCCTGAAGGCCGTGTCCGCTTGCAAAGAGCGCAGCGGGGCCTCCCTGCCCGCCCTCAAGAAGGCTCTGTCCGCTGCAAACTACGATGTGGACAAGAACAACAGCCGCGTTAAGCTCGCTCTCAAGGCCTTGGTGACCAAAGGAAGCCTCGTCCAGGTCAAAGGCACCGGCGCCTCCGGCTCCTTCAAAATCAACAAGCAGCAGCTCAACCAAGCCGACAAGAAAAAGGCGGCCAAGAAGAAGAGCCCGGCCAAGAAAGCCGCTTCCGCTGCCAAGTCTCCCAAAAAGCCCAAGAAAGCTCCCAGCGCAGCCAAGAGCCCCAAAAAGGCTCCAGCCAAGAAACCGGCAGCTGCCAAAAAGCCTAAAGCCGCCGCTGCAAAGCCCAAGAAGGCCGCCAAGAGCCCGGCAAAGAAGGCTGCCAAGCCCAAGAGCCCGGCAAAGAAGGCTGCCAAGCCCAAGGTGGCCAAGAGCCCGGCCAAGAAGGTGGCCAAGCCCAAGAAAGCTGCGCCCAAGAAGAAGTAATTGCTCCAGGTCGTCGCTACCCCCTGCTTAACACAAAGGCTCTTTTCAGAGCCACCAACCCCTCTCTAAAGAGCTGTAACCGATCGCCCGCCTGCCCTACCCTCTGTGCTCGCCAGGTCTGTGATAAACGGTGGGCACCCAGTCGGCCAGATGTTTCCTATGACCCCGGGTTAAAGTGGTTGGGGGTGTGTGTGATTGGCCCTGAGGTGACCAGGCCCATAACATATATAGCGTGTGCCGGCTTTTATTGAAATCCCCAAAGTAGCGCGCATTGGCAATGTTAAAGGGGGGGGAGGAGGGTCCCCGATACGGGAACTGTGGTCATTCCAACAGGGCGTGTGATCAAAGTACACGGTGGAGCAACGGATTACAGTAACCGTTGCTTATGGACACAGTGCGGGCGGTAACTGTGTGTGTGCATCATCGGCCGTCTCTACCGGGCGCTACTGAAAGACATTTTATTGAATCAGTTAAACTACCTCTGTGTGTTACCGAACAGTCTGTGTGCAATGGCGGCGCTGTGCCAGACCACGTCCTCCCGGCAGCGGGTGAGCGGGGGGCTTGTGGCAATGCAGCATGAAAGGAAGGAGAGTGGGGGACGGGAGTGCGGGCAATGTGCAGCTCTTTTGCAGGAGGATTTGGTGGCTCTTAAAAGAGCCTTTGTGGTTTATGTGGGAGAGGCTGGGGCGCAGGGTGTTTCCTTAGGCCCTCTCTCCGCGGATTCTGCGGGCGAGCTGGATGTCCTTGGGCATGATTGTGACCCTCTTGGCGTGGATGGCGCAGAGGTTGGTGTCCTCGAAGAGTCCGACGAGGTAGGCCTCGCTGGCCTCCTGCAGGGCCATGACGGCGGAGCTCTGGAAGCGCAGATCGGTCTTGAAGTCCTGGGCGATTTCTCGGACGAGACGCTGGAAAGGCAGCTTGCGGATGAGCAGCTCGGTGGACTTCTGGTAGCGTCGGATCTCTCGCAGAGCGACGGTGCCGGGCCGGTAGCGGTGAGGCTTCTTGACTCCGCCAGTGGCCGGGGCGCTCTTCCTGGCCGCCTTGGTGGCCAGCTGCTTGCGGGGAGCTTTGCCGCCGGTGGACTTGCGAGCGGTCTGCTTGGTTCGGGCCATCGCACTGACTGAGCTTCTCTCACTACGGGAACGAAATGAATGCTTATGGCGGGCGGCTCTCTCTTTTATACCCACGCCGCCTGAGTAACGGCTGTGCCAGACACGCCCCTTGTTTTGATTGAGTTTTCATTGTAAGGATTTAGAACGCTTTGTTACATTGTATCGCTTCTCTTTCATAGGCCCTGATCAGCCTTCACTTCGCTATATATTCACTTCGTTATATATATAACTTGGTGTTACTATATTTCCAATTCCTAAAGGTATTCTGTATCTTAACAAACGTCAATCATTTGGGAGGCAATGAGCTGCGGCACCAGCTTTTCAGGGTTCCTAAAATTGTTTTATACATCTATTATACACGCTGACTCGTAGGTTCCTATTTTTTTCTGACAAATATTCCCAAATATCCTTCCATCACCAGGTATTACATGCTAAAGTAAACGGTGGGAAAAAAACATGATTCTCACCAACCACCGCAGCCCATCAATCCAGGTCATAGTGTCATTCATTCATCAGATTTGCCCATTGACAGAGTTCCAACCAGAGAATGAAACAATGATGTGACCCGCATCTCCAGCCAGTGTGTGGTTTCTTTATTTTGCAGGGGACGGGGTCGTGGTGTGAGCCTAAGTGCACTTACTTCATTTCAAGCTGTTGGGAAATGCCTGAAGTTCGGAGCCTGGATCGTTTGAATGGAAACAATAGATTTGATGTGGAGGGCAAGGATCTGGTAGGGAAGGGTGCAATCATTCTATTTTAGCAGCCTTTAGATGCTCCTAAGCAAGTAGGTGAGGCACTTAAACGTGAGGGCTGGGGAATGTTCCAGAATACTGTAGCTGGCATTGTGATTAACCAGGACAATAATAATAATAATAATAAATGCAGAAGACTAGAATCCGGATGAAGCACCTGCCAAAAGAGAAGGCACGATGCTGTGTCAGAACTGGAAAGCTTCTGGTGAGGAGAACACAGGTTTGGGCCTCAAATGGTTCCTGAGACTCATTGAAGAACAGAAAGAGAGTTGCTATGGCTAAAGGGAGAAAATGGCGCTAATAGAGCTGAGATCGGGGAAGACAATGACAGGAAATAAAACAGGAGAAAGAAAAAACGGATCTGACATGACACGGGATCACTTGTCAGTGTATTGGTGATTACAAAGAAAATCCACAGACAATCAAATCCCATAACTGTCCAACGTTAGGATTAAATAAAATCTCTTCATGAGCAGGATCGCAGCACAAATTTGTGGAGCTTTGACCTTCATTTTTTCTAGCAAATTTCCCTCACACATCAGAGCCTTTCTACTTGTACATATGCAGCGATAGCTCTGATTAAAGGAGTTTAGCTCACGGCGCTGAATTGTTTTTCAGGCCAAGTAAGTTATTTATCTCATTGTAACTGTTATATTATATTTCACCTTTCTTAGCAAAGACTGGAAAAGTGGACAGTTTTATTTGGCTCCTACGACCCATGTAATGATGGCCATTTCTGACCCTTATTCTCCTACGCAGTGCTAAGACTATATCGGCAACCCGGGCTCTGTTGCTGCTCATATCCATGGCGAGATTTCCTGGCTCAGCCTGTGCAACACAATCATATAGAAATATATTGGTTTGCATGTTATCTAGTTTGTCATGTTACTTTCTCTTCTCTGTGTTATTCTATATGTTTAGCTTCTCTTTCTAATTTGGTTCTGTCATGTGTTGTTGAAAAACATCTCATTGTATTTTTACACTTTCCCTCAATCTCTGTTCTTTCCTTCCTTCTGTTTCTTTTTAAAATGATCATTTTATCTTTCCCACCTCCCTTCAAACTATCTCTCACAATTTTATCCCAACTGACTTTTACTTTCTGTCCACCTCTCTCCGTTTAACATCCCTTCCACGTTTCATTGCTCTCTCTCTCTCTCTCTCTTTATACTGCTCCCGTTTTTTCTTCAACCTTCCTTTAATTGCTTTCTCCTTTGTCACATTCTCTGTACACCGTATTTCCACTTGTAGCTGTTTATGACACATTTTCATTTTCTCCTTTCAGAGTTTTCATTACATTTTTCTCTTCCCACTGCTTAATCATTCCTTTTCTATATACGCTCCTTCCATCTCTCTTCTCGTTTGGGTTGATCCGGCAACATATTTTTTGTAAAAACGTTTTCTTACGATAGCTTTTCCTTGGTGTAATTCAGCTGCTAAAAAAAATCATGAGTCGAATCAACCCCAAACCGTCTGATTTCTGGTGATGGGTTAAGCAGGTCCTCGGTGTATTCCTACCACTGAAGACCTGCAAGTAGATCGGCATCGCCGAGTGTGTGGGGTGATCTGAGAGCACAGCACAAACATAAATAGAGACATCATTACAAGGGCTGGCCGGGCATTAGACAGAGAATGATCAGCCATAGCCGTTACAGAATTACGGCGGGCAATTTCAAACATCACGTGATGGGTGACGTCTATCAAGAGCGGGGACTGAATTGCGGCTATGATTTCCAGTGCAAATAAACGGCCGGTTTCATTAGCGAAGTCTATAGTTATGATAGGTATTTGGAAACGATCGAGAGAACATGTTCCATCAAGTCTGCATTATGTCTAAGCAGGCAGGCACCCAGCCAAAAACACAATCTACAAAAAAAAAAAAAAAAAAAACAGTGGTCGGCGATTTATATAAAACCGCTGATACGATAAGGTCACAAAAATAATACATATGGTATATATTTTAAAGCTGAGAAAAATATATATGGTGATCGTTTCCAATAAAAAGCCTATATTGGGATTGCAGCCATAGGTAGCCGATTTTTCCAGCTAAATGGTGATTATCTGTGGCGTGCGCCTGGAAAAAAGGCGGGAACAGAAAGCCAAGCGTTGTGAATTACGGCGGGCAATGTAAAACTAGCCACGTGACGTCACTACGAGCTATACACAGATGGACAACAATGGCGGTTATGGTACAAGCCCTAAAAACGGCTCGTCTCAGCAACCGAGGAGCGGGGGATATTTTTAAGTTTAAACGTGTTTCATGGAGAACGTGTCGTTATGTGGCCATTTTCTAGAACGTCAGGAGCGCCATCATTTAGCAGATATGGCAATCGCGCCAAGGCGATAGTTTAGTAGCTCTTTGTGGAGAAAGTGGGTGGCTCTGAAAAGAGCCTTTGTGTTGTGCAGTGGGGTGAGTTTATTTGCCCTTGGCAGGCTTGGCGTGGCTCTCGGTCTTCTTGGGCAGCAGCACGGCCTGGATGTTGGGCAGGACGCCGCCCTGGGCGATAGTGACCCCACCGAGCAGCTTGTTGAGCTCCTCGTCGTTGCGCACTGCCAGCTGCAAGTGTCGGGGGATGATGCGGGTCTTCTTGTTGTCCCGGGCAGCGTTGCCGGCCAGCTCGAGAATCTCAGCAGTCAGGTACTCGAGCACGGCAGCCAGGTAGACGGGAGCTCCGGCGCCCACCCGCTCGGCATAGTTGCCCTTCCTGAGCAGACGGTGGACACGGCCAACGGGGAACTGGAGACCGGCCCGGGAGGAGCGGGTCTTGGCCTTAGCACGAGCCTTGCCACCTTGCTTGCCGCGTCCAGACATGATGAAAGTGAGACAAAGATCCGCGCTCACTCAATGCGAGAATGACTCTGACAAGCCGCCCCTTCCCATTTCTACCTTTGCAATAGGAGGCGTGCGCTGCTGCCATTGGACGCTCCACAGCCCAGCCATAGGCGTGTGGATTTCTGAAATGCACCAATCAGAGGAGACTAGGAGGAGCAAAGTGACATCACTGTTGTGGGCATTAGTTTTCCCCTCCAATAATACTTTGAGCTCCCAGGAATACTCGTTAGCATAAGGGGCCTATAAGAGCAGCAGCAGAGGGCTGGGCGAGCACATTGTCTCCGAGCAATAGACGAGTGTTAGCTGCAGTCATGCCTGAGCCAGCCAAGTCCGCCCCAGCACCCAAGAAGGGCTCCAAGAAAGCGGTGAGCAAGAGCCAGAAGAAAGATGGCAAGAAGCGTAGGAAGACCAGGAAGGAGAGCTACTCCATCTACGTCTACAAGGTGCTCAAGCAGGTCCACCCTGACACCGGCATCTCCTCCAAGGCCATGAGCATCATGAACTCCTTCGTCAATGACATCTTCGAGCGCATCGCCAGCGAGGCTTCCCGCCTGGCTCACTACAACAAGCGCTCCACCATCAGCTCCCGGGAGATCCAGACCGCCGTCCGCCTGCTGCTGCCTGGTGAGCTGGCTAAGCACGCCGTCTCCGAGGGCACCAAGGCCGTCACCAAGTACACCAGCGCCAAGTAACCGCTCTCTCCTGTTCCTAAAACAAACCAAAGGCTCTTTTAAGAGCCACCCACAGTTTCCCAGCAGAGCTACGTTATGCCATTGTATGTCCATACGTATAGATGATTGCATGGAATGCTTTGTAGTGAGTATTTCACCAGCTTTCACAGGGGAAGGGGTTTTAACGCACGCGACTTACTACAGGAACCTGAATAATACTGCTGACACTCCAGGAGGGGCGGGATAGCTTGGCTTGCCTTCAAGATTGAGCAGCACTTGGGGGAATGTTAAGATATCGGGTTGAACCAAAAAAATAGGAAATCTGTCGTTTATACACGTTGTCCCGGGTCAGAAAAGATCGGCGGGTGACTGCTGCTACCAGTTACATAATCCTTTCCCGCTACACGATCACAGGGTGCGGCTTTCCTCCTATGTATGTTCTTATTGGGGCTTATCTGCGCTAAAATGACTGGTTAAAACCCAAACACCTGCAATGACGACAAATGATTTGCCAGTGCACAGGGAAACTTAATTCCGCTGGTGCCTAAAGAATTGAAATGAGACCACATATGCATAATCAGTGCAGCGCCAGCACATGGCATGGACTTGTATAGTGAATGAATGAAGAGCGCTATGGCGTCCCCCAGAAGCTTTGTAGGAAGTGGTGGGTGGCCCTTAAAAGGACCGTTGGTTTGCCGCTATAATATTACCGGCATTCACGGGGGAGAGGTTTAAACGCACGCGACAACAAACATGGACAATGCTGCTGACACTCCAGCAGGTAACAAAGGTGGGGCGGGATATTTCGCCATGCCTTCTAGATTGAGCAGCACGTGGTTAGAGTTCGGGCTAAAAGAGGAAATCTGTCGTGTAGACGTCAGAAAACATCGGCGGGTCATCGCCGCTACCAGTTACATTAAGCTTTTTTCCCCATACACGACCACAGGGCGCTCTCTATACAGGAAGTACTGCGAGCTCCATTTTGCAGCCACTAGGAGGAAAACCGCGCTATATATACACTTATAGGTTTTTAGCGCAGATAATAGTTTGGGCACTATTTGCCAGTACACGGGGAGGCGACTGTTAATTCCGCTGATGCCTAAAGACTTTAGAGAGAAGGCAACAGCATATGCACAATACAGAATCCCAGATCAATCATAGAACAGAGCTAGCATATGGCACGGATATGTTATGTAACATTGAAGAGCGCTATGGCGTCTCTAAAAGCGAATATACAGCTCTTTGTAGGAAGTAGTGGGTGGCCCTTAAAAGGACCGTTGGTTTGCCGCTATGGGGTAAGAAGGAGCGAGTGGGTGGGTTTAGCCTCCGAAGCCGTAGAGAGTGCGTCCCTGTCGCTTGAGAGCATAGACGACATCCATGGCGGTGACGGTCTTGCGCTTGGCGTGCTCGGTGTAGGTGACAGCGTCGCGGATCACGTTCTCCAGGAAGACCTTGAGCACCCCGCGGGTCTCCTCGTAGATGAGGCCGGAGATGCGCTTGACACCCCCTCTCCGAGCCAGGCGGCGGATGGCGGGCTTGGTGATGCCCTGGATGTTATCACGCAGCACCTTCCTGTGCCTCTTGGCGCCTCCTTTCCCCAGGCCCTTCCCGCCTTTGCCTCTTCCAGACATCTCCAATTCAGCTGCTGCTTCCTCTCGCTCAGACGACAGATCTCAACCGCTCTCCAGCCCCTCCTTATATACAGCCGGAGCGGACCTGATGGGAGACTGCACAGAAATGGGCGGGGCGAGGGCGGAGCTTCCGCGCTCGTTGTGCTTTGTGCAGGAACAAAGCCATGCGCGGCCCTCGGGCTCCTAGCGAACATTTACACCGACAGTCTGAGCACTGCTCAAGTCCACACAGCTCTGAAAGTGATCTCCACCCGCATTGCGGTCCCTTCATTAGAACCTGCGCCGAACAACACACATTTGGGATGGAAGGAGATAACAATAACGAGAGCTAAGGGGAAGACGTAGTAATATGTGTGTTTCGCTCATGCAGTTACAGCATTGAATATTACAAGAGGGGAAATACCCGGCATTTCAAACGCCATAGAAACGGTGACTAAAGCATCGTGGTGGGTTTTCTTATGCGCCAATCACTTTTTGGGCGGGAAATTTGAAATGACATTTCCTCCAATCGTGGGCGAGTAGGGAAAGCCTTTCCCAGCACCCTTTGCGTCGTGCTCTCCCGCCCTTAGCCACCAGGCGGCGCTGTTGCGGCACTATCTGTTCCAGTCTTCCTTCTGCTCAATGCGGCCGCTGACTGTTAAGAAGAAGCTTCCGGGGAAACGGACACAAGTGAATTGGCGGCCACTACACCCCAAAACATTGGGCCCCTCACAGCACTAAACACGCACATCTGACTCCGAAAAGCACAAACTATTATTATGTCATATTATCATGTGTTTTATTTCCATGACACGCAGGAGGAAAGCACCAAGTGCTTAAAGGACAAAGCCACATCCTATACAGTGGCATTGAAGCCTCCCACCAATGTCAGGATCATACACCTGTAGCGAGGAGACTTCTCTATGGCCACAAACATGGAGCAAAGCGACTCCCTAGACCAGATGTCCCCACATCTATGGGACTGACCGAGGCCTCCCTCATAATACAATGTCTGACCCCATAACCCTCCATATATTCCTATAGAGGCCACTAGGAGGAAGTGACCCCATAACCCTCCATATATTCCTATAGAGAGGCCACTAGGGGGAAGTGACACCATAACCCTCCATATATTCCTATAGAGAGGCCACTAGGGGGAAGTGACACCATAACCCTCCATATATTCCTATAGAGAGGCCACTAGGGGGAGGTGACACCATAACCCGCCATATATTCCTATAGAGAGACCACTAGAGGGACGTGACCCATAACCCTCCATATATTCCTATAGAGAGGCCACTAGGGGGAAGTGACCCATAACCCTCTATATATTCCTATAGAGAGGCCACTAGGGGGAAGTGACACCATAACCCTCCATATATTCCTATAGAGAGGCCACTAGGGGGAAGTGACACCATAACCATCCATATATTCCTATAGAGAGGCCACTAGGGGGAAGTGACCCATAACCATACATATATTCCTATAGAGAGGCAACTAGGGGGAAGTGACCCATAACCCTCCAAATATTCCTATAGAGAGGCCAGTAGGGGGAAGTGACCCATAACCCTCCATATATTCCTATAGAGAGGCCACTAGGGGGAGGTGACAACATAAGCCTCCATATATTCCTATAGAGAGGCCACTAGGGGGAAGTGACCCATAACCCTCCATATATTCCTATAGAGAGGCCACTAGGGGGAAGTGACCCATAACCCTCCAAATATTCCTATAGAGAGGCCACTAGGGGGAAGTGACACCATAACCCTCCATATATTCCTATAGAGAGACCACTAGAGGGACGTGACGCATAACTCTCCATATGTTCCTATAGAGAGGCCACTAGGGGGAAGTGACACCATAACCCTCCATATATTCCTATAGAGAGGCCACTAGGGGGAAGTGACACCATAACCATCCATATATTCCTATAGAGAGGCCACTAGGGGGAAGTGACCCATAACCATACATATATTCCTATAGAGAGGCAACTAGGGGGAAGTGACCCATAACCCTCCAAATATTCCTATAGAGAGGCCAGTAGGGGGAAGTGACCCATAACCCTCCATATATTCCTATAGAGAGGCCACTAGGGGGAGGTGACAACATAAGCCTCCATATATTCCTATAGAGAGGCCACTAGGGGGAAGTGACCCATAACCCTCCATATATTCCTATAGAGAGGCCACTAGGGGGAAGTGACCCATAACCCTCCATATATTCCTATAGAGAGGCCACTCGGGGGAAGTGACCCCATAACCCTCCATATATTCCTATGGAGAGGCCACTAGGGGGAAGTGACACCATAACCCTCCATATATTCCTATAGAGAGGCCACTAAGGGGAAGTGACACCATAACCATCCATATATTCCTATAGAGAGGCCACTAGGGGGAAGTGACCCATAACCCTCCAAATATTCCTATAGAGAGGCCACTAGGGGGAAGTGACCCATAACCCTCCATATATTCCTATGGAGAGGCCACTAGGGGGAAGTGACCCATAACCCTCCATATATTCCTATAGAGAGGCCACTAGGGGGAAGTGACCCATAACCCTCCATATATTCCTATAGAGAGGCCACTAGGGGGAGGTGACACCCTAACCCTCCATATATTCCTATAGAGAGGCCACTAGGGGGAAGTGACACCATAACCCTCCATATATTCCTATAGAGAGGCCACTAGGGGGAAGTGACACCATAACCATCCATATATTCCTATAGAGAGGCCACTAGGGGGAGGTGACCCATAACCCTCCATATATTCCTATAGAGAGGCCACTAGGGGGAAGTGACACCATAACCATCCATATATTCCTATAGAGAGGCCACTAGGGGGAGGTGACCCATAACCCTCCATATATTCCTATAGAGAGGCCACTAGGGGGAAGTGACACCATAACCATACATATATTCCTATAGAGAGGCAACTAGGGGGAAGTGACCCATAACCCTCCAAATATTCCTATAGAGAGGCCAGTAGGGGGAAGTGACCCATAACCCTCCATATATTCCTATAGAGAGACCACTAGAGGGACGTGACGCATAACTCTCCATATGTTCCTATAGAGAGGCCACTAGGGGGAAGTGACACCATAACCCTCCATATATTCCTATAGAGAGGCCACTAGGGGGAAGTGACAACATAAGCCTCCATATATTCCTATAGAGAGGCCACTAGGGGGAAGTGACCCATAACCCTCCATATATTCCTATAGAGAGGCCACTAGGGGGAAGTGACCCATAACCCTCCATATATTCCTATAGAGAGGCCACTCGGGGGAAGTGACCCCATAACCCTCCATATATTCCTATGGAGAGGCCACTAGGGGGAAGTGACACCATAACCCTCCATATATTCCTATAGAGAGGCCACTAAGGGGAAGGGACCCATAACCCTCCATATATTCCTATAGAGAGGCCACTAGGGGGAAGTGACACCATAACCATCCATATATTCCTATAGAGAGGCCACTAGGGGGAGGTGACACCCTAACCCTCCATATATTCCTATAGAGAGGCCACTAGGGGGAAGTGACACCATAACCATCCATATATTCCTATAGAGAGGCCACTAGGGGGAGGTGACCCATAACCCTCCATATATTCCTATAGAGAGGCCACTAGGGGGAAGTGACACCATAACCATCCATATATTCCTATAGAGAGGCCACTAGGGGGAGGTGACCCATAACCCTCCATATATTCCTATAGAGAGGCCACTAGGGGGAAGTGACATCATAACCCTCCATATATTCCTATGGAGAGGCCACTAGGGGGAAGTGACCCCATAACCCTCCATATATTCCTATAGAGAGGCCAGTAGGGGGAAGTGACCCATAACCCTCCATATATTCCTATAGAGAGGCCACTAGGGGGAAGTGACATCATAACCCTCCATATATTCCTATAGAGAGGCCACTAGGGGGAAGTGACACCATAACCCTCCATATATTCCTATAGAGAGGCCACTAGGGGGAAGTGACCCATAACCCTCCATATATTCCTATAGAGAGGCCACTCGGGGGAAGTGACCCCATAACCCTCCATATATTCCTATAGAGAGGCCACTAGGGGGAAGTGACCCATAACCCTCCATATATTCCTATAGAGAGGCCACTAGGGGGAAGTGACCCATAACCCTCCATATATTCCTATAGAGAGGCCACTAGGGGGAAGTGACACCATAACCATCCATATATTCCTATAGAGAGGCCACTAGGGGGAAGTGACCCATAACCATACATATATTCCTATAGAGAGGCAACTAGGGGGAAGTGACCCATAACCCTCCATATATTCCTATAGAGAGGCCACTAAGGGGAAGTGACCCATAACCCTCCATATATTCCTATAGAGAGGCCACTAGGGGGAAGTGACCCATTACCCTCCATATATTCCTATAGAGAGGCAACTAGGGGGAAGTGACACCATAACCCTCCATATATTCCTATAGAGAGGCAACTAGGGGGAAGTGACACCATAACCCTCCATATATTCCTATAGAGAGGCCACTAGGGGGAAGTGACCCATAACCCTCCATATATTCCTATAGAGAGGCCACTAGGGGGAGGTGACCCCATAACATTCCATATATTCCTATAGAGAGGCCACTAGGGGGAAGTGACACCATAACCCTCCATATATTCCTATAGAGAGGCCACTAGGGGGAAGTGACACCATAACCCTCCATATATTCCTATAGAGAGGCCACTAGGGGGAGGTGACACCATAACTTTCCATATATTCCTATAGAGAGGCCACTAGGGGGAAGTGACACCATAACCCTCCATATATTCCTATAGAGAGGCCACTAGGGGGAAGTGACCCCATAACCCTCCATATATTCCTATAGAGAGGCCACTAGGGGGAAGTGACAGCATAAGCCTCCATATATTCCTATAGAGAGGCCACTAGGGGGAAGTGACACCATAACCATCCATATATTCCTATAGAGAGGCCACTAGGGGGAAGTGACCCATAACCATACATATATTCCTATAGAGAGGCAACTAGGGGGAAGTGACCCATAACCCTCCATATATTCCTATAGAGAGGCCACTAAGGGGAAGTGACACCATAACCCTCCATATATTCCTATAGAGACGCCACTAGGGGGAAGTGACCCATAACCCTCCATATATTCCTATAGAGAGGCCACTAGGGGGAAGTGACCCATTACCCTCCATATATTCCTATAGAGAGGCAACTAGGGGGAAGTGACACCATAACCCTCCATATATTCCTATAGAGAGGCAACTAGGGGGAAGTGACACCATAACCCTCCATATATTCCTATAGAGAGGCCACTAGGGGGAAGTGACCCATAACCCTCCATATATTCCTATAGAGAGGCCACTAGGGGGAGGTGACCCCATAACATTCCATATATTCCTATAGAGAGGCCACTAGGGGGAAGTGACACCATAACCCTCCATATATTCCTATAGAGAGGCCACTAGGGGGAAGTGACACCATAACCCTCCATATATTCCTATAGAGAGGCCACTAGGGGGAGGTGACACCATAACTTTCCATATATTCCTATAGAGAGGCCACTAGGGGGAAGTGACACCATAACCCTCCATATATTCCTATAGAGAGGCCACTAGGGGGAAGTGACCCCATAACCCTCCATATATTCCTATAGAGAGGCCACTAGGGGGAAGTGACAGCATAAGCCTCCATATATTCCTATAGAGAGGCCACTAGGGGGAAGTGACCCCATAACCCTCCCTATATTCCTATAGAGAGGCCACTAGGGGGAAGTGACCCCATAACCCTCCATATATTCCTAAAGAGAGGCCACTAGGGGGAAGTGACAGCATAACCCTCCATATATTCCTATAGAGAGGCCACTAGGGGGAATTGACCCCATAACCCTCTATATATCCTATAGTGAGGCCACTAGAAGGTGGTGACCTCATAACCCCCCCCCCCCCCCCCCCCATAACTCTGCATATATTTCTCTAGAGAGGCCTCCTGTGATCCTCTACCATACAATACAGTATTGTGCTTATTATATGTTTATATTATATTCTACATCAGTGTGTGTGTGTGTAATGTGCTTTGTCATGTGTGACTATATAATATAATACAATACAATATAATACAATACATGGCCATTTGTGGAGTAACACTCTTTTTATTAAGTGACCTTCCAGCCCCAGGCCTCCACTTTTATAGGAGAACCCAGAGAGGCCCCGCCTCTCAGTATAAAAGGCCACTCCCCACCGCTCGGTAGGAATTTCCTAGGCCCGGGCCCAGGGATGAAGGAGGGGAACATGTGCCGGTGGAGCGCCAATAGATGCACTGATGGATGAGGAAAGGTAAGTATAAATTAAAGTGCTACTACAGGCAAAGTTAATTGTTACAACATTGTTTCGGGCTCCTGCCCCTCTCTCTGCTTCCTCCTGCCCCTCTCTCTCTGCTTCCTCCTGCCCCTCTCTCTGCTTCCTCCTGCCCCTCTCTCTCTGCTTCCTCCCGCCCCTCTCTCTCTGCTTCCTCCCGCCCCTCTCTCTCTGCTTCCTCCTGCCCCTCTCTCTGCTTCCTCCTGCCCCTCTCTCTCTGCTTCCTCCTGCCCCTCTCTCTGCTTCCTCCTGCCCCTCTCTCTCTGCTTCCTCCTGCCCCTCTCTCTGCTTCCTCCTGCCCCTCCCTCTCTGTCTCCTCCTGCCCCTCTCTCTGCTTCCTCCTGCCCCTCTCTCTCTGCTTCCTCCCGCCCCTCTCTCTCTGCTTCCTCCCGCCCCTCTCTCTCTGCATCCTCCCGCTCCTCTCTCTGTCTCCTCCCACCCCTCTCTCTGCTTCCTCCTGCCCCTCTCTCTCTCTGCTTCCTCCTGCCCTCTCTCTTTGCTTCCTCCTGCCCCTCTCTCTGCTTCCTCCCTCCCCCCCCTCTCTCTGCTTCCTCCCGCCCCTCTCTCTCTGCTTCCTCCCTCCCCCCCTCTCTCTGCTTCCTCCTGCCCCTCTCTCTCTCTGCTTCCTCCATCCCCTCTCTCTCTGCTTCCCCCTGCCCCTCTCTCTCTGCTTTCTCCAGCCCCTCTCTCTCTTTGTCTCCTCCCGCCCCTCTCTCTGCTTCCTCCTGCCCCTCTCTCTCTCTGTCTCCTCCCGCCCCTCTCTCTCTGCTTCCTCCTCTCTCTCTGCTTCCTCCTGCCCCTCTCTCTCTGCTTCCTCCTGCCCCTCTCTCTCTGCTTCCTCCTCCCCTTCTCTCTTTGCTTCCTCCTGCCCCTCTCTCTCTGCTTCCTCCCGCCCCTCTCTCTCTGCTTCCTCCTGCCCCTCTCTCTGCTTCCTCCCGCCCCTCTCTCTCTGCTTTCTCCAGCCCCTCTCTCTCTTTGTCTCCTCCCGCCCCTCTCTCTGCTTCCTCCTGCCCCTCTCTCTCTCTGTCTCCTCCCGCCCCTCTCTCTCTGCTTCCTCCTCTCTCTCTGCTTCCTCCTGCCCCTCTCTCTCTGCTTCCTCCTGCCCCTCTCTCTCTGCTTCCTCCTCCCCTTCTCTCTTTGCTTCCTCCTGCCCCTCTCTCTCTGCTTCCTCCTGCCCCTCTCTCTCTGCTTTCTCCCTCCCACCCCTCCCTCTGCTTCCTCCCGCCCCTCTCTCTCTGCTTCCTCCCCCCCACCCCTCTCTCTGCTTCCTCCTGCCCTTCTCTCTCTGTCTCCTCCTGCCCCTGTCTCTCTGCTTCCTCCTGCCCCTCTCTCTTTGCTTCCACCCGTCCCTCTCTTTGCTTCCTCCCGTCCCTCTCTCTCTGCTTCCACCCGTCCCTCTCTCTGCTTCCTCCCGCCCCTCTCTCTCTTTGTCTCCTCCCGCCCCTCTCTCTGCTTCCTCCTGCCCCTCTCTCTCTGCTTCCTCCTGCGCCTCTCTCTCTGTCTCCTCCCGCCCCTCTCTCTGCTTCCTCCTGCCCCTCTCTCTTTGCTTCCTCCCGCCCCTCTCTCTCTGTCTCCTCCCGCCCCTCTCTCTCTGCTTCCTCCTGCCCCTCTCTCTGCTTCCTCCCGCCCCTCTCTCTCTGTCTCCTCCCGCCCCTCTCTCTCTGCTTCCTCCTGCCCCTCTCTCTGCTTCCTCCCGCCCCTCTCTCTCTGTCTCCTCCCGCCCCTCTCTCTCTGCTTCCTCCTGCCCCTCTCTCTCTGCTTCCTCCTGCCCCTCTCTCTGTCTCCTCCCGCCCCTCTCTCTGCTTCCTCCTGCCCCTCTCTCTTTGCTTCCTCCCGCCCCTCTCTCTCTGCTTTCTCCCTCCCACCCCTCCCTCTGCTTCCTCCCGCCCCTCTCTCTCTGCTTCCTTCCTCCCACCCCTCCCTCTGCTTCCTCCCGCCCCTCTCTTTCTGCTTCCTCCCTCCCACCCCTCTCTCTGCTTCCTCCTGCCTTTCTCTCTCTGTCTCCTCCTGCCCCTGTCTCTCTGCTTCCTCCTGCCCCTCTCTCTATGCTTTCTCCCTCCCACCCCTCCCTCTGCTTCCTCCCGCCCCTCTCTCTCTGCTTCCTTCCTCCCACCCCTCCCTCTGCTTCCTCCCGCCCCTCTCTTTCTGCTTCCTCCCTCCCACCCCTCCCTCTGCTTCCTCCCGCCCCTCTCTCTCTGCTTCCTTCCTCCCACCCCTCCCTCTGCTTCCTCCCGCCCCTCTCTCTCTGCTTCCTCCTGCCTTTCTCTCTCTGTCTCCTCCTGCCCCTGTCTCTTTGCTTCCTCCTGCCCCTCTCTCTCTGTCTCCTCCTGCCCCTCTCTCTCTGCTTCCTCCTGCCCCTCTCTCTGCTTCCTCCTGCCCCTCTCTCTTTGCTTCCTCCTGCCGCTCTCTCTGCTTCCTCCTCCCCCTCTCTCTCTGTCTCCTCCCGTCCCTCTCTCTCTGCTTCCTCCCGTCCTTCTCTCTTCCTCCTCCTGACCCCCACCTTATGCAATGAAAGGCCTTAGATAGCCAGTGCAAGATGCTGATTCATTGATCCCCTAAAGTGCTTTTTACAGCCTGTGGAGGAATGTATCAGCAGTAGAAGTCTCTTTCAGTCTCAAAGGCCTGTGACAGCCAGCTGAGAGGGGTAGCAGCAGCAGCATGCTCTTTGAGCCCCTAAAGGCCTGTTAAAACATTGGTGAAGGGTAACATCAGCAAAAGTCTCTGTGAGAATCTTAGGCCCGTGAAAGCCAGAGTATAGTAACTGCAACAGCAGCAGTCTCTCTGGGCACCTAAAAACCTGTGACAGCCAGTGGAAGAGGGTAACAGCAGTGGCAGTTTTTTTGAGCCCCTTAGGCCTGTGAAAGCCAATGGAGGGTGGTAGTAGTAGCAGCAGTCTCTTAGTGGCCCCTAAAAGCATGTGGCAGCCAGATGAGAAAGGTAGCAACACCGGGTTTCCTTGTGCCCCTAAAGGCCTCTGATAGCCAGTGGAGGACGGTGAAAGCAGTGGCAGTTTCTTTGAGCCTCTTTGTCCTGAGAAAGCCAATGGAGGGTGGTAGTGAGCCCCTAAAAGCTTGTGACAGCCAGTGGAGAAGAGTATCAGCAGCATCATACTTGAGCCCCCCAAAAATGGAGGATAGTGGTAGCAGCAGCAGCTGCAACAGTCTCACTGAGACCCAAAGGCCTCTGACAGCCAGTGGATGAAGGTGACAGCAGCAGTAGTCTCTCAGTCTCACCTTAATTCCCATGACAGCAATAGGAAGAGAGTAACATCAGCAGCAGCAGCAGCAGCAGCAGTATCATTAAGCCTCTAAAAGCCTGTGGCAGCCAGAGAAGGGGGATGTCAGCAATAACATTCTCACAGAGACCATAAAGCCTGGGACAGTCAGTGGAGGTGGATATAAGTAGCCAGAGACTTACTGAGCCCCTAAAGGCCTTGCGATGTGATAGCTGAAGCAGCAGTATCATAGAGTTCATGGGGCCTGTGACTGGTAAAGGAGGTGGGTTGGCAACAGGCAATCCTTCTCTGAGTGTCTAAGGCTTGTGACAGCCAGTGGAGAGGGGTAGCAGCAGCAGAAGTCCCATTGGGCCCCTAAGGCCTCTGACAGCCATGTGAGGGGGATAAAAGCCATCATAGCCTCATAGAGCTGCCAATGGTCTTTTTACAGCTATTGGAGTAATGTGACAGAGCCAGCAGATCCATTGAGCCCCTAAAGGTCTAGTTAAGCCAGTGAGGGAGGGTAACTGCAACAACAGTCACTTAGAATATTGAAGGCCTGTGAAAGCCTGTGGAGGAAGGTGACTGCAGCAACAATCTGGGCAAGATTGGACAAGATTGTAACAAAGGGGGTCACACCGTCCAGGTTGGACTTTGGGATGGCCTGCACTGATCAAACATTTGGGGAGGGGGGGGGGGGTATGAGCTCCTGCTAAAGCTGAGCTCACCCCGTCACCTGAGACGACACTTTTACATTTGCTGTGGACAAAATAGGGGCTGAGTTTCTAACATAACTTTTATCAGATTTTGGCCTATACCATCAGCTCAGAAATAATTTACCAAAACTCATCTTATGCTACCAGACCAGCATACTCCTTCCAAGAGCATGGAAAACCTAAGGCTCTTTCCAGAACTACATGCCACAGGAACCGAGACTTGACCCACAAGATACAATTGGGGACATCAGCGACAAGACAATATGTAGGATAGGGTTATTGTTGGTTTCAGTAGCGTAGACTAGATAATGAAATCTACACAAAGGTTTCCAATGAGGAATGGAGCAGGGCTGATAATGTTATCATAGATAAATTGAGAAACAACAGTGAACAAATAAGTTCCAGAGGTGAACAGACCAGAATAGAACAATGCTAATGAGATATAGTGTGAATGGGATCCGACATAACAATGGGATAAGCAATTCAGGACGCACATTTGTAATCTGTAAAGTTGCTGTGTATGATATTATTACAAAATCAGATGAAAAACTTCTCTGGCACATGCCTCTACTACAAAGCACAGTACATAGTTCTAGCAGGGAAGCTTGCTACAATGGCTGTAAGCTGTAATAAGGGGTACCTGCACTGGCTGTACTGAGGGATGCCCCACTGTCTGTCAGATTTACTGAGGGATGCCCCCACTGGCTGTTCTGAGGGATGCCCCCACTGGTGGTTCTAAGGGATGCCCTCACTGGCTGCACTGAGGGATGCCCCACTGGCTTTACTGAGGGATGCCCCCATTAGCTGTTCTGAGGGATACCCCCACTGGTGGTTATGAGGGATGCCCCCACTGGCTGTACTGAGGGATGCCCCAATGGTTGTAAGCTGTAAGGAGGGATGCCCCAACTGGCTGTAAGCCTTACTGAGGGATGCCCCTCTGGCTGTATTGAGGGATGCCCAACTGGCTGTAAGCTGTAATGAGGAATTCCTCCAATGGCTCTGCTGAGGGATGCCCCCATTGGCTGTACAGAGGGATGCCCCCACTGGCTGTAAGCTGTAATGAGGGATGCCCCCACTCTCTGTCAGGCATACTGAGGGATGTCCCCACTAGCTGTAAGCTGCACTGAGGTGTGCCCCACTGGCTGTAAGCTGCAACGAGAGATCCCCTACTGGCTATAAGCTATACTGAGGGATGCCCCCACTGGCTGTACTGAGGGATGCCCCCAATGGCTGTATGCTATATTGAGTGATGCCCCCAACTGGCTGTAAGCTGTAATAGGGGATTCTCCCACTGGCTGTAATGAGGGATGCCCCCTACCTGCTGTTCTGAAGGATACCCCCACTGTCTGTACTGAGGGAAGCCCCCACTGTCTGTACTGAGGGAAGCCCCCACTGGCTGTTCTGAGGGATGCCCCCAATGGCTGTTCTGAGGGATGCCCCCACTGGCTGCACTGAGGGATGCCTGCACTGGCTGTACTGAGGGATGCCCCACTGGCTATAAGCTGTAAGGAGGGATGCCCCCACTGGCTGTAAACTGTAGGAGAGATGGCCCACTGGATGTCCTGAGGGATGCCCCCACTGACTGTAAGCTGTAATGAGGGATGCCCCCACTGGCTGAACTGAGGAATCCCCCACTGGCTGTACTGAGGGATGCCATCACTGGCTTTAGGCTATAGTAAGGGGTGCCACGATTGGAGGTAAGCTGTAGTGAGGGGTGCTCCCACTGGCTGAACTGAGGGATGCCCCTCTGGTTGTACTGAGTGATGCCCCATTGGCTATAAGCTACAATGAGGGATGCACTCACTGGCTGTACTGAGGGATGCCCCCACTGGCTGTAAGCTGTAATGAGGGATGCCCCCACTGGCTGTAAGCTATACTGAGGGATGTCCCCACTGGCTGTAAGCTATACTGAGGGATGTCCCCACTGGCTGTAAGCTATACTGAGGGATGCCCCCACTGGCTGTAAGCTGTAGTAAGGGGTGCCCCAATTATCACTCCTCCCACCCAGCTCTCTCTGACTCCTCCCACCTTCTCTCCACCTCCTCCTGACCCTCTCTCTACCTCCTCCCACCACTCTCTTGGCCCCCTCTGATAGCCAGTGGAGGAGGGTAACATCAGTGGCAGTTTCTTTGAGCCTCTTAGACCTGTGAAAGCCAACGGAAGATCGTAGTGAGCCCCTAAAAAGCTTATGACAGACAGTGGAGAGGGGTATCAGCAGCACCCTACTTGAGCCCCAAAAGTGGAGGAAGGTGGTAGTAGCAGCAGCAGCAGAAACAGCCTCACTAAGCCCCAAAAGGCCTCTGACAACCAGTGTACTCTCTGAGTCTAACCTTAATCCGTATAAGTAGCTATAGACTTACTGAGCCCATAAAAGCCTTTGACAGCAACTGGAGGGATGTGATTGTAGAATAAGCAGTCTCTTTGTGCCCCTAAAGGTCTTTTGATTCCTAGGAAATGAGGGGAACATCAGTCATTCAGAGTATCTAAGGCCCGTGAAAGCAACAGCCGAACTCTCTCTGAGTGTCTAAGGCCTAAGAATGCCAGAGGAGGAGGGAAACAGCAGTAACAGTCTCCTTGACCCCCGAAAGGCTTGTGACAGCCAGTGGAGAGGGGTAGCAGCAGCAGCTGTCTCCTTATGCCCCTAAAGGCCTTTGACAGCCTGTGTAAGATGTTAACTGTAGAAGCAGTTTAATTGATCCCCTAAAGTGCTTTTACAGCCTGTGGAGGAATGTACTGGCAGCAGAAGTCTCTCTCAGTCTCAAAGGCCTGTGTCTATAAGGCCTGTGACAGCCAGCTGAAGGGAGTAGCAGCAGCAGCAGCAGACAGTGGTGAAGGGTAACATCAGCAAAAGTCTCTGTGAGACACTGAGGCCCGTGAAAGCCAGAGTAAAGTAACCGCAGCAGCAGTCTCACCGGGGACCAAATAACCTGTGACAGACAGTGGAGGAGGGTACCAGCATTGGCAGTTTTTTGAGCCCCTTAGGCCTGTGAAAGCCAAAGGAGGGTGGTAGTAGCGGCTCTTCCTGCCCCTTTCTCTGCGTCCTCCCGCCCCTCTCTCTCCGTCTCCTCCCGCCCCTCTCTCTGTCTCCTCCTGACCCCCTCCTTAAGCCCCGAAAAGCCTTAGACACCCAGGGTGTCTCTCCGCCTCCTCCTGCCCCTCTCTCCAACTCCTCCTGCCCCTTTCTCTGCGTCCTCCTGCCCCTTTCTCTGCGTCATCCTGCCCCTTTCTCTGCCTCCTCCCGCCCCGCTCTCGGCCTCCTCCTGCCCCTTTCTCTGTGTCATCCTGCCCCTTTCTCTGCGTTATCCTGCCCCTCTCTCTGTCTCCTCCTGCCCCTCTCTCTGTCTCCTCCTGCCCCTCTCTCTGTCTCCTCCTGCCCCTCTCTCCCTGTCTCCTCCTGCCCCTCTCTCTGTCTCCTCCTGCCCCTCTCTCTCTGTCTCCTCCTGCCCCTCTCTCTGTCTCCTCCTGCCCCTCTCTCTGTCTCCTTCCGCCCCTCTCTCTGTCTCCTCCTGCCCCTCTCTCTTCCTCCTCCTACCCCTCTCTCTTCCTCCTCCTGCCCCTCTCTCTTCCTCCTCCTGCCCCTCTCTCTCTGTCTCCTCCCGCCCCTCTCTCTGTCTCCTCCCGCCCCTCTCTCTGTTTTCTCCCGCCCCTCTCTCTCTGCTTCCTCCTGCCCCTCTCTCTGTCTCCTTCCGCCCCTCTCTCTGTCTCCTCCTGCCCCTCTCTCTTCCTCCTCCTACCCCTCTCTCTGTCTCCTCCCGCCCCTCTCTCTCTGCCTCCTCCTGCCCCTCTCTCTTCCTCCTCCTGCCCCTCTCTCTCTGTCTCCTCCCGCCCCTCTCTCTGTCTCCTCCCGCCCCTCTCTCTGTCTCCTCCCGCCCCTCTCTCTGTTTTCTCCCGCCCCTCTCTCTGTCTCCTCCTGCCCCTCTCTCTGTCTCCTCCCGCCCCTCTCTCTCTGCTTCCTCCTGCCCCTCTCTCTGTCTCCTTCCGCCCCTCTCTCTGTCTCCTCCTGCCCCTCTCTCTTCCTCCTCCTACCCCTCTCTCTGTCTCCTCCCGCCCCTCTCTCTCTGCCTCCTCCTGCCCCTCTCTCTTCCTCCTCCTGCCCCTCTCTCTCTGTCTCCTCCCGCCCCTCTCTCTGTCTCCTCCCGCCCCTCTCTCTGTTTTCTCCCGCCCCTCTCTCTGTCTCCTCCTGCCCCTCTCTCTGTCTCCTCCTGCCCCTCTCTCTCTGTCTCCTCCCGCCCCTCTCTCTGCTTTCTCCTGCCCCTCTCTCCCTGTCTCCTCCTGCCCCTCTCTCTTCCTCCTCCTGACCCTCTCTCTTCCTCCTCCTGACCCTCTCTCTTCCTCCTGACCCTCTCTCTTCCTCCTCCTGACCCTCTCCTTAAGCCCCAAAAGGCCTTAGACAGTCAGTGCAAGATGTTGACAGTAGAAGCAGTTTCATTGATCCCCTAAAGTGCTTTTACGGCCTGTGGAGGAATGTATCAGCAGCAGAAGTCTCTCTCAGTCTCAAGGCCTGTGTCTATAAGTCCTGTGACAGCCAGAGGAGGGGGATAGCACCAATAACATTCTCACATAGACCATAAAGCCTGGGACAGTCAGCGGAGGTGGGTATAAGTAGCCACAGACTTACTGAGCCCTAAAGGCCTTTGACAGCAATTAGAGGGATGTGATAGCAGAAGCAGCAGTCTCATAGAACCCCTAAAGGCTTGTTGATTCCTAGAAAATGAGGGGAATATTTTAGGCTTGTGAAAGCTGGTGGATGAGGGTAACAGAAGCAGCTGCAGCAGTCTCATAAAGGTCATGGGGCCTGTGACTGCTAGAGGAGGTGGGTTAGGAACAGCCAAACTCTCTCTGAGTGTCTAAGGCCTGTGAATGCCAGAGGAGGAGGGAAACAGCAGTAACAGTCTCCTTGAGCCCCGAAAGGCTTGTGACAGCCAGTGGAGAGGGGTAGCAGCAGCAGAAGCTGTCTTCTTACGCCCCTAAAGGTCTTAGACAGCCAGTGCAAGATGTTGACCCTAGAAGCAGTTTCATTGATCCCCTAAAGCTTTTTTGGCCTGTGGAGGAATGTATCAGCAACAGAAGTCTCGGTCAGTCTCAAAGCCCTGTGACAGCCAGCTGAGAGGGGTAGCAGCAGCAGCATGCTCTTTGAGCCTCTAAGGGCCTGTTACAGACAGTGGTGGAGGGTAACATCAGCAAAAGTCTCTGTAAGACTCTTAGGCCCGTAAAAGCCAGAGTATAGTAACCGCAGCAGCAGCAGTCTCTCCGTGCACCTAAAAACCTGTGACAGCTAGTGGAGGAGGGTACCAGCAGTGGTAGTTTTTTGAGCCCCTTAAGCCTGTGAAAGCCAATAGAGGGTGGTAGTAGCAGCAGCAGTCTCTTAGACTCCCCTAAAAGCATTTGGCAGCCAGTTGAGAAAGTCCAAAAGTGGAGGATGGTGGTAGCAGCAGCAGCAACAGCCTCACTGAGCCCCAAAGGCCTCTGACAGCCAGTGGATGAAGGTGACAGCAGCAGTAGTCTCTCAGTCTCACCTTAATTCCCTTGACAGCCATTGGAACGAGAGTAACAGCAGAAGCAGTATCATTAAGCCTCTAAAAGCCAGTGGCAGCCAGAGGAGGGGGATAGCAGCAATAACATTCTCACAGAGACCATAAAGCCTGGGACAGTCAGTGGAGGTAGATATAAGTAACCATAGCACAGGCTTACTGAGCCCCTAAAGGCCTTTGACAGCAATTGGAGCCAAAGCAGCAGTCTCATAGAGTTTATGGGGCCTGTGACTGCTAAAGGAGGTGGGTTGGCAACAGCTAATCCCTTTCTGAGTGTCTAAGGCCTGTGACAGTCAGTGAAGAGGGGTAACAGCAGCAGTAGTCTCCTAAGCCCCTATAGGCCTTAGACGGCCAGTGGAGAGGGATAACAGCAGCAGAAGTCCCATTGAACCCCTAAGGCCTCTGACAGCCAGGGGGATAACAGCCGTCATAGCCTCATAGAGCTGCCAATGGTCTTGTTACAGCCATTGGAGGAATGTGACAGAGCCAGCAGATCCATTGAGCCCCTAAAGGTCTATTGAAGCCAGTGAGGGAGGGTAACTGCAACAACAGTCACTTAGAATATCTAAGGCCTGTGAAAGCCTGTGGAGGAAGGTAACAGCAGCAACAGCAGCATCAGTCCATGAGGCCTGTGACTGGCGCACATGCAGACTGTGTTTCATTGCTATGCTCAATGATCTCTTCATGTGAAGCAGACAAATGGATTGATCACCAATAGGAGCTCTTTGGGGCAAGATTGAACAAGATTGTAACAAAGGGGGTCACACCGTCCAGGTTGGACTTTGGGATGTCCTGCACTGATCAAACATTTAGGGGGGGGGGGGGTTATGATCTCCTGCTAAAGCTGAGCTCATCCCCGTCACCTGAGACAACCCTTTTTTTGAGTTTCTCACATAACTTTTATCAGATTTTGGCCTATACCATCAGCTCAGAAATAATTTACCAAAACTCATCTTATGCTACCAGACCAACATACTCCTTACAAGAGAATGGAAAACCTAAGGCTCTTTCCAGAACTACATGCCACAGGAGACTTGACCCACAAGATACAATCGGGGACATCAGTGACAAGACAATATGTAGGATAGGGTTATTGTTGGTTTCAGTAGCGTAGACTAGATAATGAAATCTACACAAAGGTTTCCAATGAGGAATGGAGCAGGGCTGGTAATGTTATCATAGATAAATTGAGAAACAACAATGAACAAATAAGTTCCAGAGGTGAACAGACCAGAATAGAACAATGCTAATGAGATATAGTGTGAATGGCATCCGACATAACAATGGGATAAGCAATTCAGGACGCACATTTGTTAAAGTTATTACAAAATCAGATGAAAAACTTCTCTGGCACATGCCTCTACTACAAAGCACAGTACATAGTTCTAGCAGGGAAGCTTGCTACATTATTTGTGCACCAGCTCAACCGCTTATAAATCTGCAGCAGTCTAAAAGAATAGAGGCCAGTTTGGCCCGGCCTCACCTGGACATAAAACAGTCACCATGTAAACAGACCCCACTGGCTGTAAGCTGTATTGAGGGATGCCCAACTGGCTGTAAGCTTTAATGAGGGATGCCCCCACTGGCTGTAAGCTTTATTGAGGGATGCCCCCACTGGCTGTAAGCTGTAATGAGGGATGCCCCCACTGGCTGTACTCAGGGTTTCCCCCACTGGCTGTAAGCTGTAATGAGGGATGCCCCCTCTGGATGTTCTAACGGGATGCCCCCACTGGCCTTATTGAGGCATGCCCCCACTGGCTGTAAGCTATACTGAAGGATGCCCCCACTGGCTGAAAGCTTTAATGAGGGATGCCCCCACTGTCTGTACTGAGTGATGTCCCCACTGGCTGTAAGCTAAATTGAGGTGTTGCCCCCACTGGCTGTAAGCTGTAATGAGAGATGCCACCACCTGCTGTAAGACATACTGAGGGATGCCCCCACTGGCTTTAAGCTAAATTGAGGGATGTCCCCACTGGCTGTTCTGAGGGATGCCCCAATGGCTGTAAGCTAAATTGAGGGATGCCCCCACTGGCTGTACTGGGGGATGCCCCCCTGGCTGTAAGCTAAATTGAGGGATGCTCCCACTGGCTGTTCTGAGGGATGCCCCACTGGCTTTAACCTGTAATCATGGATGCCCCCACTGGCTGTTATGAGGGATGCCCCCACTGGCAGTAAGCTTTAATGAGGGATGCCCCCACTGGCTGTACAGAGAGATGCCTCTATTGGCCTTATTGAGGCATGCCCCCACTGGCTGTAAGCTATACTGAGGGATGCCCCCTCTGGATGTTCTGAGGGATGCCCCCACTGGCCTTATTGAGGCAGGCCCCCACTGGCTGTAAGCTATACTGAAGGATGCCCCCACTGGCTGTATTGAGGGTTGCCCCCACTGGCTGTACTGAGGGATGTCCCCGCTGACTGTAAGCTGTAATGAGAGATGCCCCCTCTGGCTGTTCTGAGGGATGCATCCACTGGCTGTAAGCTTTAATCAGGGATGCCCCCACTGACTGTACTAAGGGATGCCCCCACTGGCTTTCAGCTGTACTGAGGGATGCCTCCACTGGCTGTTCTTAAGGGATGCCCCCACTGGCTTTCAGCTGTACTGAGGGATGCCTCCACTGGCTGTTCTTAAGGGATGCCCCCACTGGCTGTTCTGAGGGATGCCCCCACTGGCTGTACTAAGGGATGGCCAACTGGCTGTACTGAGGGATGCCCCAACTGGCTGTATGTTATACTGAGGGATGCCCCCACTGGCTGTTCTGAGGGATGTACCCACTGTCTGTAAGCTGTAATGAGGTATGCCCCACTGGCTGTAAGCTATACTTTAGGGAAGCCCCCACTGTCTTTTCTGAGCAATGCCCCCGCTCACTGTACTGAGTGATGCCCACACTGGCTGTTCTGAAGGATTCCTCCACTGGCTGTACTGAGGGATACCCCGACTGGCTGTAATGTGGGATGCCCCCACTGGCTGTAAGCTATACCGACGGATGCCCCCACTGGCTGTACTGAGGATTGCCAAACAGGCTGTATATTTAATGAGGGATGTCCCCACTGGCTTTACTGAAGGATGCCCAAACTGGATGTACTGAGGGATGCCCCTCTCTGTCTCATCCCGCCCCTCTCTCTGCTTTCTCCTGCCCCTCTCTCTCTGCTTCCTTCCATCCCTCTTTCTTTGTCTCCTCCTGCCCCTCTCTCTGTCTCCTCCAGCCCCTCTCTCTGTCTCCTCCCGTCCCTCTCTCTGTCTCCTCCTGCCCCTCTCTCTGTCTCCTCCAGCCCCTCTCTCTGTCTCCTCCTGCCCCTCTCTCTGTCTCTTCCCGTCCCTCTCTCTGTCTCCTCCTGCCCCTCTCTCTGTCTCCTCCCGTCCCTCTCTCTGCTTCCTCCCACCCCTCTCTCTCTGCTTCCTCCCACCCCTCTCTTTCTGTCTCCTCCCACCCCTCTCTCTCTGTCTCCTCCCGCCCCTCTCTCTCTGCTTCCTCCCGCCCCTCTCTCTCTGTCTCCTCCCGCCCCTCTCTCTGTCTCCTCCTGCCCCTCTCTCTCTGTCTCCTCCCGTCCCTCTCTCTGTCTCCTCCTGCCCCTCTCTCTGTCTCCTCCTGCTCCTCTCTCTGTCTCCTCCCGCCCCTTTCTCTGTCTCCTCCCGCCCCTCTCTCTGTCTCCTCCCGTCCCTCTCTCTGTCTCCTCCTGCTCCTTTCTCTGTCTCCTCCTGCTCCTCTCTCTGTCTCCTCCCGCCCCTCTCTCTGTCTCCTCCTGCCCCTCTCTCTGTCTCCTCCTGCTCCTCTCTCTGTCTCCTCCCGCCCCTTTCTCTGTCTCCTCCCGCCCCTCTCTCTGTCTCCTCCCGTCCCTCTCTCTGTCTCCTCCTGCTCCTCTCTCTGTCTCCTCCTGCCCCTCTCTCTCTGCTTCCTTCCATCCCTCTTTCTTTGTCTCCTCCTGCCCCTCTCTGATCGTCAGACTCATGATCAAGGAGATAGATCGCATAGACATAGGGGTGACTCACATTATCTGAGGCATAGGACCTCCTCTCAGACATCCTCCCAAACCAGTGGATCACTAGATGGCTCTTTGGCAGATATGTCTTTTTTAGGACAGGGACATGTAGGAAGATCAGAAGGGGGCGGCATAAGAGAAGAGAGAGACGCAAACAGGGAAATAATGACCCGAGATCATCACAGGTTACGCCCGAGGGACACGATACGCAGGAGGTTTCCACCCCCATATCAATCACAACGCCGGCGGAGGTAGAATTGAAAATCATTAATTTAACGGATCTGGAATTGAATGATGTACAGAAACAGGTATTGAGTAGAGGATTTAATTTCTCCCCAACACATAAGATTGATAAATTTGAGACTGTAAAGGATCTATATATGTTCTGCCGAAAACTTTCACTAAAGCATCATTTCTCTGACCCTATGGGGCCCACAGAAGTTTCTACCTTCACAGAACAGGAACAGCAAGCAGTGCAAGACCTGACGGACCTTTTGGAGGAACAACAGGCCAATGAGGAAGGGGGGGCGACAATCTTGAGGAGACCTTCCACGTTCTCACCTGCATGGAACAACACCCCAGCAGTGCAGGTTTTTTATAATCTGGTGAGTAAGGAAATTAGAGATTTGAAACCAACTAGGGTTAACTCCAATCTTACAAAGAAGGAGTGGGAAGCAGTTCAATCATTACGAAACTCCCCTGAAATAGTCATCAAACCCTCAGACAAGGGGGGTAACATTGTACTTCTCTCAAGAGAATACTATGTGGGGGAGGTAATGAGACAACTGAAGGATGTAAATACCTATCAGAAACTACAAGGAAACCCCCTATCAATGTATAAAGAAGAATTTGATCATTTGATAGGTGAAGCACTTGAGAATGGGGTGATTAACCGCACATTGTTTCAATTTTTGAAGGTTGATCATCCTCGGACCCCGACCTTCTACACCCTGCCGAAGGTACATAAAAACTTGGAAAAACCACCAGGTCGCCCGATCGTCTCGGGAGTGGGATGTCTGACAGAACATGCTTGCACGTATGTAGATCAACTACTACAACCACATGTTATAACTCTTGACTCTCACATACGGGATACGACAGACATACTCAATCGGCTCAACTCAATACAAGTACCGGAAGATACTTTTATGGTGGCATGCGACGTAGAGTCGCTATACACCAACATCTCTCACTCATTGGCATTAAAAGCAGTAGCGTATTTTTTCAGTATGGAATCCACTGAGAGAAGACCCATACATAAATTTGCAATGGATTTACTGTCATTTGTGCTTACACACAACTATTTCATCTTTGACGGTACATACTACAGACAGCGACAAGGGGTGGCGATGGGCGCCCGATGTGCGCCCTCGGTCGCCAACCTCTTCATGGGATGGTGGGAACGAGAGACGGTTTGGGGGGAGGCTATGGACCTGTACCAGCCCCACATTCTGGGCTGGTACAGGTTCATAGATGACATTCTCCTGTTGTGGCAGGGACCCCCGGAATTGTGTGACAAGTTTATATCGGAGTCGAATGATAATTCCTTCAATATTCATTTGACCTATACTCGCTCCCAGGATAAAATTGAGTTTCTGGATCTTACGCTACATCTTGAAGCTAATGGCGTGATTTCTACACGTTTGTTTAGGAAACCCACAGCGACGAATGGAATTCTACATTTCAGCAGTTTTCATCCAAAGAAACTAAAGGAGAATATACCTATTGGTCAATTCCTCAGGATCAAACGCAATTGTTCAGAGAATGAAGGATTTATGGAAGAAGCATTGAACATGACAAGACGTTTTCAGCAGAGGGAATACCCACGTCAGGTGATACAGAGGGCAGTACAACGAGCCAAATGTACCCCGAGAGAGAAATTACTTGGGTATCAAAATAAGAAGAGAAATCAGGACGAGGTGAGGTTCATATCCACGTTCAATAGTGATTGGCGTAATTTAAGAACTATTTTACAGAAACATTGGCCAGTTTTACAATCTGATCCAGTATTAGCAAGGTATATCGGTAAAGGACCATCTATGGTAGCAAGGCGAGCTCCGAATCTCAAAGACCGGTTGTGTAGGAGCCACTATACCAGACCCCCAACCTGGCTGACCAAAAATAGTGATTTGATGGGCAGTAGACCGTGTGGTAGATGCAATATATGCCCCTTTGTTGTAAAAACTGCTGTAATTGAACATCTTATGGATGGTAGGCAGTATAAAATCAATGGCCACCTAAACTGCAGAACCGAGGGTGTTATGTATGTCCTCCGGTGCACATGCCCACAGTACTATGTGGGCGAAACTGGTAAAGATGCCAGAACGAGGATTCAGAAACACCTCTCCACCATTAGGTTGGCAGCAAGAGATGCCAAAGAGGGTAAAAACCTATCACCAGTGGCATCACATTTCTTGAGCCACCATGGTGGAAGCTATAAGAACCTGAAGGTTATATTGATAGACCAGGTAATTTTGGGGTCAAGAGGAGGAAATAGAAAAAGACAACTGTTGCAGAAGGAGACCCGATGGATTTATACACTGCAAACTCGGTTCCCCATGGGCATGAATGAAGAGTTTACTTTTCAGGCCTTTTTAGGTCGAGAGTAATATGATAGATCACTGTTATGAGGAGGACAGATAATAATCCCATCAGTGGAGTGATAGTTACCTATAAATGGTGACATTTTAAGTTTAAGCATCATAGGACCTCCTCTGCACTTTACCATCATGTGGATAGGCCCATAGGAATAGAGGGATAAGGGGCAACACTAGGTAGGTATAAGTAGATATAGGGATGTCAGTTATACTAAATGAATTGAATTTTGTGCGGTATGCACAGTGAATAAGTGGCTATGGATATAGCAATGTCAATCTGCATGTATGACATGGGGACATAACATTGACCTTGATACCACTAAACTATTTTCTGCTTTTCTGCTTTTTTGAAGTGCTTATTTGAAGTGCCGTGGAGGGATTGCCCAACCTGAATATTAGTCTCTGTGGAGTGGGAACGACATTCGGATAATGGAAAGAAGATATACACTTTAGATCTTTAGATCCTTGGATGATGTCTTCTGTAACAAATGATATAGACAGCCCCAGTTGGGATGGAATCAATGCAACCCTGAGAAAAAAAAAAAAAAAAAAAAGCACCTAATGGGACTTGTGTATAATGGACTGTGTCCCTTTTCCTCCTTTTTTCTTTCCCTCCCTTTTTCCCCCTTCCCCCCCCCCTCCCCCTTTTCCCTTCCCCCCCCTTTTTTTCCCCCTCCCCCCCCCCCCCCCCTTCCTAGCACAGTACAGTATACGGTTGTGGCGTCTGAATGGATCCCATATGTACAAACACTGTGGTGTGCCTTTTGGGTACATATGTTGTATGTATATCTATACAGTGAGTTTGATACAGAAGGATGTCATATTAATGATGGATTATAAATAGATACAGGTTCCCCCGGTTAATAGTCTTTATTATGATATGGGCCAGATAGATTTTTATTAAATGAGTCAATATAACAATAGTAATATCTATTATTTTTCTAAAAAATCTTTTGACTAAAAATGGATTGGATCGTAGGTACTCATAAAGAAATAATGGTAATTGTGTAATTATGTGTAAGTTTAAAAACACATCCTCTGCTCCGCAATTCGATACATACCTTCCACGATCCGCTGACAGACTATTGCTGTTTGGCTGGACGAGCCGAGTGGTGTTGCGGCGGCGTGCTCGGGCTCGGGCTCGGGCGCGCGCCCGCCCGGGGCCTCCTACTGCAGGGGAGTGTTCCCGGGCAGACGCGCGCCGGAGCCGAGAGCCCCGCTGACGCACTTCCGGTGATGGCGTGAACATGGACGGATGTGACGCATCCACCCCGCGTCACCCCTACGGGAGCTTTGTCTGCCGGGCGGGGGGCGCGTGTGGGGGAGGGCTACACGCCGAGACATTGGAGCGACCATTTTTACAGGTATATAAATAGGGGAGCAGGGGATGGGAGAGCTCATACACCCTGGCGAAGTGGCGTAGAGCCACGCAACGCGTCGGTGGCGAGCTGTGGAGGAGGGACCCCGGAGGCCGAATTAAATGGTGATGTAAATAGGAATTCTGTGTGAACTATTGGCAATGTATTACTTGTGATCTATTTGGGGCTGATGCAATAGAACCCTATGGTATGTTTTTGCACAAAGCACTTTAGTTTATACACTATAATAGATGTAAAAAGTTTTTAAGGTTGTATAGTGGTTTGATTGACACTTTTAGTAACTTTTTTGATATGTAGAGTTTGGTAGTTTTTTATAAATAGATAACACAATTTTTTCACATAGTATAGCACGTATCATTTTTTCATTACCTCTAGAGGCCCCAAATAAATATGTGGTAACAATTTTTGATGCATTATAACATATAAGAGAGCCAGTTGTGGGGTACACCTCTCTCCTGTGTGTGTAATTTTATGTATTTTAATCAAGTCTTGTATGTATTGTTGGTGTGTATTTTGTGAGTCCTACTAAATAAATTTGTAATAAGTATTTAATGGTCAATTGGTTTAATGATAGATTGAGATAATTATTAGTGTGCGGCTGATATATAGGGGACATTAGGGGGTTGGTCTAGGACCCCCATTGCACAAATTTCTACAAGTCGTTGTTGCCCCATTTCGCCAGCACCTTACATTGCAATATATGATGGGCAGTGCACATTCACAATACTTACTTTTAGTCCTGCCCCTCTCTCTGTCTCCTCCAGCCCCTCTCTCTGTCTCCTCCTGCCCCTCTCTCTGTCTCCTCCCGTCCCACTCTCTGTCTCCTCCTGCCCCTCTCTCTGTATCCTCCTGCCTCTCTCTCTGTCTCCTCCCGTCCCTCTCTCTGTCTCCTCCCGTCCCACTCTCTGTCTCCTCCTGCCCCTCTCTCTGTCTCCTCCTGCCCCTCTCTCTCTGCTTCCTCCCGCCCCTCTCTCTGTCTCCTCCTGCCCCTCTCTCTGTCTCCTCCTGCCCCTCTCTCTGTCTCCTCCCGCCCCTCTCTCTGTCTCCTCCCGCCCCTCTCTCTGTCTCCTCCAGCCCCTCTCTCTGTCTCCTCCTGCCCCTCTCTCTTCCTCCTCCTGACCCTCTCCTTAAGCCCTGAAAGGCCTTATACAGTCAGTGCAAGATGTTGGCAGTAGAAGCAGTTTCATTGATCCCCTAAAGTGCTTCTACAGCCTGTGGAGGAATGTATCAGCAGCAGAAGTCTCTCTCAGTCTCAAGGCCTGTGTCTATAAGTCCTGTGGCAGCCAGAGGAAGGGGATAGCACCAATAACATTCTCACATAGAACATAAAGCCTGGGACAGTCAGCGGAGGTGGGTATAAGTAGCCACAGACTTACTGAGCCCCTAAAGGCCTTTGACAGCTATTGGCGGGATGTGATAGCAGAAGCAGCAGTCTCATAGAGCCCCTAAAGGCCTTAGACAGCCAGAGCAAGATCTTGACCGTAGAAGCAGTTTCATTGATCCCCTAAAGTGCTTTTTTTGGCCTGTGGAGGAATGTATCAGCTACAGAAGTCTCACTCAGTCTCAAAGGCCTGTTACAGACAGTGGTGGAGGGTAACATCAGCAAAAGTCTCTGTGAGAATCTTAGGCCCGTGAAAGCCAGAGTATAGTAACCGCAGCAGCAGCAGCAGCAGTCTCTCGTGCACCTAATAACCTGTGACAGCCAGTGGAGGAGGGTAACAGCAGTGGCAGTTTTATTGAGGCCCTTAAGCCTGTGAAAGCCAATAGAGGCTGGTAGTAGCAGCAGCAGTATCTTAGACTCCCCTAAAAGCATGTGGCAGCCAGTTGAGAAAGATAGCAGCACCGGTCTCCTTGTGCCC
The DNA here is from genome assembly GCA_027917425.1 of Gastrophryne carolinensis. Taxonomy (NCBI): domain Eukaryota; kingdom Metazoa; phylum Chordata; class Amphibia; order Anura; family Microhylidae; genus Gastrophryne; species Gastrophryne carolinensis. Next base: position 628,911,294 of record CM051235.1, read on the forward strand.
CTAAAGGCCTCTGATAGCCAGTGGAGGACGGTGAAAGCAGTAGCAGTTTCTTTGAGCCCCTTAGACCTGTGAAAGCCAATGGAGGGTGGTAGTGAGCCCCTAAAGCTTTTGTCAGCCAGTAGAGAGGGGTATCAGCAGCACCCCACTTGAGCCCAAAAGTGGAGGAAGGTAACAGTAGCAACAGCAGCATCAGAGTCCATGAGGCCTGTGACTGGCGCACATACAGACTTTGTTTCACTGCCATGCTCAATGATCTCTTCATGTGAAGCAGACAAATGCATTGATCACCAGTAGGAGCTCTTTTGGGCAAGATTGTAACAAATGGGGTCACACCGTCCAGGTTGGACTTTGGGATGGCCTGCACTGGTCAAACATTTGGGAGGGAGAGTTATGAGCTCCTGCTAAAGCTGAGCTCACCCCGTCACCTGAGACGACCCTTTTACCTTTGCCGTGGCCAGAATAGGGGCTGAGTGTCTCACATAACTTTTATCAGATTTTGGCCTATACCATCAGCTCAGAAATCATTTACCAAAACTCATCTTATGCTACCAGACCAACATACTTCTTACAAGACCATGGAAAACCTAAGGCTCTTTCCAGAACTACATGCCACAGGAACCGAGACTTGACCCACAAGATACAATTGGGGACATCAGTGACAAGACAATATGTAGGATAGGGTTATTGTTGGTTTCAGTAGCGTAGACTAGATAATGAAATCTACACAAAGGTTTCCAATGAGGAATGGAGCAGGGCTGATAATGTTATTATACATAAATTGAGTAACAATAGTGAACAAATAAGTTCCAGAGGTGAACAGACCAGAATAGAACAATGCTAATGAGATATAGTGTGAATGGGATCCGACATAACAATGGGATAAGCAATTCAGGACGCACATGTGTTAAAGTTGCTGTGTATGATATTATTACAAAATCAGATGAAATACGTCTCTGGCACATGCCTCTACTACAAAGCACAATACATAGTTCTAGCAGGGAAGCTTGCCCCACTGTCTATTCTGAGGGATGCCCCCACTGGCTGTTCTTAGGGTCACCCCCACTGGTTGTCAGCTGTACTGAGGCATGACCCCACTGGCTGTAATAAGGGATGCCCCCACTGGCCATAAGCTGTACTGAGGGATGCCCCCACTGGCTGTTCTGAGGGATGCCCTGACTGGCTGTAATGTGGGATGCCCCCACTGGCTGTAATAAGGGTTGTCCCCACTGGCTGTAAACTGTAATGAGGGATGCCCCCACTGGCTGTTCTGAGGGATACCCCCAATGGCTGTACCTAGGGATGCCCCAATCGCTGTAAGCTGTAATGGGGATTCCCCCACTGGCTGTTCTGAGGGATGCCCCCAATGGCTGTAGGCTATACTGAGGGGTGCCCCCACTGGCTGTAATGAGGGATGCCCCCACCTGCTGTTCTGAAAGATACCCCCACTGGCTGTACTGAGGGAAGCCCCCACTGACTGTACTGAGGGATGCCCCCACATGCTATATGCTATAATGAGGGATGCCCCCACATGCTATATGCTATAATGAGGGATGCCCCCACTTGCCGTTCTGAGGGATGCGCCCACTGTCTGTTCTGAGGGATGCCCCCACTGGATGTTCTGAGGGATGCCCCCACTGGCTGTACTGAGGGATGCCCCCACTGGCTGTTCTGAGGGATGCCCCCACTGGATGTTCTGAGGGATGCCCCCACTGGCTGTATTGAGGGATGCCCAACTGGCTGTAAGCTGTAACGAGGAATGCCCCCAATGACTCGGTTGAGGGATGCCCCCACCAGATGTAAGCTGTAATAAGGGATGCCCCCACTGGCTGTAAGATGTAATGAGGGATGCCCCCAATGGCTGTCAGCTATACTGAGGGATGCCCCCACTGGCTTTAAGCTGCACTGAGGGGTTCCCCACTGGCTGTAATCTGCAATGAGAGATGACCCCAATGGCTATAAGCTATACTGAGGGATGCCCCCAATGGCTGTAGGCTATACTGAGGGATGCCCCCACTGGCTGTACTGAGGGATGCCCCCACTGGCTGTATGCTATACTGAGGGATGCCCCAACTGGCTGTTCTGAGGGATGCCCAACTGGCTGTAAGCTGTAATGAGGAATGCCCCCAATGACTCTGCTGAGGGATGCCCCCACCAGATGTAAGCTGTAATTAGGGATGTCCCCACTGGCTGTAATCGGTAATGAGGGATGCCCCCCAATGGCTGTACCGAGGGATGCCCCAATCGCTGTAAGCTGTAATGGGGATTCCCCCACTGGCTGTTCTGAGGGATGCCCCCAATGACTGTAGGCTATACTGAGGGATGCCCCCACTGGCTGTAATGAGGGATGCCCCCACTGGCTGTTCTGAGGGATGCCCCCAATGACTGTAGGCTATACTGAGGGATGCCCCCACTGGCTGTAATGAGGGATGCCCCCACTGGCTGTTCTTAGGGATGCCCCCACAAGCTGTACTGAGGGATGCCCCCACTGGCTGTACTGAGGGATGCCCCACTGTCTGTAAGCTGTACTGAGGGATGCCCACACTGTCTGTAAGCTGTACTGAGGGATGCCCCCACTGGCTGTTATGAGGGATGACCCAACTGGCGGTATGCTATTCTGAGGGATGCCCCCACTGGCTGTTCTGAGGGATGCCCCCAGAGGCTGTCCAGAGGGATGTTCCCCACTGGCTGTACTGAGGGATCCCCCTGTAAGGAGGGATGCCCCACCTGGCTGTATGTCTTACTGAGGGATGCCCCCTCTGGTTGTATTGAGGGATGCCCCCAATGGCTCTGCTGAGGGATGCCTCCACTAGCTGTAAGCTGTAATAAGGGATGCCCCCACTGGCTATAAACTGTAAGGAGGGATGCCCGACATACTGTAAGCCATACTGAGGGATGCTCTCACTGGCTTTGCTGAGGGATGCCCCCACTGGTTGTAAGCTTTAATGAGGGATGCCCCCACTGACTATAAGCTGTAATGAGCGACGCCCCCACTTTCTGTTCTGAGGGATGCCCCCATTGACTGTTCTGAGGGATGCCTCTAATGGTTCTACTGAGGGATGCACCCGCTGGCTGTAAGCTTTAATCAGGGATGCCCCCACGGACTGTACTAAGGGATGTCCCCACTGGTTGTACTGAGGGATGTCCCCACTGGCTTTACACTTACCTACCTACCTAACCACTCAACTTCCTAGCTACTTGCCTATTCACCCACCTATCTATCTGCCTATCAACTCATTCACCTACCTACCTGCCCACTTACCTAACTAGCCAGTGTATAAAGGGAGGTTGACTTAATTTTGGCAGGTGGGGTCTACACACAGCACAGATGCCTTGTACTAGGGAAAGTGGTTTTATAACAAAGCCCCAGCATGCCTCCTCCATCGCAGTGAATGGAGTGGGCATGCCAGCATCACTGCGACTGGTGGCAGGGGGAGGACGCCCATTGCGGAGGCTGTCTGGTGAATGGTGATACATTGTGGATGGCGCAGGGGACTTATGATATGATATATCAGTAAGCGTGTGAGTGCCAGACTGCCACCAGTCAGCTTCTGGGGGACGCGGGGTGAACATCGATTTTGGTAAATGACTTGGCTGGACTATTCACTTAAGGGGGGAAAAATGTATCCGGAGCCTCCACCAGATTGTCTCCACCAAGCTTAAACCGGACCTTCACCATGATTTAATGAAAAGCCCAAACTCTTAAAAAACAATTCCTCAGCATCTAAAATTAATATATTTTACATGTTTAGTCACTAATTTATTATACTTTCCCCCACTGGGCTGCAACTCTGTTCGGGAATTTAGGATACGGGCGCCGCCATCTTGACTCAGAAGCATCACACTTACTGAGGAGAGGAGAGTGGGATAAGGTACAGGGGGGCGGGTTATAGCTGTGCTTTGCTCAGACAGAGCAGAGCTGGGGTCAGGGAAAGGTCAGCAGTCCCAGAATGCAGAGCAGCACAGTCACTTCCTGTTTGCAGGCACTTCCTGTTTGCAGGCTGCCTGCAAAAATGGCAGCTTCCATAAGCCGCCATCTTGGATGTTTAAAGGCTTATAAAATGCAGTAGATGCAGGTAGGATGATTTTTAATGTGAGCAATCTGTATGTACAGGGTGTGGGAAACATATAAGATAGACTCTTATTTAGAGTGAAGGTCCGCTTTAATCCAGAACCCGATTGCATACCATAACAAAAACACTCCTACCATGGCTTTGACCCCACTGCTGGCTTGAAAGACACATCAGCTGTGACTATACCATCTGCTTAGAGGAGAGATTCAGGCCACAGCTCTTTAGACCAATGCTGAGTGTTCAACTTAATCCCAGCTGAGTCCTTAAAGGAGCCACAGCCCCCTGATCTTGGTCCACACACATCTGCAGAAGTATGCTAAAGCTGCACCACCAAATGACAAGGTGCCTCTGTGTAGTGCAGCCCTAACTCTAACCCATGACAGCCCCCCATGGCAATGCAATGGATAAATTGGGAGCAGCTTACCTGAGGTTTCCACATAACCTCAAGTGCAGCACATGGGGAGGAAGGGTCAAAAGCCTCCCAGTACTGCTTGTCTGAAGCTGTACCTGCCATGTTTCCCCTGCTGAGCCCTTGATTGCTCTCCAATTCTGATATAAATACATTTTGCCAGGGAACACACAACCAGCTTAGGGGACATGGAGAGGGGTATAAGAGAGGACACAATGACATCATGTATAACTCTGTTGCCTCATTGACCTCATCTGGGACATATAGTTAGTGTAACTCGACATGACCTAACTGTTGTCTGCGAAGTGTCAAAAGACTCAGCTCTGCCTTCTCCAGCCACCTAAATATACAGCTGTCGACTTAATACATAATGTTGCCAGGGTAATGGTAAGGTAACCAAAGACAACGTGCCACTCGCCTGATTAACAGGGTGAACACCATGCCAATGGCTCAAAAGATTATTACCAAGAACAAGCAGACGCAAGGAGGGCTTTGCTCCAGTCAAGCCCACACCCACAGCCCAGCCCTGTGCTCACAGGGCATCTTGTACCAAGAGAAAGCACCTGTTTAAGTATTTTGTTTTAGCCTGCTTGTATCAGATTTGGTCAAGATGTGGCATCCTAGAGGCTGAATGTTACATGGAAAAGGTTACTGTATGAACAACACTGGGACCCCTATCTCATGTCTGCACCAGAACCTGCTCTCATTTAGTTAAGCCTCTGCATGGTGTCAGAACAGAATCACCACCTGTAGATAAGGCTCTTAGGCATATATATATATATATATATATATATATATATATATATCAGTGGGGTGAGAGGGGGTATATATATATATATATATATATATATATATATATATATATATATATGGCAGTGGGGTGAGAGGGGATATATATATATATATATATATATATATATATATATATATATATATATATATAGCAGTGGGGCAGTGGGGTGAGAGGGGGCATTTGTATAGTGACATTATACCAAAGGTTAGGCTTGGCACACAATCTAGGATCAAGGTGCAAAGAATCCTGAGATGTCCCTCCAAAAGCACCTCTTCAAGCTATAGAATAAAAGTAATGGATAAATTCACACCACACGCAACAAAAAGTTTGCACTTAAAAGTATATTTGTAAATAGCTCAGATACAGTACAGAATATTATCAAAACAGATACAATGCAGATTCAGATGTGTAGGCTATGCCCAGTCTCCAGGATCGTAGACCACCTCAAGTAAAAGCGGAAATAAGTGTACTAGTCAGGAATAGTTGTGCACAATAAGGAAATATGTGTCCAGAACGAAGATTATACCTTCTAGGTCTGTAATGTTATTGGCAACATTATGTAGAGAGGGGGAGATGGTTGGTTAACCCCAAGTACAAAGCAGTCCTGTCGTCGGGGGTTAGGCACAGTGTAGAGTCCTTAGTATAAAAAAAGGAAGGTTAAAGAGCATCGAAAAGACCTCAGCATAACTAAACGGTTGCTATGAGTCCCCGTATGAGGGTATTATGGACCATTATTGTGAGTAGTACATATCAGCAACAGTCTGCTACAGTTGTGCAGGTTAAGAAAAAAGCCAGTGGGGTGTTTTCCACTCCGGAAATTCAAATTAACTGTAAGGAAGAAAGATGGAAAGAGCTAGATATGGAATACAGAGGTGATCCATAGGTAGAAATTAGGACCAATGTTAGGGATGAGCGAATCGATCCGGACGAACCCGGATTCGATCCGAATTTCAGGAAAAATTCGATTCGGATCGAATCCGAATTTCCCCGCGATTCGATCACTCGAAGTTTTCCTTTAACATCCATTCATTTACATTACAGGCATTCTAAGATGGCGGGCGGGACATGTCTGGACATGTATCCCGCGCCAGTGCAAGCTGGGGCAGTCACATGCAGCCTATCAGCAGCCAGCAAGCCCGGTGACGTCACACAGTGGTATTTAACGGCGGCCATCTTGCTTTTCCTCATTTCTCTATTGCATTCGTGAGAGACAGAACGCTGTGTAGCTGAGGGACAGACAGGGACAGGCTGGAGACAGGCAGGGACAGACAGGAGACAGACAGAAAGTCAGCGAAAAACAGGGAAAGGAAGGGAAAATCGGAGGCTGTCAGTTTTTTTTTTTTTTTCATCCAGCCTGACAGGCTTTGTTAGCGTTTTCAGGCTGCTTATACTAACTGTGCATATATACTGAACTGATCTTAAGTCTGCTGTGAGGCATCCCATTCTGTGACTAAAGCAGCCTCTGTTTAAGACCATATAAGCATTTGCTCTAATCATATTTGAAATTAGGCCTGATAAAGACACTTTTGCTGGCCAAAGCACTACTGTACCCTGGCAGCTCGATTCCTGCCCGGGGCATCCCATTCTGTGACTAAAGCAGCCTCTGTTTAAGACCATATAAGCATTTGCTCTAATCATATTTGAAATTAGGCCTGATAAAGACACTTTTGCTGGCCAAAGCACTACTGTACCCTGGCAGCTCGATTCCTGCCCGGGGCATCCCATTCTGTGACTAAAGCAGCCTCTGTTTAAGACCATATAAGCATTTGCTCTAATCATATTTGAAATTAGGCCTGATAAAGACACTTTTGCTGGCCAAAGCACTACTGTACCCTGGCAGCTCGATTCCTGCCCGGGGCATCCCATTCTGTGACTAAAGCAGCCTCTGTTTAAGACCATATAAGCATTTGCTCTAATCATATTTGAAATTAGGCCTGATAAAGACACTTTTGCTGGCCAAAGCACTACTGTACCCTGGCAGCTCGATTCCTGCCCGGGGCATCCCATTCTGTGACTAAAGCAGCCTCTGTTTAAGACCATATAAGCATTTGCTCTAATCATATTTGAAATTAGGCCTGATAAAGACACTTTTGCTGGCCAAAGCACTACTGTACCCTGGCAGCTCGATTCCTGCCCGGGGCATCCCATTCTGTGACTAAAGCAGCCTCTGTTTAAGACCATATAAGCATTTGCTCTAATCATATTTGAAATTAGGCCTGATAAAGACACTTTTGCTGGCCAAAGCACTACTGTACCCTGGCAGCTCGATTCCTGCCCGGGGCATCCCATTCTGTGACTAAAGCAGCCTCTGTTTAAGACCATATAAGCATTTGCTCTAATCATATTTGAAATTAGGCCTGATAAAGACACTTTTGCTGGCCAAAGCACTACTGTACCCTGGCAGCTCGATTCCTGCCCGGGGCATCCCATTCTGTGACTAAAGCAGCCTCTGTTTAAGACCATATAAGCATTTGCTCTAATCATATTTGAAATTAGGCCTGATAAAGACACTTTTGCTGGCCAAAGCACTACTGTACCCTGGCAGCTCGATTCCTGCCCGGGGCATCCCATTCTGTGACTAAAGCAGCCTCTGTTTAAGACCATATAAGCATTTGCTCTAATCATATTTGAAATTAGGCCTGATAAAGACACTTTTGCTGGCCAAAGCACTACTGTACCCTGGCAGCTCGATTCCTGCCCGGGGCATCCCATTCTGTGACTAAAGCAGCCTCTGTTTAAGACCATATAAGCATTTGCTCTAATCATATTTGAAATTAGGCCTGATAAAGACACTTTTGCTGGCCAAAGCACTACTGTACCCTGGCAGCTCGATTCCTGCCCGGGGCATCCCATTCTGTGACTAAAGCAGCCTCTGTTTAAGACCATATAAGCATTTGCTCTAATCATATTTGAAATTAGGCCTGATAAAGACACTTTTGCTGGCCAAAGCACTACTGTACCCTGGCAGCTCGATTCCTGCCCGGGGCATCCCATTCTGTGACTAAAGCAGCCTCTGTTTAAGACCATATAAGCATTTGCTCTAATCATATTTGAAATTAGGCCTGATAAAGACACTTTTGCTGGCCAAAGCACTACTGTACCCTGGCAGCTCGATTCCTGCCCGGGGCATCCCATTCTGTGACTAAAGCAGCCTCTGTTTAAGACCATATAAGCATTTGCTCTAATCATATTTGAAATTAGGCCTGATAAAGACACTTTTGCTGGCCAAAGCACTACTGTACCCTGGCAGCTCGATTCCTGCCCGGGGCATCCCATTCTGTGACTAAAGCAGCCTCTGTTTAAGACCATATAAGCATTTGCTCTAATCATATTTGAAATTAGGCCTGATAAAGACACTTTTGCTGGCCAAAGCACTACTGTACCCTGGCAGCTCGATTCCTGCCCGGGGCATCCCATTCTGTGACTAAAGCAGCCTCTGTTTAAGACCATATAAGCATTTGCTCTAATCATATTTGAAATTAGGCCTGATAAAGACACTTTTGCTGGCCAAAGCACTACTGTACCCTGGCAGCTCGATTCCTGCCCGGGGCATCCCATTCTGTGACTAAAGCAGCCTCTGTTTAAGACCATATAAGCATTTGCTCTAATCATATTTGAAATTAGGCCTGATAAAGACACTTTTGCTGGCCAAAGCACTACTGTACCCTGGCAGCTCGATTCCTGCCCGGGGCATCCCATTCTGTGACTAAAGCAGCCTCTGTTTAAGACCATATAAGCATTTGCTCTAATCATATTTGAAATTAGGCCTGATAAAGACACTTTTGCTGGCCAAAGCACTACTGTACCCTGGCAGCTCGATTCCTGCCCGGGGCATCCCATTCTGTGACTAAAGCAGCCTCTGTTTAAGACCATATAAGCATTTGCTCTAATCATATTTGAAATTAGGCCTGATAAAGACACTTTTGCTGGCCAAAGCACTACTGTACCCTGGCAGCTCGATTCCTGCCCGGGGCATCCCATTCTGTGACTAAAGCAGCCTCTGTTTAAGACCATATAAGCATTTGCTCTAATCATATTTGAAATTAGGCCTGATAAAGACACTTTTGCTGGCCAAAGCACTACTGTACCCTGGCAGCTCGATTCCTGCCCGGGGCATCCCATTCTGTGACTAAAGCAGCCTCTGTTTAAGACCATATAAGCATTTGCTCTAATCATATTTGAAATTAGGCCTGATAAAGACACTTTTGCTGGCCAAAGCACTACTGTACCCTGGCAGCTCGATTCCTGCCCGGGGCATCCCATTCTGTGACTAAAGCAGCCTCTGTTTAAGACCATATAAGCATTTGCTCTAATCATATTTGAAATTAGGCCTGATAAAGACACTTTTGCTGGCCAAAGCACTACTGTACCCTGGCAGCTCGATTCCTGCCCGGGGCATCCCATTCTGTGACTAAAGCAGCCTCTGTTTAAGACCATATAAGCATTTGCTCTTATCATATTTGAAATTAGGCCTGATAAAGACACTTTTGCTGGCCAAAGCCCTACTGGACCCTGCCAGGTCGATTCCTGCCCAGGGCATCCCATTCTGTGACTAAAGCAGCCTCTGTTTAAGACCATATAAGCATTTGCTCTTATTATATTTATATTATAAGACACTTTTGCTGGGCATAGGCTTACTGCTGCCTGCCAGGTGCACTTCTGTTGAGGCATCCCATTCTGTAACATAGCATACCCCTCTTTATTTACACTAAGCAGCTCTCTTATTTACACTAAGCAGGCCTGTTGGAGGCTGAGTGTTACTGCTCACTTTTGGTGTGCATTATATTCTGTTTCATATAGACCCACCGCTGCCCGGGGTTTTTTTAAATATCACCTACTACCACGCCAGTTAGACTATGTCGGGCAGACAAGTGCCTGGAAGTGAAAAGAGGAGTGGCAGAGGCCAAGATTCCGCAGGAAGAGCTCGCATCAGACTGGGGGCCAGTGGCAGCAGGAGTCACGCTGAGAGACCTAATCTGCCAGTATCTGCTAGCGGTCGGGTCTCCACCAGTAACGCATCTGCCGTGGTAGATTGGTTGACGCGCTCATCAACAACATCATCACAACTTACGTCTGAGACCCCCAGTCTAGGGTCGGTAGGTTCCTCTGCCACAACCCTGAGTTGGCATGCCCCGAGAGCAGTCCCTGTCCTCCCATTGCCTCTGGCCTACGCCGTTCCCTCCCCCAGCGACGTATCCTATGCTTTGGGTTCAGCTCCACTCTTTAGTGAGGAGGACCATCAGATAGAGGACAGTCAGCAGCTACTGCCCAGCCAAGAAATGGAGGTGGCTTCTTTAGCTAGGCAGACAAATAGTGATGTGGACAGTGTCGTGGGTGCTGCGAGCGTTCCAGCTCCTGCGCCAGACACTGTTGACGAATCCACGAACATCAGTGACGTACAGCCACAACCCGGTGATGATGATGATGATGACGATGAAGCCGATCGCACTTGGGAGCCGGGTGATGAAGGGGCTTCATCGTCATCATCAGGAGAAGAGGGGTGCAGGTTGCCCCGGAGTCAGCAGCTGAGGCAGCAAAGTGGTAGCAGTCAGCATGGGGGCACAATTCCAAAGGCTGGAGCCGGCCGGGGCCGGGGCCGGGGTAGAGCACCTGCTGTGCGGCAGTCTACCTTATCGGGAGGTAGTGGAGCAGGGGTTCCTGGAGTTGGCAACAGCAGCAGTGAATCAGTGAGGCCAGGGGGTGGGAAAAGTAGCTACTCGGCAGTGTGGCAGTTTTTCCTGAGGCATCCGCAGGAGGGTAACATGGCCACATGCAAGATATGTAGGCAAAAGGTGAAGCGTGGCCAGGGTCCAAATGTTGGCACCACGGCCCTGCGTCAACATATGATGCGTCACCATAAAACGACCTGGGAGAACCGAGGCTCCCAAGGGGTGGTCCAGTCTGCTTCCTCACCAAGTGAGCTCCCAATTTCTGCCAGCCAAGGCTCCAGCACCTCAGCCGAAGGCAGCTGTGCGTCATACCCATCCTCTGTCGCTCCTGCTCCTCCTCCTCCTCCTCCAAGTCATGCATCCCGCCAGCAATCCATCAGCGAAGCCATGTCCAAGAGACAGCAGTATGCGCCCACTCATCCTACGGCGCAGAAGCTGAATGTGCTCCTGTCCAAGTTGCTGGTGCTGCAGTCGCTCCCTTTTCAGGTGGTGGAATCTGCACCTTTCAGAGAACTGATGGCTTGTGCCGAGCCGAGGTGGAGAGTCCCAAGCCGTCATTTCTTTGCCAAGAAGGCAGTACCAGCGCTGCACACTTTTGTTGAACAGAAGGTGGGCCAGTCCTTGAGCCTGTCGGTGTGTAGCAAAATACATGGCAGCGCCGACATCTGGAGCTGTAACTACGGTCAGGGGCAGTACATGTCGTTTACGGCCCACTGGGTGAATGTGGTCCCTTTGCAGCAGCAACTTGGACAGGTCACGCCGCTTCGGCCTCCGCGCTCTCTGCCCATTGGGCCTGTGACACCGTGCGACTCGGCCTCCTCATCCTCCGCCATCTCCTCACCCTCCACTGTAGGCTCAAGTCTCAGTGCCCCTCCAGTCTACCATGTGTGCAGGGCACGGAGGTGTCACGCAGTGCTTCACATGGTTTGTCTTGGCGAACGGAGTCACACAGGGGAGGAACTGCTTAAATGTATTCATCAGGAAATCCAAACATGGCTTACTCCGAGAAAACTTAAAATGGGAATCATGGTTACCGACAATGGGAAGAACATTTTGTCTGCGCTGCGCCAAGGAAGCCTGACCCATGCCCCCTGCATGGCTCACGTCTTCAATCTGGTTGTCAAGCGGTTTCTGAAGTGTTCCCCCCATCTGCAGGACATCCTAACAACTTCACGGAAACTTTGCATGCACTTCAGCCACTCCTACACCGCCAAACACACCCTTCTTGAGCTACAGCGTCAGAATGGTATCCCCCAACATAGTCTGATTTGCGATGTTTCCACCCGTTGGAATTCCACCCTTCACATGTTGGACCGATTATATGAACAGAGAAAAGCCATCACGGATTTCCTGATGATCCAAGCAGATAGGGGGACTCCCCTGTGTAACTTCAATGTCAACCAGTGGCAGCTCATACGTGACACCTGCCGTTTGCTCAGGCCCTTTGAGGAAGCCACTTTATTTGTCAGTCGGCAGGATTACGGGATGAACGACGTGATTCCACTGCTTCATGTACTACAGCACATGTTGGAAACCATGGCTGGTCAGGGCACTGGAGACATGGCGTTTACATCTTACGGCCACATGAACCCCCTTGGAGCTGAACTGGAGGAGGAGGAGGAGGAAGAGGAGGAGGAGGAGTTGCCCAGCGAAACACAGTTTAGGCTTGGCGAAATGGCTGGTTTATCTAGTCAGCGGACAGGAGAGGAGGAGCAGGAGCAGCCAGAGGAGCTAGAGGTTTTTGAGGAAGGAGAGACAGAGGACCCGGGCACACCGTGGCAGTATGCAGTGGAGATGGAGACAGGTAGTCCATCCGAGTCACTTGCGCAAATGGCACGAAGCATGCTCACGTGCTTGCGTAGTGACCCCAGAATTGTTTCCATCTGTCGGCGGGATGACTTCTGGCTGTCCACCTTATTGGACCCTCGCTTCCGGCACAAAATGGGGGCATTTTTTAAACCCACCGAGAGGGAGGACAAACTCAACTACTACAAAGACATTCTACGTAGGCAGTTGGCCGATGCCTATCTGCGCCATGGTCCATACTCTCGCAGGTCTGACTCGAGGGGACCTCTGCGCTCACCTTCCACTGCCATGGCCGCTGGGGGGGTTGGCAGCAGCAGCAGCAGAAGCTCCATCAGCAGCAGCAGCCTCAGTCTTCAGTCGCTAATGAGTAGCTTTCTACACCCGCATAGTGAGGCTACTCATGAGCAGCAGGAAGACCTGGAGCAGGACCTGAACCAGCAGGTCATGTCATACTTTGACATGACCATGCCAACACACCTTGAGGATCCGCTGGACTTCTGGGCAGCCAAACTTGATTTGTGGCCGCAACTAGCAGAGTTTGCCCTGGAAAAGCTGTCCTGCCCGGCAAGTAGCGTGCCATCTGAGCGGGTGTTTAGTGCGGCGGGGGCCATAGTTACGGCGAGGAGAACTCGTCTGTCAACTAAAAATGTGGAGAGACTCACCTTTGTCAAAATGAATCAGGGATGGATCAGCCAGGATTTCCACCCACCAATGCCTGATGCATGCGACTAGATTCAGCATGGTGCCACGTTTTACACTTTCCAAATGGTGCAAAACATATTTATGTCTTTAGGCCATTTTTTGGGCTCCTGCTGCTGCTACTGTCAACTCCTGCCAACTCCAGGGTGTGATTCATCCAATTTTTGGGCTCCTGAAGCCAACTCCAGTGTATATTTGGGCTCCTGCTGCTGCTGCTGTCAACTCCTGCCAACTCCAGGGTGTGATTCATCCAATTTTTGGGCTCCTGAAGCCAACTCCAGTGTATATTTGGGCTCCTGCTGCTGCTGCTGCCAACTTCTGCCAACTCCAGGGTGTGATTCATCCAATTTTTGGGCTCCTGAAGCCAACTCCAGTGTATATTTGGGCTCCTGCTGCTGCTACTGTCAACTCCTGCCAACTCCAGGGTGTGATTCATCCAATTTTTGGGCTCCTGAAGCCAACTCCAGTGTATATTTGGGCTCCTGCTGCTGCTGCTGCCAACTTCTGCCAACTCCAGGGTGTGATTCATCCAATTTTTGGGCTCCTGAAGCCAACTCCAGTGTATATTTGGGCTCCTGCTGCTGCTACTGTCAACTCCTGCCAACTCCAGGGTGTGATTCATCCAATTTTTGGGCTCCTGAAGCCAACTCCAGTGTATATTTGGGCTCCTGCTGCTGCTGCTGCCAACTTCTGCCAACTCCAGGGTGTGATTCATCCAATTTTTGGGCTCCTGAAGCCAACTCCAGTGTATATTTGGGCTCCTGCTGCTGCTGCTGCCAACTTCTGCCAACTCCAGGGTGTGATTCATCCAATTTTTGGGCTCCTGAAGCCAACTCCAGTGTATATTTGGGCTCCTGCTGCTGCTGCTGTCAACTCCTGCCAACACCAGGGTGTGATTCATCCAATTTTTGGGCTCCTGAAGCCAACTCCAGTGTATATTTGGGCTCCTGCTGCTGCTGCTGCCAACTTCTGCCAACTCCAGGGTGTGATTCATCCAATTTTTGGGCTCCTGAAGCCAACTCCAGTGTATATTTGGGCTCCTGCTGCTGCTGCTGTCAACTCCTGCCAACTCCAGGGTGTGATTCATCCAATTTTTGGGCTCCTGAAGCCAACTCCAGTGTATATTTGGGCTCCTGCTGCTGCTGCTGTCAACTCCTGCCAACTCCAGGGTGTGATTCATCCAATTTTTGGGCTCCTGAAGCCAACTCCAGTGTATATTTGGGCTCCTGCTGCTGCTGCTGCCAACTTCTGCCAACTCCAGGGTGTGATTCATCCAATTTTTGGGCTCCTGAAGCCAACTCCAGTGTATATTTGGGCTCCTGCTGCTGCTACTGTCAACTCCTGCCAACTCCAGGGTGTGATTCATCCAATTTTTGGGCTCCTGAAGCCAACTCCAGTGTATATTTGGGCTCCTGCTGCTGCTGCTGCCAACTTCTGCCAACTCCAGGGTGTGATTCATCCAATTTTTGGGCTCCTGAAGCCAACTCCAGTGTATATTTGGGCTCCTGCTGCTGCTGCTGTCAACTCCTGCCAACTCCAGGGTGTGATTCATCCAATTTTTGGGCTCCTGAAGCCAACCCCAGGGTCTCTTTAAAGTAATGTTTGGGCTCCTGCTGCTGTTGCTGCCAACTCCAGGGTGTGATTCATCCAATTTTTGGGCTCCTGAAGCCAACTCCAGTGTATATTTGGGCTCCTGCTGCTGCTGCTGCCAACTTCTGCCAACTCCAGGGTGTGATTCATCCAATTTTTGGGCTCCTGAAGCCAACTCCAGTGTATATTTGGGCTCCTGCTGCTGCTGCTGTCAACTCCTGCCAACTCCAGGGTGTGATTCATCCAATTTTTGGGCTCCTGAAGCCAACTCCAGTGTATATTTGGGCTCCTGCTGCTGCTGCTGCCAACTTCTGCCAACTCCAGGGTGTGATTCATCCAATTTTTGGGCTCCTGAAGCCAACTCCAGTGTATATTTGGGCTCCTGCTGCTGCTGCTGTCAACTCCTGCCAACTCCAGGGTGTGATTCATCCAATTTTTGGGCTCCTGAAGCCAACTCCAGTGTATATTTGGGCTCCTGCTGCTGCTGCTGCCAACTTCTGCCAACTCCAGGGTGTGATTCATCCAATTTTTGGGCTCCTGAAGCCAACTCCAGTGTATATTTGGGCTCCTGCTGCTGCTGCTGTCAACTCCTGCCAACTCCAGGGTGTGATTCATCCAATTTTTGGGCTCCTGAAGCCAACTCCAGTGTATATTTGGGCTCCTGCTGCTGCTGCTGCCAACTTCTGCCAACTCCAGGGTGTGATTCATCCAATTTTTGGGCTCCTGAAGCCAACTCCAGTGTATATTTGGGCTCCTGCTGCTGCTGCTGTCAACTCCTGCCAACTCCAGGGTGTGATTCATCCAATTTTTGGGCTCCTGAAGCCAACTCCAGTGTATATTTGGGCTCCTGCTGCTGCTGCTGCCAACTTCTGCCAACTCCAGGGTGTGATTCATCCAATTTTTGGGCTCCTGAAGCCAACTCCAGTGTATATTTGGGCTCCTGCTGCTGCTGCTGTCAACTCCTGCCAACTCCAGGGTGTGATTCATCCAATTTTTGGGCTCCTGAAGCCAACTCCAGTGTATATTTGGGCTCCTGCTGCTGCTGCTGCCAACTTCTGCCAACTCCAGGGTGTGATTCATCCAATTTTTGGGCTCCTGAAGCCAACTCCAGTGTATATTTGGGCTCCTGCTGCTGCTGCTGTCAACTCCTGCCAACTCCAGGGTGTGATTCATCCAATTTTTGGGCTCCTGAAGCCAACTCCAGTGTATATTTGGGCTCCTGCTGCTGCTGCTGTCAACTCCTGCCAACTCCAGGGTGTGATTCATCCAATTTTTGGGCTCCTGAAGCCAACTCCAGTGTATATTTGGGCTCCTGCTGCTGCTGCTGTCAACTCCTGCCAACTCCAGGGTGTGATTCATCCAATTTTTGGGCTCCTGAAGCCAACTCCAGTGTATATTTGGGCTCCTGCTGCTGCTGCTGCCAACTTCTGCCAACTCCAGGGTGTGATTCATCCAATTTTTGGGCTCCTGAAGCCAACTCCAGTGTATATTTGGGCTCCTGCTGCTGCTGCTGCCAACTTCTGCCAACTCCAGGGTGTGATTCATCCAATTTTTGGGCTCCTGAAGCCAACTCCAGTGTATATTTGGGCTCCTGCTGCTGCTGCTGTCAACTCCTGCCAACTCCAGGGTGTGATTCATCCAATTTTTGGGCTCCTGAAGCCAACTCCAGTGTATATTTGGGCTCCTGCTGCTGCTGCTGCCAACTTCTGCCAACTCCAGGGTGTGATTCATCCAATTTTTGGGCTCCTGAAGCCAACTCCAGTGTATATTTGGGCTCCTGCTGCTGCTGCTGTCAACTCCTGCCAACTCCAGGGTGTGATTCATCCAATTTTTGGGCTCCTGAAGCCAACTCCAGTGTATATTTGGGCTCCTGCTGCTGCTGCTGCCAACTTCTGCCAACTCCAGGGTGTGATTCATCCAATTTTTGGGCTCCTGAAGCCAACTCCAGTGTATATTTGGGCTCCTGCTGCTGCTGCTGTCAACTCCTGCCAACTCCAGGGTGTGATTCATCCAATTTTTGGGCTCCTGAAGCCAACTCCAGTGTATATTTGGTCTCCTGCTGCTGCTGCTGCCAACTTCTGCCAACTCCAGGGTGTGATTCATCCAATTTTTGGGCTCCTGAAGCCAACTCCAGTGTATATTTGGGCTCCTGCTGCTGCTGCTGTCAACTCCTGCCAACTCCAGGGTGTGATTCATCCAATTTTTGGGCTCCTGAAGCCAACTCCAGTGTATATTTGGGCTCCTGCTGCTGCTGCTGTCAACTCCTGCCAACTCCAGGGTGTGATTCATCCAATTTTTGGGCTCCTGAAGCCAACTCCAGTGTATATTTGGGCTCCTGCTGCTGCTGCTGCCAACTTCTGCCAACTCCAGGGTGTGATTCATCCAATTTTTGGGCTCCTGAAGCCAACTCCAGTGTATATTTGGGCTCCTGCTGCTGCTGCTGCCAACTTCTGCCAACTCCAGGGTGTGATTCATCCAATTTTTGGGCTCCTGAAGCCAACTCCAGTGTATATTTGGGCTCCTGCTGCTGCTGCTGTCAACTCCTGCCAACTCCAGGGTGTGATTCATCCAATTTTTGGGCTCCTGAAGCCAACTCCAGTGTATATTTGGGCTCCTGCTGCTGCTGCTGCCAACTTCTGCCAACTCCAGGGTGTGATTCATCCAATTTTTGGGCTCCTGAAGCCAACTCCAGTGTATATTTGGGCTCCTGCTGCTGCTGCTGTCAACTCCTGCCAACTCCAGGGTGTGATTCATCCAATTTTTGGGCTCCTGAAGCCAACTCCAGTGTATATTTGGGCTCCTGCTGCTGCTGCTGCCAACTTCTGCCAACTCCAGGGTGTGATTCATCCAATTTTTGGGCTCCTGAAGCCAACTCCAGTGTATATTTGGGCTCCTGCTGCTGCTGCTGTCAACTCCTGCCAACTCCAGGGTGTGATTCATCCAATTTTTGGGCTCCTGAAGCCAACTCCAGTGTATATTTGGGCTCCTGCTGCTGCTGCTGTCAACTCCTGCCAACTCCAGGGTGTGATTCATCCAATTTTTGGGCTCCTGAAGCCAACTCCAGTGTATATTTGGGCTCCTGCTGCTGCTGCTGCCAACTTCTGCCAACTCCAGGGTGTGATTCATCCAATTTTTGGGCTCCTGAAGCCAACTCCAGTGTATATTTGGGCTCCTGCTGCTGCTGCTGTCAACTCCTGCCAACTCCAGGGTGTGATTCATCCAATTTTTGGGCTCCTGAAGCCAACTCCAGTGTATATTTGGGCTCCTGCTGCTGCTGCTGTCAACTCCTGCCAACTCCAGGGTGTGATTCATCCAATTTTTGGGCTCCTGAAGCCAACTCCAGTGTATATTTGGGCTCCTGCTGCTGCTGCTGTCAACTCCTGCCAACTCCAGGGTGTGATTCATCCAATTTTTGGGCTCCTGAAGCCAACTCCAGTGTATATTTGGGCTCCTGCTGCTGCTGCTGCCAACTTCTGCCAACTCCAGGGTGTGATTCATCCAATTTTTGGGCTCCTGAAGCCAACTCCAGTGTATATTTGGGCTCCTGCTGCTGCTGCTGCCAACTTCTGCCAACTCCAGGGTGTGATTCATCCAATTTTTGGGCTCCTGAAGCCAACTCCAGTGTATATTTGGGCTCCTGCTGCTGCTGCTGTCAACTCCTGCCAACTCCAGGGTGTGATTCATCCAATTTTTGGGCTCCTGAAGCCAACTCCAGTGTATATTTGGGCTCCTGCTGCTGCTGCTGCCAACTTCTGCCAACTCCAGGGTGTGATTCATCCAATTTTTGGGCTCCTGAAGCCAACTCCAGTGTATATTTGGGCTCCTGCTGCTGCTGCTGTCAACTCCTGCCAACTCCAGGGTGTGATTCATCCAATTTTTGGGCTCCTGAAGCCAACTCCAGTGTATATTTGGGCTCCTGCTGCTGCTGCTGCCAACTTCTGCCAACTCCAGGGTGTGATTCATCCAATTTTTGGGCTCCTGAAGCCAACTCCAGTGTATATTTGGGCTCCTGCTGCTGCTGCTGTCAACTCCTGCCAACTCCAGGGTGTGATTCATCCAATTTTTGGGCTCCTGAAGCCAACTCCAGTGTATATTTGGGCTCCTGCTGCTGCTGCTGCCAACTTCTGCCAACTCCAGGGTGTGATTCATCCAATTTTTGGGCTCCTGAAGCCAACTCCAGTGTATATTTGGGCTCCTGCTGCTGCTGCTGTCAACTCCTGCCAACTCCAGGGTGTGATTCATCCAATTTTTGGGCTCCTGAAGCCAACTCCAGTGTATATTTGGGCTCCTGCTGCTGCTGCTGTCAACTCCTGCCAACTCCAGGGTGTGATTCATCCAATTTTTGGGCTCCTGAAGCCAACTCCAGTGTATATTTGGGCTCCTGCTGCTGCTGCTGTCAACTCCTGCCAACTCCAGGGTGTGATTCATCCAATTTTTGGGCTCCTGAAGCCAACTCCAGTGTATATTTGGGCTCCTGCTGCTGCTGCTGTCAACTCCTGCCAACTCCAGGGTGTGATTCATCCAATTTTTGGGCTCCTGAAGCCAACTCCAGTGTATATTTGGGCTCCTGCTGCTGCTGCTGTCAACTCCTGCCAACTCCAGGGTGTGATTCATCCAATTTTTGGGCTCCTGAAGCCAACTCCAGTGTATATTTGGGCTCCTGCTGCTGCTGCTGTCAACTCCTGCCAACTCCAGGGTGTGATTCATCCAATTTTTGGGCTCCTGAAGCCAACTCCAGTGTATATTTGGGCTCCTGCTGCTGCTGCTGCCAACTCCTGCCAACTCCAGGGTGTGATTCATCCAATTTTTGGGCTCCTGAAGCCAACTCCAGTGTATATTTGGGCTCCTGCTGCTGCTGCTGCCAACTTCTGCCAACTCCAGGGTGTGATTCATCCAATTTTTGGGCTCCTGAGGCCAACTCCAGTGTATATTTGGGCTCCTTCTGCCCCTCATAGTGATGCCACTTCAACTCTCTGCAATTGTGCCGCTCTGCGATTCTATTAGCGATGCCTCTGATCTGCATGTGATATTTCTTCAAAGTATTATTTAACTAACCCAGCACGCATCATGTGCGTGTTACAGCAAGGCTGAATGGTTTACAACCCTATTGAGGCTCTAGGAGGCTCAGAAATAGCCGTTTTTAATAGCGATTCGTCGCGAATTTATTCGGGTCGAAACGATTTTTGTCGGAAAATTCGGCGAATCAGTCGAATCGAATTTTTCAAAAGTTCGCTCATCTCTAACCAATGTGTTTGAAACTAGAAACTAACACCAAAGTGTTTGACCTGAAATAGATCCATGCAAAACAAAGATTGCACCTTCTAGGTCTGTAATGTTATTAAAAACATTATGTAGAGATGATTGGGAGAAGATGGTTGGGATGCCAGCAGACCCTATGTATCCTGCCATCGGTAATGAGGCAGAGAGTGGGGCCCTTATTACAAAAAGAGAAAATATATAGGAAACCAGAGTATACTTATCGGTTATTGTGGGTCCCTACATGAGGATCCTAATTGGACAATTACTGTAGTAGTAATGAACAGGCGGTGTATATCAGTGATGGTCGGCTAAAATTGCGCAGATCAAAGAAAGAAATATCCAAAGAGGTTTTACCTTATAGGCCTGATGTATAATTGATGATGTGATAGGGAGGTGAGGAGGGTCATCCAACTGATGGGATGCAGATGTATTAAACAGATGTATTGGGTGACATGTTAGGAGAATGTATTGGATCTTTATGAAAAGGGTGCATAGTCCATTTCCTCATTTAGGCCTGTTGGTGTCACGGTCTGTAGAGTATTTGTTATTATTTGTATAGTGACACAAATGAACGATTTGGTAGGTAGACAGGCGCAGAGAAAGAGGCTCAGGTGTAGCAAAGAAGCCAGAGGAGTGGAGGCCGACTGCATGGCGACACATAGATGTCATGTGGAGCCGAGTGGAGAGGAAGCAGCACTTTATGAGAAGCAGAGAAGAGGCAGCCATGAACAGAGGAGTCACAGCTCATGGCATCCCCTCCCCAGCCTGCACGATGGGGGACACGGAGTCCCGATCACACAGGCTATACCGGCACCTCCACAGCCCAGGCAGGTGGGACTGTTTTATTGTCACTGCTGAAACTCGCCAATAGAGGACAGAGATGAGGAGTTAGTATGAAGCAATTAGCGGCCCTTAAACTACAGCGTGTGAGGTTCAAGCCCCTGTCAGTGTGAGCTGCGGGGACACCCTGATGTGCTTTTACTTTGGGGTGACAAGCCGCTCTCGGGGTGTCTGTGACGGGAAGAGAGAGGCAGGGCGCCATTGCAGGCTGTTCTATCAGCCCAGTGAGCAGCCCCGGGTGACAGCGCGCTCACAGGTGGCTACAGGGCAGTAGAGGGACCCGGCGAGCTCCGGGGATAGGTTCAGCATCGCCACACGCCGGAGAAATCAGCGTTTTCCCTCCGCCAGAGAAACACAGATCGGCAACAAGGATTCTCCAGCTCCGGTAGCAGAGGCCGTGGGCGTGTCTTAATGTGCAGCCAATCGGTGTGCAGGATTGCGTTGCAGCCTTAGCCAATAGCGGCACAGAGCACGCTCTATATAAGCACTAATGAAGGCGGCGAGCCTGTTCATTTAGCAGCCATGTCCGAGCCTGAGTCTGCCCCAGCCGCCCCTCCCGCAGCGGAGACTCCCGCCAAGAAGAAGCGGCAGCAACCCAAGAAAGCTGGAGCCGCCAAGAAGAGCGGCAGCAAGTCCTCTGGGCCCAGCGTCTCCGAGCTCCTCCTGAAGGCCGTGTCCGCTTGCAAAGAGCGCAGCGGGGCCTCCCTGCCCGCCCTCAAGAAGGCTCTGTCCGCTGCAAACTACGATGTGGACAAGAACAACAGCCGCGTTAAGCTCGCTCTCAAGGCCTTGGTGACCAAAGGAAGCCTCGTCCAGGTCAAAGGCACCGGCGCCTCCGGCTCCTTCAAAATCAACAAGCAGCAGCTCAACCAAGCCGACAAGAAAAAGGCGGCCAAGAAGAAGAGCCCGGCCAAGAAAGCCGCTTCCGCTGCCAAGTCTCCCAAAAAGCCCAAGAAAGCTGCGCCCAAGAAAAAGTAATTGCTCCAGGTCGTCGCTACCCCCTGCTTAACACAAAGGCTCTTTTCAGAGCCACCAACCCCTCTAAAGAGCTGTGACCGATCGCCCGCCTGCCCTACCCTCTGTGCTCACCAGGTCTGTGATAAACGGTGGGCACCCAGTCCCGGCACTCCTGTAGGCCAGATGTTTCCTATGACCCCGGGTTAAAGTAATTGGCGCTGAGGTGACCAGGCCCATAACATATAGCGTGTGCCGGCTTTTACTGAGATCCCCAAAGTAGCGCGCATTGGCAATGTAAAGGGGGGAGGAGGGTCCCCGACACGGGAACTGTGGTCATTCCAACAGGGTGTGTGATCAAAGTACACGGTGGAGCAACGGATTACAGTAACCGTTGCTTATGGACACAGTGCGGGCGGTAACAGATTGTGTCATCGGCCGTCTCTACCGGGCGCTACTGAAAGACACATTTTATTGAATCAGTTAAACTGCCTCTGTGTGTTACCGAACAGTCTGTGCAATGGCGGCGCTGTGCCAGACCACGTCCTCTCGGCAGCGGGTGAGCGGGGGGCTTGTGGCAATGCAGCATGAAAGGGAGGAGAGTGGGGGACGGGAGTGCGGGCAATGTGCAGCTCTTTTGCAGGAGGATTTGGTGGCTCTTAAAAGAGCCTTTGTGGTTTATGTGGGAGAGGCTGGGGCGCAGGGTGTTTCCTTAGGCCCTCTCTCCGCGGATTCTGCGGGCGAGCTGGATGTCCTTGGGCATGATTGTGACCCTCTTGGCGTGGATGGCGCAGAGGTTGGTGTCCTCGAAGAGTCCGACGAGGTAGGCCTCGCTGGCCTCCTGCAGGGCCATGACGGCGGAGCTCTGGAAGCGCAGATCGGTCTTGAAGTCCTGGGCGATTTCTCGGACGAGACGCTGGAAAGGCAGCTTGCGGATGAGCAGCTCGGTGGACTTCTGGTAGCGTCGGATCTCTCGCAGAGCGACGGTGCCGGGCCGGTAGCGGTGAGGCTTCTTGACTCCGCCAGTGGCCGGGGCGCTCTTCCTGGCCGCCTTGGTGGCCAGCTGCTTGCGGGGAGCTTTGCCGCCGGTGGACTTGCGAGCGGTCTGCTTGGTTCGGGCCATCGCACTGACTGAGCTTCTCTCGCTACGGGAACGAAATGAATGCTTATGGCGGGCGGCTCTCTCTTTTATACCCACGCCGCCTGAGTAACGGCTGTGCCAGACACACCCCTTGTTTTGATTGGATAGTTCAAAACGCCCGCCAAAAGCCAAGGAAGACGTTAATAGTAAAGAAAACGATTAGAGCTTAGATGGGAAAAGCGACCCGCTTAGTTCTAGCCAAAACCGCTGTCTTTTCTAGAGTTAAACCAACTTTAAAAACTCTGGAAACTCAGCCTGGAAGCAGCGCGCACTGACTTGAAGCTCCCTCTAATTTCCAGCAGGTGGCGCCGCGCAGACAGTTTTCATTGTAAGGATTTAGAAAGCTTTGTTACATTGTATCGCTTCTCTTTCATAGGCCCTGATCAGCCTTCACTTCGCTACTTGGTGTTACTATATTTCCAATTCCTAAAAGTATTCTGTATCTTAACAAACGTCAATCATCACAGTCGCTGTTTCAGAAGGCAATGAGCTGCGGCACCAGCTTTTCAGGGTTCCTAAAATTGTTTTATACATCTATTATACACGCTGACTCGTAGGTTCCTATTTTTTTCTGAAAAATATTCCCAAATATCCTTCCTAAAGTAAACGGTGGGGAAAAAACATGATTCTCACCAACCACCGCAGCCCATCAATCCAGGTCATAGTGTCATTCATTCATCAGATTTGCCCATTGACAGAGTTCCAACCAGAGAATGAAACAATGATGTGACCCGCATCGTGTGTGTGTGTGTGTGTGTGTGTGTGTGTGTGTGTGTGTGTGTGTGTGTGTGTGTGTGTGTGTGTGTGTGTGTGTGTGTGTGTGTGTGTGTGTGTGTGTGTGTGTGTGTGTGTGTGTGTGTGTGTGTGTGTGTGTGTGTGTGTGTGTGTGTGTGTGTGTGTGTGTGTGTGTGTGTGTGTGTGTGTGTGTGTGTGTGTGTGTGTGTGTGTCGGGGTCGTGGTGTGAGCGTGTGTCGGGGTCGTGGTGTGAGCCTAAGTGCACTTACTTCATTTCAAGCTGTTGGGAAATATCTGAAGTATCCAGAACTTCGGAGTCTGAAGTTCTGGATACAATAGATTTGATGTGGAGGGCAAGGATCTGGTAGGGAAGGGTGCGATCATTCTATTTTAGCGGCCTTTATATGCTCCTAAGCAAGTAGGTGAGGCACTTAAACGTGAGGGCTGGGGCATGTTCCAGAGTACTGTAACTGGCATTGTGATTAACCAGGACAATAATAATAATAAATGCAGAAGACTAGAATCCGGATGAAGCACCTGCCAAAAGAGAAGGCACGATGCTGTGTCAGAACTGGAAAGCTTCTGACGAGGAGAACACAGGTTTGGGCCTCAAATGGTTCATGAGACTCATTGAAGAACAGAAAGAGAGTTGCTATGGCTAAAGGGAGAAAATGGCGCTAATAGAGCTGAGATCGGGGAAGAGAATAACAGGAAATAAAACAGGGGAAAGGAAACGGATCTGACATGACACGGGATCACTTGTCAGTGTATTGGTGATTACAAAGAAAATCCACAGACATTCAAATCCCATAACTGCCCAACGTTAGGATTAAATAAAATCTCTTCATGGGCAGGATCGCAGCACAAATTTGTGGAGCTTTGACCTTCATTTTTTCTAGCAAATTTCCCTCACACATCAGGGCCTTTCTACTTGTACATATGCAGCGATAGCTCTGATTAAAGGAGTTTAGCTCTCGGCGCCGAGCCCAGTAAGTTATTTATCTCATTGTAACTGTTATATTATATTTCACCTTTCTTAGCAAAGACTGGAAAAGTGGATAGTTTTATTTGGCTCCTACAGCCCATGTAATGATGGCCATTTCTGAGCCTTATTCTCCTAAGCAGTGCTAAGACTATATCGGCAACCCGGGCTCTGTTGCTGCTCATATCCATGGCGAGATTTCCTGCCTCAGCCTGTGCACATCTTCTACCAACACAATCATATAGAAATATATTGGTTTGCATGTTTCCCCCATATCCCGTTTATCCTTTTACTTTCTCTTCTGTCTGGTTTTATTCTATATGTTTAACTTTTCTTTCTAATTTGATTCTGTCATGTCTTGTTGAAAGACTTCTCATTGTATTTTTACACTTTCCCTCAATCTCGGTTCTTACTTTCCTTCCTTCTGTTTCTTTTTAAAATGATCATTTTATCTTTCCCACCTTCCTTCAAACTATCTCTCACAATTTCATCCCAACTGATTTTTACTTTCTGTCCATCTCTCTCTCCGTTTAACATCCCTTCCACGCTTCATTGCTCTCTCTCTCTCTCTTTATACTGCTCCCGTTTTTTCTTCAACCTTCCTTTAATTGCTTTCTTTTTTGTCACCTTCTCTGTACACCGTATTTCCATTTGTAGCTGGTTATGACACATTTTCATTTTCTCTTTTCAGATGTTTCATTACATTTCTCTTCTTCCCACTGCTTAATCCATTTTCTATATTTGCTCCTTCCATCTCTCTTCTCTTTTGGGTTGATCCAGCAACATATTTTTTTTTTCAATTCATGAGAAAAAGTGTTTACTCACCAAGAAACTCGAATAATTAAAAAAAAAAAAGTTACTGTGCCGAATCAACCCAAAACCGTCTCTTTTCTGGTGATGGGTTAAGCAGGTCCTCGGTGTATTCCTACCACTGAAGACCTGCAAGTAGATCGGCATCGCCGAGTGTGTGGGGTGATCTGAGAGCACAGCACAACCATAAATAGAGACATCATTACAAGGGCTGACCGGGCATTAGACAGACAATGATCAGCCATCACCGATACAGAATTTCGGCGGGCAATTTCAAATATCACGTGATGGGTGACGTCTATCAAGAGCGGGGACTGAATTGCGGCTATGATTTCCGGAGCAAATTAACGGCCGGTTTCATTAGCGAAGTCTTTAGTTATGATAGGTATTTGGAAACGGTCGAGAGAACATGTTCCATCAAGTCTGCATTATGTCTAAGTAGGCACCAGCCAAAACACAATCAGCAAAAAAAAAAATCAGTGGTCGGCGATTTATATAAAATCGCTGATACGATAAGGTCACAGGAATAAAAAGTACATATGGTATTTATTAAGAAGCAGAGGAAAATATATATGGTGATCGCTTCCATTGAAAATCCTATATTGGGATTGCAGCCATAGGTAGCCGATTTATCCAGCTAAATGGTGATTATCTGTGGCGTGCGCCTGGAAAAAAGGCGGGAACAGAAAGCCAAGCGTTGTGAATTACGGCGGGCAATGTAAAACTAGGCACGTGACGTCACTACGAGCTATACACAGACGGACAACAATGGCGGTTATGGTACAAGCCCTAAAAACGGCTCGTCTCAGCAACCGAGGAGCGGGGGATATTTTAACGTTTAACCGTGTTTCATGGAGAACGTGTCGTTATGTGTGTGTCAGGAATGTGGCCATTTTCTAGAAAGTCAGGAGCGCCATCATTTAGCAGACATGGCAATCGCGCCAAGGCGATAGTTTAGTAGCTCTTTGTGGAGAAAGTGGGTGGCTCTGAAAAGAGCCTTTGTGTTGTGCAGTGGGGGTGGGGCGAGTTTATTTGCCCTTGGCAGGCTTGGCGTGGCTCTCGGTCTTCTTGGGCAGCAGCACGGCCTGGATGTTGGGCAGGACGCCGCCCTGGGCGATAGTGACCCCACCGAGCAGCTTGTTGAGCTCCTCGTCGTTGCGCACTGCCAGCTGCAAGTGTCGGGGGATGATGCGGGTCTTCTTGTTGTCCCGGGCAGCGTTGCCGGCCAGCTCGAGAATCTCAGCAGTCAGGTACTCGAGCACGGCAGCCAGGTAGACGGGAGCTCCGGCGCCCACCCGCTCGGCATAGTTGCCCTTCCTGAGCAGACGGTGGACACGGCCAACGGGGAACTGGAGACCGGCCCGGGAGGAGCGGGTCTTGGCCTTAGCACGAGCCTTGCCACCTTGCTTGCCGCGTCCAGACATGATGAAAGCGAAACAAAGATCCGCGTTCACTCAATGCGAGAATGACTCTGACAAGCCGCCCCTTCCCATTTCTACCTTTGCAATAGGAGGCGTGCGCTGCTGCCATTGGACGCTCCACAGCCCAGCCATAGGCGTGTGGATTTCTGAAATGCACCAATCAGAGGAGACTGGGAGGAGCAAAGTGACATCACTGCTGTGGGCGTTAGTTTCCCCTCCAATAATACTTTGAGCTACCAGGAATACTCGTTAGCATAAGGGGCCTATAAGAGCAGCAGCAGAGGGCTGGGCGAGCACATTGTCTCCGAGCAATAGACGAGTGTTAGCTGCAGTCATGCCTGAGCCAGCCAAGTCCGCCCCAGCACCCAAGAAGGGCTCCAAGAAAGCGGTGAGCAAGAGCCAGAAGAAAGATGGCAAGAAGCGTAGGAAGACCAGGAAGGAGAGCTACTCCATCTACGTCTACAAGGTGCTCAAGCAGGTCCACCCTGACACCGGCATCTCCTCCAAGGCCATGAGCATCATGAACTCCTTCGTCAATGACATCTTCGAGCGCATCGCCAGCGAGGCTTCCCGCCTGGCTCACTACAACAAGCGCTCCACCATCAGCTCCCGGGAGATCCAGACCGCCGTCCGCCTGCTGCTGCCTGGTGAGCTGGCTAAGCACGCCGTCTCCGAGGGCACCAAGGCCGTCACCAAGTACACCAGCGCCAAGTAACCGCTCTCTCCTGTTCCTATAAAAAACCAAAGGCTCTTTTAAGAGCCACCCACAGTTTCCCAGCAGAGCTACGTTATACCATTGTATGTCCATACGTATAGATGATTGCATGGAGTGCTTTGTAGTGAGTATTTCACCAGCTTTCACGGGGGAAGGGGTTATAATGCACGTTACTCTACAGAAGCATGGACCATGCTACTCTGACACTCCAGCATATAAAGGCAAGCGGGATATTTCGTCATGCTTTTAAAACTGAGCAGCACGTGGGGAATGTTATAATAAAATCGGGTTATAAAAACTAGGAAGTCTTGTCGTGTACACACATTGCCCACTTTAAGGATCACAGTAAACATCGGGGGTCACCGCTGCAACCAGTTACAGTATCTTATGTACAGAGTGACCGGGGGAAGGTTTATGTGAGTATTTTGCAGCCGCCCACTAGGAGGAAAGTTGCGCTATATATACACACATTTTGGGGGCTTTCATCAAACAGCTGCAATGACACATTTGCCAGTAC
This sequence comes from Gastrophryne carolinensis, assembly GCA_027917425.1. Classification (NCBI taxonomy): domain Eukaryota; kingdom Metazoa; phylum Chordata; class Amphibia; order Anura; family Microhylidae; genus Gastrophryne; species Gastrophryne carolinensis. Next base: position 628,939,704 of record CM051235.1, read on the forward strand.
ACGGGGAAGCGACTACTAATTCTGCTGATGTAGATTTGAGAGAGGAGGCCACAGCATATGCGTAATATAGGATCCCAGATTAATAAGTGCAGCGCCAGCACATGGCAGGGACTTGTACTCAAGAAGCAATCACGTTTTATTGTATAGTGAATGAAGACGCTATGGCGTCCCCAAAAGTGAATATACAGCTCTTTGTAGGAAGTAGTGGGTGGCCCTTAAAAGGACCGTTGGTTTGCTGCTATGGGGTAAGAAGGAGCGAGCGGGTGGGTTTAGCCTCCGAAGCCGTAGAGAGTGCGTCCCTGTCGCTTGAGAGCATAGACGACATCCATGGCGGTGACGGTCTTGCGCTTGGCGTGCTCGGTGTAGGTGACAGCGTCGCGGATCACGTTCTCCAGGAAGACCTTGAGCACCCCGCGGGTCTCCTCGTAGATGAGGCCGGAGATGCGCTTGACACCCCCTCTCCGAGCCAGGCGGCGGATGGCGGGCTTGGTGATGCCCTGGATGTTATCACGCAGCACCTTCCTGTGCCTCTTGGCGCCTCCTTTCCCCAGGCCCTTCCCGCCTTTGCCTCTTCCAGACATCTCGGATTCAGCTGCTGCTTTCTCACGCTCAGACGATTGCTCTCAATCACTCTCCAGCCCCTCCTTATATACAGCCGGAGCGGACCTGATGGGAGACTGCACAGAAATGGGCGGGGCGAGGGCGGGGCTTCCGCGCTCGTTGAGCCTTGTGCAGGAACAAAGCCATGCGCGGCCCTCGGGCTCCTAGCGAACATTTACACCGACAGTCTGAGCACTGCTCAAGTCCACACAACTCTGAAAGTGATCTCCACCCGCATTGCGGTCCCTTCATTAGAACCTGCGCCGAACAACACACATTTGGGATGGAAGGAGATAACAATAACGAGAGCTAAGGGGAAGACGTAGTAATATGTGTGTTTCGCTCATGCAGTTACAGCATTGAATATTACAAGAGGGGAAATACCCGGCATTTCAAACGCCATAGAAACGGTGACTAAGGCATCGTGGTGGGTTTTCTTATGCGCCAATCACTTTCTGGGCGGGAAATTTGAAATTACATTTCTTCCAATCGTGGGCGAGTAGGGAAAGCCTTTCCCAGCCTCCTTTGCGGCGTGCTCTCCCGCCCTTAGCCACCAGGCGGCGCTGTTGCAGCACTATCTGTTCCAGTCTTCCTTCTGCTCAATGCGGCCGCTGACTGTTAAGAAGAAGCTTCCGGGGAAACGGACACAAGTGAATTGGCGGCCACTACACCCCAAAACATTGGGCCCCTCACAGCACTAAACACGCACATCTGACCCCGAAAAGCACAAACTATTATTATGTCATATTATCATGTGTTTTATTTCCATGACACGCAGGAGGAAAGCACCAAGTGCTTAAAGGACAAAGCCACATCCTATACAGTGGCATTGAAGCCTCCCACCAATGTCAGGATCATACACCTGTAGCGAGGAGACTTCTCTATGGCCACAAACATGGAGCAAAGCGACTCCCTAGACCAGCTGTCCCCACATCTATGGGACTGACCGAGGCCTCCCTCATAATACAATGTACTGACACCATAACCCTCCATATATTCCTATAGAGAGGCCACTAGGGGGAAGTGACCCCATAACCCTCCATATATTCCTATAGAGAGGCCACTAGGGGGAAGTGACCCATAACCCTCCATATATTCCTATAGAGAGGCCACTAGGGGGAAGTGACCCATAACCCTCCATATATTCCTATAGAGAGGCCACTAGGGGGAAGTGACCCCATAACCCTCCATATATTCCTATAGAGAGGCCACTAGGAGGAAGTGACCCATAACCCTCCATATATTCCTATAGAGAGGCCACTAGAGGGAAGTGACCCATAACCCTCCATATATTCCTATAGAGAGGCCACTAGGGGGAAGTGACACCATAACCCTCCATATATTCCTATAGAGAGGCCACTAGAGGGAAATGACACCATAACCCTCCATATATTCCTATAGAGAGGCCACTAGGGGGAAGTGACACCATAACCCTCCATATATTCCTATAGAGAGGCCACTAGGGGGAGGGGACACCATAACCCTCCATATATTCCTGTAGAGAGGCCACTAGGGGGAAGTGACACCATAACCCTCCATATATTCCTATAGAGAGGCCACTAGGGGGAAGTGACCCCATAACCATATATATATTCCTATAGAGGGGCAACTAGGGGGAGGTGACACCATAACCCTCCATATATTCCTATAGAGAGGCCACTAGGGGGAAGTGACCCCATAACCCTCCATATATTCCTATAGAGAGGCCACTAGGGGGATGTGACCCATAACCCTCCATATATTCCTATAGAGAGGCCACTAGGGGGAAGTGACCCATAACCCTCCATATATTCCTATAGAGAGGCCACTAGGGGGAAGTGACCCATAACCCTCCATATATTCCTATAGAGAGGCCAATAGGGGGAAGTGACAGCATAAGCCTCCATATATTCCTATAGAGAGGCCACTAGAGGGAAGTGACACCATAACCCTCCATATATTCCTATAGAGAGGCCAATAGGGGGAAGTGACAGCATAAGCCTCCATATATTCCTATAGAGAGGCCACTAGGGGGAAGTGACCCATAACCCTCCATATATTCCTATAGAGAGGCCACTAGGGGGATGTGACCCATAACCCTCCATATATTCCTATAGAGAGGCCACTAGGGGGAAGTGACCCATAACCCTCCATATATTCCTATAGAGAGGCCACTAGGGGGAAGTGACCCATAACCCTCCATATATTCCTATAGAGAGGCCAATAGGGGGAAGTGACCCATAACCCTCCATATATTCCTATAGAGAGGCCACTAGGGGGAAGTGACCCATAACCCTCCATATATTCCTATAGAGAGGCCAATAGGGGGAAGTGACAGCATAAGCCTCCATATATTCCTATAGAGAGGCCACTAGGGGGAAGTGACCCATAACCCTCCATATATTCCTATAGAGAGGCCACTAGGGGGAAGTGACCCATAACCCTCCATATATTCCTATAGAGAGGCCACTACGGGGAAGTGACCCATAACCCTCCATATATTCCTATAGAGAGGCCACTAGGGGGAAGTGACACCATAACCCTCCATATATTCCTATAGAGAGGCCAATAGGGGGAAGTGACACCATAACCCTCCATATATTCCTATAGAGAGGCCACTAGAGGGAAGTGACACCATAACCCTCCATATATTCCTATAGAGAGGACACTAGGGGGAAGTGACCCATAACCCTCCATATATTCCTATAGAGAGGCCACTAGGGGGAAGTGACCCATAACCCTCCATATATTCCTATAGAGAGGCCACTACGGGGAAGTGACCCATAACCCTCCATATATTCCTATAGAGAGGCCACTAGGGGGAAGTGACACCATAACCCTCCATATATTCCTATAGAGAGGCCAATAGGGGGAAGTGACACCATAACCCTCCATATATTCCTATAGAGAGGCCACTAGGGGGAGGTGACACATAACCCTCCATATATTCCTATAGAGAGGCCACTAGGGGGAAGTGACACCATAACCCTCCATATATTCCTATAGAGAGGCCACTAGGGGGAGGTGACCCCATAACCCTCCATATATTCCTATAGAGAGGCCACTAGAGGGAAGTGACACCATAACCCTCCATATATTCCTATAGAGAGGCCACTACGGGGAAGTGACCCATAACCCTCCATATATTCCTATAGAGAGGCCACTAGAGGGAAGTGACACCATAACCCTCCATATATTCCTATAGAGAGGCCACTAGGGGGAAGTGACCCATAACCCTCCATATATTCCTATAGAGAGGCCACTACGGGGAAGTGACCCATAACCCTCCATATATTCCTATAGAGAGGCCACTAGGGGGAAGTGACACCATAACCCTCCATATATTCCTATAGAGAGGCCACTAGGGGGAAGTGACCCATAACCCTCCATATATTCCTATAGAGAGGCCACTAGGGGGAAGTGACACCATAACCCTCCATATATTCCTATAGAGAGGTCACTAGGGGGAAGTGACACCATAACCCTCCATATATTCCTATAGAGAGGCCACTAGGGGGAAGTGACACCATAACCCTCCATATATTCCTATAGAGAGGCCACTAGGGGGAAGTGACCCATAACCCTCCATATATTCCTATAGAGAGGTCACTAGGGGGAAGTGACCCATAACCCTCCATATATTCCTATAGAGAGGCCACTAGGGGGAAGTGACACCATAACCCTCCATATATTCCTATAGAGAGGTCACTAGGGGGAAGTGACAGCATAACCCTCCATATATTCCTATAGAGAGGCCACTAGGGGGAAGTGACACCATAACCCTCCATATATTCCTATAGAGAGGTCACTAGGGGGAAGTGACCCATAACCCTTCATATATTCCTATAGAGAGGCCACTAGGGGGAAGTGACCCCATAACCCTCCATATATTCCTATAGAGAGGCCAATAGGGGGAAGTGAAAGCATAAGCCTCCATATATTCCTATAGAGAGGCCACTAGGGGGAAGTGACACCATAACCCTCCATATATTCCTATAGAGAGGCCACTAGGGGGAGGTGACCCCATAACCCTCCATATATTCCTATAGAGAGGCCACAAGGGGGAGGTGACCCATAACCCTCCATATATTCCTATAGAGAGGCCACTAGGGGGAAGTGACCCATAACCCTCCATATATTCCTATAGAGAGGCCACTAGGGGGAAGTGACCCATAACCCTCCATATATTCCTATGGAGAGGCCACTAGGGGAAGTGACCCATAACCCTCCATATATTCCTATAGAGAGGCCACTAGGGGGAAGTGACCCATAACCCTCCATATATTCCTATAGAGAGGCCACTAGGGGGAAGTGACACCATAACCCTCCATATATTCCTATAGAGAGGCCACTAGGGGGAGGTGACCCCATAACCCTCCTTATATTCCTATATAGAGGCCACTAGAGGGAAGTGACACCATAACCCTCCATATATTCCTATAGAGAGGCCACTACGGGGAAGTGACCCATAACCCTCCATATATTCCTATAGAGAGGCCACTAGGGGGAAGTGACCCATAACCCTCCATATATTCCTATAGAGAGGCCACTAGAGGGAAGTGACACCATAACCCTCCATATATTCCTATAGAGAGGCCACTAGGGGGAAGTGACCTATAACCCTCCATATATTCCTATAGAGAGGCCACTAGAGGGAAGTGACACCATAACCCTCCATATATTCCTATAGAGAGGCCACTACGGGGAAGTGACCCATAACCCTCCATATATTCCTATAGAGAGGCCACTAGGGGGAAGTGACACCATAACCCTCCATATATTCCTATAGAGAGGCCACTAGGGGGAAGTGACACCATAACCCTCCATATATTCCTATAGAGAGGCCACTAGGGGGAAGTGACCCATAACCCTCCATATATTCCTATAGAGAGGCCACTACGGGGAAGTGACCCATAACCCTCCATATATTCCTATAGAGAGGCCACTAGGGGGAAGTGACACCATAACCCTCCATATATTCCTATAGAGAGGCCACTAGGGGGAAGTGACCCCATAACCCTCCATATATTCCTATAGAGAGGTCACTAGGGGGAAGTGACACCATAACCCTCCATATATTCCTATAGAGAGGCCACTAGGGGGAAGTGACACCATAACCCTCCATATATTCCTATAGAGAGGCCACTAGGGGGAAGTGACCCATAACCCTCCATATATTCCTATAGAGAGGTCACTAGGGGGAAGTGACCCATAACCCTCCATATATTCCTATAGAGAGGCCACTAGGGGGAAGTGACACCATAACCCTCCATATATTCCTATAGAGAGGTCACTAGGGGGAAGTGACAGCATTACCCTCCATATATTCCTATAGAGAGGCCACTAGGGGGAAGTGACACCATAACCCTCCATATATTCCTATAGAGAGGTCACTAGGGGGAAGTGACCCATAACCCTTCATATATTCCTATAGAGAGGCCACTAGGGGGAAGTGACCCCATAACCCTCCATATATTCCTATAGAGAGGCCACTAGGGGGAAGTGACACCATAACCCTCCATATATTCCTATAGAGAGGTCACTAGGGGGAAGTGACAGCATAACCCTCCATATATTCCTATAGAGAGGCCACTAGGGGGAAGTGACCCATAACCCTCCATATATTCCTATAGAGAGGCCACTAGGGGGAAGTGACCCATAACCCTCCATATATACCTATAGAGAGGCCACTAGGGGGAAGTGACCAAAAACCCTCCATATATTCCTATAGAGAGGCCACTAGGGGGAAGTGACCCATAACCCTCCATATATTCCTATAGAGAGGCCACTAGGGGGCAGTGAACCCATAACCCTCCATATATTCCTATAGAGAGGCCACTAGGGGGAAGTGAACCCATAACCCTCCATATATTCCTATAGAGAGGCCACTAGGGGGAAGTGACACCATAACCCTCCATATATTCCTATAGAGAGGTCACTAGGGGGAAGTGACACCATAACCCTCCATATATTCCTATAAAGAGGCCACTAGGGGGAAGTGACCCATAACCCTCCATATATTCCTAAAGAGAGGCCACTAGGGGGAAGTGACCAAAAACCCTCCATATATTCCTATAGAGAGGCCACTAGGGGGAAGTGACACCATAACCCTCCATATATTCCTATAGAGAGGCCACTAGGGGGAAGTGACACCATAACCCTCCATATATTCCTATAGAGAGGCCACTAGGGGGAAGTGAACCCATAACCCTCCATATATTCCTATAGAGAGGCCACTAGGGGGCAGTGAACCCATAACCCTCCATATATTCCTATAGAGAGGCCACTAGGGGGAAGTGACACCATAACCCTCCATATATTCCTATAGAGAGGTCACTAGGGGGAAGTGACACCATAACCCTCCATATATTCCTATAAAGAGGCCACTAGGGGGAAGTGACCCATAACCCTCCATATATTCCTATAGAGAGGCCACTAGGGGGAAGTGACACCATAACCCTCCATATATTCCTATAAAGAGGCCACTAGGGGGAAGTGACCCATAACCCTCCATATATTCCTATAGAGAGGTCACTAGGGGGAAGTGACACCATAACCCTCCATATATTCCTATAAAGAGGCCACTCGGGGGAGGTGACACCATAACCCTCCATATATTCCTATAGAGAGGCCACTAGAGGGAAGTGACCCCATAACCCTCCAAATATTCCTATAGTGAGGCCACTAGGGGGAAGTGACCCATAACCCTCCATATATTCCTATAAAGAGGCCACTCGGGGGAGGTGACCCATAACCCTCCATATATTCCTATAGAGAGGCCACTAGAGGGAAGTGACCCCATAACCCTCCATATATTCCTATAGTGAGGCCACTAGGGGGAAGTGACCCATAACCCTCCATATATTCCTATAGAGAGGCCACTAGGGGGAAGTGACCCATAACCATACATATATTCCTATAGAGAGGCCACTAGGGGGAAGTGACCCATAACCCTCCAAATATTCCTATAGAGAGGCGACTAGGGGGAGGTGACCCATAACCCTCCATATATTCCTATAGAGAGGCCACTAGGGGGAAGTGACCCCATAACCCTCCATATATTCCTATAGAGAGGCCACTAGGGGGAAGTGACCCCATAACCCTCCATATATTCCTATAGAGAGGCCACTAGAGGGAAGTGACCCCATAACCCTCCATATATTCCTATAGAGAGGCCACTAGGGGGAAGTGACACCATAACCCTCCATATATTCCTATAGAGAGGCCACTAGGGGGAAGTGACCCATAACCCTCCATATATTCCTATAGAGAGGCCACTAGGGGGAAGTGACCCATAACCCTCCATATATTCCTATAGAGAGGCCACTAGGGGGAAGTGACCAAAAACCCTCCATATATTCCTATAGAGAGGCCACTAGGGGGAAGTGACCCATAACCCTCCATATATTCCTATAGAGAGGCCACTAGGGGGCAGTGAACCCATAACCCTCCATATATTCCTATAGAGAGGCCACTAGGGGGAAGTGAACCCATAACCCTCCATATATTCCTATAGAGAGGCCACTAGGGGGAAGTGACACCATAACCCTCCATATATTCCTATAGAGAGGTCACTAGGGGGAAGTGACACCATAACCCTCCATATATTCCTATAAAGAGGCCACTAGGGGGAAGTGACCCATAACCCTCCATATATTCCTAAAGAGAGGCCACTAGGGGGAAGTGACCAAAAACCCTCCATATATTCCTATAGAGAGGCCACTAGGGGGAAGTGACCCATAACCCTCCATATATTCCTATAGAGAGGCCACTAGGGGGCAGTGAACCCATAACCCTCCATATATTCCTATAGAGAGGCCACTAGGGGGAAGTGACACCATAACCCTCCATATATTCCTATAGAGAGGCCACTAGGGGGAAGTGAACCCATAACCCTCCATATATTCCTATAGAGAGGCCACTAGGGGGAAGTGACCCATAACCATACATATATTCCTATAGAGAGGCCACTAGGGGGAAGTGACCCATAACCCTCCAAATATTCCTATAGAGAGGCGACTAGGGGGAGGTGACCCATAACCCTCCATATATTCCTATAGAGAGGCCACTAGGGGGAAGTGACCCATAACCCTCCATATATTCCTATAGAGAGGCCACTAGGGGGAAGTGACCCCATAACCCTCCATATATTCCTATAGAGAGGCCACTAGGGGGAAGTGACCCCATAACCCTCCATATATTCCTATAGAGAGGCCACTAGAGGGAAGTGACCCCATAACCCTCCATATATTCCTATAGAGAGGCCACTAGGGGGAAGTGACCCCATAACCCTCCATATATTCCTATAGAGAGGCCACTAGAGGGAAGTGACCCCATAACCCTCCATATATTCCTATAGAGAGGCCACTAGGGGGAAGTGACACCATAACCCTCCATATATTCCTATAGAGAGGCCACTAGGGGGAGGTGACCCATAACCCTCCATATATTCCTATAGAGAGGCCACTAGGGGGAAGTGACCCATAACCCTCCATATATTCCTATAGAGAGGCCAATAGGGGGAAGTGACAGCATAAGCCTCCATATATTCCTATAGAGAGGCCACTAGGGGGAAGTGACACCATAACCCTCCATATATTCCTATAGAGAGGCCACTAGGGGGAAGTGACCCATAACCCTCCATATATTCCTATAGAGAGGCCACTAGGGGGAAGTGACCCATAACCCTCCATATATTCCTATGGAGAGGCCACTAGGGGGAAGTGACCCATAAGCCTCCATATATTCCTATAGAGAGGCCACTAGGGGGAGGTGACCCCATAACCCTCCATATATTCCTATAGAGAGGCCACTAGAGGGAAGTGACACCATAACCCTCCATATATTCCTATAGAGAGGCCACTAGGGGGAAGTGACCCATAACCCTCCATATATTCCTATAGAGAGGCCACTAGAGGGAAGTGACACCATAACCCTCCATATATTCCTATAGAGAGGCCACTAGGGGGAAGTGACCCATAACCCTCCATATATTCCTATAGAGAGGCCACTAGAGGGAAGTGACACCATAACCCTCCATATATTCCTATAGAGAGGCCACTAGGGGGAAGTGACCCATAACCCTCCATATATTCCTATAGAGAGGCCACTAGAGGGAAGTGACACCATAACCCTCCATATATTCCTATAGAGAGGCCACTACGGGGAAGTGACCCATAACCCTCCATATATTCCTATAGAGAGGCCACTAGGGGGAAGTGACACCATAACCCTCCATATATTCCTATAGAGAGGCCACTAGGGGGAAGTGACCCATAACCCTCCATATATTCCTATAGAGAGGCCACTACGGGGAAGTGACCCATAACCCTCCATATATTCCTATAGAGAGGCCACTAGGGGGAAGTGACACCATAACCCTCCATATATTCCTATAGAGAGGCCACTAGGGGGAAGTGACCCATAACCCTCCATATATTCCTATAGAGAGGCCACTAGGGGGAAGTGACACCATAACCCTCCATATATTCCTATAGAGAGGTCACTAGGGGGAAGTGACACCATAACCCTCCATATATTCCTATAGAGAGGCCACTAGGGGGAAGTGACACCATAACCCTCCATATATTCCTATAGAGAGGCCACTAGGGGGAAGTGACCCATAACCCTCCATATATTCCTATAGAGAGGTCACTAGGGGGAAGTGACCCATATTCCTCCATATATTCCTATAGAGAGGCCACTAGGGGGAAGTGACACCATAACCCTCCATATATTCCTATAGAGAGGCCACTAGGGGGAAGTGACACCATAACCCTCCATATATTCCTATAGAGAGGTCACTAGGGGGAAGTGACAGCATAACCCTCCATATATTCCTATAGAGAGGCCACTAGGGGGAAGTGACACCATAACCCTCCATATATTCCTATAGAGAGGTCACTAGGGGGAAGTGACCCATAACCCTTCATATATTCCTATAGAGAGGCCACTAGGGGGAGGTGACACCATAACCCTCCATATATTCCTATAGAGAGGTCACTAGGGGGAAGTGACACCATAACCCTCCATATATTCCTATAGAGAGGCCACTAGGGGGAAGTGACACCATAACCCTCCATATATTCCTATAGAGAGGCCACTAGGGGGAAGTGACCCATAACCCTCCATATATTCCTATAGAGAGGTCACTAGGGGGAAGTGACCCATAACCCTCCATATATTCCTATAGAGAGGCCACTAGGGGGAAGTGACACCATAACCCTCCATATATTCCTATAGAGAGGTCACTAGGGGGAAGTGACAGCATAACCCTCCATATATTCCTATAGAGAGGCCACTAGGGGGAAGTGACACCATAACCCTCCATATATTCCTATAGAGAGGTCACTAGGGGGAAGTGACCCATAACCCTTCATATATTCCTATAGAGAGGCCACTAGGGGGAGGTGACACCATAACCCTCCATATATTCCTATAGAGAGGCCACTAGGGGGAAGTGACACCATAACCCTCCATATATTCCTATAGAGAGGCCACTAGGGGGCAGTGACCCATAACCCTCCATATATTCCTATAGAGAGGCCACTAGGGGGAAGTGACCCCATAACCCTCCATATATTCCTATAGAGAGGCCAATAGGGGGAAGTGAAAGCATAAGCCTCCATATATTCCTATAGAGAGGCCACTAGGGGGAAGTGACACCATAACCCTCCATATATTCCTATAGAGAGGCCACTAGGGGGAGGTGACCCCATAACCCTCCATATATTCCTATAGAGAGGCCACAAGGGGGAGGTGACCCATAACCCTCCATATATTCCTATAGAGAGGCCACTAGGGGGAGGTGACACCATAACCCTCCATATATTCCTATAGAGAGGCCACTAGGGGGAAGTGACACCATAACCCTCCATATATTCCTATAGAGAGGCCACTAGGGGGAAGTGACCCCATAACCCTCCATATATTCCTATAGAGAGGCCACTAGGGGGAAGTGACCCATAACCCTCCATATATTCCTATAGAGAGGCCACTAGGGGGAAGTGACCCATAACCCTCCATATATTCCTATGGAGAGGCCACTAGGGGGAAGTGACCCATAACCCTCCATATATTCCTATAGAGAGGCCACTAGGGGGAAGTGACCCATAACCCTCCATATATTCCTATAGAGAGGCCACTAGGGGGAAGTGACACCATAACCCTCCATATATTCCTATAGAGAGGCCACTAGGGGGAGGTGACCCCATAACCCTCCTTATATTCCTATATAGAGGCCACTAGAGGGAAGTGACACCATAACCCTCCATATATTCCTATAGAGAGGCCACTACGGGGAAGTGACCCATAACCCTCCATATATTCCTATAGAGAGGCCTCTAGGGGGAAGTGACACCATAACCCTCCATATATTCCTATAGAGAGGCCACTAGGGGGAAGTGACCCATAACCCTCCATATATTCCTATAGAGAGGCCACTAGAGGGAAGTGACACCATAACCCTCCATATATTCCTATAGAGAGGCCACTAGGGGGAAGTGACCCATAACCCTCCATATATTCCTATAGAGAGGCCACTAGGGGGAGGTGACATCATAACCCTCCATATATTCCTATAGAGAGGCCACTAGGGGGAAGTGACCCATAACCCTCCATATATTCCTATAGAGAGGCCACTACGGGGAAGTGACCCATAACCCTCCATATATTCCTATAGAGAGGCCACTAGGGGGAGGTGACATCATAACCCTCCATATATTCCTATAGAGAGGCCACTAGGGGGAAGTGACCCATAACCCTCCATATATTCCTATAGAGAGGCCACTAGGGGGAAGTGACACCATAACCCTCCATATATTCCTATAGAGAGGCCACTAGGGGGAAGTGACACCATAACCCTCCATATATTCCTATAGAGAGGCCACTAGGGGGAAGTGACCCATAACCCTCCATATATTCCTATAGAGAGGCCACTACGGGGAAGTGACCCATAACCCTCCATATATTCCTATAGAGAGGCCACTAGGGGGAAGTGACACCATAACCCTCCATATATTCCTATAGAGAGGCCACTAGGGGGAAGTGACCCATAACCCTCCATATATTCCTATAGAGAGGCCACTAGGGGGAAGTGACCCCATAACCCTCCATATATTCCTATAGAGAGGTCACTAGGGGGAAGTGACACCATAACCCTCCATATATTCCTATAGAGAGGCCACTAGGGGGAAGTGACACCATAACCCTCCATATATTCCTATAGAGAGGCCACTAGGGGGAAGTGACCCATAACCCTCCATATATTCCTATAGAGAGGTCACTAGGGGGAAGTGACCCATAACCCTCCATATATTCCTATAGAGAGGCCACTAGGGGGAAGTGACACCATAACCCTCCATATATTCCTATAGAGAGGTCACTAGGGGGAAGTGACAGCATAACCCTCCATATATTCCTATAGAGAGGCCACTAGGGGGAAGTGACACCATAACCCTCCATATATTCCTATAGAGAGGCCACTAGGGGGAAGTGACACCATAACCCTCCATATATTCCTATAGAGAGGTCACTAGGGGGAAGTGACACCATAACCCTCCATATATTCCTATAGAGAGGCCACTAGGGGGAAGTGACCCCATAACCCTCCATATATTCCTATAGAGAGGCCACTAGGGGGAAGTGACACCATAACCCTCCATATATTCCTATAGAGAGGTCACTAGGGGGAAGTGACAGCATAACCCTCCATATATTCCTATAGAGAGGCCACTAGGGGGAAGTGACCCATAACCCTCCATATATTCCTATGGAGAGGCCACTAGGGGGAAGTGACCCATAACCCTCCATATATTCCTATAGAGAGGCCACTAGGGGGAAGTGACCCATAACCCTCCATATATTCCTATAGAGAGGCCACTAGGGGGAAGTGACACCATAACCCTCCATATATTCCTATAGAGAGGTCACTAGGGGGAAGTGACACCATAACCCTCCATATATTCCTATAAAGAGGCCACTAGGGGGAAGTGACCCATAACCCTCCATATATTCCTAAAGAGAGGCCACTAGGGGGAAGTGACCAAAAACCCTCCATATATTCCTATAGAGAGGCCACTAGGGGGAAGTGACCCATAACCCTCCATATATTCCTATAGAGAGGCCACTAGGGGGCAGTGAACCCATAACCCTCCATATATTCCTATAGAGAGGCCACTAGGGGGAAGTGACACCATAACCCTCCATATATTCCTATAGAGAGGCCACTAGGGGGAAGTGAACCCATAACCCTCCATATATTCCTATAGAGAGGCCACTAGGGGGCAGTGAACCCATAACTCTCCATATATTCCTATAGAGAGGCCACTAGGGGGAAGTGACACCATAACCCTCCATATATTCCTATAGAGAGGTCACTAGGGGGAAGTGACACCATAACCCTCCATATATTCCTATAAAGAGGCCACTAGGGGGAAGTGACCCATAACCCTCCATATATTCCTATAGAGAGGCCACTAGGGGGAAGTGACACCATAACCCTCCATATATTCCTATAAAGAGGCCACTAGGGGGAAGTGACCCCATAACCCTCCATATATTCCTATAGAGAGGCCACTAGAGGGAAGTGACCCCATAACCCTCCATATATTCCTATAGAGAGGCCACTAGGGGGAAGTGACACCATAACCCTCCATATATTCCTATAGAGAGGCCACTAGGGGGAAGTGACACCATAACCCTCCATATATTCCTATAGAGAGGCCACTAGGGGGAGGTGACCCATAACCCTCCATATATTCCTATAGAGAGGCCACTAGGGGGAAGTGACCCATAACCCTCCATATATTCCTATAGAGAGGCCACTAGGGGGAAGTGACCCCATAACCCTCCATATATTCCTATAGAGAGGCCACTAGGGGGATGTGACACCATAACCCTTCATATATTCCTATAGAGAGGCCACTAGGGGGAAGTGACACCATAACCCTCCATATATTCCTATAGAGAGGCCACTAGGGGGCAGTGACCCCATTATAATACATATATTCCTATAGAGAGGCCACTAGGGGGAAGTGACACCATAACCCTCCATATATTCCTATAGAGAGGCCACTAGGGGGAAGTGACCCATAACCCTCCATATATTCCTATAGAGAGGCCACTAGGGGGAAGTGACCTATAACCCTCCATATATTCCTATAGAGAGGCCACTAGGGGGAAGTGACACCATAACCCTTCATATATTCCTATAGAGAGGCCACTAGGGGGAAGTGACACCATAACCCTCCATATATTCCTATAGAGAGGCCACTAGGGGGCAGTGACCCCATTATAATACATATATTCCTATAGAGAGGCCACTAGGGGGAAGTGACCCATAACCCTCCATATATTCCTATAGAGAGGCCACTAGGGGGAAGTGACCCATAACCCTCCATATATTCCTATAGAGAGGCCACTAGGGGGAAGTGACCCATAACCCTCCATATATTCCTATAGAGAGGCCACTAGGGGGAGGTGACACCATAACCCTCCATATATTCCTATAGAGAGGCCACTAGGGGGCAGTGACCCCATTATAATACATATATTCCTATAGAGAGGCCACTAGGGGGAAGTGACCCATAACCCTCCATATATTCCTATAGAGAGGCCACTAGGGGGAGGTGACACCATAACCCTCCATATATTCCTATGGAGAGGCCACTAGGGGGAAGTGACCCATAACCCTCCATATATTCCTATAGAGAGGCCACTAGGGGGAAGTGACCCATAACCCTCCATATATTCCTATAGAGAGGCCACTAGGGGGAAGTGACCCATAACCCTCCATATATTCCTATAGAGAGGCCACTAGGGGGCAGTGAACCCATAACCCTCCATATATTCCTATAGAGAGGCCACTAGGGGGAAGTGACACCATAACCCTCCATATATTCCTATAGAGAGGCCACTAGGGGGAAGTGAACCCATAACCCTCCATATATTCCTATAGAGAGGCCACTAGGGGGAAGTGACACCATAACCCTCCATATATTCCTATAGAGAGGTCACTAGGGGGAAGTGACACCATAACCCTCCATATATTCCTATAGAGAGGCCACTAGGGGGAGGTGACCCATAACACCCCATATATTCCTATAGAGAGGTCACTAGGGGGAAGTGACACCATAACCCTCCATATATTCCTATAAAGAGGCCACTCGGGGGAGGTGACCCATAACCCTCCATATACTCCTATAGAGAGGCCACTAGGGGGAAGTGACCCATAACCCTCCATATATTCCTATAAAGAAGCCACTAGGGGGAAGTGACACCATAACCCTCCATATATTCCTATAGAGAGGCCACTAGGGGGAAGTGAACCCATAACCCTCCATATATTCCTATAGAGAGGCCACTAGGGGGAAGTGACCCATAACCCTCCAAATATTCCTATAGAGAGGCCACTAGGGGGAGGTGACACCATAACCCTCCATATATTCCTATAGAGAGGCCAATAGGGGGAAGTGACAGCATAAGCCTCCATATATTCCTATAGAGAGGCCACTAGGGGGAAGTGACACCATAACCCTCCATATATTCCTATAGAGAGGCCACTAGGGGTGGTGACACCATAACCCTCCATATATTCCTATAGAGAGGCCACTAGGGGGAGGTGACCCATAACCCTCCATATATTCCTATAGAGAGGCCACTAGGGGGCAGTGACCCCATTATAATACATATATTCCTATAGAGAGGCCACTAGGGGGAAGTGACCCATAACCCTCCATATATTCCTATAGAGAGGCCACTAGGGAGAAGTGACCCATAACCCTCCATATATTCCTATAGAGAGGCCACTAGGGAGAAGTGACCCATAACCCTCCATATATTCCTATAGAGAGGCCACTAGGGAGAAGTGACCCATAACCCTCCATATATTCCTATAGAGAGGCCACTAGGGAGAAGTGACCCATAACCCTCCATATATTCCTATAGAGAGGACACTAGAGGTAAGTGACACCATAACCCTCCATATATTCCTATAGAGAGGACACTAGAGGTAAGTGACACCATAACCCTCCATATATTCCTATAGAGAGGCCACTAGAGGTAAGTGACACCATAACCCTCCATATATTCCTATAGAGAGGACACTAGAGGGAAGTGACACCATAACCCTCCATATATTCCTATAGAGAGGCCACTAGGGGGCAGTGAACCCATAACCCTCCATATATTCCTATAGAGAGGCCACTAGGGGGAAGTGAACCCATAACCCTCCATATATTCCTATAGAGAGGCCACTAGGGGGAAGTGACACCATAACCCTCCATATATTCCTATAGAGAGGTCACTAGGGGGAAGTGACACCATAACCCTCCATATATTCCTATAGAGAGGCCACTAGGGGGAGGTGACCCATAACACCCCATATATTCCTATAGAGAGGCCACTAGGGGGCAGTGACACATAACCCTCCATATATTCCTATAGAGAGGCCACTAGGGGGAGGTGACCCATAACCCTCCATATATTCCTATAGAGAGGCCACTAGGGGGAAGTGACACCATAACCCTCCATATATTCCTATAGAGAGGCCACTAGAGGGAAGTGACCCATAACCCTCCATATATTCCTATAGAGAGGCCACTAGGGGGAAGTGACCCATAACCCTCCATATATTCCTATAGAGAGGCCACTAGGGGGAAGTGACACCATAACCCTCCATATATTCCTATAGAGAGGCCACTAGGGGGATGTGACACCATAACCCTTCATATATTCCTATAGAGAGGCCACTAGGGGGAAGTGACACCATAACCCTCCATATATTCCTATAGAGAGGCCACTAGGGGGCAGTGACCCCATTATAATACATATATTCCTATAGAGAGGCCACTAGGGGGAAGTGACCCATAACCCTCCATATATTCCTATAGAGAGGCCACTAGGGGGAAGTGACCCATAACCCTCCATATATTCCTATAGAGAGGCCACTAGGGAGAAGTGACCCATAACCCTCCATATATTCCTCTAGAGAGGCCACTAGGGGGAGGTGACACCATAACCCTCCATATATTCCTATAGAGAGGCCACTAGGGGGAGGTGACCCATAACCCTCCATATATTCCTATAGAGAGGCCACTAGGGGGCAGTGACCCCATTATAATACATATATTCCTATAGAGAGGCCACTAGGGGGAAGTGACACCATAACCCTCCATATATTCCTATAGAGAGGCCACTAGGGGGAAGTGACCCATAACCCTCCATATATTCCTATAGAGAGGCCACTAGGGGAAAGTGACACCATAACCCTCCATATATTCCTATAGAGAGGCCACTAGGGGGAAGTGACACCATAACCCTCCATATATTCCTATAGAGAGGCCACTAGGGGGAAGTGACACCATAACCCTCCATATATCCCTATAGAGAGGCCACTAGGGGGAGGTGACCCATAACCCTCCATATATTCCTATAGAGAGGCCACTAGGGGGAAGTGACCCATAACCCTCCATATATTCCTATAGAGAGGCCACTAGGGGGAAGTGACACCATAACCCTCCATATATTCCTATAGAGAGGCCACTAGGGGGATGTGACACCATAACCCTTCATATATTCCTATAGAGAGGCCACTAGGGGGAAGTGACACCATAACCCTCCATATATTCCTATAGAGAGGCCACTAGGGGGCAGTGACCCCATTATAATACATATATTCCTATAGAGAGGCCACTAGGGGGAAGTGACCCATAACCCTCCATATATTCCTATAGAGAGGCCACTAGGGGGAAGTGACCCATAACCCTCCATATATTCCTCTAGAGAGGCCTCATGTGGTCATCTACCCCTATGATACACTGTTTTGCTTATTATATGTTTATATTATATTTTACATCATCGTGTGTGTGTGTGTGTGTGTGTGTGTGTGTGTGATGTGCTCTATCATGTGTGACTATACAATACAATACAATACAATACAATACAATACAATACAATACAATACAATACAATACAATACAATACAATACAATACATGGCCATTTGTGGACTAGCGCTCTTTTTATTGTGTGACCTTTCAGCCCCAGGCCTTCACTTTTATAGGAGAACCCAGAGAGGCTCCGCCTCTCAGTATAAACGGCCACTCCCCACGGCTCGGTAGGAATTTCCTAGGCCCGGGCAGGGATGAAAGGAGGGGAACATGTGGCGGTGGAGTGCCAATAGATGCACTGATGGATGGGGAAAGGTAAGTATAAGTTAGAGTGCTAGTACAGGCAAAGTTAATTATTACACCATTGTCTCAGGCTACATTTGGCGCTGACCTAAACTGTTTTCCATTTTTAAATTGAAGAAGATATGGCCGAGTTATCGAGGTTTACAGGGTCAGGTACAACACACCTCCTTACATCCTGTCCCTCCAATCAGCTCAGGAGGGTGGGCCTGAATTGCTGGTCACCTCCCTCTCTCTTCCCCTCTCTGTGTCATCCTGCACCTCTCTCTGTCTCTTCCCGCCCCTCCCTCTGCTTCCTCCTGCCCCTCTCTCTCTGCCGCCCCTCCCTCTGCTTCTTCCTGCCCCTCTCTCTCTGTCTCTTCCCGCCCCTCCCTCTGCTTCCTCCTGCCCCTCTCTCTCTGTCTCTTCCCGCCCCTCCCTCTGCTTCCTCCTGCCCCTCTCTCTCTGCCGCCCCTCCCTCTGCTTCTTCCTGCCCCTCTCTCTCTGTCTCTTCCCGCCCCTCCCTCTGCTTCCTCCTGCCCCTCTCTCTCTGTCTTCTCCCGCCCCTCCCTCTGCTTCTTCCTGCCCCTCTCTCTCTGTCTCATCCTGCCCCTCCTTCTGCTTCTTCCTGCCCCTCTCTTTCTGTCTCCTCCCGCCCCTCCCTCTGCTTCTTCCTGCCCCTCTCTCTCTGTCTCCTCCCGCCCCTCTCTCTCTGCTTCCTCCCGCCCCTCTCTCTCTGCTTCCTCCCGCCCCTCTCTCTCTGCTTCCTCCCGCCCCTCTCCCTCTGCTTACTCCCGCCCCTCTGTCTCTGCTTCCCCCCACCCCTCTCTCTCTGCTTCCTCCCGCCCCTCTCTCTCTGCTTCCTCCCGCCTCTCTCTCTGCTTCCTCCCGCCCCTCCCTCTGCTTCCTCCCGCCCCTCTCTCTCTGCTTCCTCCCGCCTCTCTCTCTGCTTCCTCCCACCCCTCTCTCTTTGCTTCCCCCCACCCCTCTCTCTGCTTCCTCCCGCCCCTCTCTCTCTGCTTCCTCCCGCCCCTCTCTCTCTGCTTCCTCCCGCCCCTCTTTCTCTGCTTCCTCTCGCCCCTCTCCCTCTGCTTCCTCCTGCTTCTCTCTCTCTGCTTCCTCGGGCCCCTCTCCCTCTGCTTCCCCCCACCCCTCTCTCTTTGCTCCTCCCCGCCCCTCCCTCTGCTTCCTCCCGCCCCTACCTCTGCTTCCTCCCACCTCTCTGTCTTTGCTCCCCCCCGCCCCTACCTCTGCTTCCTCCCGCCCCTCTCTCTCTGCTTCCTCCCGCCCCTCTCTCTTTGCTTCCCCCCGCCCCTCCCTCTGCTTCCTCCCGCCCCTACCTCTGCTTCCTCCCACCTCTCTCTCTTTGCTCCCCCCCGCCCCTACCTCTGCTTCCTCCCGCCCCTCTCTCTCTGCTTCCTCCCGCCCCTCTCTCTTTGCTTCCCCCCGCCCCTCCCTCTGCTTCCTCCCGCCCCTACCTCTGCTTCCTCCCGCCCCTCTCTCTCTGCTTCCTCCCGCCTCTCTCTCTGCTTCCTCCCGCCCCTCCCTCTGCTTCCTCCCGCCCCTCTCTCTCTGCTTCCTCCCGCCTCTCTCTCTGCTTCCTCCCACCCCTCTCTCTCTGCTTCCTCCCGCCCCTCTCTCTTTGCTTCCCCCCACCCCTCTCTCTGCTTCCTCCCGCCCCTCTCTCTTTGCTTCCCCCGCCCCTCCCTCTGCTTCCTCCCGCCCCTACCTCTGCTTCCTCCCACCTCTCTCTCTTTTCTTCCCCCCGCCCCTACCTCTGCTTCCTCCCGCCCCTCTCTCTCTGCTTCCTCCCGCCTCTCTCTCTGCTTCCTCCCGCCCCTCCCTCTGCTTCCTCCCGCCCCTCTCTCTCTGCTTCCTCCCGCCTCTCTCTCTGCTTCCTCCCACCCCTCTCTCTCTGCTTCCTCCCGCCCCTCTCTCTTTGCTTCCCCCCGCCCCTCCCTCTGCTTCCTCCCGCCCCTCTCTCTGCTTCCTCCCGCCCCTCTCTTTCTGCTTCCTCCCGCCCCTCTCTCTTTGCTTCCCCCGCCCCTCCCTCTGCTTCCTCCCGCCCCTCTCTCTATCTGCTTCCTCCCGCCCCTACCGCTGCTTCCTCCCACCCGTCTCTCTTTGCTTCCCCCCGCCCCTACCTCTGCTTCCTCCCGCCCCTCTCTCTTTGCTTCCCCCGCCCCTCCCTCTGCTTCCTCCCGCCCCTCTCTCTGCTTCCTCCTGCCCCTCTCTTTCTGCTTCCTCCCGCCCCTCTCTCTGCTTCCTCCCGCCCCTCTCTCTCTGCTTCCTCCCACCCCTCTCTCTTTGCTTCCCCCCGCCCCTACCTCTGCTTCCTCCCGCCCCTCTCTCTGCTTCCTCCCGCCCCTCTCTTTCTGCTTCCTCCCGCCCCTCTCTCTTTGCTTCCCCCGCCCCTCCCTCTGCTTCCTCCCGCCCCTCTCTCTATCTGCTTCCTCCCGCCCCTACCGCTACTTCCTCCCACCCCTCTCTCTTTGCTTCCCCCCGCCCCTACCTCTGCTTCCTCCCGCCCCTCTCTCTGCTTCCTCACGCCCCTCTCTTTCTGCTTCCTCTTGCCCCTCTCTCTGCTTCCTCCCGCCCCTCTCTCTCTGCTTCCTCCCGCCCCTCTCTCTTTGCTTCCCCCCTCCCCTACCTCTGCTTCCTCCCGCCCCTCTCTCTTTGCTTCCCCCGCCCCTCCCCCTGCTTCCTCCCGCCCCTCTCTCTTTGCTTCCCCCCGCCCCTCCCTCTGCTTCCTCCCGTCCCTCTCTCTCTGCTTCCTCCTGACCCTCCCATTAAGCACTGAAAGGCCTTAGATAACCAGTGCAAGATGCTGACCCTAGAAGCAGTTTCATTGATCCCCTAAAGTGCTTTTAAGGCCTGTGGAGGAATGTATCAGCAGTAGAAGTCTCTTTCAGTCTCAAAGGCCTGTGACAGCCAGCTGAGAGGGGTAGCAGCAGCAGCAGCATGCTCTTTGAGCCCCTAAAGGCCTGTTACAGACAGTGGTGGAGGGTAACATCAGCAAAAGTCTCTGTAAGACTCTTAGGTCTGTGGAAGCCAGAGTATAGTAACAGCAGCAGCAGCAGTCTCCCCGGGCACCTAAAAACCTGTGACAGCCAGTGGAGGAGGGTAACAGCAGTGGCAGTTTTTTGAGCCCCTTAGACCTGTGAAAGCCAGTGGAAGGTGGTAGTAGTAGCAGCAGTCTCTTAGAGTCCCCTAAAAGTATGTGACAGCCAGTTGAGAAAGGTAGCAGCACCGGTCTCTTTGTGCCCCTAAA
This sequence comes from Gastrophryne carolinensis, assembly GCA_027917425.1. Lineage (NCBI taxonomy): Eukaryota > Metazoa > Chordata > Amphibia > Anura > Microhylidae > Gastrophryne > Gastrophryne carolinensis. The sequence continues at coordinate 628,961,720 of CM051235.1, forward strand.
GGTCTCTGATAGCCAATGGAGGAGGGTGAAAGCAGTGGCAGTTTCTTTGAGCCTCTTAGTCCTGTGAAAGCTAATGGAGGGTGGTAGTGAGCCACTTAAGGTTTGTGACAGCCAGTGGAGAGGAGTATTAGCAGCATCATACTTGAGCCCCAAAAAATGGAGGATAGTGGTAGCAGCAGCAGCAGCAGCAACAGCCTCACTGAGCCCCAAAAGGCCTCTGACAGCCAATGGACAAAGGTGACAGCAGCAGTAGTCTCTCAGTCTCACCTTAATTCCCATGACAGCAATAGTAAGAGAGTAACAGCAGCAGCAGAAGCAGTATCATTAAGCCTCTAAAAGCCAGTGGCAGCCAGAGGAGGGGGATATCAGCAATAACATTTTCACAGAGACCATAAAGCCTGGGACAGTCAGTGGAGGTGGATATAAGTTGCCAGAGACTTACTGAGCCCCTAAAGGCCTTGTGATATGATAGCAGAAGCAGCAGTATCATAGAATCCATGAGGCCTGTGACTGGCGCACATGCAGACTGTGTTTCACTGCCATGCTCAATGATCTCATGTGAAGCAGACAAATGCATTGATTGAAATCATTTACCAAAACTCAGCTTATGCTACCAGACCAGCATACTCCTTCCAAGAGCATGGAAAACCTAAGGCTCTTTCCAGAACTACATGCCACAGGAACTAGAGATGAGCGAACTTTTGAAAAATTCGATTCGACTGATTCGCCGAATTTTCCGACAACAAACGTTTCGACCCGAATAAATTCGTGACGAATCGCTATTTAAAAAGGCTATTTCTGAGCCTCCTAGAGCCTCAATAGGGTTGTAAACCATTCTGCCTTGCTGTAACACGCACAGGATGCGTGCTGGGTTAGTTAAATAATACTTTGAATAAATATCACATGCAGATCAGAGGCATCGCTAATAGAATCGCAGAGCGGCACAATTGAATTCAAGAGAGTTGAAGTAGCATCACTATGAGGGGCAGGAGCCCAAACATTGCTTTAAAGAGACACTGGAGTTGGCAGCAGCAGGAGCCCAAAAATTGGATGAATCACACCCTGGAGTTGGCAGCAGCAGCAGGAGCCCGAACATTACTTTAAAGAGACCCTGGGGTTGGCTTCAGGAGCCCAAAAATTGGATGAATCACACCCTGGAGTTGGCAGCAGCAGCAGGAGCCCAAATATTACTTTAAAGAGACCCTTGGGTTGGCTTCAGGAGCCCAAAAATTGGATGAATCACACCCTGGAGTTGGCAGCAGCAGCAGCAGGAGCGCAAATATTACTTTAAAGAGACCCTGGGGTTGGCTTCAGGAGCCCAGAAATTGGATGAATCACACCCTGGAGTTGGCAGCAGCAGGAGCCCAAACATTACTTCAAAGAGACCCTGGGGTTGGCTTCAGGGGCCCAAAAATTGGATGAATCACACCCTGGAGTTGGCAGCAGCAGCAGCAGGAGCCCAAATATTACTTTAAAGAGCCCCTGGGGTTGGCTTCAGGAGCCCAAAAATTGGATGAATCACACCCTGGAGTTGGCAGAAGTTGGCAGCAGCAGCAGCAGCAGGAGCCCAAACATTACTTTAAAGAGACCCTGGGGTTGGCTTCAGGAGCCCAAAAATTGGATGAATCACACCCTGGAGTTGGCAGCAGCAGCAGCAGGAGCCCAAATATTACTTTAAAGAGACACTGGGGTTGGCTTCAGGAGCCCAAAAATTGGATGATTCACACCCTGGAGTTGGCAGCAGCAGCAGCAGGAGCCCAAATATACACTGGAGTTGGCTTCAGGAGCCCAAAAATTGGATGAATCACACCCTGGAGTTGGCAGCAGCAGGAGCCCAAACATTACTTTAAAGAGACACTGGGGTTGGCTTCAGGAGCCCAAAAATTGGATGAATCACACCCTGGAGTTGGCAGCAGCAGCAGCAGGAGCCCAAACATTACTTTAAAGAGACCCTGGGGTTGGCTTCAGGAGCCCAAAAATTGGATGAATCACACCCTGGAGTTGGCAGCAGCAGCAGCAGGAGCCCAAATATTACTTTAAAGAGACACTGGGGTTGGCTTCAGGAGCCCAAAAATTAGATGATTCACACCCTGGAGTTGGCAGCAGCAGCCGCAGGAGCCCAAATATACACTGGAGTTGGCTTCAGGAGCCCAAAAATTGGATGAATCACACCCTGGAGTTGGCAGAAGCAGCAGCAGGAGCCCAAACATTACTTTAAAGAGACACTGGGGTTGGCTTCAGGAGCCCAAAAATTGGATGAATCAAACCCTGGAGTTGGCAGCAGCAGCAGCAGGAGCCCTAATATTACTTTAAAGAGACACTGGGGTTGGCTTCAGGAGCCCAAAAATTGGATGAATCACACCCTGGAGTTGGCAGAAGTTGGCAGCAGCAGCAGCAGCAGGAGCCCAAACATTACTTTAAAGAGACCCTGGGGTTGGCTTCAGGAGCCCAAAAATTGGATGAATCACACCCTGGAGTTGGCAGCAGCAGCAGCAGGAGCCCAAACATTACTTTAAAGAGACCCTGGGGTTGGCTTCAGGAGCCCAAAAATTGGATGAATCACACCCTGGAGTTGGCAGCAGCAGCAGGAGCCCAAACATTACTTCAAAGAGACCCTGGGGTTGGCTTCAGGAGCCCAAAAATTGGATGAATCACACCCTGGAGTTGGCAGCAGCAGCAGCAGGAGCCCAAACATTACTTCAAAGAGACCCTGGGGTTGGCTTCAGGAGCCCAAAAATTGGATGAATCACACCCTGGAGTTGGCAGCAGCAGGAGCCCAAATATTACTTTAAAGAGACCCTGGGGTTGGCTTCAGGAGCCCAAAAATTGGATGAATCACACCCTGGAGTTGGCAGCAGCAGCAGGAGCCCAAACATTACTTCAAAGAGACCCTGGGGTTGGCTTCAGGAGCCCAAAAATTGGATGAATGACACCCTGGAGTTGGCAGCAGCAGCAGCAGGAGCCCAAACATTACTTTAAAGAGACACTGGGGTTGGCTTCAGGAGCCCAAAAATTGGATGAATCACACCCTGGAGTTGGCAGCAGCAGAAGCCCAAATATTACTTTAAAGAGACCCTGGGGTTGGCTTCAGGAGCCCAAAAATTGGATGAATCACACCCTGGAGTTGGCAGCAGCAGCAGGAGCCCAAACATTACTTTAAAGAGACCCTGGGGTTGGCTTCAGGAGCCCAAAAATTGGATGAATCCCACCCTGGAGTTGGCAGCAGCAGCAGGAGCCCAAATATTACTTTAAAGAGACACTAGGGTTGGCTTCAGGAGCCCAAAAATTGGATGAATCACACCCTGGAGTTGGCAGCAGCAGAAGCCCAAATATTACTTTAAAGAGACCCTGGGGTTGGCTTCAGGAGCCCAAAAATTGGATGAATCACACCCTGGAGTTGGCAGCAGCAGCAGCAGGAGCCCAAATATTACTTTAAAGAGACACTGGGGTTGGCTTCAGGAGCCCAAAAATTGGATGATTCACACCCTGGAGTTGGCAGCAGCAGGAGCCCAAATATACACTGGAGTTGGCTTAAGGAGCCCAAAAATTGGATGAATCACACCCTGGAGTTGGCAGCAGCAGGAGCCCAAACATTACTTTAAAGAGCCCCTGGGGTTGGCTTCAGGAGCCCAAAAATTGGATGAATCACACCCTGGAGTTGGCAGAAGTTGGCAGCAGCAGCAGCAGCAGCAGGAGCCCAAACATTACTTTAAAGAGACCCTGGGATTGGCTTCAGGAGCCCAAAAATTGGATGAATCACACCCTGGAGTTGGCAGCAGCAGCAGCAGGAGCCCAAATATTACTTTAAAGAGACACTGGGGTTGGCTTCAGGAGCCCAAAAATTGGATGATTCACACCCTGGAGTTGGCAGCAGCAGCAGCAGGAGCCCAAATATACACTGGAGTTGGCTTCAGGAGCCCAAAAATTGGATGAATCACACCCTGGAGTTGGCAGCAGCAGGAGCCCAAACATTACTTTAAAGAGACACTGGGGTTGGCTTCAGGAGCCCAAAAATTGGATGAATCACACCCTGGAGTTGGCAGCAGCAGCAGCAGCAGGAGCCCAAACATTACTTTAAAGAGACCCTGGGGTTGGCTTCAGGAGCCCAAAAATTGGATGAATCACACCCTGGAGTTGGCAGCAGCAGCAGCAGGAGCCCAAATATTACTTTAAAGAGACACTGGGGTTGGCTTCAGGAGCCCAAAAATTAGATGATTCACACCCTGGAGTTGGCAGCAGCAGCCGCAGGAGCCCAAATATACACTGGAGTTGGCTTCAGGAGCCCAAAAATTGGATGAATCACACCCTGGAGTTGGCAGAAGCAGCAGCAGGAGCCCAAACATTACTTTAAAGAGACACTGGGGTTGGCTTCAGGAGCCCAAAAATTGGATGAATCACACCCTGGAGTTGGCAGCAGCAGCAGCAGCAGGAGCCCTAATATTACTTTAAAGAGACACTGGGGTTGGCTTCAGGAGCCCAAAAATTGGATGAATCACACCCTGGAGTTGGCAGAAGTTGGCAGCAGCAGCAGCAGGAGCCCAAACATTACTTTAAAGAGACCCTGGGGTTGGCTTCAGGAGCCCAAAAATTGGATGAATCACACCCTGGAGTTGGCAGCAGCAGCAGCAGGAGCCCAAACATTACTTTAAAGAGACCCTGGGGTTGGCTTCAGGAGCCCAAAAATTGGATGAATCACACCCTGGAGTTGGCAGCAGCAGCAGGAGCCCAAACATTACTTCAAAGAGACCCTGGGGTTGGCTTCAGGAGCCCAAAAATTGGATGAATCACACCCTGGAGTTGGCAGCAGCAGCAGCAGGAGCCCAAACATTACTTCAAAGAGACCCTGGGGTTGGCTTCAGGAGCCCAAAAATTGGATGAATCACACCCTGGAGTTGGCAGCAGCAGGAGCCCAAATATTACTTTAAAGAGACCATGGGGTTGGCTTCAGGAGCCCAAAAATTGGATGAATCACACCCTGGGGTTGGCAGAAGTTGGCAGCAGCAGCAGCAGGAGCCCAAACATTACTTCAAAGAGACCCTGGGGTTGGCTTCAGGAGCCCAAAAATTGGATGAATGACACCCTGGAGTTGGCAGCAGCAGCAGCAGGAGCCCAAATATTACTTTAAAGAGACACTGGGGTTGGCTTCAGGAGCCCAAAAATTGGATGAATCACACCCTGGAGTTGGCAGCAGCAGAAGCCCAAATATTACTTTAAAGAGACCCTGGGGTTGGCTTCAGGAGCCCAAAAATTGGATGAATCACACCCTGGAGTTGGCAGCAGCAGCAGGAGCCCAAACATTACTTTAAAGAGACCCTGGGGTTGGCTTCAGGAGCCCAAAAATTGGATGAATCCCACCCTGGAGTTGGCAGCAGCAGCAGGAGCCCAAATATTACTTTAAAGAGACACTGGGGTTGGCTTCAGGAGCCCAAAAATTGGATGAATCACACCCTGGAGTTGGCAGCAGCAGAAGCCCAAATATTACTTTAAAGAGACCCTGGGGTTGGCTTCAGGAGCCCAAAAATTGGATGAATCACACCCTGGAGTTGGCAGCAGCAGCAGCAGGAGCCCAAATATTACTTTAAAGAGACACTGGGGTTGGCTTCAGGAGCCCAAAAATTGGATGATTCACACCCTGGAGTTGGCAGCAGCAGGAGCCCAAATATACACTGGAGTTGGCTTAAGGAGCCCAAAAATTGGATGAATCACACCCTGGAGTTGGCAGCAGCAGGAGCCCAAACATTACTTTAAAGAGACACTGGGGTTGGCTTCAGGAGCCCAAAAATTTGATGAATCACACCCTGGAGTTGGCAGAAGTTGGCAGCAGCAGCAGCAGCAGGAGCCCAAACATTACTTTAAAGAGACCCTGGGGTTGGCTTCAGGAGCCCAAAAATTGGATGAATCACACCCTGGAGTTGGCAGCAGCAGGAGCCCAAACATTACTTTAAAGAGACCCTGGGGTTGGCTTCAGGAGCCCAAAAATTGGATGAATCACACCCTGGAGTTGGCAGCAGCAGCAGCATGAGCCCAAACATTACTTCAAAGAGACCCTGGGGTTGGCTTCAGGATCCCAAAAATTGGATGAATCACACCCTGGAGTTGGCAGCAGCAGCAGCAGGAGCCCAAACATTACTTCAAAGAGCCCCTGGGGTTGGCTTCAGGAGCCCAAAAATTGGATGAATTACACCCTGGAGTTGGCAGCAGCAGGAGCCCAAATATTACTTTAAAGAGACCCTGGGGTTGGCTTCAGGAGCCCAAAAATTGGATGAATCACACCCTGGAGTTGGCAGGAGTTGGCAGCAGCAGCAGCAGGAGCCCAAATATTACTTTAAAGAGACCCTGGGGTTGGCTTCAGGAGCCCAAAAATTGGATGAATCACACCCTGGAGTTGGCAGCAGCAGCAGCAGCAGGAGCCCAAATATACACTGGAGTTGGCTTCAGGAGCCCAAAAATTGGATGAATCACACCCTGGAGTTGGCAGCAGCAGCAGCAGGAGCCCAAACATTACTTTAAAGAGACACTGGGGTTGGCTTCAGGAGCCCAAAAATTGGATGATTCACACCCTGGAGTTGGCAGCAGCAGCAGCAGCAGGAGCCCATATATACACTGGAGTTGGCTTCAGGAGCCCAACAATTGGATGAATCACACCCTGGAGTTGGCAGCAGCAGCAGCAGCAGGAGCCCAAACATTACTTTAAAGAGACACTGGGGTTGGCTTCAGGAGCCCAAAAATTGGATGAATCACACCCTGGAGTTGGCAGCAGCAGCAGCAGGAGCCCAAATATTACTTTAAAGAGACACTGGGGTTGGCTTCAGGAGCCCAAAAATTGGATGATTCACACCCTGGAGTTGGCAGCAGCAGCAGCAGGAGCCCAAATATACACTGGAGTTGGCTTCAGGAGCCCAAAAATTGGATGAATCACACCCTGGAGTTGGCAGCAGCAGCAGCAGGAGCCCAAACATTACTTTAAAGAGACACTGGGGTTGGCTTCAGGAGCCCAAAAATTGGATGAATCACACCCTGGAGTTGGCAGCAGCAGGAGCCCAAATATTACTTTAAATAGACCCTGGGGTTGGCTTCAGGAGCCCAAAAATTGGATGAATCACACCCTGGAGTTGGCAGCAGCAGCAGCAGCAGGAGCCCGAATATACACTGGAGTTGGCTTCAGGAGCCCAAAAATTGGATGAATCACACCCTGGAGTTGGCAGAAGTTGGCAGCAGCAGCAGCAGGAGCCCAAAAAATGGCCTCAAGACATAAATATGTTTTGCACCATTTGGAAAGTGTAAAACGTGGCACCATGCTGAATCTAGTCGCATGCATCAGGCATTGGTCGGTGGAATTCCTGGCTGATCCATCCCTGATTCATTTTGACAAAGGTGAGTCTCTCCACATTTTTAGTTGACAGACGAGTTCTCCTCGCCGTAACTATGGCCCCCGCCGCACTAAACACCCGCTCAGATGGCACGCTACTTGCCGGGCAGGACAGCTTTTCCAGGGCAAACTCTGCTAGTTGCGGCCACAAATCAAGTTTGGCTGCCCAGAAGTCCAGCAGATCCTCAAGGTGTGTTGGCATGGTCATGTCAAAGTAGAAAGCTACTCATTAGCGACTGAAGACTGAGGCTGCTGCTGCTGATGCTCCTGCCAACCCCCCCAGCGGCCATGGCAGTGGAAGGTGAGCGCAGAGGTCCCCTCGAGTCAGACCTGCGAGAGTATGGACCATGGCGCAGATAGGCATCGGCCAACTGCCTACGTAGAATGTCTTTGTAGTAGTTGAGTTTGTCTTCCCTCTCGGTGGGTTTAAAAAATGCCCCCATTTTGTGCCGGAAGCGAGGGTCCAATAAGGTGGACAGCCAGAAGTCATCCCGCCGACAGATGGAAACAATTCTGGGGTCACTACGCAAGCACGTGAGCATGCTTCGTGCCATTTGCGCAAGTGACTCGGATGGACTACCTGTCTCCATCTCCACTGCATACTGCCACGGTGTGCCCGGGTCCTCTGTCTCGCCTTCCTCAAAAACCTCTAGCTCCTCTGGCTGCTCCTGCTCCTCCTCTCCTGTCCGCTGACTAGATAAACCAGCCATTTCGCCAAGCCTAAACTGTGTTTCGCTGGGCAACTCCTCCTCCTCCTCCTCTTCCTCCTCCTCCTCCAGTTCAGCTCCAACGGGGTTCATGTGGCCGTAAGATGTAAACGCCATGTCTCCAGTGCCCTGACCAGCCATGGTTTCCAACATGTGCTGTAGTACATGAAGCAGTGGAATCACGTCGTTCATCCTGTAATCCTGTCGACTGACAAATAAAGTGGCATCCTCAAAGGGCCTGAGCAAACGGCAGGTGTCACGTATGAGCTGCCACTGGTTGACATTGAAGTTACACAGGGGAGTCCCCCTATCTGCTTGGATCATCAGGAAATCCATGATGGCTTTTCTCTGTTCATATAATCGGTCCAACATGTGAAGGGTGGAATTCCAACGGGTGGAAACATCGCAAATCAGACTATGTTGGGGGATACCATTCTGACGCTGTAGCTCAAGAAGGGTGTGTTTGGCGGTGTAGGAGTGGCTGAAGTGCATGCAAAGTTTCCTTGAAGTTGTTAGGATGTCTTGCAGATGGGGGGAACACTTCAGAAACCGCTTGACAACCAGATTGAAGACGTGAGCCATGCAGGGGGCATGGGTCAGGCTTCCTTGGCGCAGCGCAGACAAAATGTTCTTCCCATTGTCGGTAACCATGATTCCCATTTTAAGTTTTCTTGGAGTAAGCCATGTTTGGATTTCCTGATGAATACATTTAAGCAGTTCCTCCCCTGTGTGACAAACCATGTGAAGCACTGCGTGACACCTCCGTGCCCTGCACACATGGTAGACTGGAGGGGCACTGAGACTTGAGCCTACAGTGGAGGGTGAGGAGATGGCGGAGGATGAGGAGGCCGAGTCGCACGGTGTCACAGGCCCAACGGGCAGGGAGCGCGGAGGCCGAAGCGGCGTGACCTGTCCAAGTTGCTGCTGCTGCTGCAAAGGGACCACATTCACCCAGTGGGCCGTAAACGACATGTACTGTCCCTGACCGTAGTTACAGCTCCAGATGTCGGCGCTGCCATGCACTTTGCTACACACCGACAGGCTCAAGGACTGGCCCACCTTCTGTTCAACAAAAGTGTGCAGCGCTGGTACTGCCTTCTTGGCAAAGAAATGACGGCTTGGGACTCTCCACCTCGGCTCGGCACAAGCCATCAGTTCTCTGAAAGGTGCAGATTCCACCACCTGAAAAGGGAGCGACTGCAGCACCAGCAACTTGGACAGGAGCACATTCAGCTTCTGCGCCGTAGGATGAGTGGGCGCATACTGCTGTCTCTTGGACATGGCTTCGCTGATGGATTGCTGGCGGGATGCATGACTTGGAGGAGGAGAAGGAGGAGCAGGAGCGACAGAGGATGGGTATGACGCACAGCTGCCTTCGGCTGAGGTGCTGGAGCCTTGGCTGGCAGAAATTGGGAGCTCACTTGGTGAGGAAGCAGACTGGACCACCCCTTGGGAGCCTCGGTTCTCCCAGGTCGCTTTATGGTGACGCATCATATGTTGACGCAGGGCCGTGGTGCCAACATTTGGACCCTGGCCACGCTTCACCTTTTGCCTACATATCTTGCATGTGGCCATGTTACCCTCCTGCGGATGCCTCAGGAAAAACTGCCACACTGCCGAGTAGCTACTTTTCCCACCCCCTGGCCTCACTGATTCACTGCTGCTGTTGCCAACTCCAGGAACCTCTGCTCCACTACCTCCCGATAAGGTAGACTGCCGCACAGCAGGTGCTCTACCCCGGCCCCGGCCCCGGCCGGCTCCAGCCTTTGGAATTGTGCCCCCATGCTGGCTGCTACCACCTTGCTGCCTCAGCTGCTGACTCCGGGGCAACCTGCGCCCCTCTTCTCCTGATGATGACGATGAAGCCCCTTCATCACCCGGCTCCCAAGTGGGATCGGCTTCATCGTCATCATCATCATCACCGAGTTGTGGCTGTACGTCACTGATGTTCGTGGATTCGTCAACAGTGTCTGGCGCAGGAGCTGGAACGCTCGCAGCACCCACGACACTGTCCACATCACTATTTGTCTGCCTAGCTAAAGAAGCCACCTCCATTTCTTGGCTGGGCAGTAGCTGCTGACTGTCCTCCTGTATCTGATCGTCCTCCTCACTAAAGAGTGGAGCTGAACCCAAAGCATAGGATACGTCGCTGGGGGAGGGAACGGCGTAGGACAGAGGCAATGGGAGGACAGGGACTGCTCTCGGGGCATGCCAACTCAGGGTTGTGTCAGAGGAACCTACCGACCCTAGACTGGGGGTCTCAGACGTAAGTTGTGATGATGTTGTTGATGAGCGCGTCAACCAATCTACCACGGCAGATGCGTTACTGGTGGAGACCCGACCGCTAGCAGATACTGGCAGATTAGGTCTCTCAGCGTGACTCCTGCTGCTACTGGCCCCCAGTCTGATGCGAGCTCTGCCTGCGGAATCTTGGCCTTTGCCACTCCTCTTTTCACTTCCAGGCACTTGTCTGCCCGACATAGTCTAACTGGTGTGGTAGTAGGTGATATTTTAAGATCCCCCTGGCAGCGGTGGGTCTATATGAAACAGAATATAATGCACACCAAAAGTGAGCAGTAACAGCCTCCAAGAGGCCTGCTTAGTGTAAATAAGAGAGCTGCTTAGTGTAAATAAAGAGGGGTATGCTATGTTACAGAATGGGATGCCCCAACAGAAGTGCACCTGGCAGGCAGCAGTAAGTCTTTACAAAAGTGTTTTTTTCAGTACTGCCCATACGGTACTCAGAGCAGGGATTCCTTCTACCCAAGTGCATGATTTTACATTTAGAGACATTAAACTCTAGTTTCCACAGTTTTGACCATCTATCCAGTAAAGCTAAATCATTTTCCATGTTGGAGGTGTCTGCAACATGGAAAATGATTTAGCTTTACTGGATAGATGGTCAAAACTGTGGAAACTAGAGTTTAATGTCTCTAAATGTAAAATCATGCACTTGGGTAGAAGGAATCCCTGCTCTGAGTACCGTATGGGCAGTACTGTGTTAGCCAGGACCTCGGAGGAGAGAGATTTAGGGGTACTGATTACTGATAGCTGCAAGATGAGTGGACAGTGTAGCCAGGCAGTGGGAAAAGCAAGCAGGATGCTCGGCTGCATAGCTCGAGGCATCACCAGTAGGAAGAGGGAGGTTGTGATGCCGCTGTATAGAGCCCTGGTAAGGCCACAGCTAGAATACTGTGTGCAGTTCTGGAGACCTTACCTGCAAAAAGACATTATTCAAATAGAACGTGTCCAAAGGCGGGCAACGAAAATGGTGGAAGGACTTAAACTTAAAACTTATCAGGAGAGACTTAAAGAACTTAATTTGTACAGTCTGGAGGAAAGAAGGGAGAGGGGGGACATGATTGAGACCTTTAAATATGTGAAAGGATTGAATAAGGTTCAGGAGGGAAGTGTTTTTAAGAAGAAACTTAACGATAGAACAAGGGGGCACAACCTGAAGCTAGTTGGGGGGAAGATCAGGAGCAATGTTAGAAAATATTATTTTACAGAAAGAGTAGTAGGTGCTTGGAACAAACTTCCAGCAAAGGTAGTTGAAACATCAACAGTCACTGAATTTAAACATGCCTGGGATAAGCACACATCTATCCTAAGATAAAGAGTACATACAGTATACACATAAGGGCAGACTAGATGGACCGTATGGTCTCCTTCTGCCGTCAACCTTCTATGTTTCTATGTTTCTATGTTTCTAAGTCTATGCCAAGCAAAAGTGTCTTTATCAGGGCTAATTTCAATTATAATAAGTGCAAATGGTTATATGGTCTTAAACAGAGGCTGCTGTAGTCACAGAATGGGATGCCCCAAAAAAAGATCCAGTAGTGCTATGCCAAGCAAAAGTGTCTTTATCAGGGCTAATTTCAATTATAATAAGTGCAAATGGTTATATGGTCTTAAACAGAGGCTGCTGTAGTCACAGAATGGGATGCCCCCAAAAAAGATCCAGTAGTGCTATGCCCAGCAAAAGTGTCTTTATCAGGCCTAATTTCAATTATAATAAGTGCAAATGGTTATATGGTCTTAAACAGAGGCTGCTGTAGTCACAGAATGGGATGCCCACAAAAGATCCAGTACTGCTATGCCCAGCAAAAGTGTCTTTATCAGGGCTAATTTCAATTATAATAAGTGCAAATGGTTATATGGTCTTAAACAGAGGCTGCTGTAGTCACAGAATGGGATGCCCAAAAAAAAGATCCAGTAGTGCTATGCCCAGCAAAAGTGTCTTTATCAGGGCTAATTTCAATTATAATAAGTGCAAATGGTTATATGGTCTTAAACAGAGGCTGCTGTAGTCACAGAATGGGATGCCCCCAAAAAAGATCCAGTAGTGCTATGCCCAGCAAAAGTGTCTTTATCAGGCCTAATTTCAATTATAATAAGTGCAAATGGTTATATGGTCTTAAACAGAGGCTGCTGTAGTCACAGAATGGGATGCCCCAAAAAAAGATCCAGTAGTGCTATGCCCAGCAAAAGTGTCTTTATCAGGGCTAATTTCAATTATAATAAGTGCAAATGGTTATATGGTCTTAAACAGAGGCTGCTGTAGTCACAGAATGGGATGCCCCCAAAAAAGATCCAGTAGTGCTATGCCCAGCAAAAGTGTCTTTATCAGGCCTAATTTCAATTATAATAAGTGCAAATGGTTATATGGTGTTAAACAGAGGCTGCTGTAGTCACAGAATGGGATGCCCCCAAAAAAGATCCAGTAGTGCTATGCCCAGCAAAAGTGTCTTTATCAGGGCTAATTTCAATTATAATAAGTGCAAATGGTTATATGGTCTTAAACAGAGGCTGCTGTAGTCACAGAATGGGATGCCCACAAAAGATCCAGTACTGCTATGCCCAGCAAAAGTGTCTTTATCAGGGCTAATTTCAATTATAATAAGTGCAAATGGTTATATGGTCTTAAACAGAGGCTGCTGTAGTCACAGAATGGGATGCCCAAAAAAAAGATCCAGTAGTGCTATGCCCAGCAAAAGTGTCTTTATCAGGGCTAATTTCAATTATAATAAGTGCAAATGGTTATATGGTCTTAAACAGAGGCTGCTGTAGTCACAGAATGGGATGCCCCCAAAAAAGATCCAGTAGTGCTATGCCCAGCAAAAGTGTCTTTATCAGGGCTAATTTCAATTATAATAAGTGCAAATGGTTATATGGTCTTAAACAGAGGCTGCTGTAGTCACAGAATGGGATGCCCCCAAAAAAGATCCAGTAGTGCTATGCCCAGCAAAAGTGTCTTTATCAGGCCTAATTTCAATTATAATAAGTGCAAATGGTTATATGGTGTTAAACAGAGGCTGCTGTAGTCACAGAATGGGATGCCCCCAAAAAAGATCCAGTAGTGCTATGCCCAGCAAAAGTGTCTTTATCAGGGCTAATTTCAATTATAATAAGTGCAAATGGTTATATGGTCTTAAACAGAGGCTGCTGTAGTCACAGAATGGGATGCCCCAAAAAAAGATCCAGTAGTGCTATGCCCAGCAAAAGTGTCTTTATCAGGTCTAATTTCAATTATAATAAGTGCAAATGGTTATATGGTCTTAAACAGAGGCTGCTGTAGTCACAGAATGGGATGCCCCAAAAAAAGATCCAGTAGTGCTATGCCCAGCAAAAGTGTCTTTATCAGGGCTAATTTCAATTATAATAAGTGCAAATGGTTATATGGTCTTAAACAGAGGCTGCTGTAGTCACAGAATGGGATGCCCCAAAAAAAGATCCAGTAGTGCTATGCCCAGCAAAAGTGTCTTTATCAGGGCTAATTTCAATTATAACAAGTGCAAATGGTTATATGGTCTTAAACAGAGGCTGCTGTAGTCACAGAATGGGATGCCTCACAGCAGACTTAAGATCAGTTCAGTATATATGCACAGTTAGTTAGTATAAGCAGCCTGAAAACGCTAACAAAGCCTGTCAGGCTGGATGAAAAAGAAAAAAAAAAACTCCCTGTGACAGCCTCCGATTTTCCCTTCCTTTCCCTGTTTTTCGCTGACTTTCTGTCTGTCTCCTGTCTGTCTCCTGCCTGTCTCCAGCCTGTCCCTGTCTGTCCCTGCCTGTCTAACTGTCTCTCCCTCAGCTACACAGCGTTCTGTCTCTCACGAATGCAATAGAGAAATGAGGAAGGAAAAGCAAGATGGCCGACTTAAATAGCGCTGTGACGTCACCGGGCTTGCTGGCTGCTGATAGGCTGCATGTGACTGCCCCAGCTTGCACTGGCGCGGGATAGATGTCCAGACATGTCCCGTCCGCCATCTTAGAATGCCTGTAAATGTAAATGAATGGATGTTAAAGGAAAACTTCGAGCGATCGAATCGCGGGGAAATTCGGATTCGATCCGAATCGAATTTTTCCTGAAATTCGGATCGAATCCGGGTTCATCCGGATCGATTCGCTCATCCCTAACAGGAACCAAGACTTGACCCACAAGATACAATCAGGGACATCAGCCACAAGACAATATGTAGGATAGGGTTATTGTTGGTTTCAGTAGCGTAGACTAGATAATGAAATCTACACAAAGGTTTCCAATGAGGAATGGAGCAGGGCTGGTAATGTTATCATAGATAAATTGAGAAACAACAATGAACAAATAAGTTCCAGAGGTGAATAGACCAGAATAGAACAATGCTAATGAGATATAGTGTGAATGGGATCCGACATAACAATGGGATAAGCAATTCAGGACACACATTTGTTAAAGTTAAAGTTGCTGTGTATGATATTATTACAAGATCAGATGAAAAACTTCTCTGGCACATGCCTCTACTACAAAGCACAGTACATAGTTCTAGCAGGGAAGCTTGCTACAATGGCTGTAAGCTGTAATAAAGGGTGCCCCCACTGGCTGTTCTGAGGGATGCCCCCACTGGCTGCACTGAGGGATGCCCTCACTGGTGGTTCTAAGGGATGCCCTCACTGGCTGCACTGAGGGATGCCCCCACTGGTGGTTCTAAGGGATGCCCTCACTGGCTGCACTGAGGGATGCCCTCACTGGTGGTTCTAAGGGATGCCCTCACTGGCTGCACTGAGGGATGCCCCAACTGGTGGTTCTAAGGGATGCCCTCACTGACTGCACTGAGGGATGCCCCACTGGCTTTACTGAGGGATGCCCCCATTGGCTGTTCTGAGGGATACCCCCACTGGTGGTTATGAGGGATGCCCCCATTGGCTGTTCTGAGGGATACCCCCACTGGTGGTTATGAGGGATGCCCCCACTGGCTGTAAGCTGTAGTGAGGGGGTTCCCCACTGGCTGTACTGAGGGATGTCCCAATGGTTGTAAGCTGTAAGGAGGGATGCCCCCACTAGCTGTAAGCTGCAACGAGAGATCCCCTACTGGCTATAAGCTATACTGAGGGATGCCCCCACTGGCTGTACTGAGGGATGCCCCCAATGGCTGTATGCTATATTGAGTGATGCCCCAAACTGGCTGTAAGCTGTAATAGGGGATTCTCCCACTGCCTGTAATGAGGGATGCCCCCTACCTGCTGTTCTGAAGGATACCCCCACTGGCTGTATTGAGGGAAGCCCCCACTTGCTGTTCTGAGGGATGCCCCCAATGGCTGTTCTGAGGGATGCCCCCACTGGCTGCACTGAGGGATGCCCGCACTGGCTGTACTGAGGGATGCCCCCTGGCTATAAGCTGTAAGGAGAGATGGCCCACTGGATGTCCTGAGGGATGCCCCCACTGGCTGTACTGAGGGATGCCCCACTGGCTGTAAGCTGTAGTGAGGGGTGCCCTCATTGGCTGTAAGCTGTAGTGAGGGATGCTCCCACTGGTTGTACTGAGGGATGCCCATTGGCTATAAGCTGTAAGGAGGGATGCCCCCACTGGCTGTTCTGAGGGATGCCCCCACTGGCTGTAATGAGGGATGTCCCCACTGACTGTAAGCTGTAATGAGGGATGCCCCCTCTGGCTGTTCTGAGGGATCTACCCACCGGCTGTAAGCTATACTGAGGGACGCCCAAACTGGCTGTAAGCTATACTGAGGGATGCCCCCACTGGCTGTAAGCTGTAGTACGGGGTGCCCCAATCATCACTCCTCCCACCCAGCTCTCTCTGACTCCTCCCACCTTCTCTCCACCTCCTCCTGACCCTCTCTCTACCTCCTCCCACCACTCTCTTGGCCCCCTCTGATAGCCAGTGGAGGAGGGTAACATCAGTGGCAGTTTCTTTGAGCCTCTTAGACCTGTGAAAGCCAACGGAAGATGGTAGTGAGGCCCTAAAAGCTTATGACAGACAGTGGAGAGGAGTATCAGCAGCACCCTACTTGAGCCTCAAAAGTGGAGGAAGGTGGTAGTAGCAGCAGCAGCAGAAACAGCCTCACTAAGCCCCAAAAGGCCTCTGACAACCAGTGTACTCTCTGAGTCTCACCTTAGCTATAGACTTACTGAGCCCCTAAAGGCCTTTGACAGCAACTGGAGGGATGTGATTGTAGAAGAAGCAGTCTCTTTGTGCCCCTAAAGGTCTTTTGATTCCTAGAAAATGAGGGGAACATCAGTCATTCAGAGTATCTAAGGCCAGTGAAAGCTGGTGGATGAAGGTAACAGAAGCAACTGCAGCTGCAGCAGTCTCATAGAGTTCATGGGGCCTGTGACGGCTGTGGCTGTGGGTTAGCAACAGCCGAACTCTCTTTGAGTGTCTAAGGTCTAAGAATGCCAGAGGAGGAGGGCAACAGCAGTAACAGTCTCCTTGAGCCCCGAAAGGCTTGTGACAGCCAGTGGAGAGGGGTAGTAGCAGCAGCAGCTGTCTCCTTATGCCCCTAAAGGCCTTTGACAGCCTGTGCAAGATGTTAACCGTAGAAGCAGTTAAATTGATCCCCTAAAGTGCTGTGGAGGAATGTACTGGCAGCAGAAGTCTCTCTCAGTCTCAAAGGCCTGTGACAGCCAGCTGAAGGGAGTAGCAGCAGCAAACAGTGGTGGAGGGTAACATCAGCAAAAGTCTCTGTGAGACACTGAGGCCCGTGAAAGCCAGAGTATAGTAACCGCAGCAGCAGTCTCACCGGGCACCAAAAAACCTGTGACAGACAGTGGATGAAGGTGAGAGAAGCAGCAGTATCATTAAGCCTCCAAAAGCCAGTAGCAGTCAGTGGAGGGGGATAGCAGCAATAACAGTCTCACAGAGACAATACAGCCTGGGGCAGTCAGTGGAGGAGGGTATATGGAGCCACAGACTTACCGAGCCCCTAAAGGCCTTTGACAGCAATTGGAGTGATGTGATAGCAGCAGCATGAAGTCTCCTTAAGCCCCTAAAGGCCTCTTGATTCCCTAAGACCAGTGAAAGGCAGTGAAAGAGGGTAACAGCGCTAGAAGTACCATGGCACCCCTAAGGCCTCTGACAGCCATGGGAGGCTCTCTTCCTGACTCCTCCCACCCTTCTCTCTCTGACTCCTCTCACCCTCTCTCTGACTCCTCCTGCCCCTCTCTCTGCTTCCTCCCGCCCCTCTCTCTCTGCTTCCTCCCGGCCCTCTCTCTCTGCTTCCTCCCGGCCCTCTCTCTCTGCTTCCTCCTGCCCTTCTCTCTCTGCTTCCTCCCGGCCCTCTCTCTGCTTCCTCCTGCCCCTCTCTCTCTGTCTCCTCCTGCCCCTCTCTCTCTGCCTCCTCCCGCCCCTCTCTCCGCTTCCTCCTGCCCCTCTCTCTGTCTCCTCCCGCCCCTCTCTCTGCCTCCTCCTGCCCCTCTCTCTGCTTCCTCCAGCCCCCCTCTCTGCCTCCTCCTGCCCTTCTCTCCACCTCCTCCCGCCCCTCTCTATGCTTCCTCCCGCCCCTCTCTCGGCCTCCTCTGATAGCCAGTGGAGGAAGGTGAAAGCAGTATAAGTTTCTTTGAGCCCCTTACACCTGTGAAAGCCAATGGAGGGTGGTAGTGAGCCCCTAAAAGCTTTTGACAGCCAGTGGAGAGGGGTATCAGCAGCACCCTACTTGGCCCCCAAAAGTGGAGGATGGTGGTAGCAGCAGCAGCAACAGCGTCACTGAGCCCCAAATGGCGTCTGACAGCCAGTAAAGAGGCCTCCTGTGGTTCTCTACCTATACAATACACTATTGTGCTTATTATATGTTTATATTATATTCTACATCAGTGTGTGTGTGTGTGTGTGTGTGTGTGTGTGTGTGTGTGTGTGTGTGTGTGTTTGACGTGCTCTATCATGTATGGCAATACAATACAATACAATACAATTTGTGGACTAGCGCTCTTTTCATTAAGTGACCTTCCAGCCCCAAGCCTTCACTTTTATAGGTGAACCCAGAGAGGCTCCGCCTCTCAGTATAACAGGCCACTCCCCACAGCTCGGTAGGAATTTCCCAGGCCTGGGCAGGAATGAAAGAAGGGGAACATGTGCCGGCGAAGCATTAATAGATGCACTGAAGGATGGGGAAAGGTAAGTATAAGTTACTAAGTGTTACTACAGGCAAAGGTAATTATTACACCATTGTCTCGGGCTACATTTGGTGCTGACCTAAACTGTTTTCCATTTTTAAATTGAAGAAGATATGGCCGAGTTATCGAGGTTTACAGGGTCAGGTACACCACACCTACATCCCGTTCCTCCAATCAGTTTAGGAGGGTTGGCCTGAATTGCTGTTCACCTCACTTTCTCTGCCCCCTCTCTCTGTCTCCTCCCACCCTTCTCTGTCTGCTTCCTCCTGCCCCTCTCTCTCTGCCCCCTCCCGCCCCTCTCTCCGCCTCCTCCCGCCCCTCTCTCCGCCTCCTCCCGCCCCTCTCTCTTTGTCTCCTTCTGCCCCTCTCTCTCTGCTTCCTCCCACCCCTCTCTCTCCGCCTCATCCCGCCCCTCTCTCTCTGCCTCCTCCCGCCCCTCTCTCTCTGTCTCCTCCCGCCACTCTCTCTCCGCCTCATCCCGCCCCTCTCTGTCTCCTCCTGCCCCTCTCTCTGCTTCCTCCCACCCCTCTCTCTCTGTCTCCTCCCGCCCTTCTCTCTCTGTCTCCTCCCACCCCTCTCTCCGCCTCCTCCCACCCCTCCCTCTCTGCTTCCTCCCACCCCTCTCTCTCTGCCTCCTCCTGCCCCTGTCTCCGCCTCCTCCTGCCCCCCTCTCTCTGTCTCCTCCCGCCCCTCTCTCTGTCTCCTCCCGCCCCTCTCTCTCTGTTTCCTCCCGTCCCTCTCTCTCTGTCTCCTCCCGCCCCTCTCTCTGTCTCCTCCTGCCCCTCTCTCTCTGCCTCCTCCTGCCCCTGTCTCCACCTCCTCCTGCCCCTGTCTCCGCCTCCTCCTGCCCTTCTCTCTCTGTCTCCTCCCGCCCCTCTCTCTGTCTCCTCCCGCCCCTCTCTCCCTGTCTCCTCCCGTCCCTCTCTCTTCCTCCTCCTGACCCTCTCCTTAAGCCCCGAAAGGCCTTATACAGTCAGTGCAAGATGTTGACAGTAGAAGCAGTTTCATTGATCCCCTAAAGTGCTTTTACGGCCTGTGGAGGAATGTATTAGCAGCAGAAGTCTCTCTCAGTCTCAAGGCCTGTGTCTATAAGGCCTGTGACAGCCAGAGGAGGGGGATAGCACCAATAACATTCTCACAGAGACCATAAAGCCTGGGACAGTCAGCGGAGGGGGGTATAAGTAGCCACAGACTTACTGAGCCCGCAGGCCTTTGACAGCAATTTGAGGGATGTGATTGCAGAAGCAGCAGTCTCATAGAGCCCCTAAAGGCCTGTTGATTCCTAGAAAATGAGGGGAGTATTTTAGGCCTGTGAAAGTTGGTGGATGAGGGTAACAGAAGCAGCTGCAGCAGTCTCATAGAGTTTATGGGGCCCGTGACTGCTAGAGGAGGTGGGTTAGCAACAGCCAAACTCTTTCTGAGTGTCTAAGGCCTGTGAATGCCAGAGGAGGAGGGAAACAGCAGTAACAGTCTCCTTGAGCTCTGAAAGGTTTGTGACAGCCAGTGGAGAGGGGTAGCAGCAGCAGAAGCTGTCTTCTTAAGCCCCTAAAGGTCTTAGACAGCCAGTGCAAGATCTTGACCCTAGAAGCAGTTTCATTGATCCCCTAAAGCTTTTATGGCCTGTGGAGGAATGTATCAGCAACAGAAGTCTCGGTCAGTCTCAAAGCCCTGTGACAGCCAGCTGAGAGGGGTAGCAGCAGCAGCAGCATGCTCTTTGAGCCTCTAAGGGCCTGTTACAGACAGTGGTGGAGGGTAACATCAGCAAAAGTCTCTGTGAGACTCTTAGGCCCGTGAAAGCCAGAGTATAGTAACCGCAGCAGCAGCAGTCTCTCCTGGCACCTAAAAACCTGTGACAGCTAGTGGAGTAGGGTAACAGCAGTGGTAGTTTTTTGAGCCTCTTAAGCCTGTGAAAGCCAATAGAGGGTGGTAGTATCAGCAGCAGTCTCTTAGACTCCCCTAAAAACATTTGGCAGCCAGTTGAGAAAGTCCAAAAGTGGAGGATGGTGGTAGCAGCAGCAGCAACAGCCTCACTGAGCCCCAAAGGCCTCTGACAGCCAGTGGATGAAGGTGACAGCAGCAGTAGTCTCTCAGTCTCACCTTAATTCCCTTGACAGCCATTGGACGAGAGTAACAGCAGAAGCAGTATCATTAAGCCTCTAAAAGCCAGTGGCAGCTAGAGGAGGGGGATAGCAGCAATAACATTCTCACAGAGACCATAAAGCCTGGGACAGTCAGTGGAGGTAGATATAAGTAACCATAGCACAGGCTTACTGAGCCCCTAAAGGCCTTTGACCGCAATTGGAGCCGAATCAGCAGTCTCATGGAGTTTATGGGGCCTGTGACTGCTAAAGGAGGTGGGTTGGCAACAGCTAATCCCTTTCTGAGTGTCTAAGGCCTGTGACAGTCAGTGAAGAGGGGTAGCAGCAGCAGTAGTCTCCTAAGCCCCTATAGGCCTTAGATAGCCAGTGGAAAATTATAACAGCAGCAGAAGTCCCATTGAACTCATAGCCTCATAGAGCTGCCAATGGTCTTATTACAGCCATTGGAGGAATGTGACAGAGCCAGCAGATCCATTGAGCCCCTAAAGGTCTATTGAAGCCAGTGAGGGAGGGTAACTGCAACAACAGTCACTTAGAGTATCTAAGGCCTGTGAAAGCCTGTGGAGGAAGGTAACATCAACAACAGCAGCATCAGTTTCGATCAATTTCCATGAGTCCTGTGACTGGCGCACATGCAGACTGTGTTTCACTGCCATGCTCAATGATCTCTTCATGTGAAGCAGACAAATGGATTGATCATCAATAGGAGCTCTTTTGGGCAAGATTGGACAAGATTGCAACAAAGGGGGTCACACCGTCCAGGTTGGACTTTGGGATGGCCTGCACTGATCAAACATTTGGGGGGGGGGGGGGGGGGAGTTATGAGCTCTTGCTAAAGCTGAGCTCATCCCCGTCACCTGAGACGACCCTTTTTTTTTAGTTCCTCACATAACTTTTATCATATTCTGGCCCATCAGCTCAGAAATAATTTACCAAAACTCATCTTATGCTACCAGACCAGCATACTCCTTACAAGACCATGGAAAACCTAAGGCTCTTTCCAGAACTACATGCCACAGGAACCAAGACTTGACCCACAAGATACAATTGGGGACATCAGCGACAAGACAATATGTAGGATAGGGTTATTGTTGGTTTCAGTAGCGTAGACTAGATAATGAAATCTACACAAAGGTTTCCAATGAGGAAAGGAGCAGGGCTGATAATGTTATTATAGATAAATTGAGAAACAATATTGAACAAATAAGTTCCAGAGGTGAACAGACCAGAATAGAACAATGTTAATGAGATATAAGGCTCGATTCAAAATCCCAAATGTCATTATGTTCGTATTTGCAATCGAAAGTTTTGTTGGGTGTTTGTCATTTTTTCCATTTTTTTTGGCCATTTTCGACTCGCACGAACGTTCGAACATAGACGTATATGTTCGTTCGTCCATCGAAATTCATTTTGTGTTTTTACGCAACTTCGGGACTTTTTTCCTTCGAAATCGAAAATGTTTCGATCGGTCAAATCATTTACGTCATTGCAATGGGCTGGCGATTAATTCAGAGAGCTGATTGGCAAGTATTCCGACGCCCATATAGTCATTTCCTTGTCGAGCGTCTTACGGCACCTTTTTGACCTCGGGACTAGGCAGCCAAGCGTGATGGAGAGTGACTTTGAAGAGCATCAAGGTCTTCTTCTGTTTGGCATTGATGGGATCTTGAGGTCAGAGCCCAGATTGCACCGGCGGCGACGCATGAACATCAATGGCATGCATGACGTTGAGCTGTTCGAGCTGACCAGGCTTAATCGCGCTTCCCTCCATAAATTGTATAGTGAGCTGCGGCCATGGTTAGCCCGCACCACAAGGAAGGGGCATGCAATTTCAGGTATGACCAAGATGCTTGGCTGCCTGCAATTTTTGGCGAACGGCTCGTTCCAGAGGCTGGGTGCCCTCTCCGTGGGGATCTCACAGCCTACGCTGAGCCGCGCACTATCACATTTTTTGGAAGGCATGGCTACCCTAACCCCCAAATATATTTTTTTCCCCGATGATATGGTAGCCAGAAACGCCATTAAGCTTGGTTTTTATAATATCGCCGACATGCCCAACGTCATTGGTGCCATTGACTGTACCCACGTCGCCCTGGTGCCTCCTGCTGCCGACGAGTACATATACAGGTAAGTAATGTTTTTAATTTTTGGTTGCATTTTAGGTTAAGCCTCCTTGTAATGGTCCCTCCTTGTAATGGTCCCTCCTTGTAATGGACCCACCTTGTAATGCTCCCACCTTGTAATGGTCCCACCTTGTAATGCTCCCACCTTGTAATGGTCCCACCTTTTAATGGTCCCACATTGTAATGGTCCCACCTTGTAATGGTCCCTCCTTGTAATGTTTCCACCTTCTAATGGCTCCACCTTGTAATGGACCCACCTTGTAATGGTCCCACCTTTTAATGGTCCCACATTGTAATGGTCCCTCCTTGTAATGTTTACACCTTCTAATGGTTCCACCTTGTAATGGACCCACCTTGTAATGGTCCCACCTTTTAATGGTCCCACCTTGTAATGGTCCCACCTTGTAATGCTCCCACCTTGTAATGGTCCCACCTTTTAATGGTCCCACATTGTAATGGTCCCACCTTGTAATGGTCCCACCTTGTAATGGTCCCTCCTTATCGAAATGTGTGTGTTCATTTTTCTAAATGCCTTCCTAATGTTTTCTTGTCTTCCTTTTTTTCCAGGAACCGCAAAATGGGCCACTCCTTTAATGTGCAGGCAGTGGTGGGGCCGGACATGCGGTTCCTTAGCGTCCTCGCCGGCTACCCAGGCTCAGCCCATGATGCGTACATCCTTAGACGATCAGGATTGTACCGACGGTTTGAGTCTGGGGAATTTTCAGGTGCATGGCTCCTTGGTAAGTGAACATAAACCACATAATGTAGTTGTGGATGTTTGTTTTTAATTAGCATTTTGCAGTAATGTCTGCCAAACTTACACCTTAAATAAACTTCTGCCCATGTGAAACCACACTTGAATGTTAGTTATTAACCAACCAAGCGTTTCGCCAAGTTTGGCCTGCATTAGCCACATTCTAAATTATCTGTTGGTCTAATTTAATAATCCCTCTTACACCACCCTTGTGTGGAATCGTGCACTTAACTTGAGCATAGTTTCGGACCCATCTTTGCTAAGCTGGTTTGCACTTCCACACGAGAGTAGAGCGGGATAAAGTGCATGTGGCGTGTTTCTGCTGTTTTGGTCTCACACAAAGCATATAAGGGGTCAGCAAAACCTACATCCTAAGCACACTTTGAAACCCAGAGCTGGGATCCATATGTATGATTGTCCCTCATCCTCACTCTTTGTATGTTGTCCTTTTGTAAACCTCTAGGACAGATGTTTAGTTTGGGACTGGGACAGTGGCAAATGTTGCCTCATGTTGATCACACAATTGACAAATAGCCTCCTATTGATGTTGCTGGTGCCTTGATGGTCTTACATGTTTGTTTTCCTAATCTTATGTATAAGGTGATTCAGGATACCCGCTGCTGCCGTGGCTCTTGACGCCAGTACTCCGGCCCCAGGATGCCTCCCAGGATGCCTACAACTGTGCGCACCGCAAGACCAGGGCTGTGGTAGAGAGGGCCTTTGGTCTTTTGAAGACTAGGTTTCGTTGTTTGGATCATACCGGGGGCGCCCTGCAATATGATCCGAAAAAGGTCATAGACATAATAATGGCCTGTGCTGTTCTTCACAATTTTGCTATTTCACAACGGGTCCCCCGGTATGTAGAATTTGCTCCCTCTCCACCCAGCGAAGACCAGGAGGACTCATTTCTGGACACACACAGTAGTGTGTCTGGCCAAAGTGTGCGGACTAATTTGATCGCGACCCATTTTGCTTAATGTAACCTGTATTGGCCTTTGTTTAACATTGTGTTGTTGATTAAGTTTTATTTCCCTTTGTGTATGTTTCGTTATGTTTGTGGTGTTCAAATAAGTAATAAAGTAATTACTCACCACAGGCCTAATGCTTTCCAACTCTCTTTTTTGGATGTGTGAACTGTGTGAATGTCCAAGTATATATTTCTCTGTGACACCCAAAAAAGAGACAATAAAATTTATGAGCCACAGGTGTCTCTAACTGTTTATTTGTTAAAAATAAGAGCTCCAACTTGGAGTTGCTGCTCACTCCAATTTGCTCAAAAAATTGAGGTAAACACAAAGGATTAATGGTTAGATCAACCATGGCAATAATGAAAAAAACAAACAATCCTGGTTGGCCACATTTGGCCCTGCCACAGGTGTAAACCTGGTACAGGGGTAGAAGCTTGAGTGGCACGTTCAGTGAGGATTCAGATATGGCCTTGGCTAGTGGCCTACCTCACCACTCTAAGGAGCTCTATGGGCGCAAATCAAAAACACACAACCCAAGGCATACACCAAGGGTATCTTGGTTTGCCTCACCAGACAAGTCAATACAGGGGGGATTAAGAGCAAAGATGTTGTACAGATTCATGTTGTGGAGACATTAATATGGGTGATGGCCATAGTACCCAGGTGGTGGCCCTTGCTGATTGGCCCGAACGTGGGCCTGTGTGGCATTCTGAATCTGCAACTGGTCCAAAATGTTGCGCATGATATTTACCATTTCACCCCTGTAGGCACGGTTGTCATTGTTGGCAGTCTCCATGTGGCTGTTGAGGGTCCTCAATTCGTTCTGCACAGCCTGTAATGTGGTATTTAGGTTCTCGATCCGGCCATGCAGTGCCTCTCGGTTTAGTTGGTTTTGCTGCTGGAAGGTCACCCTCTCGTGGTGCCATGCGTCCAACATTGCCATGCCCCTCCCCTGGTTGCGCCGTAGCGGATTCCGCCTCCCCAATCCCCTGGTTCGGGGTCGTGCCGAGGCTGTTGGTCTGGGCCCCTCAACAGACACAGGCATGCTTTCACTATCCTCAACAGCAGAGACAACACTGGGGACTTGACTGTCAGTCTGTGCATGCTGGCCATCATGTGCAGCCACCATGCTGCCAGATTCCCTCTGCTGCTGCTGAGTTGGTGGTGAAACATTTTGGACCAGTTGCAGATTCTGGGCCAGGGGTAGATCTTCAGAAGGGCACATAAAGGATCCATCCTCCTCCAGCTCCTGGATTTCATCCATGAGTGTGTGGGTCTGTATGGACAGAGACAAATTAGATGTTAGCTTGCCCACTACATATGTCAATCTGTTAGTAGTAACATGCAAAGTAACATGGCTAAACGACATTTGCTCAATAAACTTACCGAATATATCGGTTCCTCCCTCCTAGGCTGCACGGAAGTTGACGGCATGTCCACACTGGCAGTGGATTCCACAGTAGCTGAGCGATGATGGTGGCCTGCATGAGAAGCAAAGACACTATGTAAACACACACCTATGCATTGTTGACGGGTCAAAAGACATATGCCGAATTAGTTAACGGGTCAAAACTGTCATGGGCACTTCAACAACGGGGCCAAATAAGCTTCAATTTCCATGCCATTATGTTGTTAAATTTTTGGCCTACAACTACTTCCACATTGTTCTACTCAACTAAGCCAAACATTCAAGTTCAGCTTGTTATGTGGCTGACCACATCCCTTAGAGGCCATTAAAGCGGACCTTCACTCTGATTAAGAGTCTAGCTTCTATGTTTCCCACACCCTGTACATACAGATTGACCACATTACAAATCTTCCAACCTGCATCTACTGCATGTTATGAGCCTTTAAACATCAAAGATGGCGGCTTAGGGAATCCGCCATCTTATCAGGCAGCCTGCAAACAGTAAGTGCCTCCTGACTGTGCTGCTCTGCATTCTTGGACTGCTGACCTTTCCCTGACCCCAGCTCTGCTCTGTCTGAGCAAAGCACAGCTATAACCCGCCCCCCTGTACCTTATCCCACTCTCCTCTCCTCAGTAAGTGTGATGCTTCGGAGTCAAGATGGCGGCGGCCGTATCCTAAATTGCCGAACAGAGTTGCAGCCCAGTGGTGGAAAGTATAATACATTAGTGACTACACATGTAAAATATATTAATTTTAGATGCTGAGGATTTTTTGGATAAGAGTTTGTGCTTTTCATTAAATCATGGTGAAGGTCCGGTTTAATGGGAACCCACAAACTTTTACACTCGGGTTCAATGTACATTCACGTCTTGTATGTGGACCAAAAATCAACAGTTAAGTGGACACACACATGCCACACCCTGGCCCAACACACAAATCCCCTACAAGCCACAGCCTAGGTGCCTGGCTTCCCAGATGTGTTACTGGCTAATTGTGCATGCTCACTAATTGTAAAGGTCACATACATCTTACTCACCTGCAGGACGGGTCGGGGAATCTGTGTCCCTTAGGGCCGCGTGGCCTTCGACGGCGACTGGATGCATCAATCCATAAATCATCTCCTCAGCCGGGGTCAACTTGAGTTTGGAGGGAAAACCTCCTCCAGTTTTCATGCTGCAAAACAGAGTTAGGGTAATTTAGAACCAGGTGGCCAATACAACATCCAGTCTAATCCTAAAGCTAACATTTTTACCTGTCAATCCGCCTTTGATTTTCTTTCTTCCGTGCAGCATATTTGAGGTCCGATATCTTGCGCTGAATCTGTACAACATCCTTTAACTCTTCCCCCGCTGCATTCACTTGTCTGGTTAGGTCTGCCAAGATGTTGGCTCTGCGCTGTTTGGTGGTGTTTTTTGATCTGCGCCCATATAGCTCATCATAAACTAAGGTCAGGCCACTAGCCAAGGCCATAATTTGGGCCTCACCAAAACGCCCACTTAACTGCCCTCTTCGCAATGTGCGCCCTGTTGTTTTGGGTTGTGGGTCCTCCATGGTGTCATCCAAATGGGGTGACATCCTTGGCTGGGTTTGTGGGGTATAATGCAGGGAATGGTGGCTGCCTGGGGATTGGCCTGGACTGGGCAAGGGACTGGGTGTTCTGGCCTGGCTGGCCACAGAAGTCCCAGGTGTTGATGTGGCATAGTAACCTTGCCTTTCCACCTGTGCCGGTGCCAAATGTGGGCGAGCAGGAGAGCTTCGTTCGGAGCCTGAAGTAGTGCTGCCCTTGGAGGTAGTAGGGCGGACCAAGGGTGAGGGCGATCTTGCAGGGCCGGCCCTCTTCTGTTTTTTTTTTGGGCACACTCGTGGTGGGCTGCGGGACCTGGTTCGGCCTCTTTGTGGGCTGCATGGCCTGCTGCGGCGTCTAGGGGGGCTGCGGGACCTGGTTCGGCCTCGAGGGGGGCTGCGGGACCTGGTTCGGCCTCTTTGTGGGCTGCGTGGCCTGCTGCGGCGTCTAGGGGGGCTGCGGGACCTGGTTCGGCCTCGAGGGGGGCTGCGGGACCTGGTTCGGCCTCTTTGTGGGCTGCGTGGCCTGCTGCGGCGTCTAGGGGGGCTGCGGGACCTGGTTCGGCCTCTTTGTGGGCTGTGTGGCCTGCTGCGGCGTCTAGGGGGGCTGCGGGACCTGGTTCGGCCTCGAGGGGGGCTGCGTGGCCTGCTGCGGCGTCTAGGGGGGCTGCGGGACCTGGTTCGGCCTCGAGGGGGACTGCGGGACCTACTGCGGACTATTGTGGGTGTTGTAGTGGGGCAGGGTGGGGTGGGTCTTCGGACCCTCTTACCCGTTTTTGGCCCAGTAGCCATACTAGCCTTTGTGGCCTGGGTCTTTGGTTTGCCTGGCTGCTCCTTTTTTTGCCCATAGCTGGTAGTTGGCTTGGCCGGCGTTTTGGTGCTAGGCCGTAATTTTGCTTTTGGCTGCTGCGACCTGGTTTTTGGCCCTTCGGAAGGCTCCTGCCGTTTGGCTGCCTTCTTCCCCGTTTGCTCCTTTCCAGTTTTGCCCGGAGGTTTTTTGGGTGCCATTTTGATTTTCTCAAATAATCAGCTGGGTGTGCAGGGACCTTTAAGTAAGCAAGCCAGCGTGTGACGTACGTTCGCACGGCCGTGCGGAACCCGCTGAGGCATTGCGTACGTTCGCACGGCCGTGCGGAACGCGCTGGGGCGTTACTTATCTGCTGCCGAGAAAAAGAAGCAAGATGGCACCCACTATCTTCACCCGCCAACAAGAAGAGATCATCATGTTCGTAAGTGTATTCGATGGACTTTTGTTAGATTAGGAAATGCTGCTCTATATGTGAAGGAAGCGCAGGAATAAATGGCTTTGGTTAAAAATGTGATAAACTACATGCACAACCAAAGGCACGCAACACACGTGCCAAACAACATTTAGGCCATATTGTGAAATTAATGAACACTAGAAATGTGTGTGTGTTAATGTAATTACCCCAAAAAATGTTTTGCTGACACATATTGATATGTATTGAGAAGTAAAGTCGATGTTTTCTTTCTGTTTTGTAGACCATGCTGGAGCGCAGGTACGACTACCTGCCCAACACATTTGAAAAACGCCACGTCGCCCTGGAGATAATCTCCACCATCCAACAGCAGACCAACACCACCTTCACCCACACGCAGATCATGCAGCATTGGTCGGACCTCAAACGGCTGCACATGCCCCGGGTGCGGAGGTTCTTCGGAATCCATTTTCCAAGTAAGTAGATTGCGATTGCATGCAATATGTAACTAAGACAGAAGGTAGGACTTTACTTAGAATGCCTTTTCTTTTCTAGTGTTGGAAATGGATTACCGAATTCGCCGCACCCGGAGGCGCAGAGGACGACCAGTGCTGCATGATTCTGCAGCTGGGAGTGAAGGTGGTGGATCTCCAGGGCGACGGGCCGACCCCTCCTCTGTGGCCTCCTCAGACCAGCCCCTGGACCTTACCACAGAGGAGGGGCGGCACAGCGTGGGCAGGCAGTCGTACCCTGCCACGTATGCGGGATCCTCGGGTATGTCACTCTTCATGTCTACACCAAAAAAGAGAATTGCTAGCTCCTGATATCACCAAACTGAATCCTTTACTCTGTATTTGTAGATGTTTCGGTTGCGGGTGAAGTAGTGGGTCAGGAGGCAGCAGATAGGAGCCCACAAGACCCTGGAGAAGGTGAGTGATGTGACCCAGACTTAGCTCAAAACATTGGAGGACTGCGGAATCAGACATCCAAACTAACCATTTGGCCCATGTTTCTACAGGCACTTCTTCACAGCAGAGCCAGGAACCAGGACCTCAGGGTGTTGTCCCCAACGAGCCATCTCTCGGCCACCAACCAAGTAAGTAGTCATGTCATTCTAGAGATTTCGGTCTAAATTCCCATGAACACAAAAACACATAATGCCCTAGTCAATGCCAATATAAGAGGGACCTGTGGCCACTTAATTAGCTTAATTAGTTGCCCAACTGTCCTGTGGCCACTGAATTAGCTTAATTAGTTGCCCAACTGTCCTGTGGCCACTGAATTAGCTTAATTAGTTGCCCAACTGTCCTGTGGCCACTGAATTAGCTTAATTAGTTGCCCAACTGTCCTGTGGCCACTGAATTAGCTTAATTAGTTGCCCAACTGTCCTGTGGCCACTGAATTAGCTTAATTAGTTGCCCAACTGTCCTGTGGCCACTTACTAACCTTAATTCCTGTGATTAATCATATGTGCATTATACTTAATTTGTTTCTTTAAATACATTAATTACACAGGTGATAAACATGTATTGTTCTCCGAATAATTTGAATTTCTGATTTTTGGGAAGGGACCACAAGACAGCGACTTGCTGATATCAATCGGAGGGTCCTTGAGTTGGTGGCCGATCTGCAGGCGATGCGGGACACGTTGGGGACAACAGAAGAGGAAGACTAGTGTCCTGGTTCCTGGCCCTGTAGATTTGTAAATAGTTGTATTTGTACATAGTTTTCTTGGTTAAACACCAAATTTCTTTGTATATAGTTTTCTGGTTTTTAAAAAGTTTTAAATTGTATATAGTTTTTAAAGTTTTTAACAAAAACTGTGTATATATTTTTAGTAAAGCCAAAACAATTTGTATATAGTTATTATTTTTTTTTGGCCAAAGTTGCCAGAAAAATTTTGCCAACAAATGGCAATTGAGCAATTAAAAACCCAAAAAAAAAAAAAAAACATGTTGTCCCATTTATTTGCACACATACATTGAAAAAAAACAAGGGGACAATGACATATTTGAAAATCAAGATTGTGATGTCCGTGAAGTGATTTGGGTAAGTTTTAGGGACCTAAAATGGAAGAAGAACCAAGGCGCTAAGTGATTTGGGTAAGTTTTAGGGACCTAAAATGGAAGAAGAACCAAGGCGCTAAGTGATTGGGGTAAGTTTTAGGGACCAAAAATGGAAGAAGAAACAAGGCGCTAAGTGATTGGGTAAGTTTTATGGACCAAAAATGGAAGAAGAAACAAGGCGCTAAGTGATTTGGGTAAGTTTTATGGACCAAAAATGGAAGAAGAAACAAGGCGCTAAGTGATTGGGGTAAGTTTTATGGACCAAAAATGGAAGAAGAAACAAGGCGCTAAGTGATTGGGGTAAGTTTTAGGGACCTAAAATGGAAGAAGAACCAAGGCGCTAAGTGATTGGGGTAAGTTTTAGGGACCTAAAATGGAAGAAGAACCAAGGCGCTAAGTGATTTGGGTAAGTTTTAGGGACCTAAAATGGAAGAAGAACCAAGGCGCTAAGTGATTGGGGTAAGTTTTAGGGACCTAAAATGGAAGAAGAACCAAGGCGCTAAGTGATTTGGGTAAGTTTTATGGACCAAAAATGGAAGAAGAAACAAGGCGCTAAGTGATTGGGGTAAGTTTTATGGACCAAAAATGGAAGAAGAAACAAGGCGCTAAGTGATTGGGGTAAGTTTTAGGGACCTAAAATGGAAGAAGAACCAAGGCGCTAAGTGATTGGGGTAAGTTTTAGGGACCAAAAATGGAAGAAGAACCAAGGCGCTAAGTGATTGGGGTAAGTTTTAGGGACCTAAAATGGAAGAAGAACCAAGGCGCTAAGTGATTGGGGTAAGTTTTAGGGACCTAAAATGGAAGAAGAACCAAGGCGCTAAGTGATTTGGGTAAGTTTTATGGACCAAAAATGGAAGAAGAAACAAGGCGCTAAGTGATTGGGGTAAGTTTTATGGACCAAAAATGGAAGAAGAAACAAGGCGCTAAGTGATTGGGGTAAGTTTTATGGACCAAAAATGGAAGAAGAAACAAGGCGCTAAGTGATTGGGGTAAGTTTTAGGGACCTAAAATGGAAGAAGAACCAAGGCGCTAAGTGATTTGGGTAAGTTTTAGGGAACAAAAATGGAAGAAGAAACAAGGCGCTAAGTGATTTGGGTAAGTTTTAGGGACCTAAAATGGAAGAAGAACCAAGGCGCTAAGTGATTTGGGTAAGTTTGAGGGTGTGAAAATGGAAGAAGAAACAAGGCGCTAAGTGATTGGGGTAAGTTTTAGGGACCAAAAATGGAAGAAGAAACAAGGCGCTAAGTGATTGGGGTAAGTTTTAGGGACCAAAAATGGAAGAAGAAACAAGGCGCTAAGTGATTTGGGTAAGTTTTATGGACCAAAAATGGAAGAAGAACCAAGGCGCTAAGTGATTGGGGTAAGTTTTAGGGACCAAAAATGGAAGAAGAAACAAGGCGCTAAGTGATTGGGGTAAGTTTTAGGGACCAAAAATGGAAGAAGAAACAAGGCGCTAAGTGATTTGGGTAAGTTTTATGGACCAAAAATGGAAGAAGAAACAAGGCGCTAAGTGATTGGGGTAAGTTTTATGGACCAAAAATGGAAGAAGAAACAAGGCGCTAAGTGATTGGGGTAAGTTTTAGGGACCAAAAATGGAAGAAGAAACAAGGCGCTAAGTGATTGGGGTAAGTTTTAGGGACCAAAAATGGAAGAAGAAACAAGGCGCTAAGTGATTTGGGTAAGTTTTATGGACCAAAAATGGAAGAAGAAACAAGGCGCTAAGTGATTGGGGTAAGTTTTATGGACCAAAAATGGAAGAAGAAACAAGGCGCTAAGTGATTGGGGTAAGTTTTAGGGACCTAAAATGGAAGAAGAACCAAGGCGCTAAGTGATTGGGGTAAGTTTTAGGGACCTAAAATGGAAGAAGAACCAAGGCGCTAAGTGATTTGGGTAAGTTTTAGGGAACAAAAATGGAAGAAGAACCAAGGCGCTAAGTGATTGGGGTAAGTTTTAGGGACCTAAAATGGAAGAAGAACCAAGGCGCTAAGTGATTGGGGTAAGTTTTAGGGACCGAAAATGGAAGAAGAACCAAGGCGCTATGTGATTTGGGTAAGTTTGAGGGTGTGAAAATGGAAGAAGAAACAAGGCGCTAAGTGATTGGGGTAAGTTTTAAGGGAGGTCAAGGGAAAAGGCAGAAGAGCGCTAAGTGGTTAGGGTGAGCTTTAAGGGAGCTCCAGGGAAAAGGCAGGAGAGCGCTAAGTGGTTAGGGTGAGTTTAGTGATGGAAGTGAAATTATGTAGGCGAACACTTTAATGAGAGAAGTTTGTAGTGCGCAGGCGCAATATCGCAAGAATTTCGTCTGGACAGATACTTTAGGAAAAAATGAAGCAGGATGTAGCGGGAAAATGATAGGATTCGTGTGAGGATACGATGGGAAAAGGGCAAAAACGAAAGGCTACGTTGGTAGTTGGGCAAAATAAATCTGAACCTTTTCGATGGAAAATGACATCCTCGTCTGCGTACTCTGGCATACGAGCACACGGACGCGCTACGGAAGGTTTACGAAGCATGCATAGAATCGATCGAACGTTCATGCGAGAGCGGGAAATTTTGAAAATCTTACCACGTCGGCACCAAACCGAAAGTTTGTTTGTGTCTCTCTGAATCGAGCCTATAGTGTGAATGGGATCCGGCATAACAATGGGATAAGCAATTCAGGACGCACATTTGTTAAAGTTAAAGTTGCTGTGTATGATATTATTACAAAATCAGATGAAAAACGTCTCTGGCACATGCCTCTACTACAAAGCACAGTACATAGTTCTAGCAGGGAAGCTTGCTACATCATTTGTGCACCAGCTCAACCGCTTATAAATCTGCAGCAGTCTAAAAGAATAGAGGCCAGTTTGGCCCGGCCTCACCTGGACATAAAACAGTCACCATGTAAACAGACCCCACTGGCTGTAAGCTGTAATGAGGGATGCCCCCACTGCCTGTAAGTTGTAATGAGGGATGCCCCCACTGCCTGTAAGCTGTAATGAGGGAAGCCTCCGCTGCCTGTAAGCTGTAATGAGGGATGTCCCCACTGCCTGTAAGCTGTAATGATGGATGCCCCCACTGCCTGTAAGTTGTAATGAGGGATGCCCCCACTGCCTGTAAGCTGTAATGAGGGATGCCCCCACTGCCTGTAAGCTGTAATGAGGGATGCCCCCACTGCCTGTAAGTTGTAATGAGGGATGCCCCCACTGCCTGTAAGCTGTAATGAGGGATGCCCCCACTGCCTGTAAGCTGTAATGAGGGATGCCCCCACTGCCTGTAAGCTGTAATGAGGGATGCCCCCACTGCCTGTAAGTTGTAATGAGGGATGCCCCCACTGCCTGTAAGCTGTAATGAGGGATACCCCCGCTGCCTGTAAGCTGTAATGAGGGATGCCCCCACTGCCTGTAAGCTGTAATGAGGGATGCCCGCGCTGCAAGTAAGCTGTAATGAGGGATGCCCCCACTGCCTGTAATCTGTAATTTGGGATGCCCCCACTGCCTGTAAGCTGTAATGAGGGATGCCCCCACTGCCTGTAAGCTGTAATGAGGGATGCCCCCACTGCCTGTAAGTTGTAATGAGGGATGCCCCCACTGCCTGTAAGCTGTAATGAGGGATGCCCCCACTGCCTGTAAGCTGTAATGAGGGATGTCCCCACTGCCTGTAAGCTGTAATGAGGGAAGCCCACACTGCCTGTAAGCTGTAATGAGGGATGCCCCCACTGCCTGTAAGCTGTAATGAGGGATGTCCCCACTGCCTGTAAGCTGTAATGAGGGATGCCCCCACTGCCTGTAAGCTGTAATGAGGGAAGCCCACACTGCCTGTAAGCTGTAATGAGGGATGTCCCCACTGCCTGTAAGCTGTAATGAGGGAGGTCCCCACTGGCTGTAAGCTGTAATGAGGGATACCCCCACTGCCTGTAAGCTGTAATGAGGGATGCCCCCACTGCCTGTAAGCTGTAATGAGGGATGTCCCCACTGCCTGTAAGCTGTAATGAGGGAGGTCCCCACTGGCTGTAAGCTGTACTGAGTGATGCCCCCCCTGCCTGTAAGCTGTACCGAGGGTTGCTCTTGCTGGCTGCATTGAGGGATGCCCCGATTGGCTGTAATGAGGGATGACTCCACTGGCTGTACTGAGGGATGCTCCCACAGGCTGTTCTGAGGGATGCCCCGACTGGCTGTAATGAGGGTTTTCCCCAATGGTTGTAAGCTGTAATGAGGGAAGCCCCCACTGCCTGTAAGCTGTAATGAGGGATGACCCCACTGGCTGTTCTGTGGGATGCCCCGACTGGCTGTAATGTGGGATGCCCCCACTGGCTGTAAGCTAAACTGAGGGATGCCCCCACTGGCTGTACTGAGGGATTCCCCCACTGGATTTACTGAGGGATGCCCCCTTTGGCTGTAATGAGGGTTGTCTCCACTGGCTGTAAACTGTAATGAGGGATGCCCCCCACTGGCTGTACTGAGGGATGCCCCCACTGGCTGTACTGAGGGATGCCCCTACTGGCTGTACTGAGGGATGCCCCCACTGGCTGTACTGAGGGATGCCCCCACTGGCTGTACTGAGGGATGCCCCTACTGGCTGTACTGAGGGATGCCCCCACTGGCTGTACTGAGGGATGCCCCCACTGGCTGTACTGAGGGATGCCCCCACTGGCTGTACTGAGGGATGCCACCACTGGCTGTTCTGAGGGACGCCCTCACTGGCTGTTCTGAGGGATGCCCCCACTGGCTGTTCTGAGGGATGCCCCCACTGGCTGTTCTGAGGGATGCCCCCACTGGCTGTACTGAGGGATGCCCCCACTGGCTGTTCTGAGGGACGCCCCCACTGGCTGTTCTGAGGGACGCCCTCACTGGCTGTTCTGAGGGATGCCCCCACTGGCTGTTCTGAGGGATGCCCCCACTGGCTGTTCTGAGGGATGCCCCCACTGGCTGTACTGAGGGATGCCCCTACTGGCTGTACTGAGGGATGCCCCCACTGGCTGTACTGAGGGATGCCCCCACTGGCTGTACTGAGGGATGCCACCACTGGCTGTTCTGAGGGACGCCCTCACTGGCTGTTCTGAGGGATGCCCCCACTGGCTGTTCTGAGGGATGCCCCCACTGGCTGTTCTGAGGGATGCCCCCACTGGCTGTACTGAGGGATGCCCCCACTGGCTGTT
This sequence comes from Gastrophryne carolinensis, assembly GCA_027917425.1. NCBI lineage: Eukaryota > Metazoa > Chordata > Amphibia > Anura > Microhylidae > Gastrophryne > Gastrophryne carolinensis. The sequence goes on from CM051235.1 coordinate 628,997,519, forward strand.
CTGAGGGATGCCCCCACTGGCTGTTCTGAGGGACGCCCTCACTGGCTGTTCTGAGGGATGCCCCCACTGGCTGTTCTGAGGGATGCCCCCACCGGCTGTTCTGAGGGATTTCGCCAATGACTGTAAGCTTTAATCAGGTATGCCCCCACTGGCTGTTCTCAGGGATGCCCCCACTGGCTGTTCTGAGGGATGCCCCCACTGGCTGTCAGCTGTACTAAGGGATACCCCCACTGGCTGTTCTGAGGGATGCACCCACTGGCTTTAAGGAGGGACTCCCCCACTTTATGTTCTGATGGATGCCCCCACTGGCTATTCTGAGGGATGCCCCCACTGGCTTAATTTTGGCAGGTGGGGTTTACACACAGCACAGATGCCTTGTACTAGGGAAAGTGGTTTTATAACAAAGCCCCAGCATGCCTCCTCCATCGCAGTGAATGGAGTGGGCATGCCTGCATCACTGCGACTGGTGGCAGGGGGAGGACGCCCATTGCGGAGGCTGGTGAATGGTGATACATCGTGGATGGCACAGGGGACTTACGATATGATATATCAGTAAGTGTGTGAGTGCCAGACTGCCACCAGTCAGCTTCTGGGGGACGCGGAGTGAACATCGATTTTGGTAAATGACTTGGCTGGACTATTCACTTAAGGGGGGAAAAATGTATCCAGAGCCTCCACCAGATTGTCTCCACCAAGCTTAATCCAGAACCCGATTCCATACCATAACAAAAACACTCCTACCATGGCTTTGACCCCACTGCTGGCTTGAAAGACACATCAGCTGTGACTATACCATCTGCTTAGAGGAGAGATTCAGGCCACAGCTCTTTAGACCAATGCTGAGTGTTCAACTTAATCCCAGCTGAGTCCTTAAAGGAGCCACAGCCCCCTGATCTTGGTCCACACACATCTGCAGAAGTATGCTAAAGCTGCACCACCAAATGACAAGGTGCCTCTGTGTAGTGCAGCCCTAACTCTAATCCATGACAGCCCCCCATGGCAATGCAATGGATAAATTGGGAGCAGCTTACCTGAGGTTTCCACATAACCTCAAGTGCAGCACATGGGGAGGAAGGGTCAAAAGCCTCCCAGTACTGCTTGTCTGAAGCTGTACCTGCCATGTTTCCCCTGCTGAGCCCTTGATTGCTCTCCAATTCTGATATAAAAACATTTTGCCAGGGAACACACAACCAGCTTAGGGGACAAGGGAAGGGGTGTAAACACCTTGTGGAACTTAGTCTCGCTTTTGCTGTCTCGTTTTGCAGAGAAATGTGCTGTGAGATGAAGAAAAAACAGAGAGGACACAATGACATCATGTATCACACTGCTGCCTCATTGACCTCATCTGGGAGAGATGCTGAGTGTAACTCCACATGACCAAACTGTTGTCTGTGAAGTGTCAAAAGACTCAGCTCTGCCTTCTCCAGCCACCTAAATATACAGCTGTCGATTTAATACATAATGTTGCCAGGGTAATGGTAAGGTAACCAAAGACAATGTGCCACTCGCCTGATTAACAGGGTGAACACCATGCCAATGGCTCAAAAGATTATTACCAAGAACCAGCAGACGGAAGGAGGGCTTTGCTCCAGTCAAGCCCACAGCCCAGCCCTGTGCTCACAGGGCATCTTGTACCAAGAGAAAGCACCTGTTTAAGTATTTTGTTTTAGCCTGCTTGTATCAGATTTGGTCAAGATGTGGCATCCTAAAGGCTGAATGTTACATGGAAAAGGTTACTGTATGAACAACACTGGGACCCCAATATCATGTCTGCACCAGGACCTGCTCTCATTTAGTTAAGCCTCTGCATGGTGTCAGAACAGAATCACCACCTGCAGATAAGGCTCTTAGGCATATATATATATATATATATATATATATATATATATATATATGGCAGTGGGGTGAGAGGGGGCATTTGTATAGTGACATTATACCAAAGGTTAGGCTTGGCACACAATCTAGGATCAAGGTGCAAAGAATCCTGAGATGTCCCTCCAAAAGCACCTCTTCAAACTATAGAATAAAAGTAATGGATAAATTCACACCATACGCAACAAAAAGTTTGCACTTAAAAGTATATTTGTAAATAGCTCAGATACAGCACAGAATATTATCAGAACGGATACAATGCAGGTTCAGTCTGTAGGCTATGCCCAGTCTCCAGGATCGTAGACCACCTCAAGTAAAAGCGGAAATAAGTGTACTAGTCAGGAATAGTTGTGCACAATAAGGAAATATGTGTCCAGAACGAAGATTATACCTTCTAGGTCTGTAATGTTATTGGCAACATTATGTAGAGAGGGGGAGATGGTTGGTTAACCCCAAGTACAAAGCAGTCCTGTCGTCGGGGGTTAGGCACAGTGTAGAGTCCTTAGTATAAAAAAAGGAAGGTTAAAGAGCATCACCTCAGCATAACTAAACGGTTGCTATGAGTCCCCGTATGAGGGTATTATGGACCATTATTGTGAGTGGTACATATCAGCGACAGTCTGCTACAGTTGCGCAGGTTAAGAAAAAAGCCAGTGGGGTGTTTTCCACTCCGGAAATTCAAATTAATTGTAAAGAAGAAAGATGGAAAGAGCTAGATATGGAATACAGAGGTGATCCATAGGTAGAAATTAGGACCAATGTGTTTGAAACTAGAAACTAACACCAAAGTGTTTGACCTGAAATAGATCCATGCAAAACAAAGAGGTGAGGTGAAGAGGGTCATCCATATGATGGGATGCAGATGTATTAAACAGATGTATTGGGTGACATGTTAGGAGAATATATTGGATCTTTATGAAAAGGGAGCATAGTCCATTTCCTCATTTAGGCCCTTTGGTGTCACGGTCTGTAGAGTATTTGTTATAGTGTACTTGTTATTATTTGTATAGTGACACAAATGAACGATTTAGTAGGTAGACAAGCGCAGAGAAAGAGGCTCAGGTGTAGCAAAGAAGCCATCCTCTTGTCTTCTCTTTCCTCCTTCCATTTATTCCTTCCTCCCCTACTTTCATTCCTTCTTTTCTCCCATCCTTCCATCTACCGTGCTTATCTTTCCCTTCCTTTTCCTTCCTTTCTTCTTTTTTACTTTAGCTTTCACCCTTCCTTTCCTTCCATCACTCTTTATTTCCTGTCTCCTCTCCTCCCTCTTTCTTTCTTTCCTATAATCTTTTACTTGCTCTCTTTTCCTCTACTTTTTTCCCTTTTCTTCCTCCTTTTCCATCTCTTCATTTTTGTTCTATCCTTTCTGCCTACCTTCTCTTTTGTGCTGCTTTGTACTGCAGCCCCAAATCTGCTGCTGCATAGGGGATCCATAGCAACCAGGCCCCCTTGGATGCTGAACAGGGGAGCCCATAGTAGCCTGGCCCCCATTGCCACATAACAGTGGTGGCTCACAGCAGTCTGCTATAGGGCCTCTCCTTCAAGGTAGCCGCAGTGTCTGGCAGCCCATTATTACAAAGCCACAGGTGCCAGGCTGCCATGGGGCCCCGCTGTGCAGAAGCCACAGGAGGCCCCATAGCAGCCTGGCCCCATGGCTGCTGCACTGGAAGGAGAGGCCGTATTGTAGGTTGCTCTGGGCCCCACTGTTACATAGCCACAGGGGCCAGGCTGCTATGAGGCTCCTGCCCCCCCCCCCCCCCCCCAATGGAGGGCCTGTGGGCGGAGTGAAAAGCAGACTGCCCCGCCCCCTCACATCACCCCAGGGCCACCCAGAGCCGCCTCTCCATTGGACAGGCCGTCAGACGAAGCGATCAATCAGACAATGGAGGAGCAGGTGCGCAGGCAAGCAGCCTGCAACTCGCCCTCACCACCAAAGGGACGTACCACAGGGCCCAGCAACACTGGGCAGTCACTGGAGTAGCGATGGAACGAGCAGGGCCGGATTAAGTGTGGTGGAGGCCCCTGGGCACAAAATCTGGGGGAGGCCCCAGATACAGTATTTTTTTCATTTTAAAATAATAGCCCAGCCAATTAACTGATGGTTGTCTGGCCCCCACCTACTTACTGGAACGTCAGATCGAGTCCCTTGTGCGGGTGCGTGCTGCTCTGGAACTCCTGCTTTTGCATTCTGAATGGGGGGGGGGGGGATAGTGTAGTCACCCAGCTGGTCCAGCAGAAGGCTTATGTACGTGTGTGTATGTGTGAGCGGCCATCGATTGACTACTCTGCACCCAACCACACTGTAGTGTTTCTGATGGCGGCTTTGCTGCTCTAGACTCTCCGTCCTGCCTTGTGGTGGCTTTGGCCCTGGGAACGAGGAAGGTAAGTATTAGGGATGGGTGAACTGGTTCGTCAGAAACCAAGTTCCTTCCGAATTTCTGGGGAAACTTGATTCAGCATGAAACATAATTTTTGGGGGTTCCTGCTGACCGAATCTTTCCTGAAATAAAAAAAAAAAAACATCCTGGTTCCAGCGCCTTGCAGAGTCAGCGGGTGGCGCTTGTACAGCTTACAGTGCAGCCGGCTCCCCACTCCTCCCATGCGCAGGCTTTTGTGCATTCCTTGCCTCAAACAGGGGGCTTCACAGGGTAAATGTAGTTATGTTTGCAGTGTAACACCTGTTACTTTGTTTATAATATGTAGGTTTTTATGTAACTTTTCCTATTAATATTTATCCATGTTGCTATGACTTGCTCTGTGTCAGCCTGGACACAGTGATGTTGTTAACATTCAGAGGCAGGTGGCTTGACAGGATAGGACAGGCAGGCTTTAACATTAGGAAGCCCTGATTGGTCTTCAGTCTGTGACGTTTACACAGTGAAGTGAATATCAATTAGCCATGTGCTTGTGTGTTTTCCAATGACGTGGCTGGTGATGATTGGAGCCTGCCGGACAGTGCAGTGAATATTAATTAGCCATGTGTGTGCAGTGTCTTCTAGCAATATTAGCTCCAGCTATCCAGAGTTTTATGCCCCAGATGACAGTGCAGCCAGTGCCTCCTCCCTCTGTCTGCATTTAGGTAAGCTTGTGCTACACACAGCATGGCGGGAGCGGGGAGGCCGGCCCCACAGCTGACAGTGCAGGCATCCTCCCCGCTCCCACCATGCTGTGTGTAGCACACATTAGAGATGAGCGAAAGATTTCATTCGGACGAACCCCAATAGGAAGTTCGCTCATCCACTGGGCCCCCCACTTGCCCGGGCCCTCGGCAGGTGCCCGGGTTTGCTGGGCCCTGGCTCATGGCGTCCCCTCCCCAGCCTGCACGATGGGGGACACGGAGTCCCGATCACACAGGCTATACCGGCACCTCCACAGCCCAGGCAGGTGGGACTGTTTTATTGTCACTGCTGAAACTCGCCAATAGAGAACAGAGATGAGGAGTTAGTATGAAGCAATTAGCGGCCCTTAAACTACAGCGTGTGAGGTTCAAGCCCCTGTCAGTGTGAGCTGCGGGGACACCCTGATGTGCTTTTACTTTGGGGTGACAAGCCGCTCTCGGGGTGTCTGTGACGGGAAGAGAGAGGCAGGGCGCCATTGCAGGCTGTTCTATCAGCCCAGTGAGCAGCCCCGGGTGACAGCGCGCTCACAGGTGGCTACAGGGCAGTAGAGGGACCCGGCGAGCTCCGGGGATAGGTTCAGCATCGCCACACGCCGGAGAAATCAGCGTTTTCCCTCCGCCAGAGAAACACAGATCGGCAACAAGGATTCTCCAGCTCCGGTAGCAGAGGCCGTGGGCGTGTCTTAATGTGCAGCCAATCGGTGTGCAGGATTGCGTTGCAGCCTTAGCCAATAGCGGCACAGAGCACGCTCTATATAAGCACTAATGAAGGCGGCGAGCAGGAATGTTTGCCTGTTCATTTAGCAGCCATGTCCGAGCCTGAGTCTGCCCCAGCCGCCCCTCCCGCAGCGGAGACTCCCGCCAAGAAGAAGCGGCAGCAACCCAAGAAAGCTGGAGCCGCCAAGAAGAGCGGCAGCAAGTCCTCTGGGCCCAGCGTCTCCGAGCTCCTCCTGAAGGCCGTGTCCGCTTGCAAAGAGCGCAGCGGGGCCTCCCTGCCCGCCCTCAAGAAGGCTCTGTCCGCTGCAAACTACGATGTGGACAAGAACAACAGCCGCGTTAAGCTCGCTCTCAAGGCCTTGGTGACCAAAGGAAGCCTCGTCCAGGTCAAAGGCACCGGCGCCTCCGGCTCCTTCAAAATCAACAAGCAGCAGCTCAACCAAGCCGACAAGAAAAAGGCGGCCAAGAAGAAGAGCCCGGCCAAGAAACCCGCTTCCAAGTCTCCCAAAAAGCCCAAGAAAGCTCCCATCGCAGCCAAGAGCCCCAAAAAGGCTCCAGCCAAGAAACCGGCAGCTGCCAAAAAGCCTAAAGCCGCCGCTGCAAAGCCCAAGAAGGCCGCCAAGAGCCCGGCTAAGAAAGCCGCCAAGAGCCCGGCAAAGAAGGCTGCCAAGCCCAAGAAAGCTGCGCCCAAGAAAAAGTAATTGCTCCAGGTCGTCGCTACCTCCTGCTTAACACAAAGGCTCTTTTCAGAGCCACCAACCCCTCGCCAAAGAGCTGTAACCGATCGCCCGCCTGCCCTACCCTCGTTGCTGCAGGCTCTGTGATAAACGGTGGGCACCCAGTCCCGGCACTCCTGTAGGCCACATGTTTCCTATGACCCCGGGTTAAAGTGGTTGGGGAGCAGAGGGGCCGGGTCGGGCGTGTAATTGGCAGGCTTCCCTCCACCATAGTGTCATTTTAACTAAAACGAGGATTCCACCTAAAAGCAGTGACCCTGCGGCGATGATTAGTACATGGTGGAACCACGGATATATATAACCGTTGCTTTGGACACAGTGCGGGCGGTAACAGATTGAGTCATCGTCCGTTTCTACCGGGCGCTACTCAGACATCTTTATTGGATCAGTTAAACTGCCTCTGTGTTACCGAACACCCTGTGCAATGGCGGCGCTTTGCCAGACCACGTCCTCCCGGCAGCGGGTGAGCGGGGGGCTTGTGGCAATGCAGCATGAAAGGAAGGAGAGTGGGGGGCGGGAGTGCGGGAAATGTGCAGCTCTTTTGCAGGAGGATTTGGTGGCTCTTAAAAGAGCCTTTGTGGTTTATGTGGGAGAGGCTGGGGCGCAGGGTGTTTCCTTAGGCCCTCTCTCCGCGGATTCTGCGGGCGAGCTGGATGTCCTTGGGCATGATTGTGACCCTCTTGGCGTGGATGGCGCAGAGGTTGGTGTCCTCGAAGAGTCCGACGAGGTAGGCCTCGCTGGCCTCCTGCAGGGCCATGACGGCGGAGCTCTGGAAGCGCAGATCGGTCTTGAAGTCCTGGGCGATTTCTCGGACGAGACGCTGGAAAGGCAGCTTGCGGATGAGCAGCTCGGTGGACTTCTGGTAGCGTCGGATCTCTCGCAGAGCGACGGTGCCGGGCCGGTAGCGGTGAGGCTTCTTGACTCCGCCAGTGGCCGGGGCGCTCTTCCTGGCCGCCTTGGTGGCCAGCTGCTTGCGGGGAGCTTTGCCGCCGGTGGACTTGCGAGCGGTCTGCTTGGTTCGGGCCATCGCACTGACTGAGCTTCTCTCGCTACACGGACGAAATGAATGAATGCTTATGGCGGGCGGCTCTCTCTTTTATACCCACGCCGCCTGAGTAACGGCTGTGCCAGACACGCCCCTTGTTTTCATTGGATAGTTCAAAACGCCCGCCAAAAACCATGGACGATGTTAACAGTAAAGAAAACGATTACAGCTTAGATGGGAAAAGCGACCCGCTTAGTTCTAGCCAAAACCGCCGTCTTTTCTAGAGTTAAACCAACTTTAAAAACTCTGGAAACTCAGCCTGGAAGCAGCGCGCACTGACTTGAAGCTCCCTCTAATTTCCAGCAGGTGGCGCCGCGCAGACAGTTTTCATTGTAAGGATTTAGAACGCTTTGTTACATTGTATCGCCTCTCTTTCACTGAAGCATTTGTTACAAATCATAGGCCCTGATCAGCCTTCACTTCGCTACTTGGTGTTACTATATTTCCAATTCATAAAAGTATTCTGTATCTTAACAAACGTCAATCATCACAGTCGCTGTTTCAGAAGGCAATGAGCTGCGGCACCAGCTTTTCAGGGTTCCTAAAATTGTTTTATACGTCTCTTATACACATAGGTTCCTATTTTTTTTCTGATAAATATTCCCAAATAGCCTTCCACCACAAGGCATTACATGCTAAAGTAAACGGTGGGGAAAAAAAAAAAAAAAAAAAAACATGATACTCACCAATTACCGCAGCCCATCAATCCAGGTCATAGTGTCATTCATTCATCAGATTTGCCCATTGACAGAGTTCCAACCAGAGAATGAACCAATGATGTGACCCGCATCTCCAGCCTGTGTGTGTGTGTGTTTCTTTATTTTGCGGGGGACGGGGTCGTGGTGTGAGCCTAAGTGCACTTACTTCATTTCAAGCTGTTGGGAAATGTCTGAAGTTCGGAGCCTGGATCTTTTGAATGGAAACAATAGATTTGATGTGGAGGGCAAGGTTCTGGTAGGGAAGGGTGCGATCATTCTATTTTAGCAGCCTTCAGATGCTCCTAAGCAAGTAGGTGAGGCTCTTAAACGTGAGGACTGGAAAGCTTCTGGCGAGGAGAAAACAGGTTTGGGCTTCGAATGGTTCATGAGACTCATTGAAGAACAGAAAGAGAGTTGCTATGGCTAAAGGGAGAAAAATAGAGGCTAAGAGAGAGAGAGAGAGAGCTGAGACCGGGGAAGCGAATAATAGGGAAAAAAAATAGGAGAAAGAAAAAACGGATCTGACATGACACGGGGTCACTTGTCAGTGTATTGGTGATTACGAAGAAAATCCACAGACATTCAAATCCCATAACTGCCCAACGTTAGGATTAAATAAAATCTCTTCATGGGCAGGATCGCAGCACAAATTTGTGGGGCTGTGACCTATATATTTTTTTTTAGCAAATTTCCCTCACACATCAGAGCCTTTCTACTTGTACATGTGCAGCGATAGCTCTGATTAAAGGAGTTTAGCGCACAATTGTTTTTTAAGCCCAGTAAGTTATTTATCTCATTTTAACTGTTATATTATATTGCACCTTTCTTAGCAAGGACTGGAAAAGTGGATAGTTTTATTTGGCTCCTACAGCCCATGTAATGATGGCCATTTCTGAGCCTTATTCTCCTAAGCAGTGCTAAGACTATATCGGCAACCCGGGCTCTGTTGCTGCTCATATCCATGGCGAGATTTCCTGCCTCAGCCTGTGCACATCTTCTACCAACGCAATCATATAGAAATATATTGGTTTGCATGTTCCCCCATATCCCGTTTATACTTTTACTTTCTCTTCTGTCTGCTTTTATTCTATATGTTTAGCTTTTCTTTCTATTTTGGTTCTGTCATGTCTTTTTTTTTTTTTATCTTTCCCACCTTCCTTCAAACTATCTCTCAAAATTTCATCCCAACTGATTTTTACTTTCTGTCCATCTCTCTCCGTTCAACATCCCTTCCACGTTTCATTGCTCTCTCTCTCTCTTTTTATACTGCTCCCGTTTTTTCTTCAACCTTCCTTTAATTGCTTTCTCCTTTGTCACATACATTCTCTGTACACCGTATTTTCATTTGTAGCTGGTTATGACACATTTTTATTTTCTCTTTTCAGATCTTTCATTACATTTCTCTTCTTCCCACTGCTTAATCATTAATTTTCTATATACGCTCCTTCCATCTCTCTTCTCTTTTGGGTTGATCCAGCAACATATGTTTTTTTTTCAATTCACGAGAAAAAGTGTTTACTCACAAAGAAACTCGAATAATTAAAAAAAAAATAGTTACTGTTCCGAATCAACCCAAAACCGTCTCTTTAATTTCTGGTGATGGGTTAAGCAGGTCCTCGGTGTATTTCTACCACTGAAAACCTGCAAGTAGATCGGCATCGCCGAGTGTATGGGGTGATCTGAGAGCAGAGCACAACCATAAATAGAGACATCATTACAAGGGCTGGCCGGGCATTAGACAGACAATGATCAGCCATTACCGATACAGAATTTCGGCGGGCAATTTCAAATATCACGTGATGGGTGATACGATAAGGTCACAAAAATAAAACTTACACATGGTATTTTAGAAGCAGATAAAAATATATATGGTGACCGCTTCCAATGAAAATCCTATATTGGGATTGCAGCCATAGGTGGCCGGTTTATCCAGCTAAATGGTGATTATCTGTGGCGTGCGCCTGGAACAAGGCGGGAACAGAAAGCCAAGCGCTGTGAATTACGGCGGGCAATGTAAAACTAGGCACGTGACGTCACTACGAGCTATATACACAGATGGACAATGGCGGTTATGGTACAAGCCCTAAAAACGGCTTTTCTCAGCAACCGAGGAGCGGGGGATATTTTTACGTTTAAACGTGTTTCATGGAGAACGTGTCGTTATGTGTGTCAGGAATTTAGCGATAGTTTAGTAGCTCTTTGTGGAGAAAGTGGGTGGCTCTGAAAAGAGCCTTTGTGTTGTGCAGTGGGGGTGGGGTGAGTTTATTTGCCCTTGGCAGGCTTGGCGTGGCTCTCGGTCTTCTTGGGCAGCAGCACGGCCTGGATGTTGGGCAGGACGCCGCCCTGGGCGATAGTGACCCCACCGAGCAGCTTGTTGAGCTCCTCGTCGTTGCGCACTGCCAGCTGCAAGTGTCGGGGGATGATGCGGGTCTTCTTGTTGTCCCGGGCAGCGTTGCCGGCCAGCTCGAGAATCTCAGCAGTCAGGTACTCGAGCACGGCAGCCAGGTAGACGGGAGCTCCGGCGCCCACCCGCTCGGCATAGTTGCCCTTCCTGAGCAGACGGTGGACACGGCCAACGGGGAACTGGAGACCGGCCCGGGAGGAGCGGGTCTTGGCCTTAGCACGAGCCTTGCCACCTTGCTTGCCGCGTCCAGACATGATGAAAGTGAGACAAAGATCAGCGCTCACTCAATGCGAGAATGACTCTGACAAGCCGCCCCTTCCCATTTCTACCTTTGCAATAGGAGGCGTGCGCTGCTGCCATTGGACGCTCCACAGCCCAGCCATAGGCGTGTGGATTTCTGAAATGCACCAATCAGAGGAGACTAGGAGGAGCAAAGTGACATCACTGCTGTGGGCGTTAGTTTTCCCTCCAATAATACTTTGAGCGACCAGGAATACTCGTTAGCATAAGGGGCCTATAAGAGCAGCAGCAGAGGGCTGGACGAGCACATTGTCTCCGAGCAATAGACGAGTGTTAGCTGCAGTCATGCCTGAGCCAGCCAAGTCCGCCCCAGCACCCAAGAAGGGCTCCAAGAAAGCGGTGAGCAAGAGCCAGAAGAAAGATGGCAAGAAGCGTAGGAAGACCAGGAAGGAGAGCTACTCCATCTACGTGTACAAGGTGCTCAAGCAGGTCCACCCTGACACCGGCATCTCCTCCAAGGCCATGAGCATCATGAACTCCTTCGTCAATGACATCTTCGAGCGCATCGCCAGCGAGGCTTCCCGCCTGGCTCACTACAACAAGCGCTCCACCATCAGCTCCCGGGAGATCCAGACCGCCGTCCGCCTGCTGCTGCCTGGTGAGCTGGCTAAGCACGCCGTCTCCGAGGGCACCAAGGCCGTCACCAAGTACACCAGCGCCAAGTAACCGCTCTCTCCTGTTCCTATAAAGAAACCAAAGGCTCTTTTAAGAGCCACCCACAGTTTCCCAGCAGAGCTACGTTATGCCATTGTATGTCCATATGATTGCATGGAGTGCTTTGTAGTGACTTATTTTACCAGCTTTCACGGGGGAAGGGGTTTTAACGCACGCGACATACTACAGGAACCTGGATAATACTGCTGACACTCCAGGAGGTAATAAGGGTGGGCGGGGCATTTCATCTTGCCTTCATAATTGAGCAAAACGTGGGGGAGTGTTAAGAGATCGGTCATTTACACACGTTGCCCCACGTTAGAAAACATTGGCGGGTCACCGCTGCTACCAGTTATATAATCCTTCCCCGCTGCACGATCACAGGGCGCCCTTATGCTGCGAGCTTTATTTTGCAACCACTAGGAGGCAAGCCGCGCTGTTAATCTGCGCTAAAATGACCGGTTAAATCCAAAACACCTGCAATGACAAATGATTTGCTAGTACACAGGGAAACTATTCCGCTGGTGCCACATATGTACAATACATGATCCTAGAACAATCAGGGCAGCGCCAGCACATGGCACAGACTTGTACTCTGGTACCAATCATGTGTTGTGTAGTGAATGAAGGGCGCCCCCAATATACAGCTCTTTCTAGGAAGTAAGGGGTGGTTTGCCGCTATATTTTTCCAGCCTTCGCAGGGGGGATTTTAACGCACGCAACATGGTAAAGGTGTGGCGGGATAATTCTGCATGTCTTCTAGATGCAGCACGTGGTTAGAGTTCGGGCTAAAAGAGGAAATCTATCGTGTAGAATAGATCACTTTAGGGATTAACATCGGCAGGTCATCGCTGCTACCAGATACACGAAATACTGCGAGCTTCCCTTTGCAGCACTAGGATGAAGGCCGCGCTATATATACTTTTTTTTTTAGCGCAGATAAGTGGCCAAACAGTTGCACTGACTATTTACCAGAACACGGGGAGGCGACTGTTTAGGCATCAGAGAAATTAAGACTTTAGAGAAGAGGCCACATATGCACAATACAGGTTCCAGATCAATCATAGAACCGAACCAGCACGGATAGGTTATGTAACATTGAAGAGCGCTATGGCGTCTCCAAAAGCGAATATACAGCTCTTTGTAGGAAGTAGTGGGTGGCCCTTAAAAGGACCGTTGGTTTGCTGCTATGGGGTAAGAAGGAGCGAGCGGGTGGGTTTAGCCTCCGAAGCCGTAGAGAGTGCGTCCCTGTCGCTTGAGAGCATAGACGACATCCATGGCGGTGACGGTCTTGCGCTTGGCGTGCTCGGTGTAGGTGACAGCGTCGCGGATCACGTTCTCCAGGAAGACCTTGAGCACCCCGCGGGTCTCCTCGTAGATGAGGCCGGAGATGCGCTTGACACCCCCTCTCCGAGCCAGGCGGCGGATGGCGGGCTTGGTGATGCCCTGGATGTTATCACGCAGCACCTTCCTGTGCCTCTTGGCGCCTCCTTTCCCCAGGCCCTTCCCGCCTTTGCCTCTTCCAGACATCTCCAATTCAGCTGCTGCTTTCTCTCGCTCAGACGACTGCTCCCAACCGCTCTCCAGCCCCTCCTTATATACAGCCGAAGCGGACCTGATGGGAGACTGCACAGAAATGGGCGGGGCGAGGGCGGGGCTTCCGCGCTCGTTGTGCCTTGTGCAGGAACAAAGCCATGCGCGGCCCTCGGGCTCCTAGCGAACATTTACACCGACAGTCTGAGCACTGCTCAAGTCCACACAGCTCTGAAAGTGATCTCCACCCGCATTGCGGTCCCTTCATTAGAACCTGCGCCGAACAACACACATTTGGGAGGGAAGGAGATAACAATAACGAGAGCTAAGGGAAAGACGTAGTAATATGTGTGTTTCGCTCATGCAGTTACAGCACTGAATATTACAAGAGGGGAAATACCCGGCATTTCAAACGCCATAGAAACGGTGACTAAGGCATCATGGTGGGATTTCTTATGTGCCAATCACTTTTTGGGCGGGAAATTTAAAATGACATTGCCTCCAATCGTGGGCGAGTAGGGAAAGCCTTTCCCAGCCTCCTTTGCGGCGTGCTCTCCCGCCCTTAGCCACCAGGCGGCGCTGTTGCAGCACTATCTGTTCCAGTCTTCCTTCTGCTCAATGCGGCCGCTGACTGTTAAGAAGAAGCTTCCGGGGAAACGGACACAAGTGAATTAGCGGCCACTACACCCCAAAACATTGGGCCCCTCACAGCACTAAACACGCACATCTGACCCCGAAAAGCACAAACTATTATTATGTCATATTATCATGTGTTTTATTTCCATGACACGCAGGAGGAAAGCACCAAGTGCTTAAAGGACAAAGCCACATCCTATACAGTGGCATTGAAGCCTCCCACCAATGTCAGGATCATACACCTGTAGCGAGGAGACTTCTCTATGGCCACAAACATGGAGCAAAGCGACTCCCTAGACCAGCTGTCCCCACATCTATGGGACTGATCGAGGCCTCCCTCATAATACAATGTACTGACCCCATAACCCTCCATATATTCCTATAGAGAGGCCACTAGGGGGAAGTGACCCATAACCCTCCATATATTCCTATAGAGAGGCCACTAGGGGGAAGTGACCCATAACCTCCATATATTCCTATAGAGAGGCCACTAGGGGGAGGTGACACCATAACCCTCCATATATTCCTATAGAGAGGCCACTAGGGGGAAGTGACCCATAACCCTCCATATATTCCTATAGAGAGGCCACTAGGGGGAAGTGACCACATAACCCTCCATATATTCCTATAGAGAGGCCGCTAGGGGGAAGTGACCTATAACCCTCCATATATTCCTATAGAGAGGCCACTAGGGGGAAGTGACCACATAACCCTCCATATATTCCTATAGAGAGGCCGCTAGGGGGAAGTGACCCATAACCCTCCATATATTCCTATAGAGAGGCCACTAGGGGGAAGTGACCCATAACCCTCCATATATTCCTATAGAGAGGCCACTAGGGGGAAGTGACCCATAACCCTCCATATATTCCTATAGAGAGGCCACTAGGGGGAAGTGACCCATAACCCTCCATATATTCCTATAGAGAGGCCACTAGGGGGAAGTGACCCATAACCCTCCATATATTCGTATAGAGAGGCCACTAGGGGGAAGTGACCCATAACCCTCCATATATTCGTATAGAGAGGCCACTAGGGGGAAGTGACCCATAACATTCCATATATTCCTATAGATAGGCCACTAGGGGGAGGTGACACCATAACTCTCCATATATTCCTATAGAGAGGCCACTAGGGGGAAGTGACCCATAACCCTCCATATATTCCTATAGAGAGGCCACTAGGGGGAAGTGACCCATAACCCTCCATATATTCCTATAGATAGGCCACTAGGGGGAGGTGACACCATAACCCTCCATATATTCCTATAGAGAGGCCACTAGGGGGAAGTGACCCATAACCCTCCATATATTCCTATAGAGAGGCCACTAGGGGGAAGTGACCCATAACCCTCCATATATTCCTATAGAGAGGCCACTAGGGGGAGGTGACACCATAACTCTCCATATATTCCTATAGAGAGGCCACTAGGGGGAGGTGACACCATAACCCTCCATATATTCCTATAGATAGGCCACTAGGGGGAGGTGACACCATAACCCTCCATATATTCCTATAGAGAGGCCACTAGGGGGAGGTGACACCATAACCCTCCATATATTCCTATAGAGAGGCCACTAGGGGGAAGTGACCCATAACCCTCCATATATTCCTATAGAGAGGCCACTAGGGGGAGGTGACACCATAACTCTCCATATATTCCTATAGAGAGGCCACTAGGGGGAGGTGACACCATAACCCTCCATATATTCCTATAGATAGGCCACTAGGGGGAGGTGACACCATAACCCTCCATATATTCCTATAGAGAGGCCACTAGGGGGAGGTGACACCATAACCCTCCATATATTCCTATAGAGAGGCCACTAGGGGGAAGTGACCCATAACCCTCCATATATTCCTATAGAGAGGCCACTAGGGGGAGGTGACTCCATAACCCTCCATATATTCCTATAGAGAGGCCACTAGGGGGAGGTGACACCATAACCCTCCATATATTCCTATAGAGAGGCCACTAGGGGGAGGTGACACCATAACCCTCCATATATTCCTATAGAGAGGCCACTAGGGGGAGGTGACACCATAACCCTCCATATATTCCTATAGAGAGGCCACTAGGGGGAGGTGACACCATAACCCTTTACTCCCTCTATTACTTATTAAAACTGTCTCCAAGGTCCCTGGTAAAACCTCTCAGATAAGAGTCAGATCAACCAACAATCCCAGGCCTTGGAGTGTGTGTTAAAGAGGAACAAAATTCAGGATTTTCACTATCCCGGGACTTGTACCTCCTGCTTGGGGCATTCGGATTTGGGATGCCCCACTGTGTCTCCCCCTACATTACCCGTAAACGCACTTCTCCTTTAGTCCCATGGCACAGGCCAATCACTGTCACACGAGCTTTTGCTTTGCTGCTGTGAGTTTAGAGTGATGAGGTGAATGGAGAGGGTACGACGCAGGCAGCGGCAACATCCAAAAGGTAAGTCGGGATCCCTTTTTATTTTAGGTTCGATGTTCCTCTTTAAATAGTTTTAAACTAAATGTATGGAATCAATGCAATAGAGCTGCAGTTTAATGAAATATGCAAAAATATTGTATTCCTTTCACCACGTCATGGTTGATTCCTTAAAGTGGACCAACACCCAGGATTTTCACTATTCTGGGTTTTGGTCCACTTCTGCGATTGGGGGTGCCCCGCAGCGTGAAACCCCCCAGAACGCCCGGAATAACTCACCTCACCCCACTCCTACGCGAGCGCTCGTCCAATCAGAGCGTTTAGAGACGCTGTGGTATGTACGGACACTGAGCGCGCTAGAGGCCGCCTCTCGCGCTTCCTTCTAACAGGGAGCGCGCCCGCACTGGCCATTCACAAATCCTGCTAGAGGGAAGCGCGAGAGGCGGTCGGGGCCCACGAAGCGCCGCTGGAACGAGCAGAAGGTAAGGTTTGTGGGTGTCCTGGGGGGTTCCACACAGCGGGGCATCCCGATTTCGGATGCCCTGCGGGGAGGGAGCTGATCTTATAGATTCCCGGGACAATCAGCCATGGGTGTTTGTCCACTTTAAGTAAAGATCATTGTGGATATTTGGAAAAAAATCAGAACCCCTATTAGGACATTGACCCAGCTTTAAATTTAGAAGATAATAGCCCGAGCCCCGTATTGGTCTAATTCTTGTACTGCTCAGATAGCAGCTCTGTTCTCGCCACCCACTGGCCATGAAAGTCACTAATGATGCTCAGACATGAGTAATATGAACAAATAGGCTCCTATCTTCATAACCCTCCCCAACATATTAAAAAACAAAGGTGACATCTTTTATTCAATCTGGCATAGAAATCGATTTTAGAATTGAATTAAAGAAAGGTTTAAACGCTCAGGCAAACAAACGTTGGTTCTCAAGGTTAGGATTCATCTCTGAAACGTTTCCCTCATTCGAAATGTGAGATCTGTGATGTGTTTCCTGCCGGAATTTTCATTTCACTCACCCTTAATGGGTTACTAACGCCCCACAAAAAAAAAAAAAAAAAACAAGTAGGCACTTCCCTTCACTCCAGCGCAGCAGCTGCAGCCGCTTGGTAACCTTCCAGTTTCCGAGAACGAGCGGCGGTGGGAGCGCTCTCTATCTGCCGACCAAAAGCCAGCAGCGCAGCCTCCGCCGGATCGCGCAGCGACGTCCATTGAAATGAACGGGCATGACCGGCGCAAGGGGGGCGGCGCACAAGACAACAGGTGTGTCAATCTCTGAAACCAGGAGGCTGTAGAGTGTCAGACGAGCTGCGCGGAAGTGAAGGCGGGTGCTTGTTTTTTTTTTTTCCTTTGGGTTTAGTAACCCTTTAAAGTGGACCAACACCCAGGATTTTGACTATCCTGGGTATTGGTCCACTTCCGCGGGGCACCCCGATCTGTGTGAAACCCCCCAGAAAGCCCCGAAAACTCACCTGACCCCGATCCCACGTAACTTGCTCGTCCAATCGCCGCCGACGGACAAGGAGAGGCAGCAACGGACAAGATGAGCGCGGGCCGCCGCTGCCTCTTACAGGGAGCGCGCCCGCGGCGGCCATTCACAAACGGCCGGCGCGGGTGCGTGCCCTGCTAGAGGGACGCGCGGGAGGCGGCGGCGGGACGCGTGGGAGGCGGCGGCGGCCCGCGCATGCCCCGCTGGAACGAGGATCAGGTAGGATTTTCGGGGATCTGGGGGGTTTCACACAGCGGGGCACGCCCGATCAGGGTGCCCTGCAGTCAGGGAGCTGATCGGTCCGGGAATCTTATATATCTCATCTCCCCGATCAGGGGAGGGTGTTGGTCCACTTTAACATGAGCTCTTTGATATCTGAGCATATTAGATTTGTGCATAAAACTCTTTCCACAGTCACTTTGTGGTGAGAAATGCTTCTTATGGAAGAACTTTTCCCACATTCTGAACAAGCAGACGCCAGCTCTCCCGTGTGAGCTTCCCATGCGCATGAAGCTTCATTTTCAGTTTCAAATATTTCCCACGTTCAAAGCATGAGAATGGCGGCTCTCCATTGCGAACTGTAAGATGACTCGTTAACACCGTTTGAACAGAAACAAAAAGCCTTTTTCCACATTTGGTGCATGGATGTAGCTCCCTTAAAGCGGACCTTCACTCTGAATAAGAGCCTATCTTGTAGGCTTTGCCACACCCTGTACATACAGATTGCCCACATTAAAAATCATCCTACCTGCATCTACTGCATGTTATGAGCCTTTAAACATCCAAGATGGCGGCTTATGGAAGTCGCCATCTTATCAGGCAGCCTGCAAACAGGAAGTGCCCCCTGACTGTGCTGCTCTGCATTCTGGGACTGCTGACCTTTACCTGACCCCAGCTCTGCTCTGTCTGAGCAAAGCACAGCTATAACCCGCCCCCTGTACTTTATCTCACTCTCCTCTCCTCAGTAAGTGTGATGCTTCTGAGTCAAGATGGCGGCGCCCGTATCCTAAAGTCCTTAACAGAGTTGCAGCCCAGTGGGGGAAAGAATAAGTAAGTAAGTGACTAAGAACTTAAAAAACTATTCCCCAGCATCTAAAATTAATATATTTTAAGGGTTTGGCCTTTTCAATAAATCATGGTGAAGGTCCGGTTTAAGTGAACTATATGGTGAGAAATAAGAAACATTACATTCTGAAAACCTTTCCCCACATCTAAACGGACGCTCGCTCGTGCGACTTTTGATGTGAACGTAGCGCAGCTTTCAGCTTGAAAGATTTTCCACATTCGCAGCAGGAAAATGGACGCTCTGTCTTGTGAACCGAAAGATGACGCTTCAGTATCCGGTGACAGGAAAAGCTTCTTCCACATTCGGAGCACGAATACGGACGCTCTCCCGTGTGAATTCGATAATGACTGGTAAGCGTTGCTTTTAGAGTGAACCATTTCTCACATTCAGAGCACTGGAACCTCTTCTCTTTGTGACGTCGCATATGACTGCTAAGATCCGCTTCGGATGAAAAATACTGTCTGCATTCGCTGCACTTCAACCCCTCGTTTTTGTGAACTCGCCGATGCCGGTTAAGATACGGTTGTGTTGCAAAACACTTGTCACAGGCCGAACACTTGAAAGGCTTCAGTCCTGTGTGAGTTTGCCGATGGTGGTTAAGATACGCTTCGCATGTAAACGATTTCCCGCATTCGGAGCACTCGTACCTCTTCCCTTTGTGACTTATCATGTGGTTGTTAAGAATATATTTAGATGAAAAGAAGTTTCCGCATTCGGGGCACTTCCACTTCTTGCGCTTTGTGTGAATTTGCTCATGTTGTCTAAGATACTGTTTTGTTGCAAAACACTTGTGACAGGTGGGACACTGGAAAGGCTTCCGTCCTGTGCGTCTCTGCTGATGCTGATAACGATATGATTTGGATGTAAAAGATTTCCAACACAACAACTTCTCACTCTCTTGTCCTAAAAGAAAAGCAGAGAAAGACATGCGCAGGTTAAGTGATTCTCTTGATGTAAAATAAAAAAAAGACACAATTAAGAAATTGTTAGGTCAGTGTTTGGGTGCTTTCAGTATACACTCACCAAATAATACGTACAACTTATATCCTGCGTACCTGACACATTGCCAGAAGCTGCCTTTATGCTGACGCTTGTCTTTATTATTGACCCCTCTAATTGTCCTATTCTCTTTTTTTTTATTATTATATTTCTGATGTAATGAGAGGAATCCTGTATAGACTATAATGCTCGTCTATCCTCAAGACAGAGCCCTGCATTAGTTCAGGTAATTATGGGAATTCAGCAAATCTGCAAGTTGCAGGTCCAATGCAGTCGCAGGTAGAAGATCCACTTTGGGTGTCGGTTTCTGATCAGGTACAATATTTCCAACATGCACATTTTCTCGATTACCGAAAAGGAAAAAAAAACTTCTATTCTATTCTTACCATCATGTGTTTGGGTTCTACAACACTAGGGCATCTCGATTTGGGATGCTGTATTAATAAGGATCAGTGTTGCTCACTGGCTGTAATCTACGTTATGTACCTGTCAGCCATAATGGAAAACTCCTCATTAAAAGTTTATAAAGGTAGTAGCTTGTTTCTCTCAACTTGTGCTCATGATAAACTTGTAGGGAAGTGCTCAGGTACCACAAGTGGAATAGAGTGGCCTGCTGGAGATCATAAAGTGAGAGGAATTGTTACAGATCACTATCTCTCGCTAGCTGCTGATTACACACTTTCTGCCCTGCAAGTTGGGGTTTGCAGCCCCTGGCACTGGAGATATCAAGGACTATGTATAGGAGAGAGACTGCCTGTATGCAGGAGAGACCTGAGCATGTGGCTTGGTGCCAGAAACTGCAACTTCATCTGCATGTCCAAATGCTGGTGCCATGTGGGGGATCTTCTGACACTGCTCCCCAACTCCTCTATTGCCTCATGTCATGTGGAGGATCTTCTACTGCTGATGCATATCTACTCATCGGCTTATGCGTGTCAAGAGTGAATCATCTCCTCTACTCACCATCAGGGGCCCCTGCAGCTTGCATCCTGTGTCGACATTCTCCTGGATTTAGCTACTGGCTATATATATATATGGCTATCTATATACCCGGGTATATGTGTACAAACTCACTAAAGCCCCCGCTGGGCCTTTCATTGTGTTGTTATACTGTGTATGGTCCATTCATACTTGCACATTAACCTTTATTACATAAAGTTCCTAGTGCTGTTATACTTGACTGTGCCATTGGATAACTAATGTAAATGGTTGCTGAGTTGCTCAGCTCCAAATGTATTGTTTTGCTTAGACAAATTGCTCTATTTCCCAGAAAGGTGTTCCCTATCGTTGCAAGGGCCCTATTCTGGGCCAATCATTTAACCCACTGTTCCACTCAGCAAAGGCTCAGCTTCTCTTAGTTACCAACAGGTGAGTGCCATAGCCTGTTCTGAGTGGGGTGTTTACCATCATCCCCCCCCCCAAAAAAATGCCCTACACTTGCACTGGGGCCCCCTTCTTCAGGACCCACCACGTGCATGTGGTGGGTCCTGAAGAAGGGGGCCCCAGTGCACCCCAAAACGTCGACTACGCTTTCACCGCTGCACTATTTATATGATGTAGCAAATATAATTTATTGAATGAACTTCTTGGAGTGCTGGTTCCTTGCGAACAGATTCACTCTACTCACCTTTCTGGCCCTTGCACGGGCGCTCATTCAACCAGTCAATGTATAACAAAAAGCTGTTGTTTTGGACTGGACATATATATAAAGAACGCTGGCGGCCACACCCTGGCCCCCCTTATGGAGTGTGCACACTTGCATGTCTGGCCTGTGTGAATGACACAGCTGCAAGGATGCGATGCAAGCTCCCCGAAAGGTAAGGTTATTTTTGCAGGCAATCTGGGGGGGGGGGGGCATCCCGAATAGGGATATACTCTAGGATCAGCCGCGGGGGGGGGGGGGGGAGGGGGGTGACTGGTCCACTTTAAATGCTTCATGGACATGCTAATGCCACAAGGGGGGGGGGTTCCTGTTGCTGCTCCCTAACTTCTCCATTGCCTTCTGTCTTGTGGAGGAGCTACTACTGCTGCTGCATATCTCCTCATCGCCCAAACGTTGCCCAGACGATTTATTTCAAAACGAGAAGGTGTAACCAGTTCCAACCCCCTCATTACAACTCCTCACCTGTGCCGTCACCTGTAGAGCTTTCCTCCTGTTTAATGTTCACCTTCAATCCAACATTGTTTCCTGACTGCCGATCGCCCATTACAGATGTCTCTTCTTCCTCTTTAACAGTCACCACCATTTCTACCTTCTCTTCTGACCTCCGACCACACCCCACAGACGTCTTATTTTCATTCTCTTTATCCTCAACATTTCTATCATTCCGATCTTTACTCTTAAGACAAAATGTAGAAGAGGCATAAAATGTTGGCATGCTTTTCCAATTATCACCTCAACTAGTCTTAGAGTGTGGAATCACAGCAGCTCCTCTCTCTAGTCGGGTGTCTTATCAGATCCCTCTGCATGAAACGCACACTCTAATTGGGTAATTTGTATCCATGTCTGTTTCTGATTCGGAAACCCTCCTCATACCTGGTGGTGGCTTATCCCTTACCATGGCCTCCTTGTGTCCTCCTGGATGCTGCAATCCTGTCATGACTCCATCTTCCTGACTCTCTTCTTTAACTGTAACATTACACTCGCTCGGGTCCTTAGTCTCAAAGAAGAAAACAAAACATTTATTAAATGTGTATAAATCTAATTCTCACCTCAACTGGTCATACAGTTTGGAGCGACACCATTTCTTTCTATTGGATAACGACATCTCTCAGGGGTGTCTGCAGGAAGCACACACACACTGACTTTATCTCTGTTTCTCTATCAGATTCCAGAACTCTCCTTGGCTTCCATTGGCTCTGCACCTTCGCTCGTGACCCTTACCTCGCTCCTTTGCCTGTGACCCCTGCCTCGGCTCTCCTGACTATGGCGTCGCTTGTGACTCTAACCTCGCTCCTTTGCCTGTGACCTCGGCCTCGGCTCTCCTGACTATGGCATCGCTTGTGACTCTAACCTCGTTCCTTTTCCTGTGACCCCTGCCTCGGCTCTCCTGACTATGGCGTCGCTTGTGACTCTAACCTCGCTCCTTTGCCTGTGACCTCGGCCTCGGCTCTCCTGACTATGGCATCGCTTGTGACTCTAACCTCGTTCCTTTTCCTGTGACCCCTGCCTCGGCTCTCCTGACTATGGCATCGCTTGTGACTCTAACCTCGCTCCTTTGCCTGTGACCCCGGCCTCGGCTCTCCTGACTATGGCGTCGCTTGTGACTCCTACCTCGCTCCTTTGCCTGTGACCTCGGCTTTGGCTCTCCTGACTATGGCGTTGCTTGTGACTCTAACCTAGCTCCTTTGCCTGTGACCTCGGCCTCGGCTCTCCTGACTATGGCGTCGCTTGTGACTCCTACCTCGCTCCTTTGCCTGTGACCTCGGCTTTGGCTCTCCTGACTATGGCGTTGCTTGTGACTCTAACCTAGCTCCTTTGCCTGTGACCTCGGCCTTGGCTCTCCTGACTATGGCATCGCTTGTGACTCTAACCTAGCTCCTTTGCCTGTGACCTCAGCCTCGGTTCTCCTGACTATGGCGTCGCTTGTGACTCTAACCTCGCTCCTTTGCCTGTGACCTCTGCCTCGGCTCTCCTGACTATGGCGTCGCTTGTGACTCTAACCTCGCTCCTTTGCCTGTGACCTCTGCTTCGGCTCTCCTGACTATGGCGTCGCTTGTGACTCTAACCTCGCTCCTTTGCCTGTGACCTCGGCTCTCCTTACAATGGCGTTGCTTGTGACTCTAACCTCGCTCCTTTGCCTGTGACCTCGGCCTCAGCTCTCCTGACTATGGCGTCGCTTGTGACTCTAACCTCGCTCCTTTGCCTGTGACCTCGGCCTCAGCTCTCCTGACTATGGCGTCGCTTGTGACTCTAACCTCGCTCCTTTGCCTGTGACCTCGGCCTCAGCTCTCCTGACTATGGCGTCGCTTGTGACTCTAACCTCGCTCCTTTGCCTGTGACCTCGGCCTCAGCTCTCCTGACTATGGCGTCGCTTGTGACTCTAACCTCGCTCCTTTGCCTGTGACCTCGGCCTCAGCTCTCCTGACTATGGCGTCGCTTGTGACTATAACCTCGCTCCTTTGCCTGTGACCTCGGCCTCGTTTCCCCTTGATTATAGGTCTGCTCGATCCTGAGGCACCTCCCTCTGTGACTTCCTTCCTCTTGGTGAATGGCCCTGGTTGTTCCTGCAGCATAGTCTGAACCACCTGGCAGCAGGAAACAGTAGAAAAAACAATCCCGGCAGTAGATTCCGAGAGGTTTGGCTGCACCCTGCTGCTCACTAGAGATGGTTTCCTGGAAGCCCTAACACAGCCATCATGATCTCAGGTGGGGATCTCTCACCAGATGACGATCGGTGCTACAGGCCCACTTGGATAACTTTCAGGGCCAGAGAAACCCCATCCTGGACTCGACCAGCCAATGTGTCTCAGCCCTCAGCCTCCAGTGAGAACCAGGCTTCAACCCCCCGTGACCACAGGCTTCCATGAGCCCCATATTCCTTCGCCTGATACATTTTCGGGAAACTGGCAACATTTCCTGGCTTTTCACAACAGAAGCTCCCTCCTGTTCTCTCTTCAGCCTCGGACGTACGCCTCCCGATTTCTTTGCTTTCTGTGTCTCCCCAGTCCTGGGTGTTTGTTAAAGGCCAAAAGCCCTTGGACACTTGCTTTAAAGTGGACCAACACCTATGGCTGATCGGCCCGGGAATCTATAAGATTCCCGAGCCGATCAGCTCCCTCCCCGCGGGGCATCCGAAATCGGGATGCCCCGCTGTGTGAAACCCCCCAGGACGCCCACAAACCTTACCTTATCCCCGCTCCAACGGTGCATGCGCGGGCCGTGGCCGCCTCTCGCGCTTCCCTGTAGCAGGGCGTCCGTTTGTGAATGACCGTCGCGGGCGCGCTCCCTGTTAGAAGGAAGCGCAAGAGGCGGCCTCCAGCGTGCTCAGAGCCGATGTGGCTGTCCGTCCCTTGTCCGTCCATACCACAGGGGCTCCGAGCGCTCGTGTAGGAGCGGGGTGAGGTGAGTTTTTGGGGCTTTCTGGGGGGTTTCACACAGTGGGGCACCCCCGAATCGGTAAGTCCATCCTGTGTAAATTCGTTGTGGTCAGTGGCCTGTGGACATTGCCGAGTTTAAAGTGGACCAAAACCCACGCCAATCGGGCCGGGAATCTATAAGATTCTCGGGCCGATCTATTGCCTCCCCCAGGGGCATCTAAAATTGGGATGCCCTGCTGTGCGACACCCCCCCCCCCCCCCCAGATCACCCCAGACACTTTCCTGGTCCAAGGTGAGCCACAGCCGCATCCCCACTATTCCTCTAGCAGGGTGTGTGTCCGCACCAAGCATTTGTGAATGGCTGGCACGCGCCCTGTTAGAGGGAAGTATGGGATGCGTCCGTCAGTGCACTTGGAGCCACTGGCCTTAGACAACGGCTTAGACGATGTGATGTCAGTGGCTCCAAGCGCGCTGGTTGGACGAGCGGCTGCGCATGCGCCGTAAGACCAGGAAGAGGTGAGCTGACTTCGGCGATCTGGGAGGTTTCATGCAGCGGGGCATCCCCGATCAGGGGACCAAAATCCAGGATAGTCAAAATCCTGGGTTTTAGTCCACTTTAAGAGCTGGAGCACTGATACTTTATGGAAAAATCCCACTTTAAAGCATCAATTTTGCCTGGGCCTATCTGAACAGCTGAAGGACGAAGTGGTCAGAGCGGGTACGTCTGATACGCTGGAGACGCAGATTGATCAACGTCTCCAGGATGGTCGGGGGCAGCGAGTGAAAATAATACCTTACACCCGGAGCTTCTCCTGTCTGGCTTTCCTGGCAACGCCCCCAATCATTGCGTCCTTCCTAAATCCATGTTACACAGTACATGATACACAGTGACATCCAGATACACACAATGACATAATCGCCCTCCAGACACACACACAATGACATCATCAACCTCCAGACACACACACACAATGACATCATCGCCCTCCAGACACACACACACAATGACATCATCGCCCTCCAGACACACACACACAATGACATCATCGCCCTCCAGACACACACACACAATGACATCATCGCCCTCCAGACACACACACACAATGACATCATCGCCCTCCAGACACACACACAATGACATCATCAACCTCCAGACACACAATGACATCAACACCCTCCAGACACACACACAATGACATCATCACCCTCCAGACACACAATGACATCATCGCCTTCCAGACACACACACCCAATGACATTATCGCCCTCCAGACACACACAAAATGACATCATCACACTCCAGACACACACACAATGACATCATCACCCTCCAGACACACACACACAATGACATTATCACCCTCCAGACACACAATGACATCATCACCCTCCAGACACACACAATGACATCATCACCCTCCAGACACACACAATGACATCATCCAGATCCAACTTAACCCACAATCCCCGGCTCACCTTTTCTATCAGCTGCCCAACCAGTCTCTCGATGAGCTGCAGAAGCTGCTGCTTGCCGACCCTCTCGGGGACCACAAAGTGATGTCGGGGCGCCATGATGGCCACAAGGTCACCTGACCTCACCACAGCAAAGGTCTGTATACAAGCATAAGAAATAGCGTCATTCAATCTTTCCAGGATCCTCCTCCCATGTTCTGTCAGGTATGTTTTATTAAAGCCGGCCAGCGTTTGCAATAAAATTCCAATCTTAAAGGGGGCGGGCTGGAGGATCCTCTGTCTACGCGTTTAAGACTCAGGGGTCCTGATTAAGGACCCCCGAGTCTACAACGCGTAAACAGAGGATCCTCCAGCCCTCCCACCCCTTTTTATTGGGATTACCTGTACTTTGAATTTTAACGATGGATCAGTAAAGATTGGAATTTTATTACAAACGCTTTGCGGCTTTTGTATCTACTACATGGAAATTGCGAGAGGAGCGCGCGCAGCCGCAGCCGCCCTGCTACAAGGCTTGGACTTTATTAAAGTGGAACAAAACCCACTGGCAGCCAGCCTGGAATCTAAAGGTTCCCATGGCCGGCCGATGGCAATGTCCCGGGGCATCTTGAATCGGGATGCCCCGCTGTGTGCAAACTGCTGGTGAACACTCACCATTCCCTGGTCCAATGGCACATGCGTGAGCTCTAGTCCAATCAGGTACGGCTACTTTTTGGCAATTGACACTAATTGTTTTCAATGGGGAGCACACGCTGCCGAATCCCCTGCGTCGCGCGCACTCTCCTGCCCCAGCAATTCAGAAGCGTGCGCTCCCCTTTGAAGCCCACCAGAGCCTTTTGCCGAAGCATGTAAAAGTAGCAAAGGGCTCTGATTGGCTGCGCGTCCACGCCAGCGCCGCTCGACTGAGGAGAGGTGAGTTTCACCGGGCGAACTGGGCAGGGCCCATAAATTCGGGATGCCCCGGGCAAAAACTAGGAGAGTCAAGTATTCCAGGTTTTGTTCCCCTTTAATAGAAAGTGATATGATATTTTTTTCCCAGAATGCTCCTCACCTCTCCGGTCAGAAGGGAGATGATCTCCAGTGATAGGGTCACCATCGCGTCCGTCACATGAACCGGCTCCATTGTTGTGGTGATGTCATCAATACGGAGGGTTGTCCTGTCAAATGACAAAAACACATAAATACATTTAAATAAAGTGGATCCCCACCCAATTATTTATATCATTATCCAAGGTCACATGCCGGGGCCCCGGGGTGGCCCTACAAAAGAGGGAAGCGGTTCAGCGCGACACTCTGCTGGCACGCCCACCCTGACCCTGAGGGACCCGCCCTGACCCTGCGGGACCTGCATGGGACAAGACGACAGGGGGCAACAGTGACACACACACAAGCCCTTGTCTCTCTCACCAAACCTTCCAAATTTCAGGGTGGGGAAAACAGACAATATGTAAATGAAGCCACACCCCCACAATGATGGGTGGATGAAGCCACGCCCCTATGTGAGGGATGGATGAAGCCACACACCCTCATTGAGGGATGGATGAAGCCACGCCCCTCATTGAGGGATGGAATGGAGACAGGATGTAACAATTAAAACAATAGAAACACTTTGAATAGGCAAATTAATCATTTATTGCTGCAGATCTGCATGTTACACCTCAAAGAGGGACAGTATGTAAATGAAGCCACGCCTCCTCATTGAGGGATGGATGAAGCCACGCCCCTCGGTGAGGGATAGATGAAGCCACACCCACTCATTGAGGGATAGATGAAGCCACACCCCCTCATTGAGGGATGGATAGGAGATAGGATGTAAAAGTTAAAACAATAGAAACACTATGAGTAGGCATATGAATCATTTATTGCTGCAGATCTGCATGTTATACCTCAAAGAGGGACAGCATGTAAATGAGGCCATGCTCCCTTATTGAGGGATGGATGAAGCCACACCCCCATTGAGGGATGGATAGGAGATACATTGTAACAGTTACAACAATAGAAAACATCCTGATCCACCAGCTGACTGTCAAGCTGGCAGCCTTCTTTCCTCCTTTCTCTCTTCTCCCCCTCAGCACTATAGCCAGGCCCCTCTCATGTATCAGTCTCTCCTTCCTCTCTGCCACCTAAGGCTCCCCCCAGTTATACACAGAAAAACCTTTGATCTCTGGTCTCCCTTCTCTTTGATGACTGGTCTTCCTATTTTATTGCTTTGTTGTCTCAGAATACTGATACTATCTACTTTGAATACAGTTCCTGTCCTAGGCCTGCTCTGCTGGTATTCTAAACAGCTTCCCACTGATGTCATGCCATGAACTATTTTGCTGTATATTCCTATACTTATATATGCAACATTTTTAACAATATTGATTTTCCATAAAGGCCCATTATTTACACTATGACTGCATCATTGTGCAGGAGTCTCTCATTGTTGTAAATGGGGAGCGTGTATGCTCTAGTCCCACTCATTCAGAAAAGGCTGGGGCGGGAGCGCGCACGAGATGGGGGAGATGGGGGATGTGACAGGGTGAGCTCCCCATTAAAACCAACGAGAGCTGTTTGCCAAAAGAGGTAAACGCAACAAATGGCTCTGATTGGCCGAGCGTCCGTGCGAGTGCCGTTGGGACGCTTTAATGAAGACCAAGAACAAGACGGAACATCAAAAGAAACGCATTGAGCTTCTGAAGAGGACATTCTTTTTCTCCATCACACCCTTGTCGGCCATTTTTTTTTCCGCAGCGGAGTCAAAATAAACTCATAAAGCTGAAATTCATCCATTCCTGATCATTGCACAATGTCAACACACCTCCCAATAGTTCCTGATTTGGAGGGACTGTCCCTCTTTTGAGTCCCTCGTAGCTCTCATTTGTCCCTCTTTGAGGTGTATCATGCAGATCTGCGGGAATAAACTGTTACACCCCATCTCATAGCCATCCCTCAATGAGAGAGCGTGGCTTCATCTATCCCTCAATGAGAAAGTGTGGCTTCATCTATCCCTCAATGAGAGAGTGTGGCTTCATCTATCCCTCAATGAGAGGGTGTGGCTTCATCTATCCCTCAATGAGAGAGTGTGGCTTCATCTATCCCTCAATGAGAGGGTGTGGCTTCATCCATCCCTCAATGAGAGGGTGTGGCTTCATCTATCCCTCAATGAGAGAGCGTGGCTTCATCTATCCCTCAATGAGAGAGTGTGGCTTCATCCATCCCTCAATGAGAGGGTGTGGCTTCATCTATCCCTCAATGAGACAGCGTGGCTTCATCTATCCCTCAATGAGAGGGTGTGGCTTCATCTATCCCTCAATGAGAGAGTGTGGCTTCATCTATCCCTCAATGAGACAGCGTGGCTTCATCTATCCCTCAATGAGAGAGTGTGGCTTCATCTATCCCTCAATGAGAGGGTGTGGCTTCATCTATCCCTCAATGAGAGAGCGTGGCTTCATCTATCCCTCAATGAGAGAGTGTGGCTTCATCCATCCCTCAATGAGAGAGTGTGGCTTCATCTATCCCTCAATGAGGGGGCGTGGCTTCATACATCCCTCAATGAGAGAGCGTGGCTTCATCCATCCCTCAATGAGAGAGCGTGGCTTCATCTATCCCTCAATGAGAGAGTGTGGCTTCATCTATCCCTCAATGAGGGGGCGTGGCTTCATACATCCCTCAATGAGAGAGTGTGGCTTCATCCATCCCTCAATGAGAGAGCGTGGCTTCATCTATCCCTCAATGAGAGAGTGTGGCTTCATCTATCCCTCAATGAGAGGGTGTGGCTTCATCCATCCCTCAATGAGAGGGTGTGGCTTCATCTATCCCTCAATGAGAGAGCGTGGCTTCATCTATCCCTCAATGAGAGAGTGTGGCTTCATCCATCCCTCAATGAGAGGGTGTGGCTTCATCTATCCCTCAATGAGACAGCGTGGCTTCATCTATCCCTCAATGAGAGGGTGTGGCTTCATCTATCCCTCAATGAGAGAGTGTGGCTTCATCTATCCCTCAATGAGAGAGTGTGGCTTCATCTATCCCTCAATGAGAGGGTGTGGCTTCATCTATCCCTCAATGAGAGAGTGTGGCTTCATCTATCCCTCAATGAGGGGGCGTGGCTTCATACATCCCTCAATGAGAGAGCGTGGCTTCATCCATCCCTCAATGAGAGAGCGTGGCTTCATCTATCCCTCAATGAGAGAGTGTGGCTTCATCTATCCCTCAATGAGAGAGTGTGGCTTCATCTATCCCTCAATGAGGGGGCGTGGCTTCATCTATCCCTCAATGAGAGAGTGTGGCTTCATCTATCCCTCAATGAGAGAGTGTGGCTTCATCTATCCCTCAATGAGGGGGTGTGGCTTCATCTATCCCTCAATGAGGGGGTGTGGCTTCATCTATCCCTCAATGAGGGGGTGTGGCTTCATCTATCCCTCAATGAGGGGGTGTGGCTTCATCTATCCCTCAATGAGGGGGTGTGGCTTCATCTATCCCTCAATGAGGGGGTGTGGCTTCATCTATCCCTCAATGAGGGGGCGTGGCATCATCTATCCCTCAATGAGGGGGCGTGGCTTCATCTATCCCTCAATGAGAGAGCGTGGCTTCATCTATCCCTCAATGAGGGGGCGTGGCTTCATCTATCCCTCAATGAGGGGGTGTGGCTTCATTTATCCCTCAATGAGAGAGTGTGGCTTCATCTATCCCTCAATGAGGGGGCGTGGCTTCATCTATCCCTCAATGAGGGGGCGTGGCTTCATCTATCCCTCAATGAGAGAGCGTGGCTTCATCTATCCCTCAATGAGAGTGTGTTGCTTCATCCATCCCTCAATGAGGGGGCGTGGCTTCATTTACATATTGTCCCTCTTTGAGGTGTAACATGCAGATCTGCAGCAATAAATGAATAATTTGCCTAATCAAAGCGTTTCTATTGTTGTAACAATGTATCTCCTATCGATCCCTCAATGTGGGGGTGTGGCCTCACTTACATATGGTCATATATATATATATATATATATATATATATATATATATATCTGTTATGCAAAAATAAAATGTTTAAAGCGTTAAACTATAATCTTCTTCTATCACTCCACTGTAATATAGAGAGAGAAGTGTGTGTCTATAATATATAAAGTGTTACCTGTTTCACTTACTGACTGCTCTTCCTCCACTTCCTCTGTGACCCGGAAGCCATTGTCACTTCCTGTCTGTGCGTTCCACCACTCACTTCCTGTTTGTGTTCCACCACTCACTTCCTGTTTGCGTTCCAACAATCACTTCCTGTCTGCTCATCATCTTGTGGGGAGGATCAGAACAGCAGCCTCCAGTATCTCTCCACCTCTGTGCAATCATTTTACTTGTGTCCCCCTAAGTCATTATCCGGGTCTCCCACAGTCTATGTGTGTCCTGCATCACTAACCCCCAAACATGAGAGACATTGACTCTCTGTAGCATTACCTCCCCCTAGTGGCCTCTCTATAGGAATATATGGAGGGTTATGGTGTCACCTCCCCCTAGTGGCCTCTCTATAGGAATATATGGAGGGTTATGGGGTCACTTCCCCCTAGTGGCCTCTCTATAGGAATATATGGAGGGTTATGGTGTCACTGCCCCCTAGTGGCCTCTCTATAGGAATATATGGAGGGTTATGGTGTCACCTCCCCCTAGTGGCCTCTCTATAGGAATATATGGAGGGTTATGGGGTCACTTCCCCCTAGTGGCCTCTCTATAGGAATATATGGAGGGTTATGGTGTCACCTCCCCCTAGTGGCCTCTCTATAGGAATATATGGAGGGTTATGTTGTCACCTCCCCCTAGTGGCCTCTCTATAGGAATATATGGAGGGTTATGTTGTCACCTCCCCCTAGTGGCCTCTCTATAGGAATATATGGAGGGTTATGGTGTCACCTCCCCCTAGTGGCCTCTCTATAGGAATATATGGAGGGTTATGGCTCACTTCCCCCTAGTGGCCTCTCTATAGGAATATATGGAGAGGTATGGTGTCACTGCCCCCTAGTGGCCTCTATATAGGAATATATGGAGGGTTGTGGTGTCACTGCCCCCTAGTGGCCTCTCTATAGGAATATATGGAGGGTTATGGTGTCACTGCCCCCTAGTGGCCTCTCTATAGGAATATATGGAGGGTTGTGGTGTCACTGCCCCCTAGTGGCCTCTCTATAGGAATATATGGAGGGTTATGGTGTCACTGCCCCCTAGTGGCCTCTCTATAGGAATATATGGAGAGGTATGGTGTCACTGCCCCCTAGTGGCCTCTATATAGGAATATATGGAGGGTTATGTGTCACTTCCCCCTAGTGGCCTCTCTATAGGAATATATGGAGGATTATGGTGTCACTTCCCCCTAGTGGCCTCTCTATAGGAATATATGGAGGGTTATGGGTCACTTCCCCCTAGTGGCCTCTCTATAGGAATATATGGAGGGTTATGGTGTCACCTCCCCCTAGTGGCCTCTGTATAGGAATATATGGAGGGTTATGGGGTCACTTCCCCTAGTGTCCTCTCTATAGGAATATATGGAGGGTTATGGTGTCACCTCCCCCTAGTGGCCTCTCTATAGGAATATATGGAGAGGTATGGTGTCACTTCCCCCTAGTGGCCTCTCTATAGGAATATATGGAGGGTTATGGGTCACTTCCCCCTAGTGGCCTCTCTATAGGAATATATGGAGGGTTATGGTGTCATTGCCCCCTAGTGGCCTCTATAGGAATATATGGAGGCTTATGGTGTCATTGCCCCCTAGTGGCCTCTCTATAGGAATATATGGAGGGTTATGGTGTCCCTTCCCCCTAGTGGTCTCTCTATAGGAATATATGGAGGGTTATGGTGTCACTTCCCCCTAGTGGCCTCTCTATAGGAATATATGGAGGGTTATGGGTCACTTCCCCCTAGTGGTCTCTCTATAGGAATATATGGAGGGTTATGGTGTCACTGCCCCCTAGTGGCCTCTCTATAGGAATATATGGAGGGTTATGGTGTCACCTCCTCCTAGTGGCCTCTCTATAGGAATATATGGAGGGTTATGGTGTCACTTCCCCCTAGTGGCCTCTCTATAGGAATATATGGAGTATTATGGTGTCACTGCCCCCTAGTGGCCTCTCTATAGGAATATATGGAGGGTTATGGTGTCACCTCCCCCTAGTGGCCTCTCTATAGGAATATATGGAGGGTTATGGTGTAACCGCCCCTAGTGTTCTCTCTATAGGAATATATGGAGGGTTATGGTGTCACCTCCCCTTAGTGGCCTCTCTATAGGAATATATGGAGGGTTATGGGTCACTTCCCCCTAGTGGCCTCTCTATAGGAATATATGGAGGGTTATGGGTCACTGCCCCCTAGTGGCCTCTCTATAGGAATATATGGAGGGTTATGGGTCACTTCCCCCTAGTGTCCTCTCTATAGGAATATATGGAGGATTATGGTGTCACTGCCCCCTAGTGGCCTCTCTATAGGAATATATGGAGGGTTATGGGTCACTTCCCCCTAGTGGCCTCTCTATAGGAATATATGTATGGTTATGGGTCACTTCCCCCTAGTGGCCTCTCTATAGGAATATATGGAGGGTTATGGTGTCACTTCCTCCTAGTGGCCTCTCTATAGGAATATATGGAGGGTTATGGTGTCACCTCCCCCTAGTGTCCTCTCTATAGGAATATATGTTGGGGTAATGGTGTCACCTCCCCCTAGTGGCCTCTGTATAGGAATATATGGAGGGTTATGGGGTCACTTCCCCTAGTGTCCTCTCTATAGGAATATATGGAGGGTTATGGTGTCACTGCCGCCTAGTGGCCTCTCTATAGGAATATATGAAGGGTTATGGTGTCACCGCCCCCTAGTAGCCTCTCTATAGGAATATATGGAGGGTTATGGTGTCACTGCCCCCTAGTGGCCTCTCTATAGGAATATATGGAGGGTTATGTGTCACTTCCCCCTAGTGGCCTCTCTATAGGAATATATGGAGGGTTATGGTGTCACTTCCCCCTAGTGGCCTCTCTATAGGAATATATGGAGGGTTATGGTGTCATTGCCCCCTAGTGGCCTCTCTATAGGAATATATGGAGGGTTATGGTGTCGCTTCCCCCTAGTGGCCTCTCTATAGGAATATATGGAGGGTTATGGTGTCACCTCCCCCTAGTGGCCTCTCTATAGGAATTAATGGAGGGTTATGGTGTCACCTCCCCCTAGTGGCCTCTCTATAGGAATATATGGAGGGTTATGGTGTCACCTCCCCCTAGTGGCCTCTCTATAGGAATATATGGAGGGTTATGGTGTCATTGCCCCCTAGTGGCCTCTCTATAGGAATATATGGAGGGTTATGGTGTCATTGCCCCCTAGTGGCCTCTCTATAGGAATATATGGAGGGTTATGGTGTCGCTTCCCCCTAGTGGCCTCTCTATAGGAATTAATGGAGGGTTATGGTGTCACTTCCCCCTAGTGGCCTCTCTATAGGAATATATGGAGGGTTATGGTGTCATTGCCCCCTAGTGGCCTCTCTATAGGAATATATGGAGGGTTATGGTGTCACCTCCCCCTAGTGGCCTCTCTATAGGAATATATGGAGGGTTATGGGTCACTTCCCCCTAGTGGCCTCTCTATAGGAATATATGGAGGGTTATGGTGTCACCTCCCCCTCTCTATAGGAATATATGGAGGGTTATGGTGTCACCTCCCCCTAGTGGCCTCTCTATAGGAATATATGGAGGGTTATGGTGTCACCTCCCCCTAGTGGCCTCTCTATAGAAATATATGGAGGGTTATGGTGTCACCTCCCCCTAGTGGCCTCTCTATAGGAATATATGGAGGGTTATGGTGTCACCTCCCCCTAGTGGCCTCTCTATAGGAATATATGGAGGGTTATGGTGTCACCTCCCCCTAGTGGCCTCTCTATAGGAATATATGGAGGGTTATGGTGTCATTGCCCCCTAGTGGCCTCTCTATAGGAATATATGGAGGGTTATGGTGTCGCTTCCCCCTAGTGGCCTCTCTATAGGAATTAATGGAGGGTTATGGTGTCACTTCCCCCTAGTGGCCTCTCTATAGGAATATATGGAGGGTTATGGTGTCATTGCCCCCTAGTGGCCTCTCTATAGGAATATATGGAGGGTTATGGTGTCACCTCCCCCTAGTGGCCTCTCTATAGGAATATATGGAGGGTTATGGGTCACTTCCCCCTAGTGGCCTCTCTATAGGAATATATGGAGGGTTATGGGTCACTTCCCCCTAGTGGCCTCTCTATAGGAATATATGGAGGGTTATGGTGTCACCTCCCCCTCTCTATAGGAATATATGGAGGGTTATGGTGTCACCTCCCCCTAGTGGCCTCTCTATAGGAATATATGGAGGGTTATGGTGTCACCTCCCCCTAGTGGCCTCTCTATAGGAATATATGGAGGGTTATGGTGTCACCTCCCCCTAGTGGCCTCTCTATAGGAATATATGGAGGGTTATGGTGTCACCTCCCCCTAGTGGCCTCTCTATAGGAATATATGGAGGGTTATGGTGTCACCTCCCCCTAGTGGCCTCTCTATAGGAATATATGGAGGGTTATGGTGTCATTGCCCCCTAGTGGCCTCTCTATAGGAATATATGGAGGGTTATGGTGTCGCTTCCCCCTAGTGGCCTCTCTATAGGAATTAATGGAGGGTTATGGTGTCACTTCCCCCTAGTGGCCTCTCTATAGGAATATATGGAGGGTTATGGTGTCACCTCCCCCTAGTGGCCTCTCTATAGGAATATATGGAGGGTTATGGTGTCACCTCCCCCTAGTGGCCTCTCTATAGGAATATATGGAGGGTTATGGTGTCACCTCCCCCTAGTGGCCTCTCTATAGGAATATATGGAGGGTTATGGTGTCACTGCCCCCTAGTGGCCTCTCTATAGGAATATATGGAGAGGTATGGTGTCACTTCCCCCTAGTGGCCTCTATATAGGAATATATGGAGGGTTATGTGTCACTTCCCCCTAGTGGCCTCTCTATAGGAATATATGGAGGGTTATGGTGTCACCTCCCCCTAGTGGCCTCTCTATAGGAATATATGGAGGGTTATGGTGTCACCTCCCCCTAGTGGCCTCTCTATAGGAATATATGGAGGGTTATGGTGTCACCTCCCCCTAGTGGCCTCTCTATAGGAATATATGGAGGGTTATGGTGTCACTGCCCCCTAGTGGCCTCTCTATAGCAATATATGGAGAGGTATGGTGTCACTTCCCCCTAGTGGCCTCTATATAGGAATATATGGAGGGTTATGTGTCACTTCCCCCTAGTGGCCTCTCTATAGGAATATATGGAGGGTTATGGTGTCACCTCCCCCTAGTGGCCTCTCTATAGGAATATATGGAGGGTTATGGTGTCACCTCCCCCTAGTGGCCTCTCTATAGGAATATATGGAGGGTTATGTTGTCGCTTCCCCCTAGTGGCCTCTCTATAGGAATTAATGGAGGGTTATGGTGTCACCTCCCCCTAGTGGCCTCTCTATAGGAATATATGGAGGGTTATGGTGTCACCTCCCCCTAGTGGCCTCTCTATAGGAATATATGGAGGGTTATGGTGTCGCTTCCCCCTAGTGGCCTCTCTATAGGAATTAATGGAGGGTTATGGTGTCACTTCCCCCTAGTGGCCTCTCTATAGGAATATATGGAGGGTTATGGTGTCACCTCCCCCTAGTGGCCTCTCTATAGGAATATATGGAGGGTTATGGTGTCACCTCCCCCTAGTGGCCTCTCTATAGGAATATATGGAGGGTTATGGTGTCACCTCCCCCTAGTGGCCACTCTATAGGAATATATGGAGGGTTATGGTGTCACCTCCCCCTAGTGGCCTCTCTATAGGAATATATGGAGGGTTATGGTGTCACCTCCCCCTAGTGGCCTCTCTATAGGAATATATGGAGGGTTATGGTGTCACCTCCCCCTAGTGGCCTCTCTATAGGAATATATGGAGGGTTATGGTGTCACCTCCCCCTAGTGGCCTCTCTATAGGAATATATGGAGGGTTATGGTGTCATTGCCCCCTAGTGGCCTCTCTATAGGAATATATGGAGGGTTATGGTGTCACTGCCCCCTAGTGGCCTCTATATAGGAATATATGGAGGGTTATGGGTCACTTCCCCCTAGTGGCCTCTCTATAGGAATATATGGAGGGTTATGGTGTCACTTCCCCCTAGTGACCTCTCTATAGGAATATATGGAGGGTTATGGTGTCGCTTCCCCCTAGTGGCCTCTCTATAGGAATTAATGGAGGGTTATGGTGTCACTTCCCCCTAGTGGCCTCTCTATAGGAATATATGGAGGGTTATGGTGTCACCTCCCCCTAGTGGCCTCTCTATAGGAATATATGGAGGGTTATGGTGTCACCTCCCCCTAGTGGCCTCTCTATAGGAATATATGGAGGGTTATGGTGTCACCTCCCCCTAGTGGCCTCTCTATAGGAATATATGGAGGGTTATGGTGTCACTGCCCCCTAGTGGCCTCTCTATAGGAATATATGGAGAGGTATGGTGTCACTTCCCCCTAGTGGCCTCTATATAGGAATATATGGAGGGTTATGTGTCACTTCCCCCTAGTGGCCTCTCTATAGGAATATATGGAGGGTTATGGTGTCACCTCCCCCTAGTGGCCTCTCTATAGGAATATATGGAGGGTTATGGTGTCACCTCCCCCTAGTGGCCTCTCTATAGGAATATATGGAGGGTTATGGTGTCACCTCCCCCTAGTGGCCTCTCTATAGGAATATATGGAGGGTTGTGGGTCACTTCCCCCTAGTGGCCTCTCTATAGGAATATATGGAGGGTTATGGGTCACTTCCCCCTAGTGGCCTCTCTATAGGAATATATGGAGGGTTATGGTGTCACTTCCCCCTAGTGGCCTCTCTATAGGAATATATGGAGGGTTATGGGTCACTTCCCCCTAGTGGCCTCTCTATAGGAATATATGGAGGGTTATGGGTCACTTCCCCCTAGTGGCCTCTCTATAGGAATATATGGAGGGTTATGGTGTCACTGCCCCCTAGTGGCCTCTCTATAGGAATATATGGAGGCTTATGGTGTCATTGCCCCCTAGTGGCCTCTCTATAGGAATATATGGAGGGTTATGGTGTCCCTTCCCCCTAGTGGTCTCTCTATAGGAATATATGGAGGGTTATGGGTCACTTCCCCCTAGTGGCCTCTCTATAGGAATATATGGAGGGTTATGGGTCACTTCCCCCTAGTGGCCTCTCTATAGGAATATATGGAGGGTTATGGTGTCACTGCCCCCTAGTGGCCTCTCTATAGGAATATATGGAGGGTTATGGTGTCACCTCCCCCTAGTGGCCTCTCTATAGGAATATATGGAGGGTTATGGTGTAACCGCCCCTAGTGTTCTCTCTATAGGAATATATGGAGGGTTATGGTGTCACCTCCCCCTAGTGGCCTCTCTATAGGAATATATGGAGGGTTATGGGTCACTTCCCCCTAGTGGCCTCTCTATAGGAATATATGGAGGGTTATGGGTCACTGCCCCCTAGTGGCCTCTCTATAGGAATATATGGAGGGTTATGGGTCACTTCCCCCTAGTGTCCTCTCTATAGGAATATATGGAGGGTTATGGTGTCACTGCCCCCTAGTGGCCTCTCTATAGGAATATATGGAGGGTTATGGGTCACTTCCCCCTAGTGGCCTCTCTATAGGAATATATGTATGGTTATGGGTCACTTCCCCCTAGTGGCCTCTCTATAGGAATATATGGAGGGTTATGGTGTCACTTCCTCCTAGTGGCCTCTCTATAGGAATATATGGAGGGTTATGGTGTCACCTCCCCCTAGTGTCCTCTCTATAGGAATATATGTTGGGGTAATGGTGTCACCTCCCCCTAGTGGCCTCTGTATAGGAATATATGGAGGGTTATGGGGTCACTTCCCCTAGTGTCCTCTCTATAGGAATATATGGAGGGTTATGGTGTCACTGCCGCCTAGTGGCCTCTCTATAGGAATATATGGAGGGTTATGGTGTCACCGCCCCCTAGTAGCCTCTCTATAGGAATATATGGAGGGTTATGGTGTCACTGCCCCCTAGTGGCCTCTCTATAGGAATATATGGAGGGTTATGTGTCACTTCCCCCTAGTGGCCTCTCTATAGGAATATATGGAGGGTTATGGTGTCACTTCCCCCTAGTGGCCTCTCTATAGGAATATATGGAGGGTTATGGTGTCATTGCCCCCTAGTGGCCTCTCTATAGGAATATATGGAGGGTTATGGTGTCATTGCCCCCTAGTGGCCTCTCTATAGGAATATATGGAGGGTTATGGTGTCGCTTCCCCCTAGTGGCCTCTCTATAGGAATATATGGAGGGTTATGGTGTCACCTCCCCCTAGTGGCCTCTCTATAGGAATTAATGGAGGGTTATGGTGTCACCTCCCCCTAGTGGCCTCTCTATAGGAATATATGGAGGGTTATGGTGTCACCTCCCCCTAGTGGCCTCTCTATAGGAATATATGGAGGGTTATGGTGTCATTGCCCCCTAGTGGCCTCTCTATAGGAATATATGGAGGGTTATGGTGTCATTGCCCCCTAGTGGCCTCTCTATAGGAATATATGGAGGGTTATGGTGTCGCTTCCCCCTAGTGGCCTCTCTATAGGAATTAATGGAGGGTTATGGTGTCACTTCCCCCTAGTGGCCTCTCTATAGGAATATATGGAGGGTTATGGTGTCATTGCCCCCTAGTGGCCTCTCTATAGGAATATATGGAGGGTTATGGTGTCACCTCCCCCTAGTGGCCTCTCTATAGGAATATATGGAGGGTTATGGGTCACTTCCCCCTAGTGGCCTCTCTATAGGAATATATGGAGGGTTATGGTGTCACCTCCCCCTCTCTATAGGAATATATGGAGGGTTATGGTGTCACCTCCCCCTAGTGGCCTCTCTATAGGAATATATGGAGGGTTATGGTGTCACCTCCCCCTAGTGGCCTCTCTATAGGAATATATGGAGGGTTATGGTGTCACCTCCCCCTAGTGGCCTCTCTATAGGAATATATGGAGGGTTATGGTGTCACCTCCCCCTAGTGGCCTCTCTATAGGAATATATGGAGGGTTATGGTGTCACCTCCCCCTAGTGGCCTCTCTATAGGAATATATGGAGGGTTATGGTGTCATTGCCCCCTAGTGGCCTCTCTATAGGAATATATGGAGGGTTATGGTGTCGCTCCCCCCTAGTGGCCTCTCTATAGGAATTAATGGAGGGTTATGGTGTCACTTCCCCCTAGTGGCCTCTCTATAGGAATATATGGAGGGTTATGGTGTCATTGCCCCCTAGTGGCCTCTCTATAGGAATATATGGAGGGTTATGGTGTCACCTCCCCCTAGTGGCCTCTCTATAGGAATATATGGAGGGTTATGGGTCACTTCCCCCTAGTGGCCTCTCTATAGGAATATATGGAGGGTTATGGTGTCACCTCCCCCTCTCTATAGGAATATATGGAGGGTTAT
Source organism: Gastrophryne carolinensis (assembly GCA_027917425.1). Classification (NCBI taxonomy): domain Eukaryota; kingdom Metazoa; phylum Chordata; class Amphibia; order Anura; family Microhylidae; genus Gastrophryne; species Gastrophryne carolinensis. The sequence continues at coordinate 629,038,173 of CM051235.1, forward strand.
GGTGTCACCTCCCCCTAGTGGCCTCTCTATAGGAATATATGGAGGGTTATGGTGTAACCGCCCCTAGTGTTCTCTCTATAGGAATATATGGAGGGTTATGGTGTAACCGCCCCTAGTGTTCTCTCTATAGGAATATATGGAGTGTACTCAAGTCTCAGCCCTATACAGCCAAATACATCCAGCATTGTGCTGATGAGAGCCACACACACAAAACACATGGGGGGGGGCATTATCTACATGCTGGATGCCTTGGTTCCCGGATTACCTGGAGCCGATTTTAATTGCATCTCTCGGCCACGACCCATCTATTCTCCTCCCAATGCTGAGCAAGACAATTCATACAGAAAATAGTGATGACCTTATTATTGCACCAGAGATTTCCGTCATTTGTAAAAGGTTTCCCCAATTTATTGCTATCTGGTCTTACCTTGGGATACCACCAGCCCATAACTCCCAGGTGTTCATGATTTGGAGGGGGTGTGGCTTCACTCATACCTCAATGAGGGGGTGTGGCCTAACACATCCCTTAATGTGGGGCGTGGCTTTATTTACATATTGTCCATCATTGAGGTGTAACATGCAGATCTGCAGCAATAAATGATTCATTTACCTATTTAAAGTTTCTATTGTTGTAACTGTACCAATGTATCTCTTATCCATCCCTCAATGAGGGGGCGTGGCTTCATTGATCCCTCTATGAGGGGACGTGGCTTCATTGATCCCTCAATGAGGGGGCGTGGCTTCACCTGACCCTCAATGAGGGGGCGTGGCTTCATTAATCTCTCAATGCGGGGGCGTGGCTTCACTCATCCCCCAACAAGGGGGCGTGGCTTCATCTGACCCTCAATGAGGGGGGTGTGGACTAATTTAACCAATGTTCCTTTTTCCCACCCTGAAAAGTTGGTAGGTATGTCAGTGGGCCCCTTGCAGTGCGGTATGATACTTTATACCGGGTGACAAAGTTGCATGTATAGGGAATACTGCCAAAGAATAAAAAGAAAAAACATAATAGAACGAATGACAACACATAGAAGGAATGACAGAAAAGCAATGACAAAGAAAAGAAAGAATAGATGGAAAGAATTAATGATACATAAAAGAAACCTGGTTACTGCATGGCTCTGCGTCCTGCATAGGGGCTGCCCAGCATAGAGGTAATGTGTTGGGCCCTCCCAGGGTGCAGGGGCCCCGGCGCCTTGCTCGGGTACACCCAGCACTGACGCCTGCCCTTGAGCTGAGAACCCTGTTTGATAACATTCAACCTTAAACCGGACCTTCAGCATGATTTAATGAAAAGCCCAAACCCTTAAAAAACTATTCCCGGCATCTAAAATTAATATATATTAAGTCTTTAGTCACTTATTATTTTTTCTCCACTGGGCTGCAACTCTGTTCAGGACTCTAGGATACGGGCGCCGCCATCTTGCATCAGAAGCATCACATACTGAGGAGAGGAAGGGGGTTGAGCAAGTGCAGGGAACGGGTTATAGCTGTGCTTTGCACAGAGAGCTGAGGTCAGGAAAATGTCAGCAATCCCAGAATGCTGAGCGGCACAGTCAGAAGACACTTCCTGTCTGAAACTCCACGGGCCGCCATCTTGAAAGTAATAAAAAACACAATAGGTGCAGGTAGGATGATTTTTAATGTGGGAAACATACAAAATAGACTCTTATTCAGGGCGAAAGTCCGCTTTAAATCTTTAGTCGAAGCTTTTATATCTTTTCTAAAGCTTACCTTCAATATTCGCAGCCTTGATAGGTATCTCCTTATGTCGAAACTCTCTGAAGAAGTCGGGAGCAGGTGGTTACCTATAGTTCTTGGTGCTTTTGAATACATGGGCAGTGAGGTTGGCGAGCTTCTCCAAATCAACAAGCAAAAAAAAAAATTACAATGGTATGGCGTATCCGGAAAACTCCAGAGAGTCCTGGAGAACCTTGCAAATTTTTTCTAAAACCTCAGAATCATTTGCGGCCTATACCAACCTCCATTTCTAGAGATAAAGGAGCATCAGATACGATAAATTTAGTTGGCTGTATTTCAGAAATCTCAGGTCTACTAGACACAAACCTTAGCCTGAAGATTTTATCCATGCCACCACGTCAAGGTGGACTCCTTCAGGTCCATTAGCTCAATAACGATCTTTATGGAGACCAGGAGGCATCAACAGAGCCTGGTCTACTTAAAACAAACCTTAGCTTGAAGAATGTATCAATGCCACCACGTCAAGGTGGACTCCTTCAGGTCCATTTGCTCAATAACGATCTTTATGGAGACCAGGAGGCATCAACAGAGCCTGGTCTACTTAAACCTTAGCTTGAAAAATGTATCCATGCCACCACGTCAAGGTGGACGCCTTCAGGTCCATTCTGTCAATAAAGATCTTTATGGACACCATGAAGCATCAACAGAGCCTGGTCTTCTTAAATCAAACCTTAGCTTGAAGAATTTATCCATGTCAAGGTGGACTCCTTCAGGTTCATTAGCTCAATAACGATCTTTATGGAGACCAGGAGGCATCAACAGAGCCTGGTCTACTTAAAACAAACCTTAGCTTGAAGAATTTATTCATGCCACCACGTCAAGGTGGACTCCTTCAGGGCCATTAGCTCAATAACGATCATTATGGAGACCAGGAGGCATCAACAGAGCCTGGTCTACTTAAAACAAACCTTAGCTTGAAGAATTTATCCATGCCACCACGTCAAGGTGGACGCCTTCAGGTCCATCAGCTCAATAACGATCTATATGGAGACCAGGAGGCATCAACAGAGCCTGGTCTACTAAAAAAAAAAACTTTGCCTAAAGATTTTATCCATGTGTAGTACTCATATACCTGAGAGGTTTAACTACTCAGGCATGTGGGGAGTGGGCTAGGGGGACCTCCCAAGATAAGTCTATCTTCAATAACTCCAGTGAGACAGACTTTATGTGAAGGGCATTTACTTAATTAGCAGGACTGGAACACTGGAATGTTCACAGCAGGTCATACAGTCATTATCCAACGGTTGTTCCATTAGCATAGCATTACATCCAGGTGGACTTGTACAGGTGCTGGTCACGCATTCTGGTCCCTCAGAAGGATTCTGAGGCCTTAGCTTCCTTCGTCAGCACCTCGGGCTGAAAGGTTCACCTTTCCTGTGGTCACTTGTTAGTTATGAATGTGGCTCCTCTGCTCTCTCCTTCTCCAGTAAGAGAAGCAGAAGTTAAATCCAGCTCACCCAATCCATTGTAGAAGCCAGGAAAGAGGGGGTCACATTGGCAGTCCTCCTCAACCTAAAGTAATCACAGAAATGTGTCCAGCTCCTCCTGCTGCAGGGACTGTGTGATGCGTTTCAGGCCCAGAACGACCCTTAGTAATAATAGATGATAAGGGCCGTCCTGGGCCTGAAACGCGTCACATGGTCCCTACAGCAGGACGTATGCTGTTCTGGGTCCTCTACTTTTCACATTTGGAGCTATTATTCTTTTTAAACAAGGACATTAAATGTTTAGTTTTATTGGAGGAGCCGGACAATTTTCTGTGATCTCTCCTTCTCCGGTCACTGCTCCCGGCTGACCCTGCTTGTAAGGTCCTTCCTCACTCCCGGTTACTACAATAATGAAAGGAGTCTCCTCTAACTAACCCATGACCTCTCTTTATAGATTCCCATATTATATAACTATGGGGGTCCCTATATACCTTCTGTTGTTCAACAAAATGTTACTTACCTCAACCAATGGCAGCACATCAGAATGTTGCCAAGGACATCTGTTAATTCTCTATTTATTGGGTTCTCCTGTTAACTGTTTAAAGTGGACCAGTTTGTTCTGTAATGGTTATTGCTCCTGCAGACAGCTAATAAAAATTAGCTCCGGGGGGCATCCAGAATACTGGAGCACCCCCCGGCATATAACGACCAATATTCTTACCTTCACTATGAGCCAGCGCTAGCAGTCTAGGTCTCATGTGGCTAACCAGAGTCCTACAGGAAGGGGGCTGAAGGAACCGTGTCTAGACCAATGGAGAGCGGGGGGCTTCCCTGCCATGGAGTTTCCTTATTCTGCCCAGGACAGCAACACAATCGTTTTTGTTTCACCTGGCAATAGCTAGCCATAACCCCTGCAGCAGCTGTAGCACCCTCCATTGTGACATTTGGGTGGGTCAATTGGGTGGGTCAATTGGGTGGGTCAATTGGGTGGGTCATTTGGGTGGGTCAATTGGGTGGGTCATTTGGGTGGGTCAATTGGGTGGGTCATTTGGGTGGGTCAATTGGGTGGGTCATTTGGGTGGGTCATTTGGGTGGGTCAATTGGGTGGGTCATTTGGGTGGGTCATTTGGGTGGGTCAGTTGGGTGGGTCAACTGGGTGGGTCAGTTGGGTGGGTCAGTCGGGTGGGTCAGTCGGGTGGGTCAACTGGGTGGGTCAGTCGGGTGGGTCAGTTGGGTGGGTCAGTCGGGTGGGTCAGTTGGGTGGGTCAAGCCTCACCCTTGTGTGGTGGTAGCTGGTGGCACAGAAACTCTAAACAGATGCAGAAACGGCCAGTGCAGCTTCTTCAGTGCTCCAGACCCTGGGCCCAGTCATCTAAATTGAAAAAACAGAGCTGCATTCCCCGGCTTCGTGCACTCTCCCACCCATGCAAGTGAATAGACAACAGGAGCGTGCGCAGACTAAGGGGATTGCCCTTTTGTGTCTATCTCAGCGGTGGCTGCACAGAGACCTGGGGAGCGGTGCTGGCACGAGGATAAGGTAAGGTTTTATTTTCTTTGTACCCCCCTGTCCGGCCTCGGGGGGTCGCGTAGGCTTGTCACTGAAGTTCCGCTTTAATGAAATCTGAGCAATGGATAGAAACAAATTCCAGACTTTACCGAAAAGTTCTGCCAGTCAAAAAACAATGTGCAATCTTTGTTGTGCCGCAGGTTAGGAGGCCTCTTTCTAACTTCCCCCGTCCTTAGGGTTGCCGCCTTCCCCTACAAAAAATACCCGTCTTGTGGGACGTGATCTTGTGGGGGTGTGGTCTTCAATCGATGGAGAGGTCGGAGCACTCAGATAAGGGAGAAGAGGGAGGGCATGGCTGACGTCACGGCAGGTCGAGGAGAAAAGAGGGCTGACACAGCAGTGTCAAATTCACATTCACTGCATGTATCTTCCCCAGCGCTCTGCAATGGACATGCTGGGGCTCCACCCTTGGCCGCGGCCACACCTCGCTCAACAAACCGACAATTAACATTGGTGGTAAAAAAAAAAAATCATCCCACAGCAGGGTCACAACCCTACTCGTCATCCTGAGATCTCGGACGTGAATTTAGGACTCTCCTTCGTTTCATAGACTTGGAGCAATAGAGTCATTGATGTTTGAGCACAGCGTGTCTGTATATAAAGCGCTTCCCGCACTGAGGGCGTGGTCTTCAATCAATGCGGAGGTCAGGGCACACAGAGGGAGGGCATGGGGGACAAGGCATGGATGACATCATGGCGGGTCGAGGAGAAAGGAGGGAGGCGAGGAGGGAGGGGCTGACGCAGCAGCATCAAATCCACATACAGCATGTTTCCCCGGAGCTCTGCAATGGACAACCTGGAGCTCCACCTCTGGCCCCGGCCGTGCCCCGCTCAAAATACCAGCAATTAACATCATTGCTAAAAAAAATACCGGTACTGGCCCGGGGCATGAAATACCGGCCGGGTAGTAACCCTACTCGTCATCCTGTAAGAGATCTCGGACGTGTTTTCAGGACTCTCCTTCTGTTCAAGACTTGAGCAGTAGAGCTGTTCATGCTTGAGCACAGCATTTCCTAAATATGGGAAGTGGATTAATGCACACCACACATAATTTAGTTGCAAGTAAAAGTATATTCTAAATATGCACATTTATAGTATACAGAATTTTCCAGAGTATATACAGCAAAAGGATACAGTATACGTATTTGAGTATTCACTATGTGCTCAGTCTCCAGGATCATAGATAACCTCAGAAAAAATAGAAGTCTATGCATTATCTCTATATTTCTAAGTAGCAGACTATATACAAGAAGGTAATACCCATAGAGAGCTATGAGGGGTTGCTAGAGTGGTCCTGAAGAATGTTCCAGTTATTTCATCTGGTTGTATCACTATCACTATCTGACCATTAGGGTTAGGGTAAGTACAAGTAGAATCAAATAATCACAGTGAAAGGTATAGTGTCTGGTCAGAATGTGTTCCACAAACCAAGTGTAGCGATAACCCTTATCGCCGGAGGGCTTCACCGCCCGAGACGTCCTTTTCCCAATCGTAAGAGGTGCTGCAGGAATCCCAGAGTTGTCCGTGAGGAAACAGGAACAGCCCTTACAAGGGCTAGTGAATTGTAATATAGCGTTTCCCCCAATAAGAGACAGAACTTCAGTATTGAGGGTGAAGGTGAAGTGTACTTTATTAGTGCCACACTGTGCCTTATATGCAAGGCTCCATGCAAGCGGACCTCCCCCGTGGACCTCATGACAAATACACAGACCAATGGGAGCAGGGCACACAATCCCTCAACTCTGCCGGTGACGCAATCAGCAAAACAATAGACGTCTGTAATACACTCAATCAGAACAATGCCATTGTCTGCGACGTAATCAATCAGAACAATGAATAACGTAATCAATCAACACAATGGCAGTCTGTACATGCTTAAGAAAAGGAAAGTAATGAACCTGTGTAAAGTCCAAAAGACAGAGCGTCTGTCACACCAAGCATCATTCCAGATATAGCACAAGTATTACAATCACAGTCTTATTTATAATCATGCCGTGCATCATTTTTACAAAAAGAAACAATATGGCATATGATCTGATTACCAGTACAGAAAACACTGCGATCGCATATGTAGCCACATACATACACGATGGCTACATATGTCAGGACCACTCTAGCAACCCCTCATAGCTCTCTATGGTTATTACCTTCTTGTATATAGCCTGCTACTTAGAAATATAGAGATAATGCATATACTTCTATTTTTTCTGAGGTTATCTACGATCCTGGAGACTGAGCACAGTGAATGCTCGAATACGTATACTGTATCCTTTTGCTGTATATACTCTAGAGTATTCTGTATACTATAAATGTGCATATTTAGAATATACTTTTACTTGCAACAAAATTATGTGCGGTGTGAGTATTTGAAGCACAATTTGGAAGGGTGCCTAGGGATTTATTGCACCCAATCTCGAATTTCTTATTCTATTATATCAAACGGTGTGCTAATACCTAACCTCATAATTGACATAGCATTTCCTGCAATAGGGGAGTGGTCTTCAATCAATGCAGAAGTCAGAGCACACAGATAAGGGAAGGCACGGGGTGGGGCATGGCTGACATCACGGCAGGTTGAGGAAATGGAGGGCGGCGCAGATAAAGCAGCATCAAATTCACATACAGCATGTTTCCCCGGCGCTTTGCAATGGACAAGCCGGGGCTCCTCCTTTGGCGACGGTCGCGCCCCACTCAAAATACCGGCTATCAACATAATTGCTAAAAAAAAAAATACCGGTACTGACCCGGGGCATGAAATACGAATACAAATACTTTATTGACCGCCAAGTAAGTACAGAATACATACAAGGAATGCTTTTTGGAAGGGAGGTACCCCGTTAGAGCTATAAACATTAAATAAAAAAATTAAACATTTAACATATTATACATATATTATACATTTTTAACATATTTACATAAGATATTGGTGGTAAAATCAGTGACATGGTAAAGACAGTAAGTTCGCGGCAGATTATTCAGTGGTGATTATTTAGCGCCTTAACGGCTAGAGGAAAAAAGCTATTTTTGTACCTAGAGGTTCTTGTCGAAAGCGCCAGGTACCTCCGGCCAGAAGCCAGGAGTTTGAAAAAAGAATGTCCTAGGTGTGTTGGGTCCTCAGTTATTTTTTTGCCTTTGAGCAGATCCTTTCCATGAATTGTTCCTCCAGGGATAGTAAGGGGCATCCAATGATCCTCTCGTCAGTCCTAGTAATACTCTTCAGCCTGTTCTTGTCCTTGGCTGTGGTCCCGCAATACCAGACCGTGGAGGAGGAGGTCAAAAGTGACCCTATGGCACCATTGTAAAATGTTCTTTGGATCTTTTTAGACATACCTTATCTTGCTAGATACCGGCAGGGTAGCAACCCTACTCGTCATCCTGTAAGAGATCTCAGACGTGTTTTCAGGACTCTCCTTCATTTCATAGACTTGGAGCAGTAGAGCCGTTGATGTTTGAGCATAGCGTGTCTGTATATAAAGCATTTCCCGCATTCGGGGCACGGATATGGCCGCTCCATGGTGTGGGTTCCAAGAATACTGGTACCGCCCCGCGGCATGAAATACCGGCTGTAACGTCATCCTGTAAGAGATCTCGGACGTGTTTTCAGGACTCTCCTTCTGTTCATAGACTTGGAGCAGTAGAGCCGTTGATGTTTGAGCATAGCGTGTCTGTATATAAAGCGCTTCCCGCATTCGGGGCACGGATACGGCCGCTCCATGGTGTGTGTTCTAAGGTGGGCGGTAAGATAAGCTTTCCATATAAAACTTTTCCCGCATTCAGAACAAGCGTGCGGTCGCTCCCCCGTGTGAAGCTTCAGGTGCGAGCTGAGCGCAGCTTTCCACTTAAAGGATTTCCCGCACTCCGGGCAGGAATAGGGGCGATCGGCGTAGTGAAAGCTGGAATGATTCCGAAGAGCGGAAAGTTGGGCGAAGCTTTTCCCGCATTGGCGGCATGAATAGGGGCGCTCCCCCGTGTGGATTCTGAAGTGGCTCTTAAGGGCGTGTTTGTGGGCGAAGCATTTGCCGCACTCGGAGCACTGGATTTTGTGACCTCGGTGGAGTTTCATGTGTTGGCTGAGGGTGACTTTCCTTGAAAAACATTTCTCGCATTCGGGGCAGCGGAACGTTTTCCGCTCTTTGTGAGTTTGCTGATGTCTGTTCAGATACAACTTACAGGAGAAAGTCATCCCGCACTGGGAACAGGTAAAGGGCCCGGGCCCCGTGTGAATCTCCTGATGTCTCCTTAGGTTTGATTTTGACACGTAACATTTCCCGCATTCGGAACATGAGAACGTCTCTCGCTTGAGTCCTAACAATGGAAGAAAATACAGGAAGTGACCAAACAAACTCCACCATAAAGGGGGAAACTTCAGCACGTGGGTTTCGAGTGTCACAATTAAAACTTGTACAAATGTTATGCTGGTTGAGCCCAGCCCCTCCCCTTTAGCCGATGACACCGGCCGGGTCATCATGGGGGGGCGGGCTTTGCCAGCTGACGGATGGCCAGAATTGATTGATTTGATCTTGCTGAGAGGGCGCTCGGCTGCACACATGGTGCTAAACCGCCGCCCATCACTACAGCTGAGGGGCGCGTCCTTGTCCAATCGGATGCGCTGCGTCGGGGGCGGGAGTTACACCTCGCAGTGGGGGGGGGGAGAGAGTGGGAGGGTGGCTTGATGCTCTGCCATGCTACATAAAAGGAGACACCATTCAAAGAGACAGCGCCCCTGGAGAAGCTGTAGCGGAGTGGCGGAACACGTAGGGTCTCCTGCCTTCAATCCACTGCCTGATGATTAGTCACGTTTGACCACAAGGACAACATGATCTTTATTTTTTCTTTCCAGTGATTGCTTACTACCTCAGCTCCCTTAAACAGCCCTGAACTAACAGAACTTTTGTGTATTGGGTTTACATTGGGGGTCTCACCCCCTCTTTACTTAGTAAATATAGCCTTCTTATCTAGCATTTGCACTTTAGATTTGATTGATTGCACAGGTTTATAGTTGGAAATGGTTTTGATGAATTATTTGTAGTAATTACCTTTTTATATTGGTTTTATTGCACAAAGTGGAGTCATTGAACACTCACTTAAGTAATTAGAAATATATAAAAAATAAAAATAATATATATATATATATATATATATATATATATATATATATATATATTTTTTTTTTTTTCCTGGGCTATTTGTGGAGCTATTTAATACTGATTTCTATTTGTACTTTTTGATACCTTGTGGTCTTCTATAATATGGTTTGCTATTGATTTTAATTGATGAATTGATTTTAATAGTGTCTTTGTGTTGCATGTGTGTTTTTATTTTTGCTATAGTGTAACACTTAATAATTTTATGGTATTTGTGGCGTTGTGCCCCTTTTTTATGCCCCCTGTCAATTTGGTTTGGCCCATGTCACAATTAAAACATAACTTTTACTATTGAAATAAGTAAAACCATCACCTTCTGCCCAGGGGCCTCCGCCTCGCTTATTCCGGCCCCGTGCATCTGGCAGTACTGCTCTCCACAGTGGAATACAGTGTAGTGGCGCATAACCTGGTGCCGCCAAACACAGGAGCCCTGGCACCACCCAAGCAAGAAGCGGCGCGAGAAGTCGCGAGCTCAGGTGGTCTTCCTCATCCTCCCTCCCCACCATGTGGACACCATGTGCTGCTTTGTCTTCTGCTGGTAATTTTGTATTTGTACTTGTGTCTAGGCCTCAGCACTTTGTAATTGGTTCTGGATATTTACACACTTGCTTTATCTATCCATGTGCTATGATATTGTCTTGTTTTATCACATAATTTATCATGTTTGAGAAAAAATTATACTCAAATATTTTGTGCAATAATATATCTTTATCACGAGTAAGGTTTGATAGTTATATGTAACAATGATTGGTTTTTATAGCACAGGTTAATACTTACCTTTCTTTATAGTGTATTTAATTGATTCAGCTGTTTTGCTATATATTGCACGGTCCCTTTGTTAGAGGGTATATAATTTTTTTTTTTTTTTTTTTTGTGCCGGCATATTATATTTATTATTAATTGGGTCCCTCTTTTCATGGTTATGTAATTTACGTTGTGGGTTATTTAGAGGTTGGATGAGATTGAGGCAGCAGTTGTTTTTAATTAAGAAAAAAGTACAATATCTACATATACATGAAATATTGATACATACACCGCGCTAAAAAATGACAAATTTTGAGCGCTGGAAGTGTCATCTTGGCAGGTTTGCTTCTGCTATTTTCTTAGTTCTATTGCCTTGCTAGATTTATCCTGGCCCGTTTGGAACATATTCGCATGTCCCATTGTTTACAACATGTGACCCAGTAATTGCGGTCACATGACTCCTCTCCCATTGGATTATGGGACTGCTTGGTTTGCTATTTATCCTTCCGCACGCCACCAGCCTAGTCAAAGTTGCCTATTGGCGACGAAACGCTTCGGCGTGGTGGAATTTCTTAAGCTGGTACCTACATCTTTTTATTGCTGACGCGACCCTCCTGTTGGTAAAGCTGCTTCACTCCAGGGCCGGTGAGACGTGGATCACACTAACTGTTTATTGGATGCTGTTTTTAACAAATTTGTTTGTGAGTGTAACTTTTAAACCTTTATTAAAGCTTTTTGGGTTTTAATGGAATTACACTAGATTCTGTTTTATTGTTTTTTCTGGTGCCTTGTTGAACTGACCCTGACATTAATGCCGGTGAGCAATACGCTTGGGAATAGGATTTATCACCTATCCATATGTGGATGTTCTGAAGGCTTCACTTACTACAAATAGTCGGTAAGAGTTTGCACTATCGGTGGTGGATTCTCTGTGGCTCTCCCTATTGTGCACAGGTGCATGTGTTGTGGGACAGAGACTTCTTTGTATACATTCAACTTATTATTTTTCGGTGGCTGCCTTGTGTTTTTACTTGATGAGTTGTTTTTAATTGTCTTGTGTGTATATGTTGCTTTTAGTTTTTTTTGTACTCTCAATAAATTTGATTAATTGAATTGTTTGGTAGTGCTCCATTATTGGTGACGGTTGGAGCTTTCCGCCTCAACTGCATCTTTTTTGTACGGAGCCCTGGCACCACCATAGAGAAAGGCTTGGAGGGCCGCTTTCGGCCCCCGGGCCTTGAGTTACTGCGCGGCCCTGCATCCTGCATAGGGGCTGCCCAGGTTAGAGAGAATGAGGTGGGGCCCTCCAACCGACACCTGCCTGGGAGCTCCCAGTACTAACGGCTGCCCCGCGGGTACTTACCTGCATGGATCCTCCTCCAATGTTGTTTCAGTTGATCTTTAAGAGAAAACCATCTCCCGCATTCCGAGCAAGAGAACGGCCTGGAGTGAACAAACTGGTGTCTGGTGAGACTGTGTTTCTGGGAGAAACTTTTCCCGCACTGGCCGCACGGGTGGAAATCCTCCCTCGTATGAAACGTCACATGATCCCAAAGCCTTTCTTTTGACGTAAAACGTTTCCCGCATTCCGGACATGGAAGCGGCTCCTCCGATTGGTGATCAGGATCAGAGGGACCCGAGGATCTATCTCCACCGTCTGGCCCTGGATTAGGGTTTGGCCCACTCGAGGTTTCTCCTTCAGAAGAGTCCAACTTTGAACTGAAACTGTGAAACCGACTTTTATTATACTCCAAACTCGTCTCTATTTTGTGCCCGTGCTCTAAAAAATAAAAAAAGTTATTATTTCTATTTCAGTCTTTTTATTGTCTTTTTAAAGTATTACAGCTCAATAACACAGCACAATAATGTGATTCAAAAAAAGAATCAAGGATAAATAGGGAATAAAGCTCAGATCATTACTTTTTCCTGACAGTCACGCATTAACATATCACTTTTTCATAGTCAGTATCTATACAACGAAGAAAACAATGCATTACTTTCAGGTGTTTCCTTTTATCTTTTTGGGGACTGTGGTGTCAGGAGGACTGGACTGGCGCTATTACCTGATGACCTCGCTTCTGGGCCACTGGGCGGGTATACATCTCTGTCCCAAGATTCTACACCAGTGACCTCCGATCATAAGTTTCCACTGGGGGGAGGGGTAATGGGTGGGGACTGGAAAGAGGGCCAGGCGAAGGAGAAAGTGGAAGAAAAGAAGAGGGGGAGAAGGAAGAAGCAATAAAGTTAGACTAATAGTAGATTTGGGCCACCTCTCTCTGCAGCAGGGCATTTCCTCGTTCCGGGAAGGCGTATTCTACCCAAGGGCTCCATATTTTCATACATTTTCCATGACAGTCTCTTAGAATACTTGTCAGCTTTTCATTGATAAAAATACCGTTTAATCTCTCTTTCACCAACTGGAATGGAACATGATTTTTTTTCCAGGAGCTTGCGATTACTAACTTTGCTGCCAACATAATCTGAGTTAGAAGGATGTGCTGAGTTGTAGTGATGCCCCCAGGTTTCACGTTTAGTAGTACCACCGAAGGGTCTCTACACCCAACGGTGTGTAAGAGAGAATATATCAGGCCAAAGACCCGAGACCAAAACCTCTTAACTTTCGGGCACTCCCACCAGATATGTAAGACCGTGCCTTCCTCAGGACAGCTCCTGAAGCAGCTCGCTGGGTATCATGGGACTGCCTTTGCTATACAGTAAAAAAAAGTTATTATTTCTAAGGAGGAGGATTCTATAACAAATTATTAACCCGGTTACATACCTCCCAAGAGTCCCTGATTTGGAGGGACTGTCCCTTATTGGAGTCCATGTCCCCCCTGTCTCTTGTTCTCATTTGTCCCTATTTGAGGTGTAACATGCAGATCTGCAGCAATAAATGATTAATTTGCCTATTCAAAGTGTTTCTATTGTAACTGTTACAATGTATCTCCTAACCATTCCTCAATGAGGGCGCGTGGCTTCATCCATCCCTCAATGACGGGACATGACCTAATTTACATATTGTTCCTTTTTGAGGTCTAACATGCAGATCTGCAGCGATAAATGATTAATCCGCCTATTCAAAGTGTTTCTATTGTTGTAACTGTTACAATGTATCAACTAACCATTCCTCAACAAGGGGGCGTGGCTTCATCCATCCCTCGATGAGGGGGTGTGGCTTCATCCATCCCTCAATGGGGAGGTGTGGCTTCATCCATCCCTCGATGAGGGGGCGTGGCTTCATCCATTCCTCAATGAGGGGGCGTGGCTTCATCCATTCCTCAATGAGGGGGTGTGGCTTCATCCATCCCTCAATGAGAGAGTGTGCCTTCATCCATCCCTCAATGAGGGGGCGTGGCTTCATCCATTCCTCAATGAGGGGGCGTGGCTTCATCCATCCCTCAATGAGGAGGTGTGGCTTCATCCATCTCTCAATGAGGGACGTGGCTTCATTTACACATGGTCTCTCTTTGAGGTGTAACATGCAGATCTGCAGCAATAAATGATTCATTTGCCTATTCAAAGTGTTTCTATTGTTGTAACTGTTACAATGTATCTCCTATCCATCCCTCAATGAGGGGGCGTGGCTTCATTATCCCTCAATGAAGGACGTGGCCAAATGTACAAATTGTCCCTTTTTCTCACCCCGAAAAGTTGGGAGGTATGCGACAAGTAGTACAAGCTCACAACTGGACAACAGTGTAACAGAGAGTTCACCAGGGCCCCATGGGGTAACAAATGAGAATAACGAGGGACAGGGGAACATGGACTCAAAAGAGGGACAGTCCCTGCAAATCAGGGACACTCGGGAGGTATGTGTAGACCCCTGCCCTGATCTCTATACTCTCCATGAGGCCTTGGTATAACAATGTGACCCCAGCTCTGTATATTTTCTCCTCACCTATACAGGGCTCCTCCAGGTTTCCTCTTGATCTCTGGTCTCCACTTCCAGATGTTTCCTCTTCTTCCATCTTATTAGTCGCCATCCGCTCAATCTCCTTTGTAGAATGGTGACCACCCCTCATAGGCGGCTCTTCTCCATCCTCTTTGTTAGCCGCCATTTGCACCTTCTCAGTTGACGTCTCTTCTTCTTTATTATCCTCAGCATTTGTATCGCTCTGATCTTCACTCTAAAGACATATATATTAAACACCCAGCATCAGGGGATGGCAGGAGGAGGGGTCACTTATACACCCAGCATCAGGGGATGGCAGGAGGAGGGGTCACTTATACACCCAGCATCAGGGGATGGAAGGAGGAGGGGTCACTTATACACCCAGCATCAGGGGATGGCAGGAGGAGGGGTCACTTATACACCCAGCATCAGGGGATGGCAGGAGGAGGGGTCACTTATACACCCAGCATCAGGGGATGGAAGGAGGAGGGGTCACTTATACACCCAGCATCAGGGGATGGCAGGAGGAGGGGTCACTTATACACCCAGCATCAGGGGATGGCAGGAGGAGGGGTCACTTATACACCCAGCATCAGGGGATGGCAGGAGGAGGGGTCACTTATACACCCAGCATCAGGGGATGGAAGGAGGAGGGGTCACTTATACACCCGGCATCATAGGATGGCAGGAGGAGGGGTCACTTATACACCCAGCATCAGGGGATGGAAGGAGGAGGGGTCACTTATACACCCGGCATCAGGGGATGGCAGGAGGAGGGGTCACTTATACACCCAGCATCATGGGATGGCGGGAGGAGGGGTCACTTATACACCCGGCATCAGGGGATGGTGGGAGGAGGAGGGGTCACTTATACACCCGGCATCAGGGGATGGCAGGAGGAGGAGTCACTTATACACCCGGCATCAGGGGATGGCGGGAGGAGGAGGGGTCACTTATACACCCAGCATCAGGGGATGGCAGGGGGAGGGGTCACTTATACACCCAGCATCAGGGGATGGCAGGAGGAGGGGTCACTTATACACCCGGCATCAGGGGATGGCAGGAGGAGGGGTCACTTATACACCCGGCATCAGGGGATGGCAGGGGGAGGGGTCACTTATACACCCAGCATCAGGGGATGGCAGGAGGAGGGGTCACTTATACACCCGGCATCAGGGGATGGCGGGAGGAGGGGTCACTTATACACCCGACATCAGGGGATGGCAGGAGGAGGGGTCACTTATACACCCGGCATCAGGGGATGGCGGGAGGAGGGGTCACTTATACACCCGGCATCAGGGGATGGCAGGAGGAGGGGTCACTTATACACCCGGCATCAGGGGATGGCAGGAGGAGGGGTCACTTATACACCCTGCATCAGGGGATGGCAGGAGGAGGGGTCACTTATACACCCGGCATCAGGGGATGGCAGGAGGAGGGGTCACTTATACACCCGGCATCAGGGGATGGCAGAAGGAGGAGGGGTCACTTATACACCCGGCATCAGGGGATGGCAGGAGGAGGAGGGGTCACTTATACACCCGGCATCAGGGGATGGCAGGAGGAGGAGTCACTTATACACCCGGCATCAGAGGATGGCAGGAGGAGGGGTCACTTATACACCCGGCATCAGGGGATGGCAGAAGGAGGAGGGGTCACTTATACACCCGGCATCAGGGGATGGCAGGAGGAGGAGGGGTCACTTATACACCGGCATCAGGGGATGGCAGGAGGAGGGGTCACTTATACACCCGACATCAGGGGATGGCAGGAGGAGGAGGGGTCACTTATACACCCGGCATCAGGGGATGGCAGGAGGAGGAGGGGTCACTTATACACCCGGCATCAGGGGATGGCAGCAGGAGGGGTCACTTATACACCCGGTATCAGGGGATGGCAGGAGGAGGGGTCACTTATACACCCGGCATCAGGGGATGGCAGGAGGAGGAGGGGTCACTTATACACCCGGCATCAGGGGATGGCAGGAGGAGGGGTCACTTATACACCCTGCATCAGGGGATGGCAGGAGGAGGGATCACTTATACACCCGGCATCAGGGGATGGCAGGAGGAGGGATCACTTATACACCCGGCATCAGGGGATGGCAGAAGGAGGGGTCACTTATACACCCAGCATCAGGGGATGGCAGGAGGAGGAGGGGTCACTTATACACCCGGCATCAGGGGATGGCAGGAGGAGGAGGGGTCACTTATACACCCGGCATCAGGGGATGGCAGGAGGAGGAGTCACTTATACACCCGGCATCAGAGGATGGCAGGAGGAGGGGTCACTTATACACCCGGCATCAGGGGATGGCAGGAGGAGGAGTCACTTATACACCCGGCATCAGAGGATGGCAGGAGGAGGGGTCACTTATACACCCGGCATCAGGGGATGGCAGGAGGAGGGGTCACTTATACACCCGTCATCAGGGGATGGCAGGAGGAGGAGGGGTCACTTATACACCCGGCATCAGGGGATGGCAGGGGGAGGGGTCACTTATACACCCGGCATCAGGGGATGGAGGGAGGAGGGGTCACTTATACACCCGGCATCAGGGGATGGCAGGAGGAGGGGTCACTTATACACCCGGCATCAGGGGATGGCAGGAGGAGGGGTCACTTATACACCCAGCATCAGGGGATGGAGGGAGGAGGGGTCACTTATACACCCGGCATCAGGGGATGGCAGGAGGAGGGGTCACTTATACACCCGGCATCAGGGGATGGCAGGAGGAGGGGTCACTTATACACCCGGCATCAGGGGATGGCAGGGGGAGGGGTCACTTATACACCCGGCATCAGGGGATGGAGGGAGGAGGGGTCACTTATACACCCGGCATCAGGGGATGGCAGGAGGAGGGGTCACTTATACACCCTGCATCAGGGGATGGCAGGAGGAGGGGTCACTTATACACCCGGCATCAGGGGATGGCAGGAGGAGGGGTCACTTATACACCCAGCATCAGGGGATGGCAGAAGGAGGGGTCACTTATACACCCGGCATCAGGGGATGGCAGGAGGAGGAGGGGTCACTTATACACCCGGCATCAGGGGATGGCAGGAGGAGGAGTCACTTATACACCCGGCATCAGAGGATGGCAGGAGGAGGGGTCACTTATACACCCGGCATCAGGGGATGGCAGGAGGAGGAGGGGTCACTTATACACCCGGCATCAGGGGATGGCAGGAGGAGGGGTCACTTATACACCCGGCATCAGGGGATGGCAGGAGGAGGGGTCACTTATACACCCTGCATCAGGGGATGGCAGGAGGAGGGGTCACTTATACACCCGGCATCAGGGGATGGCAGGAGGAGGAGTCACTTATACACCCGGCATCAGGGGATGGCAGGGGGAGGGGTCACTTATACACCCGGCATCAGGAAATATCCCGTCAGACTTGTTTTCTTTCAATCAATGAAAGGAAAAGGAAATCGGGTGGCAGGCTCTGTCACCCCTGATACACTAAACCTGTCACCCCTGGATTTTATTCCTACCATGAAAAAATCAACCACTCGCTTGGCGGGAGTTTTATTCAGTTCGGGTGTATAAGTGACCCCTCCTCTCATTAGCTAATGTGTTTATATGGGTTTTTAATATGAAAACAAAGCAAAAGGCCGCACCAACAACAATTAACCAGAGAAGTGTGCAGGCTCGGGTACCTGAATCCCACATATATACAACAAGGAGCCCCCGACCCCAAGACACAATCTGCACCACTCCGATTAAATGATAACAATGATCACTTTTATTAATTCATCTAAACACCACGCACAGGTTAAAATACATTAAAAACTGATTGTGTGAACATTCCACTAGGGGGCGCTGGTGGTAATGCACAATTAACTAGGTCAGATATCAAGCACATGTCCCTATGAAAACCGAATAGATCCTAGTGCTCCAAGCAAAAAGTGCTATGTGCTATATATACAATTAATAAACAACTCTAATGATACTATAAGTGCTAAAGTGACCACGTGCAAGAAAAAATGCAAACAGTGTAAATCTACATATGCATAAAAGATAAGAAAAAATGACCATACCAGGGGACACAACCTGTATATATATATATAGTGAACATCAGCTAATTATCTCTTCTATACGCAGCAATTGCTTGTACCTGGCACACGTGATTCTCCTGTGTGGACTCCTGGATACATAAAGGCTGAGGGGGTGTCTTATTGGATCTCTCTGTAGGAAACACACACAGACATTGGATACTTTGTCTCTCTATCAGATTTCTTTTCCTTTTTAATGAAATGCTCTTCTTACCCCTTGATGGGAGGGATGGTCTGATCATAGGGTCTCCATGTCTCTTTATTCCTCCTTCCTCTCTGCACTCGTCTTCTTCTTTTATCTCTTCTTTTATCGCACTGTTACACTGACTCGGGTTTCCAGCCTGAATAAATGATACAGAACATCTTATTCTTGTAGCTTTCCTTGTTATTTCCTAATTGCCGCAGAGATAGAGAGCCGTACCTACCAACTATTCAGGGTGGGAAAGAGGGACATTTGTTACATTAGGCCACGCCCCCTCATTGAGGGATAGATGAAGCCACGCCCCCTCATTGAGGGATAGATGAAGCCACACTCTCTCATTGAGGGATAGATGAAGCCACACTCTCTCATTGAGGGATAGATGAAGCCACACTCTCTCATTGAGGGATAGATGAAGCCACGCCCCCTCATTGAGGGATAGATGAAGCCACACTCTCTCATTGAGGGATAGATGAAGCCACACCCCCTCATTGAGGGATAGATGAAGCCACGCTCTCTCATTGAGGTATAGATGAAGCCACGCTCTCTCATTGAGGGATAGATGAAGCCACGCACTCTCATTGAGGGATAGATGAAGCCACACTCTCTCATTGAGGGATAGATGAAGCCACACTCTCTCATTGAGGGATAGATGAAGCCACGCTCTCTCATTGAGGGATAGATGAAGCCACGCTCTCTCATTGAGGGATAGATGAAGCCACGCTCTCTCATTGAGGGATGGATGAAGCCACACTCTCTCATTGAGGGATAGATGAAGCCACGCACTCTCATTGAGGGATAGATGAAGCCACGCTCTCTCATTGAGGGATGGATGAAGCCACGCTCTCTCATTGAGGGATAGATGAAGCCACACCCCCTCATTGAGGGATAGATGAAGCCACACTCTCTCATTGAGGGATAGATGAAGCCACACCCCCTCATTGAGGGATAGATGAAGCCACACCCCCTCATTGAGGGATAGATGAAGCCACACTCTCTCATTGAGGGATAGATGAAGCCACGCTCTCTCATTGAGGGATAGATGAAGCCACACTCTCTCATTGAGGGATAGATGAAGCCACACTCTCTCATTGAGGGATAGATGAAGCCACGCCCCCTCATTGAGGGATAGATGAAGCCACGCCCCCTCATTGAGGGATAGATGAAGCCACACTCTCTCATTGAGGGATAGATGAAGCCACACCCCCTCATTGAGGGATAGATGAAGCCACGCTCTCTCATTGAGGGATAGATGAAGCCACGCTCTCTCATTGAGGGATAGATGAAGCCACGCTCTCTCATTGAGGGATAGATGAAGCCACGCTCTCTCATTGAGGGATGGATGAAGCCACACTCTCTCATTGAGGGATAGATGAAGCCACACCCCCTCATTGAGGGATAGATGAAGCCACACCCCCTCATTGAGGGATAGATGAAGCCACACTCTCTCATTGAGGGATAGATGAAGCCACACTCTCTCATTGAGGGATAGATGAAGCCACGCTCTCTCATTGAGGGATAGATGAAGCCACGCACTCTCATTGAGGGATAGATGAAGCCACGCCCCCTCATTGAGAGATAGATGAAGCCACACTCTCTCATTGAGGGATAGATGAAGCCACACTCTCTCATTGAGGGATAGATGAAGCCACACTCTCTCATTGAGAGATAGATGAAGCCACGCTGACTCATTGAGGGATAGATGAAGCCACACTCTCTCATTGAGGGATAGATGAAGCCACACTCTCTCATTGAGGGATAGATGAAGCCACGCTCTCTCATTGAGGGATAGATGAAGCCACGCTCTCTCATTGAGGGATGGATGAAGCCACACTCTCTCATTGAGGGATGGATGAAGCCACACTCTCTCATTGAGGGATGGATGAAGCCACGCTCTCTCATTGAGGGATAGATGAAGCCACGCTCTCTCATTGAGGGATAGATGAAGCCACACTCTCTCATTGAGGGATAGATGAAGCCACACTCTCTCATTGAGGGATAGATGAAGCCACACTCTCTCATTGAGGGATAGATAAAGCCACACTCTCTCATTGAGGGATAGATGAAGCCACACTCTCTCATTGAGGGATAGATGAAGCCACGCCCCCTCATTGAGGGATAGATGAAGCCACGCCCCCTCATTGAGGGATAGATGAAGCCACGCCCCCTCATTGACGGATAGATGAAGCCACGCTCTCTCAATGAGGGATAGATGAAGCCACGCCCCCTAATTGAGGGATAGATGAAGCCACGCCCTCTCATTGAGGGATAGATGAAGCCACACCCTCTCATTGAGGGAAAGATGAAGCCACACTCTCTCACTGAGGGATAGATGAAGCCACGCCCCCTAATTGAGGGATAGATGAAGCCACGCCCTCTCATTGAGGGATAGATGAAGCCACACTCTCTCATTGAGGGATAGATGAAGCCACGCTCTCTCATTGAGGGATAGATGAAGCCACGCTCTCTCATTGAGGGATAGATGAAGCCACGCCCCCTCATTGAGGGATAGATGAAGCCACGCTCTCTCATTGAGGGATAGATGAAGCCACGCCCCCTCATTGAGGGATAGATGAAGCCACGCCCCCTCATTGAGGGATAGATGAAGCCACGCCCCCTCATTGACGGATAGATGAAGCCACGCTCTCTCAATGAGGGATAGATGAAGCCACGCCCCCTAATTGAGGGATAGATGAAGCCACGCCCTCTCATTGAGGGATAGATGAAGCCACACCCTCTCATTGAGGGAAAGATGAAGCCACACTCTCTCACTGAGGGATAGATGAAGCCACGCCCTCTCATTGAGGGATAGATGAAGCCACACCCTCTCATTGAGGGAAAGATGAAGCCACACTCTCTCATTGAGGGATAGATGAAGCCACGCACTCTCATTGAGGGATAGATGAAGCCACGCTCTCTCATTGAGGGATAGATGAAGCCACGCACTCTCATTGAGGGATAGATGAAGCCACGCACTCTCATTGAGGGATAGATGAAGCCACGCCCCCTCATTGAGGGATAGATGAAGCCACGCCCCCTCATTGAGGGATGGATGAAGCCACGCCTCTTCATTGAGGGATAGATGAAGCCACACTCTTTCATTGAGGGATGGATGAAGCCACGCTCTCTCATTGAGGGATAGATGAAGCCACACTCTCTCATTGAGGGATGGATGAAGCCACGCTCTCTCATTGAGGGATAGATGAAGCCACGCACTCTCATTGAGGGATAGATGAAGCCACGCCCCCTCATTGAGGGATAGATGAAGCCACGCCCCCTCATTGAGGGATGGATGAAGCCACGCCTCTTCATTGAGGGATAGATGAAGCCACACTCTTTCATTGAGGGATAGATGAAGCCACACTCTCTCATTGAGGGATAGATGAAGCCACGCCCCCTCATTGAGGGATAGATGAAGCCACGCTCTCTCATTGAGGGATGGATGAAGCCACGCTCTCTCATTGAGGGATAGATGAAGCCACGCTCTCTCATTGAGGGATAGATGAAGCCACGCTCTCTCATTGAGGGATAGATGAAGCCACGCCCTCTCATTGAGGGATGGATGAAGCCACACTCTCTCATTGAGGGATAGATGAAGCCACGCTCTCTCATTGAGGGATAGATGAAGCCACGCTCTCTCATTGAGGGATAGATGAAGCCACGCCCCCTCATTGAGGGATAGATGAAGCCACGCTCTCTCATTGAGGGATAGATGAAGCCACGCCCCCTCATTGAGGGATAGATGAAGCCACGCCCCCTCATTGAGGGATAGATGAAGCCACGCCCCCTCATTGACGGATAGATGAAGCCACGCTCTCTCAATGAGGGATAGATGAAGCCACGCCCCCTAATTGAGGGATAGATGAAGCCACGCCCTCTCATTGAGGGATAGATGAAGCCACACCCTCTCATTGAGGGAAAGATGAAGCCACACTCTCTCATTGAGGGATAGATGAAGCCACGCCCTCTCATTGAGGGATAGATGAAGCCACACCCTCTCATTGAGGGAAAGATGAAGCCACACTCTCTCATTGAGGGATAGATGAAGCCACGCTCTCTCATTGAGGGATAGATGAAGCCACGCCCCCTCATTGAGGGATAGATGAAGCCACGCTCTCTCATTGAGGGATAGATGAAGCCACGCTCTCTCATTGAGGGATAGATGAAGCCACGCTCTCTCATTGAGGGATGGATGAAGCCACGCTCTCTCATTGAGGGATAGATGAAGCCACGCCCCCTCATTGAGGGATAGATGAAGACACGCTCTCTCATTGAGGTTTTTTTAAATGTGGGATGTGTGTAGGTTGTAAAATATGCAAATCTATTATGAAGCCTTGTAAATCTTTTATCCATCTGAAGACTGGCAAGGAATTTAAGCTAACTACATTAATCACGTGTTCATCTAGATATGTGGTTCACTTGATTTGGTGTACGTGCAATTTGCTTTACATTGGCCGTACAACTAGGGAGCTTAAAATTAGGATAAGGGAACACGTGTACAATATCAGAAAAGGCTTTGAGGCCCACAGTTTATCAGCGCACTTTAAGTCTGCACATAATTGTGACCCTTCAAGTATGTCATTTATGGCCCTAGATAAAGTAGAAAACCACTGGCGTGGATCTAATATGATACGGGAGGTGTCCAGGAAGGAGAGTTTTTGGATTTACAATCTGGACGCTCTAAGTCCTAATGGGTTTAAATATAGAATTTGACCTGAACTGTTTTTTGAATTTGTCTTAGTGAATTATGGGGGGTTTAGGTCCGCTTTAAAGTATCCTATTATTAGGGTAGGAGGTGCGGTATAGATGTGATTTGTGTCAGGACTCTGTTTTTTAACTATTCTTGCCATTTCTGTTGTCCGTTTTAAGTAAAAATATTTTTTATAGTTGTATCCTTCTAGTTTTGTCCATCACTGCTAATAGGTAATGCTGTGATTTAGTGTTATGATATCATATAGGTTTTAATTATATGTTTTATTACGCATTTTCCATATATGTAATGCCAACTCACCTTGCTGAATTGCTTTGGCTATAAAAGGATTTGAATATTTTGTAGATTGCAAAGATTTGTAATGAAATAAGGTGTAAATGTGATGCCTATGCTTTTATCTAAATATGACTGCTTGGAATAATAAATTCGTTTCTTTGATCATTGACCTTGGGGAGCGAAGGAGTTAATTTTCCTCTCCTTTGCTCTTATCCATTACGCAGTTTTGCATTTAACGAGGAAATACTGCGGGTGGCACTTAATAGTATATCACATATTAATAAGGGGTGCACTGCCCCAAAAAAAGGAACCCAGCAAATGCACAATCTCGACCAAAGTTATGGGATGCCCTCCAAACACCCCTGTTTGGAGGGCATCCCATAACTTTGCTCGAGGTTTTGCATTTAACAACGCGCTGAGGTGGGGGCCTGTCTTGCTCGCTTTATTTGCGTTTCCCCGATTGGACTGTTAAGCTACGACGGGTCTTGTAGGTTAGAGAGACAGGAAGCTATGACGCGTCTGCTCTTTGATTGGCTGAGTGGCGTTAGATGCGTCCGCTTTCTGATTGGCTGAGCGGCGTTAGATGCGCCGGCCTCCTGATTGGCTGAGCGGAGTTAGACGCGCTGGGTCATTGATTGGCGGAGGGGTAGGATGACGTACTCCCCCCCGCCCAAGTTCCGGATATATAAATGCTGTCCACCGCCGCGCTGGCTCACCTAGCGAAAGTCGCGGGAGGCGACGAAACGCGCTGGGAGCCGGCGGTATTATATTTGGAATTGAGCAGTGGGAGTTGGCATATTGCCATATTGTGTGATGCGAGTATTTTAACATTTTAAATGTGAGTATTTTATTGGCTGAAATAAAGGAAGCATTATTTTCTGCAATATTGCACTATTGGTCTGTATTTCTTCTTTGCATGACCATACTATGGAGGTTATCTGTTGGGCATATATATTCATCCAATGATGGAATTATATCTATCACTGTGGAAACGTCTGGAGAATGTCCCCTATGACCTTTAAATCTAGCCCTTGATCAGATCATCTCTGGTAAGAGCAGACTTTTGGTGGTGGGATTGCACAGGAAAAGATTGAAAAGTCACTTTATTGATCTTGAAAAAAATTGGAGGAATCCCAAAGAGGACTTGCATTGAAATTCACTCGTAGCTCTGTGCTTTTTATGTATGGTGTTTGTAATTTTCTCCTTTAATGTATGGTGTGCCGACCACCAACCACTAGCCTTATTGTAATTTCCCAGAATCCCCGGCTCACCTTTTCCATCAGCTGCTCCACCAGCTTCCTGATCACCTGCAGAAGCTGCTGCTTGCCGATCCTCTCGGGGATCACAAAGTGATGTTGGGGCGCCATGATGGCCACGAGATCACCTGACTTCTCCGCGGCAAACATCTGTATTCAAACACAAGACATGTGCGTAAGCTGATCTTCACAAAATCCTCCCCAGAGATAAGAGCCGTATAATCTCCCAGAATGCTCCTCACCTCTCCGGTCAGAAGGGAGACGATCTCCAGTGATAGGGTCACCATCGTGTCCGTCACATGAATGAGGTCCATTTCTTTGGAGGTGATGTCATCAATACGGGCGATTCTTCTGCTGATTGACAAATAGCTAAGGAGTCAGTTTACCTCACATGTGCGAGTCATTGTGGAGCTCCAGAACCCAACCCGTCCATAGATCATGGCCGACTCCTCTCAGTCCCGGGAGCTGGAGACGTTGCTGACTTGTCTGAGATGAAGTTCACTCTGCAGAAACAAAAATAGGGACGTGGCCTTTAACATATTGGGGGAAGGTCGCGGTGACGGCTGGCACATGTAAGATTATTGGTTGCTTGTCCCTCTTGTTAACCCGCTGTGTTCCCTGGTATGGTCATTTTTTCTTACCTTTTATGCATATGTTAAGCATATGATCTGGCCTAACCAATCTTATAAAGGGCGCATGCCACAAAGCTCAATACTGACTGTTTGTGATCCTTCCCCCTCGTCTTCACCCCTCTTCCTTTAGACTGTAAGCTCCTCGGGGGCGGAGCTCTCTCCCCTATTGTATCTTGTACTCACAATATCCATTGTCAACTCTGTAAAACTGCATTTGAAATAGTATATGTACCGTATGTTTCTACCCTGTCTGTAATTACTACTTTGTAAAGCGCTACGGAAGATGATGGCGCTATATAAATAAACAATAATAATAATATGTAGGTTTACACTGCTTACATTTTTTCTTGCACTTGGTCACTTTAGCACTTATAGTATCATCAGAGTTGTTTATTAATTGTATATATAGCACATAGCACTTTTTGCTTGGAGCACTAGGATCCATGCGGTTTTTATTTGGACATATGCTTGATATCTGACGTAGTTAATTGTGCATTACCACCAGCGCCCCCTAGTGGAATGTTCATACAATCAGTTTTTTAATGTATTTTAACTTTTGTAGTGTTTAGATGAATTAATAAAAGTGATCATTGTTATACGTCAGGATCCTTGGGTGGCACTATTGCAGGTGAAACCAGAACCCAGCACACCCTGCTTACTCAACTTATGCTGGCAGCCAAGCTAATGATCGCTAGCTCCTGGAAGAAGCCGGGAATTCCTTTCCAGGCAGTAAAGGACAGGCTCAATGGCATTTTGATTAATGAGAAATTGACTAGCATCCTGAGGGACTCGCACGCCAAATTTATCAAAGTATGGAAGCCTTGGGTGGATTACGCCTACCCGGAAGCATGTAATGCTTTGCTACAATGAGCAACGATCTGTCTTCTTTCTCTTCTCTCTTTCTTCTTTCTTTTCTTCATCTCCTTTATCTCCCTCCCCTCTCCACTGTCTTAGGCCACCCCACCCCCGTTGCCTTTCCCCCCCCCCCCTAGTACCCACCCTATTCCCTCCCCTTCTCCCCACCTGGCTTAGCGCTCAGCAATGTTTGATAATGAACCTCTCTGACGCTAGGTTGGCAGGTGGAGGGTTAGGGCTCAGCGCAGCGGACGCTACTAGAGTTAGGCCATTCAGGCCGACACACTGGCGATAGACAAACGGCTAAGTTGTGCAGACGCATATATATTGTGTTGGAAATGCTAACTGTTACTCTGTACTGTTCACCATGTACCAGTTTGGGAATTTGAACATCTATATGTTGTACAACCAATGTATGCCATTGTCACCTGTATACCTTTGGAAAAAAAAAAAGAAAAATCTTAATAAAAAGATTGAAACAAAAAAAAAAAGTGATCATTGTTCTCATTTAATCGGAGTGGTGCAGATTGTGTCTTGGGGTTGGGGGCTCCTTGTTGTATATATGTGGGATTCAGGTACCCGAGCCTGCACACTTCTCTGATTAATTGTTGTTGGTGCGGCCTTTTGCTCTGTATTGCATTTCAAATATTATTAATCCCTTCTGTGCTTCAGTTAAGATCAAGGAGAACTTCCATCAAGAAGCCTCAGGACTGACCCCCATGTTCTGTGCTAGAGCTGATTAAGGGTCTGTACGGCCCAAAATGCATTGCAGGCTCTTTCCCATTTTTGGATATCTCCAGCACCTTGGCTATTTTAAATGGAACATTAAAGGTTATTTTTTGGGAGACACTGGATAAATTACTGTTGATCAATATGGTTTGCCCTGGGGCAGGTAGGGTTAGTAGGGGGCGGATGAGGGGTGGGGAGGGAAGGGGGGATTTTTTTGGGGGGTAAGGATATCCCAGGAGGGAGAGTAATGGGTGATTTGTTTATAGTGTAGATATGCGAGTGCTGGCACCTCTGAGTTGAGTCAGAGAATTTCGTGGGCTGAGGGGGAGAAGAGAACCTTCTTTTTGGGGGGTCCCTGTCCACTAGATGGATCCTTTTGGGTCCTCTTGTGGGTTTTGGTCAGGGGCTCCCAAGCGCCAGTTGTACTCGCAATCAAAATACTTGATATTCAATTATTATTATGCATCAAAAAATACCTAATTTATTAAAGTTACAAAAGGTCTATATACATATATACAGAAAAAAAAGACATATTCTTATGCGTTTATCATAGTGGTACATGTCCGGGTATCAGATTGTGCCCGGGTGACCCCATACCATAAAGTCCTTTTCTTGTTGTGGTGGTTAATGGGATTGTTCCCAATTTAGTAATTTCCTGTTGGGTCAAAGTCTCAGTTTGTAGCAAGTGTGTAGCGCACGGACGCGTTTCGCCTGATCGGCTTCTTCAACGTGCCTAGTGGCCTGTAATGGGTGCGAGGTAACATGGTATAAGCACTTGTTCAATGTATGGTGATTCCCACAGACATGCATTTATGTACAATCTTAAACAGTAATTCGGTACTTACAGGTTGGTACTGTTGAACCAACAACAAGTGCACCACCTTGACAATTAAAGCTTTTTGAAATTGTTAGTAGTGGGTCATTTAGAGGTTGAGAAGAATGGAGGTGCAGCATTGGTTTTTAAATGTCTTTAGTGTGTATTTTTATATGTACTCCTAATAAAGTGATTATTTTACCTTATATGGTGGTGCTACCTTACTAGGGGTTATCGAGGATTGGTTCCTCGACCCCCTTTTTTTGCTGAGATAAATGACTGTTGTACATTGAACTTGGAGGATTGCCGAGTGGATCTCCCTTTTCCTTGCTTCTATGTGGATGGGTTGAGCATTCGTCACTTTCACACATGGGGGGGGGGGGCAATTATTAGTCCTGGAGAGGCTGCTCTACCATGATCTGACCAGGGTTTAGGAGGCCCATCTGAAGGATCAACCGAAGAACCTTCACACTACACAAACTGCGGACCTCCACTACGACATAACAACTAGTGTGCAGTCCAGTGGCGGACAGGGGCCAGAAATCAGCCCACGGATTTTACCAGCACCCGGACGGCCCATAACCAGCCCTGGCATCTCTGCTGCTTCCTGGCCAGCCAACCAGTGTGCTCCAAGACTGAGGCTATATCATTAGGGTGAGGACAAGGACTGGGGATGCTTGGGGGAAGGGATAGAGTGGGGAAGAGGATGGGGGGCTGGGATTGGATGGGAGTGGCGGACTGGGGCCAAAATCATCCCAGGATTTTCCCAGTACCAGGCCAGCCCATAACCAGCCCTAGCATCTCTGCTGCTTCCTGGCCAGTCACCCAGTGTGCTCCAAGACTGAGGCTATATCATTAGGGGGAGGACATGGGCTGGGGGTTGCTTGGCTCCAAGGCTGAGTCTATATCATTAGGGTGGGGACATGGGCTGGGGGTTGCTTGGCTCCAAGACTGAGGCTATATCATTAGGGGGAGGACATGGGCTGGGGGTTGCTTGGCTCCAAGGCTGAGGCTATATCATTAGGGGGAGGACATGGGCTGGGGGTTGCTTGGCTCTAGGACTGAGGCTATATCATTAGGGTGAGGACATGGGCTGAGGGTTGCTTGGCTCCAAGGCTGAGTCTATATCATTAGGGGGAGGACATGGGCTGGGGTTGCTTGGTTCCAAGACTGAGGCTATATCATTAGGGTGAGGACATGGGCTGGGGGTTGCTTGGCTCCAAGACTGAGGCTATATCATTAGGGGGAGGACATGGGCTGGGGTTGCTTGGCTCCAAGACTGAGGCTATATCATTAGGGTGAGGACATGGGCTGGGGGTTACTTGGCTCCAAGACTGAGGCTATATCATTAGGGGGAGGACATGGGCTGAGGGTTGCTTGGCTCCAAGGCTGAGTCTATATCATTAGGGGGAGGACATGGGCTGGGGGTTGCTTGGCTCCAAGGCTGAGTCTATATCATTAGGGGGAGGACATGTGCTGGGGGTTGCTTGGCTCCAAGGCTGAGTCTATATCATTAGGGGGAGGACATGGGCTGGGGTGGCTTGGCTCCAAGGCTGAGTCTATATCATTAGGGGGAGGACATGGGCTGGGGTTGCTTGGCTCCAAGGCTGAGGTTATATCATTAGGGGGAGGACATGGGCTGGGGGTTGCTTGGTTCCAAGACTGAGGCTATATCATTAGGGGGAGGACATGGGCTGGGGGTTGCTTGGCTCTAGGACTGAGGCTATATCATTCGGGGGAGGACATGGGCTGGGGGTTGCTTGGCTCCAAGACTGAGGCTATATCATTAGGGGGAGGACATGGGCTGGGGTTGCTTGGCTCCAAGACTGAGGCTATATCATTAGGGGGAGGACATGGGCCGGGGGTTGCTTGGCTTCAAGACTGAGGCTATATCATTAGGGGGAGGACATGGGCTGGGGTTGCTTGGCTCCATGACTGAGGCTATATCATTAGGGGGAGGACATGGGCTGGGGTTGCTTGGCTTCAAGACTGAGGCTATATCATTAGGGGGAGGACATGGGCTGGGGTTGCTTGGCTTCAAGACTGAGGCTATATCATTAGGGGGAGGACATGGGCTGGGGTTGCTTGGCTCCAAGGCTGAGGCTATATCATTAGGGGGAGGACATGGGATGAGAACTGCTTGGCTCCAAAACTGAGGCTATATCATTAGGGGGAGGACATGGGCTGGGGGTTGCTTGTCTCCAAGACTGAGGCTATATCATTAGGGGGAGGACATGGGCTGGGGTTGCTTGGTTCCAAGGCTGAGGCTATATCATTAGGATGAGGACATGGGCTGGGGGTTACTTGGTTCCAAGACTGAGGCTATATCATTAGGGGGAGGACATGGGCTGGGGGTTACTTGGTTCCAAGACTGAGGCTATATCATTAGGGGGAGGACATGGGCTGGGGGTTGCTTGGCTCCAAGACTGAGGCTATATCATTAGGGGGAGGACATGGGCTGGGGTTGCTTGGCTCCAAGTCTGAGGCTATATCATTAGGGAGAGGACATGGGCTGGGGGTTGCTTGGCTCCAAGACTGAGGCTATATCATTAGGGGGAGGACATGGGCTGGGGGTGCTTGGCTCCAAGACTGAGGCTATATCATTAGGGGGAGGACATGGGCTGGGGGTTGCTTGGCTCTAGCACTGAGGTTATATCATTAGGGGGAGGACATGGGCTGGGGGTTGCTTGGCTCCAAGGCTGAGGCTATATCATTAGGGGGAGGACATGGGCTGGGGTTGCTTGGCTCCAAGACTGAGGCTATATCATTAGGGTGAGGACATGGGCTGGGGGTTGCTTGGCTCCAAGACTGAGGCTATATCATTAGGGGGAGGACATGGGCTGGGGGTTGCTTGGCTCCAAGACTGAGGCTATATCATTAGGGGGAGGACATGGGCTGGGGGTTGCTTGGCTCCAAGACTGAGGCTATATCATTAGGGGGAGGACATGGGCTGGGGTTGCTTGGCTCCAAGACTGAGGCTATATCATTAGGGGGAGGACATGGGCTGGGGTTGCTTGGCTCCAAGACTGAGGCTATATCATTAGGGGGAGGACATGGGCTGGGGTTGCTTGGCTCCAAGACTGAGGCTATATCATTAGGGGGAGGACATGGGCTGGGGGTTGCTTGGCTCTAGCACTGAGGTTATATCATTAGGGGGAGGACATGGGCTGGGGGTTGCTTGGCTCCAAGACTGAGGCTATATCATTAGGGGGAGGACATGGACTGGGGGTTGCTTGGCTCCATGACTGAGGTTATATCATTAGGGGGAGGACATGGGCTGGGGGTTGCTTGGCTCCAAGACTGAGGCTATATCATTAGGGGGAGGACATGGGCTGGGGGTTGCTTGGCTCTAGGACTGAGGCTATATCATTAGGGGGAGGACATGGGCTGGGGGTTGCTTGGCTCCAAGGCTGAGGCTATATCATTAGGGGGAGGACATGGGCTGGGGGTTGCTTGGCTCCAAGACTGAGGCTATATCATTAGGGGGAGGACATGGGCTGGGGGTTGCTTGGCTCCAAGGCTGAGGCTATATCATTAGGGGGAGGACATGGGCTGGGGGTTGCTTGGCTCCAAGACTGAGGCTATATCATTAGGGGGAGGACATGGGCTGGGGTTGCTTGGCTCCAAGACTGAGGCTATATCATTAGGGGGAGGACATGGGCTGGGGGTTGCTTGGCTCCAAGACTGAGGCTATATCATTAGGGGGAGGACATGGGCTGGGGGTTGCTTGGCTCCATGACTGAGGCTATATCATTAGGGGGAGGACATGGGCTGGGGTTGCTTGGCTCTAGGACTGAGGTTATATCATTAGGGGGAGGACATGGGCTGGGGGTTGCTTGGCTCCATGACTGAGGCTATATCATTAGGGGGAGGACATGGGCTGGGGGTTGCTTGGCTCCATGACTGAGGCTATATCATTAGGGGGAGGACATGGGCTGGGGTTGCTTGGCTCTAGGACTGAGGCTATATCATTCGGGGGAGGACATGGGCTGGGGGTTGCTTGGCTCCAAGACTGAGGCTATATCATTAGGGGGAGGACATGGGCTGGGGTTGCTTGGCTCCAAGACTGAGGCTATATCATTAGGGGGAGGACATGGGCCGGGGGTTGCTTGGCTTCAAGACTGAGGCTATATCATTAGGGGGAGGACATGGGCTGGGGTTGCTTGGCTCCATGACTGAGGCTATATCATTAGGGGGAGGACATGGGCTGGGGTTGCTTGGCTTCAAGACTGAGGCTATATCATTAGGGGGAGGACATGGGCTGGGGTTGCTTGGCTTCAAGACTGAGGCTATATCATTAGGGGGAGGACATGGGCTGGGGTTGCTTGGCTCCAAGGCTGAGGCTATATCATTAGGGGGAGGACATGGGATGAGAACTGCTTGGCTCCAAAACTGAGGCTATATCATTAGGGGGAGGACATGGGCTGGGGGTTGCTTGTCTCCAAGACTGAGGCTATATCATTAGGGGGAGGACATGGGCTGGGGTTGCTTGGTTCCAAGGCTGAGGCTATATCATTAGGATGAGGACATGGGCTGGGGGTTACTTGGTTCCAAGACTGAGGCTATATCATTAGGGGGAGGACATGGGCTGGGGGTTACTTGGTTCCAAGACTGAGGCTATATCATTAGGGGGAGGACATGGGCTGGGGGTTGCTTGGCTCCAAGACTGAGGCTATATCATTAGGGGGAGGACATGGGCTGGGGTTGCTTGGCTCCAAGTCTGAGGCTATATCATTAGGGAGAGGACATGGGCTGGGGGTTGCTTGGCTCCAAGACTGAGGCTATATCATTAGGGGGAGGACATGGGCTGGGGGTGCTTGGCTCCAAGACTGAGGCTATATCATTAGGGGGAGGACATGGGCTGGGGGTTGCTTGGCTCTAGCACTGAGGTTATATCATTAGGGGGAGGACATGGGCTGGGGGTTGCTTGGCTCCAAGGCTGAGGCTATATCATTAGGGGGAGGACATGGGCTGGGGTTGCTTGGCTCCAAGACTGAGGCTATATCATTAGGGTGAGGACATGGGCTGGGGGTTGCTTGGCTCCAAGACTGAGGCTATATCATTAGGGGGAGGACATGGGCTGGGGGTTGCTTGGCTCCAAGACTGAGGCTATATCATTAGGGGGAGGACATGGGCTGGGGGTTGCTTGGCTCCAAGACTGAGGCTATATCATTAGGGGGAGGACATGGGCTGGGGTTGCTTGGCTCCAAGACTGAGGCTATATCATTAGGGGGAGGACATGGGCTGGGGTTGCTTGGCTCCAAGACTGAGGCTATATCATTAGGGGGAGGACATGGGCTGGGGTTGCTTGGCTCCAAGACTGAGGCTATATCATTAGGGGGAGGACATGGGCTGGGGGTTGCTTGGCTCTAGCACTGAGGTTATATCATTAGGGGGAGGACATGGGCTGGGGGTTGCTTGGCTCCAAGACTGAGGCTATATCATTAGGGGGAGGACATGGACTGGGGGTTGCTTGGCTCCATGACTGAGGTTATATCATTAGGGGGAGGACATGGGCTGGGGGTTGCTTGGCTCCAAGACTGAGGCTATATCATTAGGGGGAGGACATGGGCTGGGGGTTGCTTGGCTCTAGGACTGAGGCTATATCATTAGGGGGAGGACATGGGCTGGGGGTTGCTTGGCTCCAAGGCTGAGGCTATATCATTAGGGGGAGGACATGGGCTGGGGGTTGCTTGGCTCCAAGACTGAGGCTATATCATTAGGGGGAGGACATGGGCTGGGGGTTGCTTGGCTCCAAGGCTGAGGCTATATCATTAGGGGGAGGACATGGGCTGGGGGTTGCTTGGCTCCAAGACTGAGGCTATATCATTAGGGGGAGGACATGGGCTGGGGTTGCTTGGCTCCAAGACTGAGGCTATATCATTAGGGGGAGGACATGGGCTGGGGGTTGCTTGGCTCCAAGACTGAGGCTATATCATTAGGGGGAGGACATGGGCTGGGGGTTGCTTGGCTCCATGACTGAGGCTATATCATTAGGGGGAGGACATGGGCTGGGGTTGCTTGGCTCTAGGACTGAGGTTATATCATTAGGGGGAGGACATGGGCTGGGGGTTGCTTGGCTCCATGACTGAGGCTATATCATTAGGGGGAGGACATGGGCTGGGGGTTGCTTGGCTCCATGACTGAGGCTATATCATTAGGGGGAGGACATGGGCTGGGGTTGCTTGGCTCTAGGACTGAGGCTATATCATTAGGGGGAGGACATGGGCTGGGGGTTGCTTGGCTCCAGGACTGAGGCTATATCATTAGGGGGAGGACATGGGCTGGGGGTTGCTTGGCTCCATGACTGAGGCTATATCATTAGGGGGAGGACATGGGCTGGGGGTTGCTTGGCTCCAAGACTGAGGCTATATCATTAGGGTGAGGACATGGGCTGGGGGTTGCTTGGGTCTAGGACTGAGGCTATATCATTAGGGGGAGGACATGGGCTGGGGGTTGCTTGGCTCCAAGACTGAGGCTATATCATTAGGGTGAGGACATGGGCTGGGGGTTGCTTGGGTCTAGGACTGAGGCTATATCATTAGGGGGAGGACATGGGCTGGGGGTTGCTTGGCTCTAGGACTGAGGTTATATCATTAGGGGGAGGACATGGGCTGGGGGTTGCTTGGCTCTAGGACTGAGGCTATATCATTAGGGTGAGGACATGGGCTGGGGGTTGCTTAGCTCCAAGACTGAGGCTATATCATTAGGGTGAGGACATGGGCTGGGGTTGCTTAGCTCCAAGACTGAGGCTATATCATTAGGGTGAGGACATGGGCTGGGGGTTGCTTAGCTCCAAGACTGAGGCTATATCATTAGGGTGAGGACATGGGCTGGGGTTGCTTAGCTCCAAGACTGAGGCTATATCATTAGGGTGAGGACATGGGCTGGGGGTTGCTTAGCTCCAAGACTGAGGCTATATCATTAGGGGGAGGACATGGGCTGAGGGTTGCTTGGCTCCAAGACTGAGACTATATCATTAGGGGGAGGACATGGGCTGAGGGTTGCTTGGCTCCAAGACTGAGGCTATATCATTAGGGGGAGGACATGGGCTGGGGTGGCTTGGCTCCAAGGCTGAGTCTATATCATTAGGGGGAGGACATGGGCTGGGGTTGCTTGGCTCCAAGGCTGAGGTTATATCATTAGGGGGAGGACATGGGCTGGGGGTTGCTTGGTTCCAAGACTGAGGCTATATCATTAGGGGGAGGACATGGGCTGGGGGTTGCTTGGCTCTAGGACTGAGGCTATATCATTCGGGGGAGGACATGGGCTGGGGGTTGCTTGGCTCCAAGACTGAGGCTATATCATTAGGGGGAGGACATGGGCTGGGGTTGCTTGGCTCCAAGACTGAGGCTATATCATTAGGGGGAGGACATGGGCCGGGGGTTGCTTGGCTTCAAGACTGAGGCTATATCATTAGGGGGAGGACATGGGCTGGGGTTGCTTGGCTCCATGACTGAGGCTATATCATTAGGGGGAGGACATGGGCTGGGGTTGCTTGGCTTCAAGACTGAGGCTATATCATTAGGGGGAGGACATGGGCTGGGGTTGCTTGGCTTCAAGACTGAGGCTATATCATTAGGGGGAGGACATGGGCTGGGGTTGCTTGGCTCCAAGGCTGAGGCTATATCATTAGGGGGAGGACATGGGATGAGAACTGCTTGGCTCCAAAACTGAGGCTATATCATTAGGGGGAGGACATGGGCTGGGGGTTGCTTGTCTCCAAGACTGAGGCTATATCATTAGGGGGAGGACATGGGCTGGGGTTGCTTGGTTCCAAGGCTGAGGCTATATCATTAGGATGAGGACATGGGCTGGGGGTTACTTGGTTCCAAGACTGAGGCTATATCATTAGGGGGAGGACATGGGCTGGGGGTTACTTGGTTCCAAGACTGAGGCTATATCATTAGGGGGAGGACATGGGCTGGGGGTTGCTTGGCTCCAAGACTGAGGCTATATCATTAGGGGGAGGACATGGGCTGGGGTTGCTTGGCTCCAAGTCTGAGGCTATATCATTAGGGAGAGGACATGGGCTGGGGGTTGCTTGGCTCCAAGACTGAGGCTATATCATTAGGGGGAGGACATGGGCTGGGGGTGCTTGGCTCCAAGACTGAGGCTATATCATTAGGGGGAGGACATGGGCTGGGGGTTGCTTGGCTCTAGCACTGAGGTTATATCATTAGGGGGAGGACATGGGCTGGGGGTTGCTTGGCTCCAAGGCTGAGGCTATATCATTAGGGGGAGGACATGGGCTGGGGTTGCTTGGCTCCAAGACTGAGGCTATATCATTAGGGTGAGGACATGGGCTGGGGGTTGCTTGGCTCCAAGACTGAGGCTATATCATTAGGGGGAGGACATGGGCTGGGGGTTGCTTGGCTCCAAGACTGAGGCTATATCATTAGGGGGAGGACATGGGCTGGGGGTTGCTTGGCTCCAAGACTGAGGCTATATCATTAGGGGGAGGACATGGGCTGGGGGTTGCTTGGCTCCAAGGCTGAGGCTATATCATTAGGGGGAGGACATGGGCTGGGGGTTGCTTGGCTCTAGGACTGAGGCTATATCATTAGGGTGAGGACATGGGCTGGGGGTTGCTTGGCTCCAAGGCTGAGGCTATATCATTAGGGGGAGGACATGGGCTGGGGGTTGCTTGGCTCCAAGACTGAGGCTATATCATTAGGGGGAGGACATGGGCTGGGGGTTGCTTGGCTCCAAGGCTGAGGCTATATCATTAGGGGGAGGACATGGGCTGGGGGTTGCTTGGCTCCAAGACTGAGGCTATATCATTAGGGGGAGGACATGGGCTGGGGTTGCTTGGCTCCAAGACTGAGGCTATATCATTAGGGGGAGGACATGGGCTGGGGGTTGCTTGGCTCCAAGACTGAGGCTATATCATTAGGGGGAGGACATGGGCTGGGGGTTGCTTGGCTCCATGACTGAGGCTATATCATTAGGGGGAGGACATGGGCTGGGGTTGCTTGGCTCTAGGACTGAGGTTATATCATTAGGGGGAGGACATGGGCTGGGGGTTGCTTAGCTCCATGACTGAGGCTATATCATTAGGGGGAGGACATGGGCTGGGGGTTGCTTGGCTCCATGACTGAGGCTATATCATTAGGGGGAGGACATGGGCTGGGGTTGCTTGGCTCTAGGACTGAGGCTATATCATTAGGGGGAGGACATGGGCTGGGGGTTGCTTGGCTCCAGGACTGAGGCTATATCATTAGGGGGAGGACATGGGCTGGGGGTTGCTTGGCTCCAAGACTGAGGCTATATCATTAGGGTGAGGACATGGGCTGGGGGTTGCTTGGGTCTAGGACTGAGGCTATATCATTAGGGGGAGGACATGGGCTGGGGGTTGCTTGGCTCCAAGACTGAGGCTATATCATTAGGGTGAGGACATGGGCTGGGGGTTGCTTGGGTCTAGGACTGAGGCTATATCATTAGGGGGAGGACATGGGCTGGGGGTTGCTTGGCTCTAGGACTGAGGTTATATCATTAGGGGGAGGACATGGGCTGGGGGTTGCTTGGCTCTAGGACTGAGGCTATATCATTAGGGTGAGGACATGGGCTGGGGGTTGCTTAGCTCCAAGACTGAGGCTATATCATTAGGGTGAGGACATGGGCTGGGGTTGCTTAGCTCCAAGACTGAGGCTATATCATTAGGGTGAGGACATGGGCTGGGGGTTGCTTAGCTCCAAGACTGAGGCTATATCATTAGGGTGAGGACATGGGCTGGGGTTGCTTAGCTCCAAGACTGAGGCTATATCATTAGGGTGAGGACATGGGCTGGGGTTGCTTAGCTCCAAGACTGAGGCTATATCATTAGGGTGAGGACATGGGCTGGGGGTTGCTTAGCTCCAAGACTGAGGCTATATCATTAGGGGGAGGACATGGGCTGAGGGTTGCTTGGCTCCAAGACTGAGGCTATATCATTAGGGGGAGGACATGGGCTGGGGGTTGCTTGGCTCTAGGACTGAGGCTATATCATTAGGGGGAGGACATGGGCTGGGGGTTGCTTGGCTCTAGGACTGAGGCTATATCATTAGGGGGAGGACATGGGCTGGGGGTTGCTTGGCTCCAAGACTGAGGCTATATCATTAGGGGGAGGACATGGGCTGGGAGTTGCTTGGCTCTAGGACTGAGGTTATATCATTAGGGTGAGGAGATGGGCTGGGGTTGCTTGGCTCCAAGGCGGAGGCTATATCATTAGGGTGAGGACATGGGCTGGGGGTTGCTTGGCTCCAAGACTGAGGCTATATCATTAGGGGGAGGACATGGGCTGGGGGTTGCTTGGCTCCAAGACTGAGGCTATATCATTAGGGGGAGGACATGGGCTGGGGGTTGCTTGGGTGAGGGGGAAGGGGGTGAATGGGGGGGCTGGGATTGGATGGGAGTGTTAGTAAAGGTAGCAGTTCAGACTGCCCCAAATCAGTGCGGCCCACCGGGCATTTGCCCCTACTTTAGACTCGGCACAGCAAGATGAAGGTAAACATC
This sequence comes from Gastrophryne carolinensis, assembly GCA_027917425.1. Taxonomy (NCBI): domain Eukaryota; kingdom Metazoa; phylum Chordata; class Amphibia; order Anura; family Microhylidae; genus Gastrophryne; species Gastrophryne carolinensis. The sequence continues at coordinate 629,076,733 of CM051235.1, forward strand.
TGCTAAATGCTGTTGGTGGGAAACGGTGGTTTAACTGTATTTTAGGTCTCCACAAGTTTATGGCACATACTGTAGGTTCATGGTTCACAGCCCCGGCATTGTCTGCCCGCCTCCAATGTATTCTAAGCTCTGCTGCTCACCTCATCCCCCTCTCCTCTCGCTTCTCCAGCGCTGCCCCCCTCTGTCCATCCCTATCATCTGTCTCTCATAGAGTTCAAACTTCTAACACTAACCTACAAAGCTCCCTCTAACCAGGCCCCTTCCTACACTCCATCTCTGATTCAGCATTACCAACCTCCGCTTTGGCTCTGACATTCTCCTGTCCTCCTTGGTTACCTCCTCGCACTCCCACCTTCAAGACTTCTCCCGCGCCTCCCCACATCTCTGGAATGCACTCCCCCACTCTATCTGTCCATTCGAAATTGCCCTCAAAACTCACTTCTTCAGACAGGGCATATAACCTGGCTTAAGCAACTGCTATAACCTTCAAATGGCACATGCAGCCCAACTCAAGCTCCTACCACTTGTGCCCCCGCCCCTTTGTCTCCGCCCCCATCCTTTAGACTGTAAGCGTGAAAAGGCCGGGCTCTCATTCCTATTGTCTCCTGCGCTCACAACACTTGGTTTGAACCTCGTGGCATCTAGTGTTGTATTGCTCTCTGTACTATATGTGTTACCTTGTCTGTAATCACACCTTGTACAGCGCTACGGAAGATGATGGCGCTATATAAATAAACAATAATAATAATAATGTATCGGTTCCCTGTACTATATGTTTTACCTTATCTGTAATCACACCTTGTACAGCGCTACGGAAGATGATGGCGCTATATAAATAAACAATAATAATAATAATGTATCGGTTCCCTGTACTATATGTTTTACCTTATCTGTAATCACACCTTGTACAGCGCTACAGAAGATGATTGCGCTATATAAATAATAATAATGTATTGTTCCCTGTACTATGTGTTTTACCTTGTCTGTAATCACACCTTGTACAGCACTACGGCAGATGATGGCACTATATAAATAAACATTAATAATAACAATCTTCAGGGGCCACTTGTAGGCTGGGACTTGGTCTCAGGAGTATTCGCAGGTTTCCAGTGTTCGCAGGCAGCCTATGGAGCAGTGGACAGTCCTGGGAGGGGTGTGCAGGTCTTTTTTCAAACTTTAGGTCTGCTTTAAATGTAAAAATCCTGGGTTTTGTTGCGCTGATCGGGGACGCCCCGCTGTGTGAGACCCCCCGCCAGCCCCCCCCCCCCAGATTGCAGAAGGAAACTCACCACTTCCTGGTCCTACGGCACATGCGCGGACGCTCGTCCAATCAGCGCGTCTAAGGCGAGTGGCCGCATCCCCGCTTTCCTCTAACAGGGAGCGTGTCCGCCATTCATGAATACCTATATTAAAGTCTATTAAAATCTATAAGATTCCCGGGCCGATCACCTCACACACCGCGGGACATCTGAGATCGGGATGTCCTGCGGGGTGTAACCCCCCCAAACACCCCGAAAAACCCTACCTCTCCAGCCGCTGCTTCCGCCGCCGCCGCCTCACTCGCGCTCCTCCAGACGTGCGCGCGCCCGCGCCGGCTGTCTCTAAATGGCCGGCGCGGGTGTGCACACGTCAAGAGTGATGCGTGGGAGGCGCCGACGGGCAAGCTGCTTGTCCGTCGCTGTCAATCAGCTTGTCCATCGGCGCCGATTGGACAGCGCGGCCACGTGGGAGTGGGGAGAGGTGAGTTTTCGGGGTGTTTGGGGGGGTTTCAGGCAGCCCCTGATTTGGGGTGCCCCGGGAAAGTGGACCAATACCCAGGATAGTCAAAATCCTGGGTGTTGGTCCACTTTAAGACTAGACTGTAGGGGCGCCACTCAATATGCTACACTGCAATGACTTCCCCGGGTGGGTGCGCCTTGGATTCTAAGAAATATATGTGCAAGCAGCAAATCCAAGGAAAACATAGAATCCAAAAGATTTTTTGGGGCACACCACCAGCTCATGAAAAAACAATAGATTTCATCTCACTTGTGACATTTACCAATTAAAACAACATCAACACATATAACACTATTAAAGTGGACCAACACCCAGGATTTTGACTATCCTGGGTTTTGGTCCACTTCGGTGGGGCACCCTGATCCTCGCTGTGTGAAACCCCCCAGAACGCCCGGAAACACTCACCTCAGCATGCTCCTAAGTGGGCACTCGTCCAATCAGAGCGCTCAGAGCCGCTGTGGTATGCACGTACAAGCGGTGTCCAACCCCAGCAGCTCTGAGCGCTGGAGGTGGCGTCTCGCGCTTCCTTCTAACAGGGAGTGCGCCCGCGCCGGCAGTTTGTGAATGGGTGCGCGCCCTGCTAGAGGGAAGCACGAGACGCAGCGATGCACCGTTGGAACGGGGATAAGGTAAGGTTTCTGGGGGGTTTCCCCCCGCGGGACATCCCAATTTCGGATGCCCCGCGGGGAGGGATCTGATCGGCCCGGGTGTTGGTCCACTTTAAAAACCAATAATCATGGCCTCCAGGTCTCTTGTTCCATAAAGATAAATACATTCAATATATACCAAATTTTCTTTAAATGGACTATGTACACATCAAAAATATATATATACTGGCGGAAAGAAAAAAAAAATACAATTATTAGAAAAGCTGATCTAAAAATAGGTATCAAAAATGTTTTGTGTATATAAATATATATTAGCTGTGAAGCAATCCCTCTATAACAATGCATCCCTTTATATAACTCATCCAGCAGCCAAACATATAAGCAAAGACATACAAGACAATGTGCTCTATATAAGTGGCAAAGAAACTGACAGTGCAACTAGGAGGGAGGGTAAAAGTCCAGAACTAAATCCTAAAGCCTAATAAAACTAAATTCACCTGACACACAATAAAACTAAATTCACCTGACACACAATAAAACTAAATTCAAATGACACACAATATCAATAAAGTGCTTATTATTATTATTGTTATTATTATTATTGTTATTATTATTATTGTTTATTTATATAGCGCCATCAACTTCCGTAGCGCTTTACATGCTTAGTGCTGTTCTAGATAAGCATATAACACACATAAGATGCTCTAAAGAGCAGATATGAAGCAAGGGCTTGCAAAAAAGCTTAATCATACATTGAATCAAACATTATAAATAGCTACAACAATAGCGCCAACAGTAAGATACAGGAACCCCGAAGGCCCATTCACAAATACCTAACACGCGCCCTGCTAGAGGGTAAGTGGGGATGCAGCTGCGTCTCACACATGCGCCGTTGGTAGGTGTATGGGGGGACCTGGGGGGGTTTCATACAGCGGGGTATCCCGATTTTGGATGCCCCGGGGGGGGGAATCCATCAGTCCAGGAATCTTATACATCACGGTGGGTTTTGGTCACTGTAATACAAAATCACATGTCCAGTCCCCAGAGGCTAGATACTCACCTCTTCCTGGATCCCTATTACCCCCGTCTGTTTGCAGGACTCACCCCACCACCAGTGACCAAACATGCTCACCCTGCAGATGGGGGCACAGCCTGTGATTGGTGGCCGGTGGTCATGTGGGGCCAGGTCAGTAAGATTGAGGATATGCACAAAGCGATAATTTGTGTGCTCCGGCCATTTAAAGTCGACCAAAACCCACCACGAGATTCCCGGACCCACCGATTCCCCCCCCCCCCCGGGGTGTCCAAAATCGGGATGCCCCGCTGTGTGACACCCCCCGGGTCGCCCCGTACACTTACCTTACTTCCTGGTCCAATGGTGCCTGTGCGAGCCGCATCCCCGCTGTCCCTCCAGCAGGGGCGAGGCATTAGCGGGAACGCTCCCTGTAAGAGAGAAGCGGGCGCAAAAACGCTGGAAGCCACTGGCTTTAGACAACATAACGTCAGAGGCTACGAGCGCACTGATTGGACGAGCGGCCACGTATGACCGGGGAGGGGTGAGTTGGCATTGGACGATCTGGAGGTACCACACAGGGGCATCCCCGACCCGGGGCAAAGGACCAAACCCCATGATAGTCAAACTCCTGGGTATTGGTTCACTTTAAGCGCAGCGTTGGTTAAAAAAAAAAAGGCCTCACCTGCAGAGAGCAGTCACCCAATCCCCAGGCGGAGGTGAGGCACCTGCAGCCACATTTCTCCATACATACTAACATTTTAGGGCAGGAAAGAGTTAAATTAGGCCACGCCCCACATTGAGGGATGTATGAAGCCACGCCCCCTCATTAAGGGATGATGAAGCCACGCCCCCTCATCGAGGGGTGTATGAAGCCACGCCCCCTCGTTGAGGGATATATGAAGCCCTGCCCCCTCATTGAGGGATGTATGAAGCCACGCCCCCTCATTGAGGGATATATGAAGCCCTGCCCCCTCATTGAGGGATGTATGAAGCCACGCCCCCTCATTGAGGGATGATGAAGCCACGCCCCCTCATCGAGGGGTGTATGAAGCCACGCCCCCTCATTGAGGGATATATGAAGCCACGCCCCCTCATTGAGGGATGTGTGAAGCCCTGCCCCCTCATTGAGGGATGTATGAAGCCACGCCCCCTCGTTGAGGGATATATGAAGCCCTGCCCCCTCATTGAGGGATGTATGAAGCCACGCCCCCTCATTGAGGGATATATGAAGCCCTGCCCCCTCATTGAGGAATGTATGAAGCCACGCCCCCTCATTGAGGGATGTATGAAGCCCTGCCCCCTCATTGACGGATGTATGAAGCCACGCCCCCTCATTGAGGGATGTATGAAGCCACGCCCCCTCATTGAGGGATGTATGAAGCCACGCCCCCACGTTGAGGGATGTATGAAGCCACGCCCCCACATTGAGGGATGTATGAAGCCACGCCCCCACATTGAGGGATGTATGAAGCCACGCCCCCTCATTGAGGGATGCACGAAGCCACGCCCCCTCATTGAGGGATATATAGGAGATACATTGTAACAGTTACAATAGAAACACGGTAGGTAGCGACAGATGAGCGTCTGTAGCAGGCATTTACAGAGCGCCCGCTAGTAGTCACTGTGCTCGGCCGTGGGTCGCTAGTTCATTGCGACTCAGTCGCTGTGCAGCAACGTTGAATATATTGTGGGGAGTCGCTATATGACCAGTACAGCGCTGTATGGGAGCGCATGTTAGCGACTGGTCAGTGCGACCGACTCACACCATATTCATAAAAAAAATAGCCTCACAAAGCTCAAATATGCTTCAATGTAGCCCAGAGCGCAGGAGGCTGTGTGATTAAAGGCTGTTTTCCAGCATCTATCCACTAGTAACAAAGCGAAAACATATGGAATTACATTGTAACAACATTGTAACATGAACACTTTAATGGCAGAGCTGTGATGTCATTTCTGAGGAAATATATAAAACATGAACATTTTTGAAAAAACTGCACTTTCTAGGCCAGAAGATGTCACAACATTATCTGAGATTTAAAAAAAAAAAATTACAAAAACCCTGTTTAAAGAGAAGGAAAGGATCGTCCATAGAAATGTATGGGAGAGCGACAGGTAGCGAGAGGTCATACCTGGCGCTGTGCAAGGCTGAACGCCGGCGCTGTGCACTGAGGCTGTGAAAATGATGAATCGGACGCTACATGGCGCTATCCCAGTCACTCAACAGATTCTGCTTGATAAATGTGTAATTGCTGCCGTGTCCGGCGTTCACCTGTTGCTACCTGACGCTGTCCCTTCATGAATAAGGGCCTTTGAATAGGCAAATGAATCATTTTTGATGCAGATCTGCATGTTACACCTCAAAGAGGGACAAATGAGAACGAGGGGCAGGGGGACATGGACTCAAAAGAGGGACAGTCCCTCCTAATCAGGGACACTCAGGAGATTTGCTTCTCCCTGGATTCCTCCTGGGGTTGCTGCAGACTGTCAGTCAGCCAATCACTGTGCATGTTGCTCTGATTGGCTGACTAAGCGTCACTCAGGCTCTAGAAGTGAAGCTGAGCTTCTCCCAGGAGAACTACAACTCCCAGGAAAACTCTGAGGGTGGAATGCCTAGCCCTGTGTGTGTCCCCGCTGTCACCCCTTGCTGTAGATGGCGCAGCACACCAGGGGCTGATGGCCCTGAACGTGGGAAATATGATATATATAAAGCTTTACCTGTGTCAGCTACTTCCAGGCACCTCCAATTTCTTAGTGTGACCTGGAAGCCATTGTCACTTCCTGTTTGTGCGTTCCACCAGTCACTTCCTGTTTGCGGTCCACCCGTTGACTCCTGTCTGTGTGTCTCACCAGTCACTTCCTGTCTGTATATTCCACCAGTCTCTTCCTGTCTGTGCGTTTCACCAGTCACTTCCTGTTTGCTTTCCACCAGTCACTTCTTGTCTGTATATTCCACCAGTTACGTCCTGTCTGTGCGTTCCACCAGTCACTTCCTGTTTGCTTTCCACCAGTCACTTCCTGTCTGTATATTCCACCAGTTACGTCCTGTCTGTGCGTTCCACCAGTCACTTCCTGTTTGCTTTCCACCAGTCACTTCCTGTCCCTGTGTCTCACCATTCACTTCCGGTCTGTGCGTTCCACCAGTCAGTTCGCATTCTTTCAGCCACTTTCTGTCTGTATTTTCCACCAGTCACTTCCTGTTTGCTTTCCAGAAGTCACTTCATGTCCGTGTGTCTCACCATTCACGTCCTATCTGTGCGTTCCACCAGTCGGTTAGCATTCTTCCAGCCACTTCCTTTCTGTGCGTTCCACCAGTCCCTACCTGGTCTGCTCATTGCTGCCATCTTGTGGTGAGGATCGGAACAGCAGCCTCCAGCTCCTCTCTGAATCTGGAATCCAGTAGTAAGTTGATGTCGCCATCACGTATCTACATTGTATATCCACACCTACCAACTTTTTAGGGTGGGAAAGAGGGACATTTGTTAAATTAGGCCAACAGGAAGGTGAGTGAGTGGGGCGACCTGGGGGAGTACAGAAAGCGGGACATCCCAATTCAGGATACCCCCACTGAGAGGAACAACCCCCCCGAAGAGTGAAAATCAGGTTTGTTGTTCCTCTTTAACATATATATATATAAATATATATATATATATATATATATATATACATATATATATATACACCTTATTGTATATAATATATATATATATATATATATATATATATATATATGTGCACCTTATTGTATATAATATATATATATATATATATATATATATATATATATATATATATGCACCTTATTGTATATATTTTGTATATTGTATATATATTGTATATATTTATTGTATATATATATATATATATATATATATATATATATATATACCTTATTGTATATATATTGTATATATTTTATATATATTTATTGTATATATATATATATATATATATATATATATATATATATATATATATATATATATATATACCTTATTGTATATATTTTGTATATTGTATATATATTGTATATATTTATTGTATATATATATATATATGCACCTTATTGTATATATTTTGTATATTGTATATATATTGTATATATTTATTGTATATATATATATATGCACCTTATTGTATATATTTTGTATATTGTATATATATTGTATATATTTATTGTATATATATATATATATATATATATATACCTTATTGTATATATATTGTATATATTTTATATATATTTATTGTATATATATATATATATATATATATATATACCTTATTGTATATATTTTGTATATTGTATATATATTGTATATATTTATTGTATATATATATATATGCACCTTATTGTATATATTTTGTATATTGTATATATATTGTATATATTTATTGTATATATATATATATGCACCTTATTGTATATATTTTGTATATTGTATATATATTGTATATATTTATTGTATATATATATATATGCACCTTATTGTATATATTTTGTATATTGTATATATTTATTGTATATATTTTGTATATTGTATATATATTGTATATATACTGTATATATATATATATATATATATATATATATATACCTTATTGTTTTTGATAATGGGCAATGAAGATTGGTCAATAAATAGAAACAACACACCCGATTTTCACTTTTTGGGGTGTTGTTTCTCTCAGAGGGGGGCCTCCTCAATCGGGATGCCCGCTGTGTGTATCCCCCAGGTTTGCCACCATCCTGTTGCTCCCACGGCGCAGACTCAGGATGAGAATGAGCGCGCTGGCTGAGCGGCCCGTTCGACCAATCGGTGAGCTCGCTTTCACTGGGCTCCATTCGGTGCTGCGGATGGCTAATCAGCCAAGAGGGGCCGTAGGGAGCTGAATGCGCCACTGTCCACATCCTCCGCTCACCTCTTATTCGTCACGTGTCTCTGGCGGCTGGGCGTGGCACGGGTGGAGGTGAGCCTGATGCAGGCCACGGCGAGGGCTCCGGGGCAAGGTGAGTCAAACGGGGGTTTCTGGGGGGTGGAACTCGGGTGGCCCTGGGGTATTTTAGAATCCAGGGCCTCCGATGTTTCTCTTTAAAGTGGACCAACACCCAGGCTGATCTATAAGATTCCCGGGCCAATCAGATCCCTCCCCGCGGGGCATCCGAAATCGGGATGCCCCGCTGTGTGAGACGCCCCAGGAGGCCCCATTCATCTTACCTTACTCCTGCTCCAACAGCACATGCGCGGGCTGCGGGCCGCCGTTTGTGAATGGCCGGCGCGGGCGCGCTCCCTGTTAGAGGGAAAGCCAGCATGCGCCGTCAGACCGGGAATGAGGGTGAGTGTATGGGGCGACCTGAGGGGTATCACACAGCGGGGTATCCCGATTGTGGATGCCCCGTGGGGAGGGGATCTATAAGATTCCCGGGCCGATACAGCTGGGTTATGGTCCTCTTTAAACGTTCTGGTGTGATCATTATCCCAGCCAATCAGAGACGCCCTTGGCTTCTGGAAGGAGAGCTCAGCAGCAATGCCGCAGGCTCCTTCCTCAGAGGAAAGTAGAACGCGCCAGACACGACGAGCCGAGCCTATCTTATGTTTCCCACACCCTGTACATACAGATTGCTCACATTAATCCGGACCCTCACCCTGAATAAGAGCCTATCTTATATGTTTCCCACACCCTGTACATACAGATTGCCTACATTAATCCGGACTGTCACCCTGAATAAGAGCCTATCTTATATGTTTCCCACACCCTGTACATACAGATTGCCTACATTAATCCGGACCTTCACCCTGAATAAGAGCCTATCTTATATGTTTCCCACACCCTGTACATACAGATTGCCCACATTAATCCAGACCCTCACCCTGAATAAGAGCCTATCTTATGTTTCCCACACCTTGTACATACAGATTGCTCACATTAATCCGGACCCTCACCCTGAATAAGAGCCTATCTTATATGTTTCCCACACCCTGTACATACAGATTGCCTACATTAATCCGGACTGTCACCCTGAATAAGAGCCTATCTTATATGTTTCCCACACCCTGTACATACAGATTGCCCACATTAATCCGGACCCTCACCCTGAATAAGAGCCTATCTTATATGTTTCCCCCCACACCCTGTACATACAGATTGCTCACATTAATCCGGACCCTCACCCTGAATAAGAGCCTATCTTATATGTTTCCCCCACCCTGTACATACAGATTGCTCACATTAATCCGGACCCTCACCCTGAATAAGAGCCTATCTTATATGTTTCCCACACCCTGTACATACAGATTGCTCACATTAATCCGGACCCTCACCCTGAATAAGAGCCTATCTTATATGTTTCCCCCACCCTGTTCATACAGATTGCCCACATTAATCCGGACTGTCACCCTGAATAAGAGCCTATCTTATATGTTTCCCACACCCTGTACATACAGATTGCCCACATTAATCCGGACCCTCACCCTGAATAAGAGCCTATCTTATATGTTTCCCCCCACACCCTGGACATACAGATTGCTCACATTAATCCGGACCCTCACCCTGAATAAGAGCCTATCTTATGTTTCCCACACCTTGTACATACAGATTGCTCACATTAATCCGGACCCTCACCCTGAATAAGAGCCTATCTTATATGTTTCCCACACCCTGTACATACAGATTGCCTACATTAATCCGGACTGTCACCCTGAATAAGAGCCTATCTTATATGTTTCCCACACCCTGTACATACAGATTGCCCACATTAATCCGGACCTTCACCCTGAATAAGAGCCTATCTTATATGTTTCCCACACCCTGTACATACAGATTGCCCACATTAATCCGGACCTTCACCCTGAATAAGAGCCTATCTTATATGTTTCCCACACCCTGTACATACAGATTGCCCACATTAATCCGGACCTTCACCCTGAATAAGAGCCTATCTTATATGTTTCCCACACCCTGTACATACAGATTGCCCACATTAATCCGGACCTTCACCCTGAATAAGAGCCTATCTTATATGTTTCCCACACCCTGTACATACAGATTGCTCACATTAATCCGGACTGTCACCCTGAATAAGAGTCTATCTTATATGTTTCCCACACCCTGTACATACAGATTGCCCACATTAATCCGGACCCTCACCCTGAATAAGAGCCTATCTTATATGTTTCCCCCCACACCCTGGACATACAGATTGCTCACATTAATCCGGACCCTCACCCTGAATAAGAGCCTATCTTATATGTTTCCCCCACCCTGTACATACAGATTGCTCACATTAATCCGGACCCTCACCCTGAATAAGAGCCTATCTTATATGTTTCCACCACCCTGTACATACAGATTGCCCACATTAATCCGGACTGTCACCCTGAATAAGAGCCTATCTTATATGTTTCCCCCACCCTGGACATACAGATTGCTCACATTAATCCGGACCCTCACCCTGAATAAGAGCCTATCTTATATGTTTCCCACACCCTGTACATACAGATTGCTCACATTAATCCGGACCCTCACCCTGAATAAGAGCCTATCTTATATGTTTCCCACACCCTGTACATACAGATTGCCTACATTAATCCGGACTGTCACCCTGAATAAGAGCCTATCTTATATGTTTCCCACACCCTGTACATACAGATTGTCCACATTAATCCGGACCCTCACCCTGAATAAGAGCCTATCTTATATGTTTCCCACACCCTGTACATACAGATTGCCCACATTAATCCGGACCCTCACCCTGAATAAGAGCCTATCTTATATGTTTCCCCCCACACCCTGGACATACAGATTGCTCACATTAATCCGGACCCTCACCCTGAATAAGAGCCTATCTTATATGTTTCCCCCACCCTGTACATACAGATTGCTCACATTAATCCGGACCCTCACCCTGAATAAGAGCCTATCTTATATGTTTCCCCCACCCTGTACATACAGATTGCCCACATTAATCCGGACTGTCACCCTGAATAAGAGCCTATCTTATATGTTTCCCACACCCTGTACATACAGATTGCTCACATTAATCCGGACCCTCACCCTGAATAAGAGCCTATCTTATATGTTTCCCACGCCCTGTACATACAGATTGCCCACATTAATCCGGACCTTCACCCTGAATAAGAGCCTATCTTATATGTTTCCCACACCCTGTACATACAGATTGCCCACATTAATCCGGACCCTCACCCTGAATAAGAGCCTATCTTATATGTTTCCCCCACCCTGTACATACAGATTGCTCACATTAATCCGGACCCTCACCCTGAATAAGAGCCTATCTTATATGTTTCCCCCACCCTGTACATACAGATTGCTCACATTAATCCGGACCCTCACCCTGAATAAGAGCCTATCTTATATGTTTCCCCCACCCTGTACATACAGATTGCTCACATTAATCCGGACCTTCTCCCTGAATAAGAGCCTATCTTATATGTTTCCCCCACCCTGTACATACAGATTGCTCACATTAATCCGGACCTTCACCCTGAATAAGAGTCTATCTTATATGTTTCCCACACCCTGTACATACAGATTGCCCACATTAATCCGGACCCTCACACTGAATAAGAGCCTATCTTATATGTTTCCCACACCCTGTACATACAGATTGCCCACATTAATCCGGACCCTCACACTGAATAAGAGCCTATCTTATATGTTTCCCACACCCTGTACATACAGATTGCTCACATTAATCCGGACCTTCACCCTGAATAAGAGCCTATCTTATATGTTTCCCCCCACACCCTGTACATACAGATTGCTCACATTAATCCGGACCCTCACCCTGAATAAGAGTCTATCTTATATGTTTCCCCCACCCTGTACATACAGATTGCCCACATTAATCCGGACCCTCACCCTGAATAAGAGCCTATCTTATATGTTTCCCACACCCTGTACATACAGATTGCTCACATTAATCCGGACCTTCACCCTGAATAAGAGCCTATCTTATATGTTTCCCACACCCTGTACATACAGATTGCTCACATTAATCCAGACCCTCACCCTGAATAAGAGCCTATCTTATATGTTTCCCACACCCTGTACATACAGATTGCTCACATTAATCCAGACCCTCACCCTGAATAAGAGCCTATCTTATATGTTTCCCACACCCTGTACATACAGATTGCTCACATTAATCCGGACCTTCACCCTGAATAAGAGCCTATCTTATATGTTTCCCACACCCTGTACATACAGATTGCTCACATTAATCCGGACCTTCACCCTGAATAAGAGCCTATCTTATATGTTTCCCACACCCTGTACATACAGATTGCCCACATTAATCCGGACCTTCACCCTGAATAAGAGCCTATCTTATATGTTTCCCACACCCTGTACACACAGATTGCTCACATTAATCCGGACCTTCACCCTGAATAAGAGCCTATCTTATATGTTTCCCACACCCTGTAGATACAGATTGCCCACATTAATCCGGACCTTCACCCTGAATAAGAGCCTATCTTATATGTTTCCCACACCCTGTACATACAGATTGCCCACATTAATCCGGACCTTCACCCTGAATAAGAGCCTATCTTATATGTTTCCCCCACCCTGTACATACAGATTGCTCACATTAATCCGGACCTTCACCCTGAATAAGAGCCTATCTTATATGTTTCCCCCACCCTGTACATACAGATTGCTCACATTAATCCGGACCTTCACCCTGAATAAGAGCCTATCTTATATGTTTCCCACACCCTGTCCATACAGATTGCTCACATTAATCCGGACCTTCACCCTGAATAAGAGCCTATCTTATATGTTTCCCCCACCCTGTACATACAGATTGCTCACATTAATCCGGACCTTCACCCTGAATAAGAGCCTATCTTATATGTTTCCCCCACCCTGTACATACAGATTGCTCACATTAATCCGGACCTTCACCCTGAATAAGAGCCTATCTTATATGTTTCCCACACCCTGTACATACAGATTGCTCACATTAATCCGGACCTTCACCCTGAATAAGAGCCTATCTTATATGTTTCCCCCACCCTGTACATACAGATTGCTCACATTAATCCGGACCTTCACCCTGAATAAGAGCCTATCTTATATGTTTCCCACACACTGTACATACAGATTGCCCAGATTAAAAATCATCCTACCTGCATCTACTGCATGTTATGAGCCTTTAAACATCCAAGATGGCGGCTCATGGAACATCAGGCAGCCTGCAAACAGGAAGTGTCTTCTGACTGTGCTGCTCTGCATTCTGGGATTGCTGACCTTTTCCTGACCCCAGCTCTGCTCTGTCTGAGCAAAGCACAGCTATAACCCCGCCCCCTGTACTTTATCCCGCTCGCCTCTCCTCAGTAAGTGTGATGCTTCTGAGTCAAGATGGCGGCGCCCGTATCCTAAAGTCCTGAACAGAGTTGCAGCCCAGTGGGGGAAAGAATAATAAGTGACTAAAAACTTAAAATATATAAATTTCAGATGCTGGGGAACCGTTTTATAAGGGTTTGGGCTTTTCGTTATATCCTGGTGAAGGTCCGGATTAAGTGATCACCTGTGTACCGTGCGAGAGGCGCCGACCCGCTGCGAAGATGGACTGTGCTCCAGCTCCCGCACTGTACACAGGTGATCACTTAAAGGAGCACTATAGCGAAAAAATGGCCCAATAATAAAAATCTATATAAATATATAATAAATAAATAATATAAATATATAAATATGCTGGATGGCGGGGGGAGGGGTCACTTATACACCCGACATCAAGAGATAATCAGTCAGGCCTGTTTTTTATTGTTATTAATGGAAGGAAGAGGAAATCGGGTGGCAGGCTCTGTCACCTCGGATACACTAAACCTGTCACCTCTGGATTGTATTCCTACCAGGGGAAGAAAAACACAAGCTTGGAGGGAGGTTTTTTTTTTACTCAAAGATTTTTATTTTCCAATGAGCATAATAAAGATATACAAGCAACGGCATTATAAAATATAAATTCACTATAAATTCATCAATAACTCCGCGGGGGGAAAAAACTCATGAAGCTCGGCCGTTATCGCCAAAGCACCTTGGGTGTGGATTATTATTCAATTCTTGTGGATCCCATCACCACAGATCATCAAATAACGTACCGGATAGTTTTAAATTACTGGCACTTCAATATATAATGTACATTATATATCATTTCAATATAATCAATTATATCAATTATAATTATAGTTATAATTATAATCAATTATATTTCAATATATCAATTATTGTACATTATATATCATTTCAATATAATCAATTCTAATTATAGATATATTTATATGAATTATATTTATGGTTATAATTATAATCAATTATATTTCAATATATCAATTATTGTACATTATATGTCATTAAATAACGTACCGGATAGTTTTAAATTACCGGCACTTCAAGCTGAAAGTAGCACTATCGCGAAATTGTGTAATATTAAAAATCCATACAAACACTTTAGCTAATAAGGGGAGGGGTCACTTATACACCCGAACTGAATAAAACTCCAGCAAAGCTTGTGGTTTTCTTCTCCTGGTAGGAATAAATTCCTGGGATTAAAGGTTTAGTCTATGACGGGTGACAGAGTCTTTCACCCGAGATGTCCTCTTCATTTCATTAAATTAAAAAAACCAAGCCTGGCGGGATATTTCCTGATGCCGGGTGTATAAGTGACCCCTCCCCCTGCCATCCCCTGATGCCAGGTGTATAAGTGACCCCTCCTCCTGCCATCCCCTGATGCCGGGTGTATAAGTGACCCCTCCCCCTGCCATCCCCTGATGCCGGGTGTATAAGTGACCCCTCCCCCTGCCATCCCCTGATGCCGGGTGTATAAGTGACCCCTCCTCCTGCCATCCCCTGATGCCGGGTGTATAAGTGACCCCTCCTCCTGCCATCCCCTGATGCCGGGTGTATAAGTGACCCCTCCCCCTGCCATCCCCTGATGCTGGGTGTATAAGTGACCCCTCCCCCTGCCATCCCCTGATGTCGGGTGTATAAGTGACCCCTCCTCCTGCCATCCCCTGATGCTGGGTGTATAAGTGACCCCTCCTCCTGCCATCCCCTGATGCTGGGTGTATAAGTGACCCCTCCTCCTGCCATCCCCTGATGCCGGGTGTATAAGTGACCCCTCCTCCTGCCATCCCCTGATGCTGGGTGTATAAGTGACCCCTCCCCCTGCCATCCCCTGATGTCGGGTGTATAAGTGACCCCTCCTCCTGCCATCCCCTGATGCTGGGTGTATAAGTGACCCCTCCTCCTGCCATCCCCTGATGCTGGGTGTATAAGTGACCCCTCCTCCTGCCATCCCCTGATGCCGGGTGTATAAGTGACCCCTCCCCCTGCCATCCCCTGATGCCGGGTGTATAAGTGACCCCTCCTCCTGCCATCCCCTGATGCCGGGTGTATAAGTGACCCCTCCTCCCTCCATACAGCATATTTATATGGATTTTTATTATTGGCCCTATTTTTCGCGATAGTGCTCCTGTAGTGTTGTCTCGTTATTGGCAGTAAACACCTTCATAAATCATCATTGGAGATCAAAATTGCGTTTAAGGTCCTCTTTAGGGATTAAAGCCCTTTGTTTAAATACCAGACCAGACTCCAAAGCCGCAATTCCAGCTCGCCTCCCGTCTCCTCCTTTTGATCTCCAATGATGATTTATGAAGGTGTTTACTGCCAATAACGAGACAACACTATAGAAAGGGCTTAAAGTGGACCAACACCCACCCCCGATCGGCCCAGGAATCTATAAGATTCCCGGGCCGATCAGCTCCTTCCCTGCGGGGCACCCCGATCGGGGCTGTGTGAAACCCCCCAGGACGCCCACAAACCTTACCTTCTCCCCGTTCCAACGGCGCATGCGCGGGCCGCCGCCTCTTGCGCTTCCCTCTAGCAGGGGCGGCCGTTTGTGAATGGCCGGTGCAGACGCGCTCCTTGTTAGAAGGAAGCGCGAGAGGCGGCCTCCAGCGGCCTCAGCTTGTCCGTCCTATATTCAAGTTTGTCCGTCCGCGCTGATTGGAGGATTCACAAACGGCCGGCGCGGGCGCGCGCACGGCTAGAGGGGCGTGCGGGAGGCGGCGGCTGATCCGTCGCCGATAAGGTAAGGTTTTTTGGGGGCTTTTGGGGGGGTTTCACCCCGCGGGACATCCCGATCTCGCGGAGAGTGATCTTATAGATTCCCGGGCCGATCACCCCTGGGTGTTGGTCCACTTTAAAGTCATCTCTCCACCACATTGCTGACATGACTCACACATCATAGAAAGCTGTGAGCCGTCACCATTGATATAGCAAGCTTGTATCTACTATAAAATAGCCGCTCTTGTTACAAGTGTAACATCAGTCTTGCCCCGTGCCAGCATTTTTAGTTACATTGTAACAGCAGGAACTCTGCCCTTCTTGTTGCATTACACAGCACAGCAGAGGTGCTAGTTTTAAAACTCCCAGCAGGGAGCTACTCAGAATTTTTTTCTGCAATATAACAGCAGGAACTCTGTCCTTCTTGTTACATTACACAGCAGAGCAGAGGTGCTAGTTTTAAAACTCCCAGCAGGGAGCTACTCAGAATTTTTTTCTGCAATATAACAGCAGGAACTCTGTCCTTCTTGTTACATTACACAGCACAGCAGAGGTGCTAGTTTTAAAACTCCCAGCAGGGAGCTACTCAGATTTTTTTTACAATGTAATAGCAGGAACTCTGCCCTTCTTGTTACATTACACAGCACAGCAGAGGTGCT
Source organism: Gastrophryne carolinensis (assembly GCA_027917425.1). NCBI lineage: Eukaryota > Metazoa > Chordata > Amphibia > Anura > Microhylidae > Gastrophryne > Gastrophryne carolinensis. The sequence goes on from CM051235.1 coordinate 629,093,883, forward strand.
AGTTTTAAAACTCCCAGCAGGGAGCTACTCAGATTTTTTTTTACAATGTAATAGCAGGAACTCTGCCCTTCTTGTTACATTACACAGCACAGCAGAGGTGCTAGTTTTAAAACTCCCAGCAGGGAGCTACTCAGATTTTTTTTACAATGTAATAGCAGGAACTCTGCCCTTCTTGTTACATTACACAGCACAGCAGAGGTGCTAGTTTTAAAACTCCCAGCAGGGAGCTACTCAGATTTTTTTTACAATGTAATAGCAGGAACTCTGCCCTTCTTGTTACATTACACAGCACAGCAGAGGTGCTAGTTTTAAAACTCCCAGCAGGGAGCTACTCAGAATTTTTTTCTGCAATATAACAACAGGAACTCTGTCCTTCTTGTTACATTACACAGCACAGCAGAGGTGCTAGTTTTAAAACTCCCAGCAGGGAGCTACTCAGATTTTTTTTACAATGTAATAGCAGGAACTCTGCCCTTCTTGTTACATTACACAGCACAGCAGAGGTGCTAGTTTTAAAACTCCCAGCAGGGAGCTACTCAGATTTTTTTTTACAATGTAATAGCAGGAACTCTGCCCTTCTTGTTACATTACACAGCACAGCAGAGGTGCTAGTTTTAAAACTCCCAGCAGGGAGCTACTCAGATTTTTTTTACAATGTAATAGCAGGAACTCTGCCCTTCTTGTTACATTACACAGCACAGCAGAGGCACTAGTTTTAAAACTCCCAGCAGGGAGCTACTCAGACTTTTTTTTACAATGTAATAGCAGGAACTCTGCCCTTCTTGTTACATTACACAGCAGAGGTGCTAGCTTTAAAACTCCCAGCAGGGAGCTACTCAGATTGTTTTTACAATGTAATAGCAGGAACTCTGCCCTTCTTGTTACATTACACAGCACAGCAGAGGCGCTAGTTTTAAAACTCCCAGCAGGGATCTACTCAGACTTTTTTTTACAATGTAATAGCAGGAACTCTGCCCTTCTTGTTACATTACACAGCAGAGGTGCTAGCTTTAAAACTCCCAGCAGGGAGCTACTCAGATTGTTTTTACAATGTAATAGCAGGAACTCTGCCCTTCTTGTTACATTACACAGCACAGCAGAGGTGCTAGTTTTAAAACTCCCAGCAGGGAGCTACTCAGATTTTTTTTACAATGTAATAGCAGGAACTCTGCCCTTCTTGTTACATTACACAGCACAGCAGAGGTGCTAGTTTAAAACTCCCAGCAGGGAGCTACTCAGAATTTTTTTCTGCAATATAACAGCAGGAACTCTGTCCTTCTTGTTACATTACACAGCACAGCAGAGGTGCTAGTTTTAAAACTCCCAGCAGGGAGCTACTCAGATTTTTTTTACAATGTAATAGCAGGAACTCTGCCCTTCTTGTTACATTACACAGCACAGCAGAGGTGCTAGTTTTAAAACTCCCAGCAGGGAGCTACTCAGATTTTTTTTTTACAATGTAATAGCAGGAACTCTGCCCTTCTTGTTACATTACACAGCACAGCAGAGGTGCTAGTTTTAAAACTCCCAGCAGGGAGCTACTCAGATTTTTTTTACAATGTAATAGCAGGAACTCTGCCCTTCTTGTTACATTACACAGCACAGCAGAGGTGCTAGTTTTAAAACTCCCAGCAGGGAGCTACTCAGATTTTTTTTACAATGTAATAGCAGGAACTCTGCCCTTCTTGTTACATTACACAGCAGAGGTGCTAGCTTTAAAACTCCCAGCAGGGAGCTACTCAGATTGTTTTTACAATGTAATAGCAGGAACTCTGCCCTTCTTGTTACATTACACAGCACAGCAGAGGCGCTAGTTTTAAAACTCCCAGCAGGGAGCTACTCAGACTTTTTTTTACAATGTAATAGCAGGAACTCTGCCCTTCTTGTTACATTACACAGCAGAGGTGCTAGCTTTAAAACTCCCAGCAGGGAGCTACTCAGATTGTTTTTACAATGTAATAGCAGGAACTCTGCCCTTCTTGTTACATTACACAGCACAGCAGAGGTAATAGTTTTAAAACTCCCAGCAGGGAGCTACTCATAATTTTTTTTCTGCAATATAACAGCAGGAACTCTGCCCTTCTTGTTACATTACACAGCAGAGGTGCTAGCTTTAAAACTCCCAGCAGGGAGCTACTCAGATTGTTTTTACAATGTAATAGCAGGAACTCTGCCCTTCTTGTTACATTACACAGCACAGCAGAGGTGCTAGTTTTAAAACCCCCAGCAGGGAGCTACTCAGAATTTTTTTCTGCAATATAACAGCAGGAACTCTGCCCTTCTTGTTACATTACACAGCACAGCAGAGGTGCTAGCTTTAAAACTCCTAGCAGGGAGCTACTCAGATTGTTTTTACAATGTAATAGCAGGAACTCTGCCCTTCTTGTTACATTACACAACACAGCAGAAGTGCTAGCTTTAAAACTCCCAGCAGGGAGCTACTCAGATTTTTTTTACAATGTAACACCAGGAACTCTGCCCTGCTTGTTACATTACACAGCACAGCAGAGGTAATAGCTTCAAAACTCCCAGTGTGATTTTCAATACTCTCACCGCCTTTGTACTGCAGCGGCACCCCAGACAACAAATGGACCACATCGGGCCCCACTGCCACCAACCCGACCCCTCAGCATTCTGCAGGATGAGGAAGTACAGTATATCTGCACTTTTTTTTTGGAGGGGGGGGGGGCTACTATTCATTGTGTGTGTCATGGGGCCCTGTGAGACCTTTGCACGCTTCCTTTCTGAATGTTACCCCAAGCGTTTTCAGGACTTCTCTTCTTTGGTCACCTTGGAGCAATTGCGCCTTTGATGCGCGCGCACGGATTGTCTATTCGTGAAACACTTTCCGCATTCAGGGCAGGGATACGGCCGCTCCCCCGTGTGGATCTGAAGGTGCTGGAGGAGATAAGCCTTCCATATAAAACGTTTCCCGCATTCGGAGCAGGCGTAGGGCCGCTCCTCCGCGTGGCGCCTCACGTGGGCGTTAAGCGCCGATCTCCACCGAAAGCCTCGTCCGCACTGCGGGCACGAGAACGGCCGCTCGCCTTTATGCGAACCGCAATGGTTCTGAAGGGCCGTCGGGTGCGCGAAGCTTTTGCCGCATTCCGAGCACGAGTACGGGCGCTCCCCCGTGTGAAGCCGAACGTGGATCTGAAGCCCTTGTTTGCGGGCGAAACCTTTGCCGCACTCGGGGCACTCGAACCTGTGTCCGCGGTGGAACGCCAGGTGTCTTGTAAGGGTGACCTTGCTGGAAAAATACTTCTGGCACTCGGGGCACTGGATGGCCTTGTGATTCTTGTGAGTCAGCAGATGGCTGGTGAGGTAGCGCTTACAGGCGAAACGCGTCCCACACTGGGGGCAACAAAAGGACTTGACGCCCGTGTGAGTCTCCTGATGCCTGACAAGATGCGCTTTGCTCGCATAATGTTTCCCGCATTCTGCGCACCAGTGTTTGTCTTGTTTTAGTCCTAAAAAGGGGAAATAAAACAGGAAGTAAATGCGAGATACAGGCAGACGAGTGATGAGGTCACAGCTCAATTCCACCCCAATATTGACAATTCACTTTGGTCTGGCCCAGTGGTGGACTGGTGCCAAAAATCACCCCAGCACCCGGCCTGGTGTATGGTGACTCGGTTACTGGTGATGTAATTTTAACCTTTGTTCATTGTCACTTTCGGTCTTTCCCCATTGTTTGTGATTATCATCAGTTTCACTGTAATTTTACCTTTGTTCATTGTCACTTTTGGTCTTTCACTATTGTTTGTTATTATCATCGGTTTTACTGTAATTTTACCTTTGTTCATTGTCACTTTTGGTCTTTCCCCATTGTTTGTGATTATCATCGGTTTTACTGTAATTTTACCTTTGTTCATTGTCACTTTCGGTCTTTCCCCATTGTTTGTGATTATCATCGGTTTCACTGTAATTTTACCTTTGTTCATTGTCACTTTTGGTCTTTCACTATTGTTTGTGATTATCTTCGGTTTTACTATATTTTTACCTTTGTTCATTGCCACTTTTGGTTTTTCCCCATTGTTTGTGATTATCATTGGTTTTACTGTAATTTTACCTTTGTTCATTGTCACTTTTGGTCTTTCACTATTGTTTGTGATTATCATCGGTTTTACTGTAATTTTACCTTTGTTCATTGTCACTTTCGGTCTTTCTCTATTGTTTGTTATTATCATCGGTTTCACTGTAATTTTACCTTTGTTCATTGTCACTTTTGGTCTTTCGACCAGCACAGGCTCAATAAGCGCACCCTATAAATGAGGCCGCACAAACCAACATAAAGTAAAAGTAATCAAGTATATTTAATGTCAAAAGTACCAATACAACAAACACATACATACACATAGACTGTTTAAAAACATGAATGACAACAACCTCTGGTGGCAATACTTGATATTGGCTCTAAACACAAATTAATATAAAATGCCTGTCTAGGTATAAATCAATGTGTATACCACTATTTAATATAACCAATACATGGATGAAATGTAATGCTGTAAGTGATCACTCAAACACCATCTGTACCCAATACATAAGCTACACTACTATGAAACAAAGAAAAACAAAAAAATCAAAAAAATTCTATACAAGTGTGTATACCAGGTACACCAATGACCAGGCAATGAGAAGAGAAAGTGCAATGTGCAATGAACAATCTATATTAAAAATTTAACTAACCGTGAGAAAGTGCAATGTGCCATAGACCGCCTAAGCGTACCATGTATTCATATGCAGATAAGGAAACGGGCATAAGTAAACAAATATTATATCACCATTCTCAAGGAGAGCCGCAGGTGCCACCAGAAGGGGAGATCCGGCATCTACGCGTTACGTGGCCCCGCCCACTTCATCAGGATGCTGTAACATTGTATGTGAATCCTCCTGCCTTTATATGTAGATGATGATCGGCCATGTGCCAATAGGACAATGGATGTGATGGCGCTCGCACTCTAACCCGGAAGTGCGAGCGATGGATAGCAGGGACGCCGCCCATATCCGGCAGGCCCACCTGACAGGAGGTTGGTGATGCTGCGTCCGCCCGACGCACGCGCACACACACCCGCAGCGCGCCCCCGGGCGCCCACCCCTGCAGTAGGCGGCGTCCGGGAGCGAGCGCAGGGCGGCGCGCGCGCCGGGCCGGCGCAGCACCACACCTCCCCACAAGAATGACATGTACTTTATCCAGAGGTTATCCAGCCTCAATTCACACACAAGGCAGGGGAACGCACATATCCTGTGTATAGAAGTTAATCCATATTCACATATGATCACATGGTACTTATGTATTTTGATTTATCTTATATAAATGGATCTAACCTTCTTGTATATTTTAGAGAGTATTTTGGGGGAAAAAAAAATCACCAATGTATATATAGACTCAACAAATGGACTTGGGAAAGCTTGTTAGCAATAAACACATAAACAAATGGTGCAAGAGGGTTTCTTAATAATGCGCACACAGCCCAATATTCCCAGATACACCCAATTAGACATTCCACACTAGGTGGCAGTCATGCAGAGAAATCCTAGGCCACCAGTTCCAGCACATCTTTCTCCCAGTGTGTTGTCGCTGGCTCCAGAGATGTAATGCAACAGTTTCTGAATGATACGTGAACCGGGATTGCCAATAATTATTCAAGTACTCAAAAACGCCACTCTTCCATTTGGATAATCTTGATTAATCCACGTATTGTGTAATACAGATGAAATCCCATAATTTTCAAGGGACTCTTTGCCGAGTGTTGCCAGTATCCTTCCGGTTACTAGAATCACCTCTCTTCTATTCCTTAAATACTCCAGATGTTGTGCAGTATGGAGGAGGTTACTCTTCATCTTGTTACCAGCAGGCATTGGCATGGGCTTTCACTTCAGGATGCTCCTTCCACCGAGCTGTTGTTTCACAGAGGAGGGGAATATATAGCAGAAAGACTCCTACCAGAGAAGTATCTGGTGAAAATAATACCTCTCTAGAAATATATTGAGTGGACATAAAAGTGAAAAATTAATTAATTAATCGCTATATCAACACAACAAAAATCACAAAGAATCCCTTTGTGAATGTGCCACCATCACCATATGTGGAAAAGTGCCAAATCACAATCAAAGTATACCAAGTGCCCACAAAATCAACCATCCCGTCCCAAAAAAGGGGAAAAAGAAAAATCCTCATTCATACCGAATGGTGCCCGTGTGTTTAAGTTAAATATCCACTCAAGTTCCTTCTGTTCCAACCTTCTCTTAAGGTTACCTCCTCTGCCACCCAATGTAACCTTCTCAATGAATGTAACTTTGAGTTTGTCCCCATTGCCGTTGTGTTTGGTCAAGAAATGTGAGGCCACTGGAGTAAGGGTTTTCCCTGCCTCCCTATCCCGCCTTGACAGTTTTATGTTTGAGAGGTGTCCCTGTATCCGTACTTTGGCAGCATTTTTAGTTTCCCCTACGTATTGCAAGGGACAGGGGCATTGCAGCATATAGATAACCCCCTCCGTGCGACAATTTATATGTTGCTTGATGTTGTATTGTTTTGGGGAATTTAATCCCTCAAAGGACTCACAGGCTACCACATATCGGCAGACATTGCACTGGCCACATGGCCTGCAGGAGCCTCTATCTGGTTTAGTGGTAAGCCACGTTCTTGGTCGTGTATAGTGGCTCTTGCACAAGCGATCGCTCCCGGACGCCGCCTACTGCAGGGGTGGGCGCCCGGGGGCGCGCTGCGGGTGTGTGTGCGCGTGCGTCGGGCGGACGCAGCATCACCAACCTCCTGTCAGGTGGGCCTGCCGGATATGGGCGGCGTCTCTGCTATCCATCGCTCGCACTTCCGGGTTAGAGTGCGAGCGCCATCACATCCATTGTCCTATTGGCACATGGCCGATCATCATCTACATATAAAGGCAGGAGGATTCACATACAATGTTACAGCATCCTGATGAAGTGGGCGGGGCCACGTAATGCGTAGATGCCGGATCTCCCCTTCTGGTGGCACCTGCGGCTCTCCTTGAGAATGGTGATATAATATTTGTTTACTTATGCCTGTTTCCTTATCTGCATATGAATACATGGTACGCTTAGGCGGTCTATGGCACATTGCACTTTCTCACGGTTAGTTAAATTTTTACTCAATAAATTTTTATTGTTCATATAGACATGAAATGAGATTTAGCGTATTCGCTGTGTTATAACATTAGGATCAACATTTCAGATCAGCAACAGTAAAATTCAAGATTCAGACTACTAAGGCATATTTTAACCACATAGTTTGAAAACATTTCCTTAAAGAAGAATATGATACCTATAAACGGGGTTCGCACTAACCCCAATCTAACCATATAGCGTCGACTATAACAGCACTCAAAAAAAACAAAATACAAAAAAATAGCAATAACATAAAATAACAAAAAGAGTAACATAAAAAAAAAAAAAAAAAAAAAAAAAAAACGGGGGGGGAGGGGAAGAAGGGGAAGGAAAGAAGAAGAAACAAGGGGGGAAAGGGAATACATGTCTGGTTTTGTATTCATATAAGTAAAAGATTACTATCAAAAGAAGCAGGTAAGATCGCCCCTGTCCAAGGAGTCCACACCTCTCGAAACTCCTCCATCTTATCCGCATGGATAGCCGACATATTTTCCATTGCCAGTGTATTGTTGACTTTATTTATAAACTCTCCAAATCCTAACCAAGACGTTTTCCAGGCCTTCGCAATGACCAGCTTAGCAGCAGTGCAAATATGGTAAATCAATCGTCTCTGTTTACTCGTGGTGCCTGGTAGAGGTTTGTTTAATAGCGCCACCCATGGGTCTGGATTCACCTGTGTGCCCATAATCTTACTAATTGTGTCGAAAATTTTACTCCAAAAATCTGCAACTATATGACAGTCCCACCAAATGTGACTATATGAGCCTAAACTATCACAACCACGAAAGCAATTACCTATCTTTTCTCTTCCCATATGCGCCAACTGCGCCGGAACCATATACCAACGTAGAGTGACTTTAATATTGACTTCTATAGCCTGCACCGATGCCGACTTCCCAAATGACTCCCGCCACATTCTCTGCCAAACTTCTAGAGGAATCTCTTCTTCAAAATCTCGTTCCCATTTATTTCTATAGGGCAGGGGTCCATTGTCCAAAATCGAGAGTAGCGCCTTATATATCTCTGCTATAGTGTTTCTACCTCTTGGGTTATGTTTACAGCGCCGTTCAAAGCAGGTAAAGCTGTCCAGATTTGATAAATTCTTCACTGTGTTTTTTATAAAATGGGAAACCTGAAGGTATCCAAAAAGATCCCGTGGTAGTAGGCCATATCTATCTTTAAGATTCTGGAAGGAAGCAAGAGCTGATCCTTGAAGACAATCATTAATACAAAAAATCCCGGCTTCTCTCCACCTGCTAAACCTAGGTATGTCAGACACCCCTGGAGGAAACGATAAGTTCCCCCACAGTGGCGTTAATGGCATATGTGGGGAGGCGAGCCCACCAGAAAATTTGATGTCATCCCATAACCGCAAGGAATGGGCCATAATCGGGTTATTTAGCGATTTCCTACTTTTTGGAGTAAGCCAAAGGATATTTTTAAGCATTAATGGGTTCGCTATAGCTGATTCAATACGTACCCAGCCCGGAATATCTTCGAGGACATGATATGAAAGAAGCTGAGCCACCTGAGCCGCTTGGTAGTATTTCTTAAAATCCGGGACTCCCAGACCACCTGTTGATTTAGATCTGATCATAATCTTTCTCGCTATCCTTTGTTTTCTGCCTTCCCAAATAAATGCAAAGACCCGGCCTTGTAGTTCCTTTAAAAACGTAGGTGGAAGTTGTATCGGCAGAGAGCGGACTAGATAAAGAAATTTGGGCAAAAGGGTCATCTTAACTGCCGCGATTCTACCCAGCCAAGACAAATTATACCTCTTCCACTGAGACAATAAAACATTAAATTTCCTCTTTAGAGGTAGATAGTTCGCAGCAAAAAGGGACTCATAATGATTAGTCAGAGCAACTCCCAGGTATTTCAGAGTTTCATCTTCCCAAACGAAGTTATAAGTGGCTTGCAATTGACTCTGTATATCCACTGAGAGATTAACATTTAGTGCTTTAGACTTAGCGGTATTCACTTGAAGACCGGAGACTGCAGCAAATTGGTTCAAAACTTGGAGTAAATTTGGAATAGAAATAAGAGGATTAGAGATGGTCATCAAAACATCATCAGCAAATAAACTAAGCTTATACTGCTCACCCCCAATTTCAACTCCTGAAATGTCTGGGTTCTCTCTGATTTTACGAGCCAGCGGCTCTATAGCCAATGCGAACAGCAGGGGGGACAAAGGACACCCCTGTCTAGTTCCTTTAGCCAAGGGGAACGCTTCTGACTTATAACCACAATATTTAACATAAGCCACTGGTGCATTATATATAGCTTTTAATATATTTAAGAATCTCGGTCCAAAACCCCATTTTTCCAGTAAACTAAAGAGGTATTCCCAAGAAACTGAGTCAAATGCTTTCTTGATATCTAAAGAAAGCAGCATAACAGGTAGTGCTCTCTCTCTAGCGACATGGGACAGTTGGAGTACTCTCCTGATATTATCTCCAGTCTGTCTTCCCGGCACAAATCCGGTTTGATCATTATGAATCATAAGTGGCAAGTATCCAGATAATCTGTCTGATAAAACTTTAGTAAAAATCTTGACGTCTAGATTAATTAAAGAAATTGGCCTAAAATTAGACCATATTGTGTGGTCGGTGTCCGGTTTTGGGATCATGCTAATCGATGCAGTAAGGGACTCTTGTGAAAAAGAATCTCCTTTATGGATAGCGTTAAATACAGCAGTCAATCTCGGTGCTAAAATCGGAGCAAAGGTTTTATAATAGGCTGATGGAAATCCATCCGGGCCTGGTCTCTTATTAGGTTTCAACCCAGAGATTACCTGCTGTACCTCCTTCACATCAAAATCACCTTCCAAAATCTCCCTAAGATGTTCAGGTAGTTCTGGCAGTGAGAGATCGTTAAGAAACTCATGAATCGCATCCGTCTTTGATCCAGCAGGATTGGAGTATAATTTCGAGAGCTGTGACTTAAATATTTCGATAATCTTGGAAGGATTACTAGAGATATCCCCCCTATTGCTCCGCAGTCTGATCGGACGATAGCATTGATCGGGGGTTTTTAGCTTTTTGGCTAATAAGGAGTCAGGCTTATTAGCTTTACAATAGAACTTATGTTTAAGCCACTTCATGGTGTTTTCGGCTTTACCCGCTAGTGCTAAATTAAGGTCCCGAGTAACCCTATCCAGATCAGATCGGATCTCGCTTGTCATTGATCTTTTGGCTTTGTCGGCTAATTCTAGATAATCCTTCTCAAGTTTATCAATATACAAGTTCCTGTCACGTTTTTTCTTGGAAGCTAGCTGTATTAATTTACCTCTTATAGTAGGCTTATGGGCTTCCCAACAGATCGTGGATGAGACATCCGGTGTCGCATTTAATTCAAAATATTCAGTCAATGAGTCCGTAATGGACTGGACCAGTACCGGGTCCGATAGAAGAGAAACATTGAGAGACCAAAGGAAGCCCGGAGGCCTACTAAGGAGAGATTTCAAACTAAGTAGCAAGCCATCATGGTCTGACCACGATATCGGTATAATATTGACCTCTCTCATTTGAGCCAAAGTGGGCAACGGCAACAGAATATGATCTATTCTAGTGTGTACACTATGAGGGTGGGAGTAATGCGTAAAGTTTTGAGTGCCCGGATGAGCTTCTCTCCAGCAATCTACAATCGAGTGTGAGTCTAACAATTTCCTAAATGCTTTAGAGGCCGAAACTAATTGAGAGCTAGCCAGGATGTTTTTTACAGATTGTCTATCTAAAAGAGGGTTTAAAATCAAGTTTGAGTCCCCGCATATTATAGTAGTGCCTTTGGCTACCGACATTACTTTTTCCAAAAAGTCTGACAAAAAAGGCAGTTGATTTGTATTAGGGGCGTAGTAACTCGCAATTGTCACTTCCACGTCTTGTAGATCTCCTTTGAGGATCAAATATCTACCTCCTGGGTCGCTAATTTCCCTTTTACAAGAAAACTGGGAACCTCTACGGAACCCTATAAGAATCCCTTTCTGTTTAACATCAGCACAAGAAGTAAAAATTTGTGGATATCTGGCATTAATGAATTTCGGTTTGGAGGAGCTCGAAAAGTGTGTCTCCTGTAGACAAACAACATCCGGCCTTAAAGAATTAATCTTGCGGAACGCCATACACCGTTTGTTAGGGGAGTTAAAACCCTGAACATTTAAAGAGAACACCGTCGCCATAACTTCTCCTAACAAACGGACAATAGGACAACACTTGGGTCAGGGAGGGTCAAGGAGAGGGCAAAGGAAAGGAAAGGGATAAATAAAGAAAGAGAAAAAAAAAAAAAGAAAAAAAAAAAAAAAAAAAACCTTGCTCGCTTCCGGACCGAAAGGTGCTCCCCTATAAAGATATATCTCCTCAATATTTGAGAGACACCAAGGTAATTTCCTCTCAGTCCAGGACCGGGCAAGCAGCAAGGGTGATCACGAGCTAGCCGTAACCTGTGAGCACGCTTACGTATAATAATAATAAAAGCACTGTAACTAAAACAGTTATCTAAAAGGAAACTGTAGTAGTTATATTTACATATGTACAAAACCAAGAGGCTATACACCTCTGATTTAACAGGAGGGCGACATGGGAATGCCACCGGACAGACGGGAGGCTAATAATCGCATAGTACCAACATACAGGAGCTAAACAGGAACCAGTACCTAAAAACTATCAAATTGAAAGATATCCCAGGAAACAAATACTGCATATAAAAACGAAATGATATATATATATATAAATGGATATATATATATCTATAAGCAAAAAAAAAAAAAAAAAAAAAAAAAAAAAAAAAATATATATCCAAACGAGAGAAATCCCAGGCATATGAGAACAGAATGATATATATATAAATATATACATATCCACACGCAAAATAGTAAGTGTATATATATACGTATATATATATATACGGTTAACACTTAGAAGAACAATATAAAAAAACATAAACAATTTACATAAAAGTAATAAGCTAAGAAGCAATAATCCAGAGAATTATCAAAATCTCTATGTAACATATTAAGGCATATAGCTAACAGGAGAAAATCAATGCTTTATCTAGTATTATTCAGAAATATCAAATTAAAAGGATCTTCAAGTGTCCTCGAACGCCAAACGGGAGCTTCGGGAATTTGATATCGACCAACGCTTCTGCCTCTTTCCTGCCCTTTGCAGTTTAGGGGATTCATCCACGCTCCTTGTCGATTTAGAACTTGAAGGCTTTGACAGATTAAGTGATGAGACATGGTGTTGTAGTTCCTCTAGAGACGTAGCGGCATAAACTCTGCCTTTATAATCAAAAGAGACACGGAAGGGGAAGCCCCATTTATACTTGATGTTATTTTCACGTAGAATTGACAAAAATGGCCTTAACTCCTTCCTCTTTGCCATGGTAGCCGCAGAAAGGTCCGAAAACACTTGGTAAGTATACCCCTGAAATAAGAGGTTAGTGGCATCTCGGGCAGCTCTCTGAACCAGCTCTTTGCTGCTATAAAAATGAAATTTTGCTATTATGTCCCGTGGGGGTTCCTCAGGTGCTCTCCGTGGGCCTAAAGCCCTATGTACACGGTCCAGCTCAAGCCTATCTGTTGATATCCCCGGGATCAATTCTTGGCATAATGCGACAATTACCGCTCTAGTGTCTTCCAAGTGCTCAGGAAGTCCCCTAAAACGTAAATTACCTCTTCTTTCCCTATTTTCCATATCATCAATTTTAGATGATAACAACAGATTTGCAGCCTTTAATTGTTGCACTTCCGCTTCCAAAACTTCCTGGGTGGAAGCCACCTCACCCAGTTTCTTGTCTAGGACAGAGATATTGCAGGAGACTTTATCAAACTCTTTAGATAAATGGTCCATAATGAGCTGGGTGTGAGAAGATAGCGCTGTCTGCAGCATCTGCTCAATCTTAGGCAACATATCAGCGCTGACCTGTGCTGGGACTGAGGGACCTGCCTGAGGAGTATCCAGTGAAGCACCCTCCCTCTCACTCACCAGAAAAAAGACCTCGCTGCTCTCCACTTCGTGCATCTCTTCAGCAGACAGGCTGTCCGCCATCTTGCCAGCACGCACTGCGGAGCCGCCGCTTCTCGCAGCTCCCGACGGCTCTCCCTCTACTTGCAGCGTGCCGCTGAGCTGCCGTCCGGTCTCCTCCTGCGCTCCAGCTGATCTTCAGCTAAAATCAGGTACCTGCCGCTCCTTCAAGGTCCGCGTTCTGTCCGGCGGGCACGGAGCAATACTAATGTGCTGCCATTAGTTCCCCGCGCACATGCGCACTTAGTTAAATTTTTAATATAGATTGTTCATTGCACATTGCACTTTCTCTTCTCATTGCCTGGTCATTGGTGTACCTGGTATACACACTTGTATAGAATTTTTTTGATTTTTTTGTTTTTCTTTGTTTCATAGTAGTGTAGCTTATGTATTGGGTACAGATGGTGTTTGAGTGATCACTTACAGCATTACATTTCATCCATGTATTGGTTATATTAAATAGTGGTATACACATTGATTTATACCTAGACAGGCATTTTATATTAATTTGTGTTTAGAGCCAATATCAAGTATTGCCACCAGAGGGTGTTGTCATTCATGTTTTTAAACAGTCTATGTGTATGTATGTGTTTGTTGTATTGGTACTTTTGACATTAAATATACTTGATTACTTTTACTTTATGTTGGTTTGTGCGGCCTCATTTATAGGGTGCGCTTATTGAGCCTGTGCTGGTCGGCTCACACGTGTTATATATCATTAAGGGGGTACGTTGTACCTGGGCACCTTTGAGGCCTGCACCCCTATGTATAATTATAGATAGCTGTGCACCTTAGTTCCTTCTTTGTCACTTTTGGTCTTTCACTATTGTTTGTGATTATCATCGGTTTTACTGTAATTTTACCTTTGTTCATTGTCACTTTTGGTCTTTCCCCATTGTTTGTGATTATCATCGGTTTTACTGTAATTTTACCTTTGTTCATTGTCACTTTTGGTCTTTCACTATTGTTTGTGATTATCATTGGTTTTACTGTAATTTTACCTTTGTTCATTGTCACTTTTGGTCTTTCCCCATTGTTTGTGATTATCATCGGTTTTACTGTAATTTTACCTTTGTTCATTGTCACTTTTGGTCTTTCACTATTGTTTGTGATTATCATCGGTTTTACTGTAATTTTACCTTTGTTCATTGTCACTTTCGGTCTTTCCCCATTGTTTGTAATTATCATCGGTTTCACTGTAATTTTACCTTTGTTCATTGTCACTTTTGGTCTTTCACTATTGTTTCTGATTATCATCGGTTTTACTGTAATTTTACCTTTGTTCATTGTCACTTTTGGTCTTTCCCCATTGTTTGTGATTATCGTCGGTTTTACTGTAATTTTACCTTTGTTCATTGTCACTTTTGGTCTTTCACTATTGTTTGTGATTATCATCGGTTTTACTGTAATTTTACCTTTGTTCATTGTCACTTTTGGTCTTTCCCCATTGTTTGTGATTATCGTCGGTTTCACTGTAATTTTACCTTTGTTCATTGTCACTTTTGGTCTTTCACTATTGTTTGTGATTATCATCGGCAAGTAATTGTTATTGTTATAACTTTGCACAGACTTTCAGGCCCCTCCAGTTTGGCTGTTTTTCAGTTTAGCACAAGCACTTTACTTAGCATAACGAGGTTTTGTGAGCTCATTGCTAATTGGGTTTTTAGATATTCTATTTAAATAGTTTAATTGTATTTATTCCATTAATTATTTATTTAATTTGACACTATATAAACTGCCCCTTATCCCCCTCTCCCCTCCTTGTACTTACCCGCGTGCATGCTCCGCCAATGCTGATTAAGTTGCTCTTCAAGAGGAAATCGTCTTTCGCACTGGGAGCAGCGAAACGGCCTGGAGTGAATCAGCTGATGCCTCTTAAGACTCACTTCCTTGGAATACATTTTCCCGCATTTGAGGCATGGGAAGGACTGCTGTGCTTTGTAATAGGGATCAGAGGAGGGATCAGAGGCTGGATCAGGGGCGGGATCAGAGGGGTCAGAGGCTGGATCAGAGGGATACTGGGGGCCTCCTCCATTCTGATGCTCCACAGTCGTACTTATTCCAGATATTTCTGTCCCGCCATCTTTCAATCTGAGGCTGGAAGTTGGGATCTCTCGGTTCTCTCGGCTCATCTGTGTCTTGTTTCCAGGTTCTTAGAGATAAAAATATAAAATAATTTTTTTTTATTTTAAATTGGACCAAAACCCAGTATTTTGACTATCCTGAGTTTTGGTCCTTGCCCCTGGGGCACCCTGATTGGGGATGCCCTGCTTTGTGGAACCCCCCCCCCCAGGTTGCCTGGTCTGACTTACCCTTCTCCGGTTCTATGGCACATGCGCGTCCTCTCGTCCAATCAGCACGTTGGCTTCGGCCCCTTCATCTAAGAGCTAAGCGGATAAGGCGGAGTCTAAGGCAAGCGGATCCGAGTGCGCTGGCGACCGCATCACCTGCTATCGCTTTAGCAAGGGGCGGACCCACACCAGGCGTTTGTGAACGTCCAGGAGGGCACGCTCCCTTTTAGAGGGTAGCAGGGGATGTGACCCCCAGTGCACTCGGATCCACTTGCCTTAGACTCCGCTTAGCTCTTAGAAGAAGGGGCAGGAGCAGACGCACTGATTGGACTAGAGGCCGCACATGCGCCATAAGACCAGGGAAGGGTAAGTCAGACTGGGGGATCGGGGGGGGTTTCACACAGTGGGGCATCCCGTTTTTAGGTGCTCCAGAGGGAGGGAAACCACCGTCCCTGGATAGATTTCAGGGTCATTGAGGCATGGGTTTTGGTCCATTTGAAACTTTTTTTGAGGCTTTGAGGCTTAGATGTTAATATGGATTCCTCCAAACAGCAGCGACCACCCAGCGCCAGAAAAGTCGCCATTACAGGCTTTCTATTGGATGACAGTGTCACCCCTGTACTGTGCATGGAGGCCATGGAGTCTAATCATTAGAATCCCAGGCTCTATGTCTTACATTTACATCCAGGGGCGCAACTTGAGGTGGGGCAATGGGTGCGACAGCACTGGGGCCCAGAAGGTCAGGCCTGTACCCAGCCCCACTGTACCCACAAGCCAAGGAACCCCAGCCCCCTGTACCCAGCCACACTATACCCAAAAGCCAAGGAACCCCAGCCCCCTGTACCCAGCCCCACAAGCCAAGGAACCCAGCCCCACTGTACCCACAAGCCAAGGAACCCAGCCCCACTGTACCCAAAAGCCAAGAAACCCCAGCCCCCTGTACCCAAAAGCCAAGGAACCCCAGCCCCACTGTACCCACAAGCCAAGGAACCCCAGCCCCCTGTACCCAGCCCCACTGTACCCACAAGCCAAGGAACTCCAGCCCCACTGTACCCACAAGCCAAGGAACCCCAGCCCCACTGCACCCACAAGCCAGGGAACCCCAGCTCCCAATGCTATAGCCCCACTGTACCCACAAGCCAGGGAACCCCAGCCCCCAATGCTATAGCCCCACTGTACCCACAAGCCAAGGAACCCCAGCCCCCAATGCTATAGCCCCACTGTACCCACAAGCCATGGAACCCCAGCCCCCTGTACCCAGCACCACTGTACCCACAAGCCAAGGAACCCCAGCCCCCAATGCTATAGCCCCACTGTACCCACAAGCCAGGGAACCCCAGCCCCCAATGCTATAGCCCCACTGTACGCACAAGCCAAGGAACCCCAACCCCCAATGCTATAGCCCCACTGTACGCACAAGCCAAGGAACCCCAGCCCCCAATGCTATAGCCCCACTGTACCCACAATCCAAGGAACCCCAGCCCCCAATGCTATAGCCCCACTGTACTCACAATCTAAGGAACCCCAACCCCCAATGCTATAGCCCCACTGTACTCACAATCTAAGGAACCCCAACCCCCAATGCTATAGCCCCACTGTACGCACAAGCCAAGGAACCTCAGCCCCCAATGCTATAGCCCCACTGTACGCACAAGCCAAGGAACCCCAGCCCCCAATGCTATAGCCCCACTGTACGCACAAGCCAAGGAACCCCAGCCCCCAATGCTATAGCCCCACTGTACTCACAAGCCAAGGAACCCCAGCCCCCAATGCTATAGCCCCACTTTAACCACAAGCCAAGGAACCCCAGCCCCCAATGCTATAGCCCCACTGTACCCACAAGCCAGGGAACCCCAGCCCCAATGCTATAGCCCCACTGTACCCACAAGCCAGGGAACCCCAGCCCCCAATGCTATAGCCCCACTGTACGCACAAGCCAAGGAACCCCAACCCCCAATGCTATAGCCCCACTGTACGCACAAGCCAAGGAACCCCAGCCCCCAATGCTATAGCCCCACTGTACCCACAATCCAAGGAACCCCAGCCCCCAATGCTATAGCCCCACTGTACTCACAATCTAAGGAACCCCAACCCCCAATGCTATAGCCCCACTGTACTCACAATCTAAGGAACCCCAACCCCCAATGCTATAGCCCCACTGTACGCACAAGCCAAGGAACCTCAGCCCCCAATGCTATAGCCCCACTGTACGCACAAGCCAAGGAACCCCAGCCCCCAATGCTATAGCCCCACTGTACGCACAAGCCAAGGAACCCCAGCCCCCAATGCTATAGCCCCACTGTACGCACAAGCCAAGGAACCCCAGCCCCCAATGCTATAGCCCCACTGTACTCACAAGCCAAGGAACCCCAGCCCCCAATGCTATAGCCCCACTTTAACCACAAGCCAAGGAACCCCAGCCCCCAATGCTATAGCCCCACTGTACCCACAAGCCAGGGAACCCCAGCCCCAATGCTATAGCCAGTGTCGGACTGGGGCCAAAAATCAGCTTGGGATTTTACAATTTTGACCAGCCCTGGTATCTCTGCTTCCTGGCCAGTCACCCAGTGAGCTTCAAGACTGAGGCTATATCATTAGGGTAAGGACATAGGCTGGGGTTGCTTGGGTGAGGGGATAGAGTGGGAAGGGGTGTGAGGGGATAGAGTGGGGAGGGGTGTGAGGGGATAGAATGGGGAGGGGTGTGGGGGGCTGGGATTGGATGGGAGTGTTAATAAAGGTAGCAGTCCAAACAGCCCCAAAGCAGTGCGGCCCACAGGGCACTTTCCAAAGTCTTCTTATGGCCAGTCCGCCCCTGGCATTATCCTAAACTCTAACATCCTGCTGTATTTTTGGCCCATTTCCACCCCCTCCCCACCTTAGCTGCCCCTGATTGATGAAGCTTACTCACCTCTTGGCCGACCGCTGTTGAAATCCCACGCCCTGCTCCTCAGATCTCAAGCACTTGCGCCTAACATCATTGCAGCCTATGTAACTGCACAATGCATGTGCAAGATCCGAGGGCCGGAGCAGTGTCTGACGGAAATCCAAAGGCTTCCAAGATGGCGCTGCCCTATGGAGGTCGGTGGGGGAGCGAAGGGTTACTGTGCGCAGAGAGGTAAGTAATTAAATGCTCAACTGTGGGGGCGGTAAAGCCAGGTTTGGGGGGAGTTTCTATTAACCCCCCGGGGCCCCCGATCTTCGCTGTGTGAAACCCCCCAGATTGCTGATGCCAACGGGGCTGATGCTGATCATCTAAGCCTTCATCTAAGGCCAGGAGCAGAAAACATGCGCTGGTGGCTGCACCCCCCCTTCCCTGTAACAGGGAGCGCGCCCGCGCCAACCACTCACTAATGTCTGGCACGGGCACGCGCCCTGCTAGAGGGATAGCGGGATGCAGCTGCGGCTTGCGCATGCGTTGTTGGACCGGGAAACAAGGTAAGTGAATGGGGCGACCTGGGGGTTTCACACAGCGGGGCATCCAGATTTTGGAGGCCCCCGGGGGGAGGGAATAGATTGGCCTGGGAATCTTATAGATTCGATGGAGGCTGATTGGTGTGGGTTTTGGTCCACTTTAAATATGAACATCAGCCATATGCACTCATCATCTCTAGTGGTCACACAGTGTGGAGTCCTACCTGTGTGCAGTCTGGGCAACAAAGATTTTTGGGGGGGTCTTATTGGATCCATCTGTAGGAAAGGGACACACTGATCACATCAGCTGTAGCTGGGGGGGGGGGGGCACGTGCCCCGGGTGCAGCAGGTCAGGGGGCGCCCTGAGCACAGGTGGGAGCGCCAGAAAGTCCAGCTACACCTCTACTTTGTCTCTGTGTCTCCATAGGAATTCTGTTTGAGAGAAATGAAGTCTTCTACTTACCTGGTAGTTGGGGGATTGGCTGATCCTTGCTCGTGGTGTCCCCATGTCCATTCGAATTCTGCAATGCCGTCATGTCTCCACCTTCCCCACTCTCTTCTTTTAGCTCTTCCTTTACTGTCCCGCGCTGGCTCTGCTTTCCAGGCTGAGTAAAGAATACAGAACATTCATTGCAGCAATGTATCAATTTTGCAGACCCCAAACTTGTGGAGCCCAAATACTCATCCATGAAGAGCAACACCTTATACGAACCCATACCTCCCGACTTAAGCCTTATACGAACCCATACCTCCCAACTTAAGCCTTATACGAACCCATACCTCCCAACGTACGCCTTATACGAACCCATACCTCCCAACTTACGCCTTATACGAACCCATACCTCCCGACTTACGCCTTATACGAACCCATACCTCCCAACTTACGCCTTATACGAACCCATACCTCCCAACTTACGCCTTATACGAACCCATACCTCCCAACTTACGCCTTATACGAACCCATACCTCCCAACTTACGCCTTATACGAACCCATACCTCCCAACTTACGCCTTATACGAACCCATACCTCCCGACTTACGCCTTATACGAACCCATACCTCCCAACTTACGCCTTATACGAACCCATACCTCCCAACGTACGCCTTATACAAACCCATACCTCCCAACTTACGCCTTATACGAACCCATACCTCCCAACGTACGCCTTATATGAACCCATACCTCCCAACTTACGCCTTATACGAACCCATACCTTCCGACTTACGCCTTATACGAACCCAAACCTCCCAACTTACGGCTTATACGAACCCAAACCTCCCAACTTACGGCTTATACGAACCCAAACCTCCCAACTTACGGCTTATACGAACCCATACCTCCCAACTTACGCCTTATATGAACCCATACCTCCCAACTTACGCCTTATACGAACCCATACCTCCCGACTTACGCCTTATACGAACCCATACCTCCCAACTTACGCCTTATACGAACCCATACCTCCCAACGTACGCCTTATACAAACCCATACCTCCCAACTTACGCCTTATACGAACCCATACCTCCCAACGTACGCCTTATACGAACCCATACCTCCCAACTTACGCCTTATACGAACCCATACCTTCCGACTTACGCCTTATACGAACCCAAACCTCCCAACTTACGGCTTATACGAACCCAAACCTCCCAACTTACGGCTTATACGAACCCAAACCTCCCAACTTACGGCTTATACGAACCCATACCTCCCAACTTACGCCTTATATGAACCCATACCTCCCAACTTACGCCTTATACGAACCCATACCTCCCAACTTACGCCTTATACGAACCCATACCTCCCGACTTACGCCTTATACGAACCCATACCTCCCAACTTACGCCTTATACGAACCCATACCTCCCAACTTACGCCTTATGCGAACCCATACCTCCCAACTTACGCCTTATATGAACCCATACCTCCCAACTTACGCCTTATACGAACCCATACCTCCCAACTTACGCCTTATATGAACCCATACCTCCCAACTTACGCCTTATACGAACCCCTACCTCCCAACTTACGCCTTATACGAACCCATACCTCCCAACTTACGCCTTATATGAACCCATACCTCCCAACTTACGCCTTATATGAACCCATACCTCCCAACTTACGCCTTATACGAACCCATACCTTCCGACTTACGCCTTATACGAACCCATACCTCCCGACTTAAGCCTTATACGAACCCATACCTCCCAACTTACACCTTATACGAACCCATGCCTCCCAACTTGCGCCTTATACGAACCCATACCTCCCAACTTACGCCTTATACGAACCCATACCTCCCAACTTACGCCTTATACGAACCCATACCTCCCAACTTACGCCTTATACGAACCCATACCTCCCAACTTACGCCTTATACGAACCCATACCTCCCAACTTACGCCTTATACGAACCCATACCTCCCAACTTACGCCTCATACGAACCCATACCTCCCAACTTACGCCTTATACGAACCCATACCTCCCAACTTACGCCTTATACGAACCCCTACCTTCCGACTTACGCCTTATATGAACCCATACCTCCCAACTTACGCCTTATACGAACCCATACCTTACGACTTACGCCTTATACGAACCCATACCTTCCGACTTACGCCTTATATGAACCCATGCCTCCCAACTTACGCCTTATACGAACCCATACCTCCCAACTTACGCCTTATATGAACCCATACCTCCCAACTTACGCCTTATACGAACACATACCTTCCGACTTACGCCTTATATGAACCCATACCTCCCAACTTACGCCTTATACGAACCCATACCTCCCAACTTACGCCTTATACGAACCCATGCCTTCCGACTTACGCCTTATACGAACCCATACCTTCCGACTTACGCCTTATATGAACACATGCCTCCCAACTTACGCCTTATACGAACCCATACCTTCCGACTTACGCCTTATATGAACCCATACCTCCCGACTTACGCCTTATATGAACCCATACCTTCCGACTTACGCCTTATACGAACCCATACCTTCCGACTTACGCCTTATATGAACCCATGCCTCCCAACTTACGCCTTATACGAACCCATACCTCCCGACTTACGCCCTATATGAACCCATACCTCCCAACTTACGCCTTATACGAACCCATACCTCCCAACTTACGCCTTATACGAACCCATACCTCCCGACTTACGCCCTATACGAACCCATACCTCCCAACTTACGCCTTATATGAACCCATACCTCCCAACTTACGCCTTATACGAACCCTTACCTCCCAACTTACGCATTATACAAACCCCTACCTCCCAACTTACGCCTTATACGAACCCATACCTCCCAACTTACGCCCTATATGAACCCTTACCTCCCAACTTACGCCTTATACGAACCCCTACCTCCCAACTTACGCCTTATACGAACCCCTACCTCCCAACTTACGCCTTATACGAACCCATACCTCCCAACTTACGCCTTATACGAACCCATACCTCCCAACTTACGCCTTATACGAACCCATACCTCCCAACTTACGCCTTATACAAACCCATACCTCCCGACTTACGCCTTATATGAACCCATACCTTCCGACTTACGCCCTATACGAACCCATACCTCCCAACTTACGCCTTATACGAACCCCTACCTCCCAACTTACGCCTTATACGAACCCATACCTCCCAACTTACGCCTTATATGAACCCTTACCTCCCAACTTACGCCTTATACGAACCCCTACCTCCCAACTTACGCCTTATATGAACCCTTACCTCCCAACTTACGCCTTATACGAACCCATACCTCCCAACTTACGCCTTATACAAACCCATACCTCCCGACTTACGCCTTATACGAACCCATACCTCCCAACTTACGCCTTATACGAACCCATACCTCCCAACTTACGCCTTATACGAACCCATACCTCCCAACTTACGCCTTATACGAACCCATACCTCCCAACTTACGCCTTATACGAACCCATACCTCCCAACTTACGCCTTATACGAACCCATACCTCCCAACTTACGCCTTATACGAACCCATACCTCCCGACTTACGCCTTATACGAACCCATACCTCCCGACTTACGCCTTATACGAACCCATACCTCCCGACTTACGCCTTATACGAACCCATACCTCCCAACTTACGCCTTATACGAACCCATACCTCCCAACTTACGCCTTATACGAACCCATACCTCCCGACTTACGCCTTATACGAACCCATACCTTCCGACTTACGCCTTATACGAACCCATACCTTCCGACTTACGCCTTATATGAACCCATACCTCCCAACTTACGCCTTATACGAACCCATACCTCCCAACTTACGCCTTATACGAACCCATACCTCCCAACTTACGCCTTATACGAACCCATACCTTCCAACTTACGCCTTATACGAACCCATACCTCCCAACTTACGCCTTATACGAACCCATACCTCCCAACTTACGCCTTATACGAACCCATACCTCCCGACTTACGCCTTATACGAACCCATACCTCCCAACTTACGCCTTATACGAACCCATACCTCCCAACTTACGCCTTATACGAACCCATACCTCCCAACTTACGCCTTATACGAACCCATACCTCCCAACTTACGCCTTATACGAACCCATACCTCCCAACTTACGCCTTATACGAACCCATACCTCCCAACTTACGCCTTATACGAACCCATACCTCCCAACTTACGCCTTATACGAACCCATACCTCCCAACTTACGCCTTATACGAACCCCTACCTCCCAACTTACGCCTTATATGAACCCTTACCTCCCAACTTACGCCTTATACGAACCCATACCTCCCAACTTACGCCTTATACGAACCCATACCTCCCAACTTACGCCTTATACGAACCCATACCTCCCAACTTACGCCTT
This sequence comes from Gastrophryne carolinensis, assembly GCA_027917425.1. NCBI lineage: Eukaryota > Metazoa > Chordata > Amphibia > Anura > Microhylidae > Gastrophryne > Gastrophryne carolinensis. The sequence goes on from CM051235.1 coordinate 629,117,646, forward strand.
ATACGAACCCATACCTCCCAACTTACGCCTTATACGAACCCATACCTCCCGACTTACGCCTTATACGAACCCATACCTCCCAACTTACGCCTTATACGAACCCATACCTCCCAACTTACGCCTTATACGAACCCATACCTCCCGACTTACACCCTATACGAACCCATACCTTCCGACTTACGCCTTATATGAACCCATACCTCCCAACTTACGCCTTATACGAACCCATACCTTCCGACTTACGCCTTATATGAACCCATACCTCCCAACTTACGCCTTATATGAACCCATACCTCCCAACTTACGCCTTATACGAACCCATACCTCCCGACTTACGCCTTATACGAACCCATACCTCCCAATTACGCCTTATACGAACCCTTACCTCCCAACTTACGCCTTATATGAACCCATACCTCCCAACTTACGCCTTATATGAACCCTTACCTCCCAACTTACGCCTTATATGAACCCTTACCTCCCAACTTACGCCTTATATGAACCCTTACCTCCCAACTTACGCCTTATACAAACCCATATCTCCTGATTTACGCCTTATACGAACCCATACTTCCCAACTTACGCCTTATACGAACCCATACTTCCCAACTTACGCCTTATACAAACCCATATCTCCCGACTTACGCCTTATACGAACCCATACCTCCCAACTTACACCATATACGAACCCATATCTCCCGACTTACGCCTTATACGAACCCATACCTCCCAACTTATGCCTTATACGAACCCATACCTCCCAACTTACGCCTTATATGAACCCTTACCTCCCAACTTACGCCTTATATGAACCCATACCTCCCAACTTACGCCTTATATGAACCCTTACCTCCCAACTTACGCCTTATATGAACCCTTACCTCCCAACTTACACCTTATATGAACCCATACCTCCCAACTTACGCCTTATACAAAGCCATACCTCCCAACTTACACCTTATACGAACCCATACCTCCCAACTTACGCCTATACGAACCCAATACCTCCCAACTTACGCCTTATACAAACCCATACCTCCCAACTTTACAGAGTGTGAAAGAGGGACAATAGTTAAATTAGGCCACACCCCCTCATTGAGGTATGGATGAAGCCACGCCCCCTCATTGAGGGATGGATAGGAGATACATTGTAAAAGTTACAATAGAAACACTTTGAATAGGCAAATTAATCATTTATTGCTGCAGAGCTGCATGTTACACCTCAAAGAGGGACAAATGAAAAACAACGAGGGACAGGGGGACATGGACTCAAAAGAGGGACAGTCCCTCCAAATCAGGGACACTCGGGAGGTATGCGAATCTTATGTGCAGTGACAGCTCTGCACCCATCACTGTAGCGTTGCTGCCGGCGGCTTTGCTGCTCTTGTCTCCCTGTCCTGCCCTGGGGTGGCTTTGGCTGCCCAGGCACGCCCCATTGTTGCCATCCCCACGGTCCATCAAACCAAAGACTAAAAAGCCTCCTGGACCAGACCATAACCCAGATTGGTGGAGGCCCCCTTTGCAGGGCAAGTGGTGAAGGCCCAGGGCGCGCACCCTCATAATCCGGCCCTGCCATCATCACCCACCACATCCACCCATTACAGTAACTGGATAATATCCCAGAATCCCCGGCTCACCTTTTCCATCAGCTGCTCCACCAGCTTCTTGATCAGCTGCAGAAGCTGCTGCTTGCCGATCCTCTCGGGGATCACAAAGTGATGTTGGGGAGCCATGATGGCCACAAGGTCACCTGACCTCACCACAGCAAAGGTCTGTATATAAAACACAGGAAATGATGTCATTAAATCTTTTCAATATCGTCATCCGATAAATAACTTTACAGGACTCTCCCAGAATGCTCCTCACCTCTCCGGTCAGAAGGGAGATGATGTCCAGTGATAGGGTCACCATCACGTCAGTCACATGAACCTGCTCCATTGTTACTGAGGTGATGTCATCTATTCGGTGGATTCCTCTGTGGATGATAAAAACCCTCAGCACATTGTGAATACTGCCCTAAATAGGGGGCGCTAAAGGGGGACATTATGTGGCTGGACAATTTTAGACCTTGTATTAAAGATGTAACTTTTGAGCTGTCTAATAAAGTGGAGCAAGTTCCAGTTATATACCTACCCTAAGGCATAGCGATTTGGGATGCCCCGTGGTGTGAAACCCTGCAGGTTGGCTGATATTCTTAGCTCGCAATGCATCACTCGCGTCTTACGAGGTCTGTGTATGGCCGCGCACACCGTGTCTGAATATCTCCTTATCTTTGATCTATCGCTAGGAATTGGAGGGGACATTACTTGTCAATCTATTAACCAGTTGAATATTACAGAGATTGGATGGCACCAACTAATTGCTAAGATAAGATGTGGTGCAATGCTCTGGATACCGCTCAAAATGTCAGAACACTATTAAGAGTGGGGGTGCCCAGTTCTCCCAAAAGAGTACAGACCAGAGACTTAGCGTTGCACACACTCAAATTGTATCAAAACATTTTTTATTATTATTATTTAATCCACATGATACAATATGACTAAAAAAAGACAATTTAAAAAACATAGAACAGACAAACTCATAATCTGCCACGGGGGGGGGGGGGGCGCTGTTGTACAGGGCTGCCATAAGGACTAATCAAAAGTGGATAAAGCTCTATACTCAACTGGCGGACCGGGGTCCAAATGCGGACCTCGATGCCAGATTTCCAGACCCCCGCCCTAACAGCCCGGCACTCTGTGTTGCTGTACTCAGAGCTGCCTCCCACTGATTGCAGGGTACATACAAACTTTTTTTCTCTGTCTCTTTACCCCATCCAATTTTGTCTGGGGAATCTATAGCCCCTCCCCCAGTGTGTTCATTTTTAACTATCCACCCCCCACGACAGCACTCAGCCCGGACCTTCACCTCTCAGAGGATGCCTTTAAACGGACCTTTACAAGAAGTAGTTGAGTACCCCTGCTATATACCCTAAGCCCTTCTAAGGGCAAAATTCATTAATAAAGTATAAAGTGCTATGCGCTTCCCAGTAAAGTGCATCAACTCTAATAACCGATCAGATAAACATTGTGTAAAAATTCACATTAAATCAAATGAGGTAGGTGCAATAAACATGAAGAAAATACACTTATCTTACAAATGCAAAATGTCCATAGTATATGCAGCCTGACCTCCCTCCGAGAAAAAGCCTACGCGTTTCGTGACGCAGCAACGTACTCTGCCTTGAAAAAGTGAGGGGGCGTAGTCTCTGGTCTGTACTCTTTTGGGGGAACTGGGCACCCCTGCTCTTAATAGTATTAACTAGTTGAATATATGACTTCTACTATGGATCTAGCAGCAGATAGTTGTATTGCAGCTTATAAGAAACCTCCAACGTAAATTGGTGGCCCGTACGGGGCAATGCAAGCACTGATACAAGACAGGATTGTGCACAACTTCAGCCAGTGGGCGGCATTCACCCCCTCCTTGGTTTTGTGCACACTTTTCTTCATTGCCAGACCGGGGTGTCTTGGGTCGACCAGTAGAATGGACTCTTGGCCCATCTAAAATGAAAGCTAAGCTCCATACCCCTAAAGATTAAAAAGGAACTTTGCACCTTAAATAAAAAAGGGCCGATCCCCCCCCCCCCCCCCATCAGCCCCTACTTCTGGCTGCTTCGGGGCCCGATCCTCACCCCCACCACAGGCTTAGCCGCCTGTAAGTGACAGCACAGCTTTAGCCGTCCTCTCGAAGGATTTTGGACCATTCATGGGAACTGCACAGACGAAAGATCGGGGGTCGTGCGCGGTGCCTTATGAGATGCAAGATGGCGCCGCCCTTCGGAAGGTCACCCAAATCTGCTGAGGGACCCAGAAGATGGGTCAGTGGAAACTACCCAAAGGAAAAACCGGAGGGGGGAGCAGAAGTCCTGTGAGGTTTGGGGGAGGTTTTATCCTCCCCCCGATGTCCCTATTTAAAAAGAAAATACTCCTCTGGTCCTTTCACTAGTCAGATTCTCTATGCCTCCCAGTGTGCTAAACATTACTCACCCCAACACTGTAGCAGCCAGACACAATCACCCTCAACACCCTCAACCCTAAGCAAACAGCAGAGATGATTATTGACTTAAAATAAAAAAAAATGCATTTTAAAGGAACAGAGCGACTGCAAAAAAATTCCAAACAGCCGCGGGATCTCGTGGCACATGCACCAACACACAACAAAGCATCCTAACACACAAAGACGCCATTCACACGCACATTCATGCTGAGTATCAAAAGAAAGGGGGGTGGGACGGCAGCGTTCTCTGCCTTGAATAAGTGACTTTACGTCACGAAACGCGTTGCTGGTTCCTGGGGGGTTTCAATGGTGACCATATTGCTGCTCACTATGGATATGTCCGACCAGATATATATATATATTTTTCGAGACTTCCTTGGGGATTTGCACGTACCTCATTTATGTATTGCTGCACCGATTTAAAGTAGGTCTGTTGTGATTTTATGCACTTTGGAAGCACTTGACACTTTATTATGGAATTTATATTTAGAATTTATTTATAATATATTTATTGGTTCCACTTGTTAACAGCGCCCCCCCCCCATGGCAGATTGTGTAAATGTTGTGTGTTTGTGTTTTTTAATGGGTATTTTAATGTGATTTGTTTTGGAATTATGACATTATATTAAACTTTATATAAACTTTAATCAGTGAGTGCCATTATAAGTCTCTGGTTAGGTCTCTTGATAGGGGTTTGGGCATCCCCATCTGTGTATTTAATGGGCACATTCATACTGAGACTCGAGTGGGGTGATTATCTATCCAGAATCTTTGCACTTGAATCCTTCGGGGGGGAGGGAAGGGAAGGGGCGACCAGTAATGGAAGACGGGCGTCATTACAATCCCGACAGCCTGTTTATATCAACCTGGTACCCGGCCAAGTCAGGCCCAAGCAAACCGGACCACACAATCATCCGACCACGGGATCCCCAATGAAATGGAATTCACTCCAACGCCATAATACCCCTGCACCAGCCCCACTTAATTGTCTCCTGCCATCATCTCCACACATTGCAACCATGGTTCCCAGATTTTATCAGATTTGTGGGAACCCCCCCCCGGGCGGTGTAGGTCAGCTTGTAAAGGGCCAATTCCTTCCAGTGCCTGTACTGACGGAACCGCTGGATGCTTCCAGTTCCGGAATCTACACTTCCTGGTGTAAAACATCAGCAATCTCAGCAGCTCCTTCAGCGCCCTTACCTCTGACAGCTCATCCATTACCCCCAGAAGGCAGAGCGCAATTGACCCTTGGACCCGGAACCCCGCCACTTTACTCACTGTTACTAACACCCAGGGCCGGCTCCAGGTTTATGCGGGACCTTGGGCGATAGAGTCTCCTTGGGCCCCTTTGCGGTGTGGTATGATACCTTATACATGGCGATAAAGTTGCATGTATGGTGAATTCTGCTAAAGAATAGAAAGAACAAGAGAATAGGGGAAATGACAGAAATAAAAAGAAAACAGGAAAGAAATAGAGAAAAGTAATGACAAAGAAGAAAGATTAAATGGAAAGAGATAAAGGAGGTGTAAACATGAATGGAGAGAAAGAACAAAAGTATGGAACGAATGACAAAGAAAGAGAGAATGAAAGAAAGAGAAAAGCAGGAAAGACAAAGAAGGAATGGTGGAGATGGAACAAAAGAAAGAATAGATAGAGTGACAGAAAAAATAAAGAAGGAATGATGGGAAAAATAATAGAAGAAAAGGGAAGAAGAAGAAAAAAGATGGCAGAACGAATAGGTGAAAGAAAGAAACAAAGACAAAATAGAAAGAAATAAACAAGATTGAAAGAAGAAAGAAATAGAATAGCAGAACAAATGAAAGAAAGAAACAAAGAATACATGGAAATAAAAGAAGAAAAGAAAACAAAGAATAGAACGGAAAGAAAGAAAGGCTGTTCAATTTGCCCCGACTGACAGTCCTTAGTCCTGGTTACTGTCCTGTGTTCTGTATAGGGGCTGCACTGGATAGAGCAAATGAGGTGGGGCCCTCCCAAGACGTAGGGGCCCCGGCAACTGCCCGGGTACGCCCAGTGCTGACGCCTGCCCTGCTAACGCCTCTCCCCAGAAGCGCACGTCCATATCATATGTGTCCACGTGGCGCTATCCCTCCTGCATCTCGGGCACAGTTCCCTGTCTAATAAGCCCATTGTGAATAGGCGAGCTGGCGTGATATCTGCTTGAGATTATTGACTTTAGAAGGCTTATCTCTGATACAAGCTTATGACGTGGGCCCCTAAGTGGCGTCTGCCTCCACATTAGAACAGTCCTTGTGCCACCCTTCATTCTGCCAGAGCAGGGGCTGGGGGTGCCTACAGTCACATGTTTACCCCAAAGCGCCGGGACTGGGAGGCAGCTATACCTGCTGCAGGGTGAAACGTGCCGCCCACAGGGTGACTAGGTGAGGAGGGGGTCAAAACCAGGTGACTCCCTGAAAATCCGGGTGACTTGGTACATCTGCCAGTATTGCACACACAGCACACCCGTCACAGGCTCTGCCCCCCCATAGCTCGCTCTCAGGTCACTGTGAATTTCATGGCTGGTTTGACAGAGCCATGGAAGGCACAAATCAGCCTCAACAGCCCTGTCTGTGGCCTTGCTGGCGCCTTATACCCACCCCTAGACCCCTGGTGTGGGGTCAAGCCCTAAATGTGAGGATATAATACTGTAGGGAAGTGCTGATTTACCACAAAGTTTCTCTGAACATTGCATGTCTCCTGGAAATCATAGAGCACTCCCTCCTTAACCAGTGATAGTATACTTCCTGCCCCTGCTAGCTTGGACTTGCAGCCCTGTGCTGGAGGTACAAGAGACTATAAGTAGAGGACAGACTTCCTGCAAGCAGAGAGACCTGAGCACACGGCTTTCTGTCAGGAGCTGTGCTGCTGCCTCCTGTATCCAGAGCCTCACAGTGGAGCCTGGATCCTTCCACTGACTACCACACTGTTCACCTGCCAGTTCAGCCGATTGTGCCAAGTGGAGATCATCGGTAGCTGCTTTGGAACTCCTTCTTACTCCCAGCTTGCTGACCTGCATGTACAGTGTATCCCGGGGAGAAGCTTCACCTGTCTGATCGAGTTCTACGCGTCAAGAGTGGATCAACTATCAAGATCAGGGGCATCCTGCGCAGACTCTCTTTCTATTGGAGGTATTTGGGCTATAGAGTAACTATATACCCGGGTGTATGTGCACAGACTGGCTGAAGCTAGGCCTTTCATTATTGCATTATCTATATATTACACTGTGTATGCTTTATTTCTCTTGTACCTTTAACGTTTGCTATATAAAGTTTATAGTATTATTATATTCAACTGTGCCAGTGATTGCTTTAAGAGATTGCTGGGAGCAGTAGTCCCTCTGCTGTCATTGTTTGGTTTTGTTTAGACTTGATCTATTTCCCAGAAAGGTTCCCCGACAGTTATAAGCGCCCTATTCTGGGTGGAGGCACTGCCACACAGAACATTTATCCCACTCTTCCACTAAGCGAAGGCTCGGCCTCATTTTGTTACCAACAGGTTAGCGCCATAGCCTGTCTTGAGTGGGGCTTTTATCATCACCCCCCCAAAACAGCCCTACAATACATAAACATTACCCGTGTCATTTACTTACAGACTCCTCCACTTCCTTGTGACCTGGAAGCTATTGTCACTTCCTGTCTCTGCGTTCCACCACTCACTTCCTATCTTTGCGTTCCACCATTCACCTCCTGTCTGTGTGTTCCTCTATTTACTTCCTGTCTGTGCGTTCCACCATTCACTTCCTGTCTGCGCATTGCTGCCATCTTGTGGTGAAAATCTAAACAGCAGCCTCCAGCACTGAAATGTAATCAGTAAAGAGTGGATTTCGGAGAGTGTCTACATTGTACATACCAGGAATTTATCTTGGAGGCAAGAGCAGTGGGGACAGGAGGATTCTTGTGACAAACTTCACGTTATATTACTTCATCAACAGCATGCAATGCCAAGCAGCGGCTTCCAAGGCCACCAAGATATTATCATGTACTAATAGAGGCCTGGAATCACAGGATAAAGATGTAATTTTGCCTCTTTACAAGGCACTGGCGCGCCCTCACCTGGAATATGCCGTCCAGTTCTGGGCTCCCATTCATAGAAAGGACTCTCTGACTCTGGAAAGGGTGCAGAGGAGCCACCAAACCAATAAGAGGAATGAAAGATCCCCTATAAAATAAAATAAAAAATAACTCCCCCGACCCCAACACCCTTGGTTGAACTTGATGGACATATGTCTTTTTTCAACCGTATTAACTATATAACTAAATAAGTATCAAATCTCCAGAGAAAGTGGCTGCATGTTAAAGTGGCACAAAACCGGTCTACAAAAAACTGCAGGGTGCGTTCTTCGATGCGAATGTTTTTACACCGGAACGTTGAGGGTTTCTGGTGTCACTTCCACTAGTTTCGCTGCTTGTTGGCTTACTCTTATCCTGAGATAACACTATATCTGTGTTTGCTCTGTTTTCTATGTACTACTGATGTATATGTATTATATACCTGCTTGTGATGTAGGGAGTCACTGTGCTATGTTTTCTGTATAATATACCTCTGCTCTGCCATCACTGTGCAGCCAATTCTGGTTGCTTAGCCTGTTCTCTACAATTAAAGAGGATATTGACTATCCTGGGTTTTGGTCCTTGCCACTGGCGGATGCATCCCCCCCTTCCCTCTAACAGGAAGGGTGTCCAAGCTGGCCATTTACAAATGCCTGGCACGGGCACACGCCCTGATAGTGAAGCATGGAGCAGGGCAGAGATGGGGGTGCAGCATGGAGCAGGGCAGAGATGGGGGTGCAACATGGAACAGGGCAGAGATGGGGGTGCAACATGGAACAGGGCAGAGATGTGGTGCAGCATAGAGCAGGGCAGAGATGGGGGTGCAGCATAGAGCAGGGCAGAGATGGGGGTGCAGCATAGAGCAGGGCAGAGATGGGGGTGCAGCATAGAGCAGGGCAGAGATGGGGGTGCAGCATGGAGCAGGGCAGAGATGGGGGTGCAGCATGGAGCAGGGCAGAGATGGGGGTGCAGCATGGAGCAGGGTAGAGATGGGGGTGCAGCATAGAGCAGGGCAGAGATGGGGGTGCAGCATAGAGCAGGGCAGAGATGGGGGTGCAGCATAGAGCAGGGCAGAGATGGGGGTGCAGCATGGAGCAGGGCAGAGATGGGGGTGCAGCATGGAGCAGGACAGAGATGGGGGTGCAGCATGGAGCAGGGCAGTGGTGGGGGTGCAGCATGGAGCAGGGCAGAGATGGGGGTGCAGCATGGAGCAGGGCAGAGATGGGGTGCAGCATAGAGCAGGGCAGAAAAACGGGGTGCAGCATGGAGCAGGGCAGAGATGGGGGTGCAGAGTGGAAGCAAGTTATTAACATTTAACCCTTTGTAAACTGGTAAGTAGTCCTCTATAGACTCTATACCAGTTCACAGGGCAGAAGGGGCTGAAAAGTCCCCTGCCAGCAAGTGGGCGACTTCCTGTAACCCCCTTCCCTATTATCCGCCCTCCCAAAGGGTACACACCTCGAACAAATAAAGGCAGTGCAGCAACGGCGGAGGGAATCCAGAGTCTTGTACCACACCGCGCCCGGGGCATGAGACCCCGCTTCCCTCACTTCTCCCAGCTCTTGATGTTGCCATTCACGGTGCTGCGACCCACCTGACAGGGCACTGGGAGCTGGTAGTGGATCGGGGTCCGGGGTTTGGGAGCCACTGCCATACAGGACTGATGTCTGTACTGCTGTGATGGCAGCCATGTTATCACACAAGACATAACAATGGAGGCAGAGAGACAAGTAGAACAGCATAAGAATACGGCTTATCTTTTGGAAATCTCTCGTGGACAAAACAGAAGTGCGGCTTCTCCGCAGAGGAAGATCTTTCATGTAAACTGAACTAGAGATTGAAATAAGTTCTAGACTTTATTGATAGAATATTTCACCCAGATGTTGCCCTTTAGCGTTGTGCGATCCCTGGCGAGCAGCAGGTTGGAATTGATTGGATGCAGGGCCGGCGTCAGCACACGGCAAGGCGGGGCAGCTGCCGGGGGCCCCCACCCTCAGAGAATCTAGATTAGGTTAGACTCCAAGGTCAGGTTTACAAGGGTTTGGTGCACTTCAAAGTAGACCAAAACTGGATATTTGGTCCAAATATCATGATCCTTAGATCCAGATTTGGGACGTCCCTCCGTGACGTGAATCTTCACCACAAAGGGGCCCACTGAGACCATGCCGAGGGCCCACATAAACCTGGAGCCGGCCCTGATTGGATGCATGGGCAGAACTCTCTTCACTTAGAACATTTATGTTTGTTCATAGACAGTCTATGCCTGAAACGTCTGCCGCAGTCGGGGCACTGATAAGGACGCTCTCCGGTGTGAATTCTAAGGTGACTCTTGAGGCCTTGTCTGTGGGCGAAGCATTTCTCGCATTCGGAGCAGGAATACGGGCGCTCTCCCGTGTGAATTCGAAGATGGCTCCTGAGGCCTTGTTTGTGGGCGAAGCGTTTCCCACACTCGGAGCATTGATACGGCTGCTCTCCCGTGTGAAATCTAAGGTGATTCTTCAGGTCTTCTTTGTAGACAAAGCGCTTGCCGCATTCCGAGCACTCGATCCTGGGCCCCGTGTGTTTTTTCATATGCTTGGCGAGCGTTTCTTTGGTCGAGAAACATTTCTCACATTCGGGACACTGAACCGGCTTACGCTTTGTGTGAGTTTGCTGATGTCTACTTAGATAAAACGCACATGAGAAAGTCATCCCGCATTGGGAGCATGTGACTGGCCCGAGCCCCGTGTGGATTTCCTGATGTCGCTTAAGATTTGCTCCTGACGAATAACTTTTCCCACATTCGGAACAAGAGAACAGCTCGGGCTTAAGTCCTGAATATGGCAAAAAAAACAGAAAGCGAAGTTTAAATGCAGTCACCCCTGTCAAGATTAACACCTCAAAGCTTAAATAAAATAATACACTGCAAGAAAAGAGCCACAGTACCCTCTAAAAACTGCCAAGGATGAAACAGTTGCACCACTTTAAGGGTCTAAAAAATATTCAAATTTATTGACTAATTACATACATTTACAATCACAATGAACATTAAGACTATACAATAACAACTACATGACATAAACATTTAAAACCACAAGGGAGCGCTGGAGGTCTGTCTCAGTGCAAAAAGTAAAATACTCTCCACCGAGCGCGTTCGTAGTGTCTCCTGCACCACTTCAAGGCACTCGCCCTTGAAGTAGTGCAGGAGACACTACGAACGCCCTCGGCGTTGTTACCTGTGGGGGGTCCACGTCTGGTTGGTCTGTATGCACTTTTGTTCATTTCTTTCTCTTTCACTTCCATCACCACGGCGTGTTTTCCTGCTCAATGGTATGTTATTCTGCTTTATTTTTGTACACTCATGTGGATCTGATTAATAGGTGGGTTTAGCACATTTTTTGTTGTATTTTTGCACTTTTGCATCTGAGAGCATACTAGTTATAGTATATAGGATTTGGATACACACTTTTAATGGAGAGTATTTTACTTTTTGCACTGAGACAGACCTCCAGCGCCCCCTTGTGGTTTTAAATGTTTATGTCATGTAGTTGTTATTGTATAGTCTTAATGTTCATTGTGATTGTAAATATATGTAATTAGTCAATAAATTTGAATATTTTTTAGACCCTTAAAGTGGTACAACTGTTTCATCCTTGGCACTTTTTAGAGGGTACTGTGGTGTCCCTCTTTTCTTGCAGTGTATTGAGTTTTGAGTGCTGGGATTAGTGTGCACACTATTATTGGCTTTATTGTTGACTTACCATTTGGCTTATAGACTGGTGCAACTTTTCTAGCTTGTCTAAAACTTGTATCTTAAATAAAACAATGTATTGGTTTTTGTATTTTTCCTGTGCAGGGTATTTAAAATATCAATATTATTCATCAAGTCTTATAATACTCAGAACACTGGGGAAGTCCAGGCTGTGTCCTAAAAGCCATGCTCAAATAAGCTCACTCCTCTATCAAATACTGTCCCAATGTTGGAACCGTAATGATGGCTTCCCACGGAGTATAAAGCACCAGCAGTGTGAATATTAAACTTCTGTGAATCCACCACCACAAGGGATTAAATGCTTACCAGACCGATTCATTAACCGCACTTCAAACTGTAAAGACTTCAGGTCATTTCCACATACATGAAATGAATTCAGGTCCTCTTTAAGTGGATGCTGGAGCAGGCCCTGGGCAGAGGGGTCGGAGTTGGTGTAACGGCGGCTGTGCCATTGAGGTGACCTTGCTCTGCTCTGCTCGGCGCCCACATTAACCCGGAGGCAGATCAGCCGATACAGCTCCGATCTGACAACAGAAGAAGCTCTGCTCCAGCATCCACTTAAAGAAGACCTGAATTCATTTCAAGTATGTGGCCAAAGGCAGTGTCATTGATTTAAAGAAGATCCAAAGACTTTACAATGCAGTTAAAGCTGGAAGAAGCAGTTTACCCCAATCTCAGAGGTGTCGGCCAGGATGAACGGCTTTCTGATCAATGAGAGGTTGTCTAGTATCCTGACCGACTCCCATGACAAATTCCTCTCTATATGGGAACCCTGGATAAGATTTGCCTGGCCTGGCGAATCCATGCGGGCACTATAATAATCATATGTGGTGTCTGGTGGTCTCTCTCCCTCCCTTCTTTACTTTCTGTCCATCGTTTTGGGCCACTTTCTTTTCCCTTCCACAAATGTTTTTTTTGTAACGATTCCCCTCTGTATAAGCGCACGGGCGCCGGTGCTGATCGCGGACACCGCAAGGCTCTGATGGCTGAGGCAATAGGCCTCTTGGATCTTGCTAACAAAATGGCTGAAGCGAACAAAATGGCTGCCAGATATAGTTACATGCAAGGCTTTACAAGATAGAATATTTTGTAAGCTTCTTAGTGGAAATTTATCGCAGAAGTGTATGCTAGCGAGATCTAACTGTCAAACTGCAATAACAGCTAAATAGGGCAACATCTCGCTAACCACGTACCTGGTGACCTTCTTGTATGAGAAAACTGTAGGTTGCACTTCTCTGTGGTTTTGAGATATGTGTTGCAAATATGGAACAAGTACATACTGTGTCTGTGGTTTCTTGCTTTATAAGTCCACCCTAAAGCGGAAGTAAACTAGAGTTTGCAACAAGACCCTTTGTGGGTCGTTATTATGCGTCTCAGTGCAGTTCTCTCAGATATCTGAAATCACACATAAGACTTATGGCAATTGCAGGACAGCGTGCCTAAAGAGGATCCAGAGAGATCGCTCTAGAGCAAACAGGCTTATTCTTTCACGGACCCGGAAAAGATCATGGCGTAAAATAAGTTGCGCTAATGGTAACAAGCACATGTCTCGTGCCTCACCATATTTGCAATCATACTGTATATTGTTAAACACTAGTTTGGTTAACTTGCAATACTATGAAAACGTATGTCGCTAGTTTTTTTCTCTTTCTTTATACCTCCCCTGTGCGGGATGGCAGTATGATGCTGTATGCTATGCAAAACTGTATCGTTGAAAATTTTCAATAAAAATATTGAAACAAAAAAAAAAAGAAATGCAGTTAAAGAATCATCCTGATAAGCATTTAATCCCTTGTTGTGTTGTTATTTGATGTTTGTTACTCCGCGGGAAGGCATCATTACGGTTCCAACACTGGGACAGTATTTGATAGAGAACTTTGCCTATCCTTCGTACTTACCTGCATGGATCTCACTCCAATGTTGTTCAAGTTGATGCCTGAGAGAAAAACATTTGCCGCACTTGGAGCATGAGAAATTCTTGGAGTGAACGAGCCGATGTCTCGTTAAACTTTGTTTTTGGGAGAAGCATATCCCGCATTCGGAGCACGGGTGGAAATCCTCCCTCTTGTGAACCGTCAGATGTTTCCAGAGAGTTTCTTTTGACGCAAAACGTTTCCCACATTGGGAACATGGAAGCGGCTTTCCTCTTTGGGGATCCGGATAAGAGGGGGGTGATGGACCTGCATTGTGTTGAGCCGGGTTGATATTTGGGCTGGTGGGGTCTTCGTCTTCTGAAGTTTCCGTGCCGTCATCTTCTGATCTGAGACTGGGAGATGGACTCTGATGTTCCTCCAGGCTCTTCTCTATTTAAAAAATAAAAATAAAAGCATTATCTGCGTGATTATTAGCAGGTTAATACCCGAGTATTGCCCAATGGCGAGCACCACAGCTGATAAGCTGGATACACCCTTACAAGCTCACTACTGAATACTACTCACTTATCTTCATACTCTGCATGAGGAAATAATTATAAATGGGGGGGTGGGGGTGGGGAAGGGGACTGGTAGGTGCTGCTGGTGGCGCACTTCAATACTCCAAGGGTAAGCAGAACCCCCGCCTCATACTTATACTTACCTACCCTGCACTCTCATGGGGAGCCAAAGCCTTGGTCTGCATCTATATCTAGAGCTAAAGTAATATAAACAGACCACTATTAACTTAAGCTCTAACAAACAACATCACAATACAATGTATAGTGAAACTCAGGAAGTTTAACCCCCCTTCCTTATAATAACACTCACCTACCCCGGCTACCCTTCATTTTAATAGGGACCTAAAAAACATTACCTGCATAGTCACCAAGGGCTAAAGCATACCCGCACTTCAATACTCTAAGAAGAAGTGGAACCCCTGCCTCATACTTACCTACCCCACACTTTCATGGGGAGCCAAAGCCATTGCCTGCAATTTTTATCTAGAACTATAGTAATATAAACAGACCACTATTAATGCAAACTTTACAATGTACAGCTAAACTAAAACAACAACATTCTCATGCAGACCTACAACCCGTAACGAAGAATCAAAGGGAGATGGTACACCCACTGGCAGCCAGTACCCAAATGAACCCTGGAATCAAGTAAGTACCCACAGGGATTATACTAATCTGAAACCATACACAAAACTCGAGTAAACTCATATATTGCCCTAATAATCATAAACCAAGGTCCGCACACTGATGAAGCCGATAGGCGAAACGCGTCTGTGACGGAACCAAACTACACTTGCTACAAACTTTTCGGTACCACCCCGGGAATTTCCTCCCAGGGAGAATACCCCAATCAGAATTTTCCCTAGGGGTAACTTAAAGTGGACCAACACCCAGGATTTTGACTATCCTGGGTTTTGGTCCACTTTGGTGGGGCACCCCGATCAGGGGTGCCCCACTATGTGAAACCCCCCATAAAGCCCCGAAAACTCACCTCACCCCGCTCCCACATGACCGCTGCAGCCAATCCCCGCCGACGGACAAGCGAGAGGCAGCGACGGAGAGGCAGAGCGCGTCCTCCGCCGCCTCCCGCGCGTCCCTCTTACAGGGAGCGCACCCACGCCAGCCATTCACAAACGGCCAGCGCGGGAGCGTGCCCTGCTAGAGGGCCGCGCGGGAGGCGGCAGCGGCGGACGCGCATGCGCCGCTGGAACGCAGAAAAGGTAGGATTGGGGGGTTTCACCCCGCGGGACATCCCGATTTCGGATGCCCCGTGGGGAGGGATCTGATCCCCCCTGGGTGTTGGTCCGCTTTAAAGAAAAAATACAATCATCTGGACAACAAATATTTAACTTGTTCTGTAACAAAAAGAATATAAGAATTATATGAACAGAATAATGCACTGTAAATGAAACTGTATATACACAACAACAAATGTGATCTATCTGCACTTGAAAATAAACAGCACTGAAATGTGATCACGCTGAGTGGAGTCAGGTTCTTTAGAGCCCATTATTACCCCCAGAAGAGTTTTCAGGAGGAAATAGTGGAACTCTCACCCCCCCCCCCCCCCCCTCTGAAATAGTATAATTACCCCGATAAGCTCTGTGCGGTGTATTGGCCTCTCACCTGTGTCGTCATCTGTAGAGCTTTCCTCCTCTTTATTGTTCATACTTAATCCACCTTCTGTTGTCACTTGCTGACCTCCCTTCCCAAATGTTTCCTCTTCTTCCTCCTTATAAGTCACCATCCTTCCAACCTCCTCTGTAGAGCAATGGCTGCCACTCACACGTGGCTGTTCTTCATCCTCTTTATTAGTCACCACTGTTTGGACCCTCTCTGCAGACCAATGACCACCACCTGCAGATGTCTCCTCTTCTTCCCTTTTATCCTCGGCCTTTGTTTCGATTGGATCTCTCTAGAAAAACAAAATGCGTCCGAGGCGTTAATAGAGAGGAACGCCGTCATGACATTTGTACTAGTGCTAACCCGAACGGAACTGTGCGAGTTCAGGTTCCCAAACTCTAACACGAACTTTAGCCAGAAATCCATGTTCGGGTTTGGTGTTCGGCCTGAGCACAGAAAACCTAAAGTGTGCAGCAACAGCTTACTTAAGCCCGCAAATCTTGTTGGAGGCCGACGTCTGCTGTGAAATAGGCTACGGCCTGGGCTTCAGAAAGATGGCGCCTCTCCCATGAGAGAGGCTACTGGCAGCTGGCAATAGCAGTACTGCTAGCTGCTGCCAGTGTCCTCACTCATGGGAGCGGTGGCCATCATTCTGAAGTCCCAACCGTAGCTCATTTGACAGCGGAAAGAACGCCAACCGCCAACAGGATCACGGGGCTGCACATGCTGCATTAGTTCAAAGTGCCCCCACCCGCTGTCATTTCCCTCAACATGTGTTTTATTTTACCCGGGGTACATGCTTGATATAGTGTTTATTTACATAGGCAGAGCAGTTTGCCTTTAATTGCTTTTGTCCCTTCCTGGCTCCCTTAGTCTTGCTGGGATGCAAGCAGCTCCTCCCTTCTTCCCCTCTCACTTCTGACATATTCTAGTTTGCATCTAAGCAGTGCACACGTGCTTCTCCCTCCTGCAGTCTACAGTCTTTTTACCTGCTGCTGTTATGGGTTACATCACAGGTGCTGCTCCCCCCTGCAGTCTACACTCTTTTTACCTGCTGCTGTTATGGATTACATTACAAGTGCTGCTCCCTCCTGCAGTCTACAGTCTTTTTACCTGCTGCTGTTATGGGTGTACATCACACGTGCTGCTCCCTCCTGCAGTCTACAGTCTTTTTACCTGCTGCTGTTATGGGTTACATCACAGGTGCTGCTCCCTCCTGCAGTCTACACTCTTTTTACCTGCTGCTGTTATGGGTTACATCACAGGTGCTGCTCCCTCCTGCAGTCTACAGTCTTTTTACCTGCTGCTGTTATGGGTGTGCATCACACCTGTTGCTCCCTCCTGCAGTCTACAGGCTTTTTACCTGCTGCTGTTATGGGTGTACATCACGCGTGCTGCTCCCTCCTGCAGTCTACAGTCTTTTTACCTGCTGCTGTTATGGGTTACATCACAGGTGCTGCTCCTCCCTGCAGTCTACAGTCTTTTTTCCTGCTGCTATTATGGGTTATATCGCAGGTGCTGCTCCCTCCTGCAGTCTACAGACTTTTTACCTGCTGCTGTTATGGGTTACATTACAAGTGCTGCTCCCTCCTGCAGTCTGCAGTCTTTTTACCTGCTGCTGTTATAAGTTACATCACAGGTGCTGCTCCCTCCTGCAGTCTACAGTCTTTTTACCTGCTGCTGTTATGGGTGTACATCACACGTTTCCTGCTGTATTTAATGTACATTTCAAGATTCTTGCTGCAAGAAGTGATTATTGCAAGATTCTGTACTGAAATAACGTTTCTGAGACTTATATACGTATCTTCGTGACCAGCTGAGTAAGCTATCTGCCAAGCTTAATGGAGTTACAACACATGCGTCACAGACACATACATGCAAGGTGGAGCTGTCTACAGGATTCAGATTACTGCCATCTGGTGGGTCAGAATACCCACCACCAAAGAATTGTCCCTCAAAGTTGGGGTCCCCATTGATTTCGGCTCAAGTTTAGGTACCCAAACCAATCCTTTCGTCCAAACTTGCCGAACCCGAACCTTTAGGGTCTCACCCAACACTGCCTTTTCTCTGGTGATCATACAGTGCGGAGTCACGCCGATCATCTCTACCTGATCATGACACATGTGATCCTCCTGCAGGAAGTCCTGGGAACAGAGCAGATGGGGGGTTGTGTTATTGGATTCATCTGTAGGAAACAAACACTGATTGGGAATCTTGTCTGTCAATAGTTTTTTTTTTTTTTTTAAAGAAACGAAATCCTCATTTACCTGGTGGCAGCTGATTGTTGATGGTCTCTGTGTTTTCTTCTGACAGCTGCGATCCCTTCATGTCCTCATCTTCCACATGCTCCTCCTTCACCTCTTCTTTTACTGAACTGTTACACGGGCTCGGGTTTCCAGGCTGAATATAGAACGTAGAACATTTATTGTATCAATATCTCATCTACAGAACCTGTCCTCTTTACATTCAATATATGTCATGTCCCACGATGTGTGTTTCATTTTACCGGGGGTGAATGCTTGATATACTGTTACATAGGCTCAGTAATGTGCCTTTAACTGTTTTTGTCCCTTCTTGGCTCCCTTAGTCTTGCTGTTATGCAAGCGGCTCCTCCCTTCTTCCCCTCTCCCTTCAGCCATTCTCTAGTTTGCATCCAAGCAGGGCACACCTGCTGCTCCCTCCTGCAGTCTACAGACTTTTTACCTGCTGCTGTTATGGGTGTACATCACACCTGCTGCTCCCCCCTGCAGTCTACAGACTTTTTACCCGCTGCTGTTATGGGTGTACATCACACCTGCTGCTCCCCCCTGCAGTCTACAGACTTTTTACCCGCTGCTGTTATGGGTGTACATCACACCTGCTGCTCCCTCCTGCAGTCTACAGACTTTTTACCCGCTGCTGTTATGTGTGTACATTACAAGTTTTCTGCTGTACTGAACATACATTTCAAGATTTCTGCTGTAAGAAGTGAAGACGTGTTTATTGCAAGATTCTGTACTGAAATAAAGCTTCTGAAACGTGTCTATGAGCCTCATCACCAGCCGAGTAAGCTATCTGCTAAACCTTATGGAATAAGAGCACATCAGATACAGACATGGTGAAGCTGTATACAGGATTCACATTACTGCTGGTGAGTCAGAATAATATATGTATCAATGTACATATATATATATATATATATATATATATATATATATATATAGTAAAATATCAAGCAGTCATACTGTAAAGAAGAAAATGCTGCACCCCACTCCAGGACAATAGGTAAAAAGAATCTTTTAGGCAGTAAGAGTGCTGCAGACTTTGCCCCAATAAGAGCTCAGCTTCAACCAGAGGTGGACTTGCCATAGGGAGACCCGGGCCAATGCCCAGTGGGTCGCACTTCTTTGAGGCAGTCCGGGCTACTACCTTTACTAAGACTCCCATCCAATCCCAGACCCCCACACCCCTCCCCACTCTATCCCCTCACCCAAGCAACCCCAGCCTATGTCCTTACCCTAATGATATAGACTCAGTCTTGGAACACAATGGGTGACTGGCCAGGAAGCAGCGGAGATGCCAGGGCTGGTCATGGGCTGATTCTTGGCCCCAATCCGCCACTAGCTCCAAAGATGGATCACCAACATTTTCAGACTTTCTCTTAGGTAAACTGAAAAGAAATGTACTAAAGAGAAACTTCACACCTAAAATAAAAAGGGGACGATCCCCCCCATTGGCCCCTACTTACCTTTTGGATGTTGCTGCTGCCAAGCCGGCAGGGACATGACCCCCGCCACCAGCTTGGCCATCAGTAAATGACAGTACGGCTTTAGCCAGCCTATTCAAAGTCCCGCACCACTCAGCGAGATTTCGTGCAGCTCCATCACATCCCATTCATGGGCACTCCGCAGGTGCAAGACCGGAAGCTGTGCACAGTGCCTGATGGGATGCAAGATGGCGCCATCCGTCGGAAAGGTTGCCAGAATCTGAGGGACTCAGAAGATGGATCCCGGGGAGGTGAGTACATAGTGCCCAAAGAAACAACAAGTGCACCACCTGAAAAAGGTATTCTTACAGGTGTGCTCACCTACTATTACTTCTACAAAAAGAAGAGGTCGGGGAACCAAGCCTCCATAACCCCCAATAAGGGAGCACAACCATGTAAAACAAGATAATTACTTTATGAAGTATACATACAAAACTACTGTAAGGGGTTAGGTAGCGGGTTAGTCATCTCCTGGGTAGACGGGCACACTTTCAGCAGGCAAAAAGTCCACAGAACAAGAAAGGATCATTTAACTGAACTCAGCCAGTTTTATTGACAGATTGTGGTATAAAGTAAAACAAAACTAAACAAAAGAAGTCCTATGCCTGTCTGGTTCTAACTAAACATTAGGTGCTCCTGACTAACCCAGTGCCGGCCTAGTACCGGGCACCATAACATAGCAGATCATAACATACCACCGGCAATGCTCCCACAGGCTCCCAGCAGATGTCCTGCTCCCAGGATGAGAGAGCCAGAGTGTGTGTGAACTCCTCCTTCTATCAGGCAAGCACACCTTGGACTAATCAGACAGCCCAAGACTCAGACTGTCCGGGTGGAGTGGGGCCCACCCTCTTTTCCCCACTCCAGCAACACAGGCCCTGTAAATGGGTTTTTACCAAAACCCTAAACTGGAGATCCTAGATCTCTAGTTTCTAACTTCCTGGTTGCTTTTACCTGACAGATACAAGAAATCTTGGGCAGATATATACACCCTCTATGACTTGTCCAGACACTCTGTCACACTACATACGACACAAAAGACATTTTGAAAACAAATGCTACATCTCCAATCTTTTCCAACCTCTAAATAACCCACTACTAGCAAATGTCATATAAAAAATATATATATATTGTAGCAATAACCTTTATCGCCGGAGGGCTTCCCCGCCAGAGACGTCCTTTTCCCAATGGTGAGAAGTGCTGCAGGAATTCCAGAGTCATCCGTGAGGAAATCAGGAACAGCTCTTACAAGGGCTAGTGAATGGCGATATAGCGTTTCCCCCAATAAGAGACGGAACTCAGTATTGAGGGTGAAGATGGCCCTTATATGCAAGTCTCTATGCAAGGGGACCTCCCCTGTGGACCTGATGGAGAACTGCATGACAAACGTACAGACCAATGGGAGCAGGCCACATAATCCCTCAACTCTGCCTGTAACACAATCAGCAACACAATGGCAGTCTGTAACACAATCAACAACACAATGACAGTCTGTAACACAATCAACAACACAATGACATTGTCTGGAACATGCTTAAGAAAATGAAAGTAATGAATCTATGTAAAGTCCAAGGGGCAGAAACAGTGCCTTTAAAATCCAATATGCCCAAGTAGGGTCCCAGGGGCCGTATAGAAAAAGGAACAGTGGGCATCCAATGAATGACCCGGTGGGCAATTGAATAGTGGTGAAATATATATATATATATATATGTGGATCCAAATGTGTGGCCTCTATTTTATCATGATCGTCCCATATATTGCGTGCCGGCACACAAAAATAATTTTTTAAAAAAAGTTTATATATAAATCCCTAAAAAAACCTTACAAAATAGTGTACTTACAATATACAACAACAAAGTAGAAAAGCAACAGTGCAGTGTTATGGTATTTAAATAAATAAAACTAATTCATTACTATTATAAAGCTGTGAAAACCTTCTATGAGTGATGCTATTGCATTCACAAAATGTTAACCAGAC
Source organism: Gastrophryne carolinensis (assembly GCA_027917425.1). Taxonomy (NCBI): domain Eukaryota; kingdom Metazoa; phylum Chordata; class Amphibia; order Anura; family Microhylidae; genus Gastrophryne; species Gastrophryne carolinensis. The sequence continues at coordinate 629,139,280 of CM051235.1, forward strand.
TGACAATAAACAGTTAATAGATCAAAATGAAAAACAATATCTAATCCCAGGTGTCCATGTAACAGAAAGTGCATGGGCTCAGAAAGTGCATATTTACCACATCAGGCTAAGCAGCACATGGCGTCCATGGAGTGGGGGGGGGGGGATGGAGGCACATAGGAAAAACCGGAGGGGGGGGGGGGGGGGCAGCAGATCGGTGAGCTTTGGGGGCTGTTTTAAACCTCCCCCGATGTTACTTTTTAAGAGTCTGATGATCATTTGAGCATTAGTCGGTCCTTTTAAACCAAGTTTTGGGAACCTTGCATCATTTCCTTACAGAACAATGTATTCGTTTCTCATCCTTATCGATTTTTTTATTGTGTATATTCTGAACATCATTCTAGAAGCATAATACTGTTCATACACAGAATTTAAAGATTACAGACAACTTAAGTCACAGTCAGAAGCTTATTTACTGCATACAAGAAAATGCATTCAAAAGTTACTAAAAAAGTTCAATTCAAATAAATAAAAAGAAAAATAACAACCCCTATGAGTGGGGGGAAAGAGGTAAGGGGGGGGGAGTAAAAGAAGGGGTCGAGGAAGGATCAGATGCTCATTAGGTTTAAATCAAAATCTGTAGGGAGAAAATTCCGAACCCAAGGTTTCCACACCTCCATGAACAGCTCCAAAGTCCCATTGTGAATAGCGGACATTTTTTCCATGGCCATAATGCAGTTAACCTTGTTTTTAAAGGCGTTGAAGCTCAAGGTGGGGGACCTCCAAGCCCCAGCTATCACCAGCTTTGCCCCTGATAGGATATAATACAAGGTGGGGGAGCTCCAAGCCCCAGCTATCACCAGCTTTGCCCCTGATAGGATATAATACAAGGTGGGGGACCTCCAAGCCCCAGCTATCACCAGCTTTGCCCCTGATAGGATATAATACAAGGTGAGGGACCTCCAAGCCCCAGCTATCACCAGCTTTGCCCCTGATAGGATATAATACAAGGTGGAGGACCTCCAAACCCCAGCTATCACCAGCTTTGCCCCTGATAGGATATAATACAAGGTGGAGGACCTCCAAACCCCAGCTATTACCAGCTTTGCCCCTGATAGGATATAATACAAGGTGGGGGACCTCCAAGCCCCAGCTATCACCAGCTTTGCCCCTGATAGAATGTAATACAAGGTGGGGGACCTCCAAGCCTCAGCTATCACCAGCTTTGCCCCTGATAGGATATAATACATTAACCGATTTTTCAGTCTAGAACTGTGGGGGATTGGGACGTTGAGGAGAGCTACCCAAGGGTCCCTGACCACAGATCTACCACGTACCTTGCTGAGAACTCTAAAGATTCTTGACCAAAATCCCCTAACTACTGGGCAATCCCACCACACATGCTGGTACAACCCCGGAGAGAGGCACCCCCGGAAGCAGTTCCCCTGGGACTCAGTGGAAAAGTGTTTCATTCTCTCTGGGACCATATACCATCTTGCCATTAGTTTTACGTTAGCCTTGATTAAAGTCACAGACCCCGAGCAACCAAAGGAAGCGTTCCACATCCTCCACCATTTTGCTTGATCCATCTCCCTACCCAGTTCATGGTGCCAATTTTTGGTATAGGATGGGCATGTATCCGGACCCCTTGAGGCCAAGTTATGATATATCTCTGAGATTGCTTCTCTGCCTCTGGGATCCCTACAGCAGCGAGTTTCAAAAAAAGTTCGTTTTTCAAACTCCTGCCAATTCCCCACCGTGGATCTCACAAAATGGCGAACTTGCAGAAAACATGTATTCGTTTCTCTTGTAGTAATGAGCTAAACATCAGTATAAACTGTTATCCAAACCTTATAAATCTTTAAGCAATTAAAAAAGAAGCCTATACTTACCTCTTGTTTCTCTTGGAGCTCCCCTGCGCAGTGCTCCCGCAGCTTCTTCGTCCGGTGCTGGTATCCTCATACTTACCAAGGGAAGGGAATCAGCCATTTCAGCTTCTAGTTGGCCTCTCATAGTGGTCCATAGGGCCTTGTTTCCCTCCATCCATTGTAATGGAGGGTGGGCGTGCAAAGGCAGGTTTGACACACCCCCTCCATTGTAATAAATGGAACAGTCACGTTAGGAGATGCGGAGCCAACCTGATGGATGCCGACATGTCTGTGCCAAGACATCGCTCGTTCTCCCTCATCGATAAATATGAAGATGTCCGCGCTGCACTGGGGAGTTCCGGGGGACATAAAGTAAGTACATGAGTCCTGGACAAGGACTTTAGGGTATCTGGGTGGTGATGCTCAAACATCTTATACAAGAATGGTGATGACATCCACCAGAGGCATAGCTAGACTTTCTGGCATCTGAGGAAAAAATTCAAAATGGCGCCCCCCACTTGTTCTCAGGTCCCCCTTTGGCACCCCCTGACCTGCTGCACCCGGGGCAATTGTCCCCACAGGTATGACCCTGACATCCACATCCAGCATCCAAGTAATCACATTAACCTCTTACTAACTTTTTCTATCCTAAGTGTCATGTCCCACGACTTACATTTCATTCTACCCGGGGTAATAATTTAATATAATGATTATTGTATAGGCTGAACAGTGTGCCTTTAATTCCCCTTGTCCCCTCCAGGCTCCCTTAGTCTTGCTGTGATGCAAGTAACTCCTCCCTTCTTCCTCTCCCTTTCTGCCATTTTTACTCTGACATCCAAGCAGTGCACATCTGCTGCTGCCTTCTTCAGCTATAGTTCTTTTACCTGTTGTTGCTGTATGGATTACACCACAAGTTTCCAGCTGTATTGAACGTACATGTTTGCTGTATCAAGATTCTGTACTGAAATAAAGCTTTTGAAAACTTATCACATGATCTAACCAACAATTGAGTAAGCTATCTGCCAAGCCATATGGGGTGAAGAAAACATCCAGCACACACAAGAAATGTGGCGCTGTCTACAGGATTCCATTTGCTGCCATTTGGTGAGTCAGACTACTAAGTATAACTGGGCGTGAATAAAGAAAGGCAGATCTATTGATTAAAGGGACTCTGCAGGCAAAGTGCATAAACCGTCATTCAGCAGCTCACCTCATCCTGGCTGCTCGCTCCCTCCCTATCAGAATGCAGCTGCTTTTGAAAGTAGAACCAAGGCAAAGAGTAGTAGCCTTTGCCATAGACCACCAATCATAGGGCCAAGCTGGTGGTTTAAAGCTCCGCTTCATCAGACTGTGGACACTGGGAGAGAGGGAGAACAGCCAGGGTGATGAGAATGCCTGTCTTACAGACCCCGCCCATTATGCGGTATCACAGAGACAAGGGGGTGATGAGAATGTCTGTCTTACAGACCCCGCCCACTATGCTGATTATTATGCGGTATCACAGAGATAAGGGGGTGATGAGAATGTCTGTCTTACAGACCCCGCCCATTATGCTGATTATTATGCGGTATCACAGAGACAAGGGGGTGATGAGAATGTCTGTCTTACAGACCCCGCCCACTATGCTGATTATTATGCGGTATCACAGAGACAAGGGGGTGATGAGAATGTCTGTCTTACAGACCCCGCCCACTATGCTGATTATTATGCGGTATCACAGAGACAAGGGGGTGATGAGAATGTCTGTCTTACAGACCCCGCCCATTATGCTGATTATTATGCGGTATCACAGAGACAAGGGGGTGATGAGAAGGCCTGTCTTACAGACCCCGCCCATTATGCTGATTATTATGCGGTATCACAGAGACAAGGGGGTGATGAGAATGTCTGTCTTACAGACCCCGCCCATTATGCTGATTATTATGCGGTATCACAGAGACAAGGGGGTGATGAGAATGTCTGTCTTACAGACCCCGCCCACTATGCTGATTATTATGCGGTATCACAGAGACAAGGGGGTGATGAGAATGTCTGTCTTACATACCCCGCCCACTATGCTGATTATTATGCGGTATCACAGAGACAAGGGGGTGATGAGAATGTCTGTCTTACAGACCCCGCCCATTATGCTGATTATTATGCGGTATCACAGAGACAAGGGGGTGATGAGAATGTCTGTCTTACAGACCCCGCCCACTATGCTGATTATTATGCGGTATCACAGAGATAAGGGGGTGATGAGAATGCCTGTCTTACAGACCCCGCCCATTATGCTGATTATTACGCGGTATCAGAGAGACAAGGGGGTGATGAGAAGGCCTGTCTTACAGACCCCGCCCATTATGCTGATTATTACGCGGTATCAGAGAGACAAGGGGGTGATGAGAAGGCCTGTCTTACAGACCCCGCCCATTATGCTGATTATTATGCGGTATCACAGAGACAAGGGGGTGATGAGAATGTCTGTCTTACAGACCCCGCCCACTATGCTGATTATTATGCGGTATCACAGAGATAAGGGGGTGATGAGAATGCCTGTCTTACAGACCCCGCCCATTATGCTGATTATTACGCGGTATCAGAGAGACAAGGGGGTGATGAGAAGGCCTGTCTTACAGACCCCGCCCATTATGCTGATTATTACGCGGTATCAGAGAGACAAGGGGGTGATGAGAATGTCTGTCTTACAGACCCCGCCCATTATGCTGATTATTACGCGGTATCAGAGAGACAAGGGGGTGATGAGAAGGCCTGTCTTACAGACCCCGCCCATTATGCTGATTATTATTCGCCATCACAGAGACAAGGGGGTGATGAGAATGTCTGTCTTACAGACCCCGCCCATTATGCTGATTATTATGCGGTATCACAGAGACAAGGGGGTGATGAGAATGTCTGTCTTACAGACCCCGCCCATTATGCTGATTATTATGCGGTATCACAGAGATAAGGGGGTGATGAGAATGTCTGTCTTACAGACCCCGCCCATTATGCTGATTATTATGCGGTATCACAGAGACAAGGGCCACGTCCAAATACTTTAGGAGATGAACTCTTGAAACCTCAATATCTCGGCCATTTCTTCTTCAATTTTAAAACGGAAAAGAGTTTAGGACAGCGCCAAACGTAGCCCAACACAATGGTGCAACAATCGCATTTGCCTTCTGTTTCCCTTTAACCAAAGGAATGTTATTTGGTGTCAGTTAGTGCTAGTCCTTGTTCCTACATCCTTAAAGAGATAAAGCCAAACTAATACCATCACAGTCAAAATACTGCTGCTCCTCCAAGTAGAGATAGACCGCAACTCCTCATAGTAACCGGACACATATAATGACTCCATCACCCTCATCACGTCCCAGAATCCCCGGCTCACCTTTTCCATCAGCTGCTCAACCAGCTTCTTGATGAGCTGTAGAATCTGCTGCTTGCCGATCCTCTCGGGGATCACAAAGTGATGTTTGGGAGCCATGATGGCCACAAGGTCACCTGACCTCACCACGGCAAAGGTCTGTATTGAAACACAAAGAAATGGCGTCATTCAATCTTTCCAAAATCTTACTCAGATATGGGAGTTAGTCCATGCGTCTGTCCCCAGAATGCTCCTCACCTCTCCGGTCAGAAAGGATATGATCTCCAGTGATAGGGTCACCATCGTGTCAGTCACATGAACCTGCTCCATTGTTATTGAGGTGATGTCATCTATACGGAGGATTCTTCTGTGAAATGAAAATAAGACCAAAGAAGTTATTTACACTGATCAATGAACCATCCAAACACACTATGGGGCTAAATTAAGGGCACTACAACCTAATAATGCAAAAAAAAATCATTTTTATTGGGTTTGCTGAATCAAAAAAGCCGCCATTACAATAAAAACACAAAAAACAACACACATAAGACAAAGGATTAAAAAAACCTACAAAACCTGTCTACCCTGGATTTTATAGCTCAATAGTGTATATATAAGGATAAAATACCTTCGGCGGGCAAATAAATACCAGTCAAGAAAAAGATACTTTCCAAAATGGAACCTATATAAATATATTTTGCTAATAAACAATTCCTCCCAATATGTACAATCTACTAATTAGAAAATAAATATCCTCCCACACATAGAAAAGTTAATAGTGTGCACTGATATATCAAATGTATATGTTCCAATAATGGTTATAATACATATGTGAGCTCGATATCTACACTATTGAGCAATAAAATCGGGTCCAGGGTAGACAGGTTTTGTAGTTTTTTTAATCCTTTGTCTTATGGGTGTTGTTTTTTGTGTTTTTATTGTAATGGTGGCTTTTTTGATTTAGTTAATCCAATAAAAATGAATTTTTGGCATTGTTAGGTTGTAGTGCCCTTAATTTAGCCCCATAGTGTGTTTGGATTGTGCAGTGTTTTGGAGCTATATGGCGCACTCCCTATTACTAATAATTGTAGAGGTGGTGATGATCCCTTTCTTTAGAATGATCAATGAACCAATAATAATATTAGAACATGCAATCAATACATGTAAGGTAAAGGTAAGTACATATAATTGGAAACTCAGACGTCACTTCACTGAGGGCAGTGATATACCCCCCTATCAGCTGTAGCAGGTTGTGCTGGAATCCATCACTGACGGCGGGTTACTAAACCATTCAATTTGTTGCAAATTGTGGTGCAATAGTCTCATTGTCCGTAAACCTCAGATCAGTGCCAAAGGGCACAAGGCAGCCTGGAAGGTGTGGCCTGTGTATGCTCAGCTCCCATTAAACGTCACGTGTCCCCAAACACTGTGCTAATTCTAAGGTTTTTGGAGTCCAAAAAACTGGGAAGTTTCCTTTAACTATGTAAATCATAATCAGAAGGCCTCTAGAATGACTGGCTATCAGTGTAGAATTTCTTCTTTTTCCCTATCAGCTAATGGACGTATTGCAAGCTAAAACATTGCTTCAACATTTGGTGGCCCGTACAGGGACTCGTGTGTGGCAGCACAAGCTCTGATTCCAGTAATGGGATGAGGAACTGTGCAAATCTCTAGCCAGCAGGTAGGAGAGCCGTGTTAGCCCCCAATGTGGTGTATTGGTCCTACCAGTAGAATGGACTCTTATGGGCTCTTCCTACAATAACAGCAAGACTATGCTATGAAATAACTTCTACTCTGCTGATAATGATGCATGTATTGCAGGCTACAACACTGCTTCAACATTTGGTGGCCCGTACAGGGAGAGCCGTGTTAGCCCCCAATGTCTGTCTTAGGCCCACCAGCAGAGTGGACTCTTAGGAGCTCTTCCTACAATAACAGCAAGACAATGCTATAAAATAATGTATCCTCTGCTGATAATGATGGATGTATTGCAGGTTAAAACATTGCTTCAAAATTTGGTGGCCCGTACGGGGACTCGTGTGTGGCAGCACACGCTCTGATTCCAGTAATGGGATCAGGGACTGTGCAAATCTCTAGCCAGCAGGTAGGAGCATCGTGTTAGCCCCCAATGTGGTGTCTTGGGCCCACCGGTAGAATGGACACTCAGGGGCTCTTCCTACAATAATAGGAGTACTATGCTATGACATAACTTATCCTCTGCTGATAATGATGAATGTATTGCAGGCTACAACGCTGCTTCAACATTTGGTGGCCCGTAAAGGGAGAGCCGTGTTAGCCCCCAATGTGGTGTATTGGTCCCACCAGTAGAATGACTCTTATGGGCTCTTCCTACAATAACAGCAAGACTATGCTATGAAATAACTTCTACTCTGCTGATAATGATGCATGTATTGCAGGCTACAACACTGCTTCAACATTTGGTGGCCCGTACAGGGAGAGCCGTATTAGCCCCCAATGTGGTGTCTTAGGCCCACCAGTAGAGTGGACTCTCAGGGGCTCTTCCTACGATAACAGCAGGACTATGCCTTGAAATAACTTCTTCTCTGCTGATAACGAGGCATTGAGTGTCTGTGGAATGGCAGAGAATGCTTAGTTGAGAACAGAAAATATTGAAATTGTGCATATTAAAGGATAAAAGGATTTTCCCATGATCCTTTTCAGTGGGTGGGCCCATGCAAAGTATATGTTTACATTTCAGGCTATTCCCAAAGCCCCTGGAAACCACCGAGGAGTGCAATTCTTGGGTTCAGCTCACAATTACACAGCCATCCACTCCAACTTGTGACTGGTTTTTGGGGTCCTACCCCTCATCAGAGCAAATGACAGCTGTCTGTATGTGGAGTGAGATTTGGGAGTGCAAAAAGCCACCGGAAGAACAAGTTCATTGCTGGCCAGAAGCTCTGTGCTGCTCAGTGGCCAGCACTGCTAGGAGCATGGGCTACACTTTCATCATCCAATCACAGCCGCAGCTAGCCACTGAGTTGGCAGCACTGAGCTTCTAGAGGGCCAGGTAAGTACATTAATATCACTCTGATTATTGTGGTTAGTAGCTCCAGAGACTCCCCCAGAACGGTATTGCCAGAAAGAGTTTAAAAAGGGACATCAGACCTAAAATTAAAAGGGTCCGATGGGTAGGGGCAGTTGGCTACCGGCTGTGTTATGGCCTGATCCTCACCCTGCGCCGGCTTGGCCGACGTTAACTGACAAGCACTGCTTTAGCCGTGCTCTTCAATGTCCTACGCTGATCTCGCAGCTCCGCAAAGTCTCGCGGGTTTTTGGCCAGCTCCATTGCATCCCATCCATGGGGATTGGGCAGTCGCGAGATCAGGGGCCATGCGCAGTGCCTGATCGGATGCAAGATGGTGCTGCCCATTAATATTATTAATGTTTATTTATATAGCGCCATCATCTTCAAGTGCTCATTGGGAGGTCGGTTGGAATCCAAGGGACCCAGAAGATGGATGTCCTAGGGAGGTGAAAAATTGCCCAAAGGTAAAATCGGAGGGAGGAGTGCATCAGTTCAGTGAGGTTTAGGGGAGGTTTTAACCTCCCCGATGTTCCTCTTTCAGGCCGCCTTAAATTCAGCGCATCTGGTGATCAAGGAGATTAAAAGGAATTAATTTATTGCAAAGAACACTGATGGTGTGAGAGGTGAAATTAGTTTAGTGTTCCTATATACCAGGGCCCTAATGGCACAGAGTTCCTAGGGAGCATAGAGGATTGCTTTAAAGTGGACCTAATCCTTCCCTGGCAACTGCAAGGCATGGTCTTTACATGAATAGCAAGCTATTGCCCATGAGACCTGAACACTGAGCATGGCACACTAGCTGTTACACGCGTGTGCCGATATATTCGGGATGCCTTCAGATGAAGCTGAGCAGCAGGAAGGTAAGTATCTGCTAAATGCTGTTACTCACAGGAAGCAGGAAGTTGTGGTTTAGGTCTGTTTAGGTCCCTGAATCTCTATCTCGGAAACCTCATAGTCTCCAGTGACCTAAATCAACTAATCTTTGGCCAACCATTGGGATGACTCCAGTGTGAATTCAAGCTAACAATAAACCAAATGACACTGGAAACAAGATGGCAGCAGTCACAGTCTAGCAGGAGATGAATGGACGCCCCAACCCCCAGATAAATCCACAAAGGGTTTTGCTGGGAGCATGAGCCATGAGATGCAGCTCTCGCTATAGAGAGAGAATGGTATGATATAATATATAAAGTGTTACTTTATATCTACATAATATTCTGTTGCTATGCTGGATGATGTGTTCCATCAATCTACTGATATACAGTATACCTCCCAACTGTCTCTGATTTGGAGGGACTGTCCCTCTTTTGAGTCCACATCCCCCTGTCCCTCGTTCTAATTTGTCCCTCTTTGAGGTGTAACATCCAGATCTGTGCACACATAATACACGTGCCAGTGTATTAGTGAAACTAAGGCCCTTATTCATCAAGCGATAGCGCCAGGTAGTGTCTGACGAGCGCCAGGTAGCGGCAGCTAACGGCGACTACCGACTCAAGTACGCCCGGCGGCGGTCACAATGACGCATTTATCAAGCAAAATGAGGCTAGCGCCGGCGAGAGCGACGGCTAGCGCGGCATTCATCATGAAGCCGCCTGGACCGAACAGCGCCGCTGCAAATTCCCTCACAGCGCCAGGTATGAGCTGTCGCTCCCTGGCAATGTCCAATGCATTTCAATGGAGCAATCTATAATTAATCATAATTAATTTGGATTATTTTTTTTTTTTATTTTTTTAATGTCAAAAAATCGGAGAACACTTCTGCAATGTTAGGATATATTTTTAAGTCAAAAAACCAAAAAAAAAAATTTGTGCAGAATTGATCTAACAGGTCTGATATTAATGTATTCATATTACAAAATGATTCTAGAAACATGTATAATGTTACATTCAAAAAATATGGTTGTTTAGGGGTTAAAAACTAGTTAATACAGATCGGCGCCAGCGCTCTGGGGTTTAAACAAGGAATGGACAGCGACAGCACATTCGGAGCGTGATTTTTTGATGAATATGAAGCTAGCCGTTCGCTCTGGCCATTCGTTGTCAGGCGCTCACATACAACGCTGGACCTGTGAAACAGCGACCCCCCAGCCCGTATTCAACATTACCGCACACCGACTGAGTCGCTGTCATCAAGCTAATGCCGGCCAAGCACAGCGAATACTGGCTGGCGCTGAAAAAATCACGCTACAGTCGCTCATCTGTCGCTACCTGGCGCTATTGATGAATCGGCCTCTAAGGAGGAGAGGTTTTCGCTCTGCCATCCCGGACATTCATCTTTCTAATGTTCAGTCTTTAATCAATAAATTAGATGATTTGAGGTTGATGTGCAGCAAGAAATTTGGATCTCGTGCTCCGCAGTAATGTGTTTTACTGAAACATGGCTTAGGAACTCGGTACCGGTCCAGCCTTGAAATCCAAGGATTTACCATCCATAGAGCAGACCGGGATTCAGATGCAACTGGCAAATCTAGGGGAGGCGGCATCTGCTTCTATACCAACAAAAGATGGGTTCAAAATGCTCAAATATTAGATAAGAGGTGTTCACCTGACCTGGTGTACCTGACTCTTATCTATAGACCATTTTATGCACCACAGGAGTTCTCATGCATTATACTAATAAGGGTTTACATCCCCCCTCAGGCCAATGTTGACAGGGCCCTCAGCTCATTGTCAGACGCTATCTCTGGCTATGAAAAGAAGTTCACAGACTCATTTGTCGTAATTCTGGATGACTTTAACAAAGCGTGTTTTAATCTCAAACTCCCTAAATGTATTCCTCATATCTTGTGTCCGACGAGAGGGAACAACATTCTTGACCAATGCTACACAACTGTGAAGGGTGCCTACAAAGCTGTTCCCAGCGCAGCTCTCGGCTTCTCTGATCATTGTTTACTTCATCTATCGCCCCTAGGGATGAGCGAATCGATCCGGACGAACCCGGATTCGATCCGAATTTCAGGAAAAATTCGATTCGGATCGAATCCGAATTTCCCCGCGATTCGATCACTCGAAGTTTTCCTTTAACATCCATTCATTTACATTTACAGGCATTCTAAGATGGCGGACGGGACATGTCTGGACATGTATCCCGCGCCAGTGCAAGCTGGGGCAGTCACATGCAGCCTATCAGCAGCCAGCAAGCCCGGTGACGTCACACAGCGGTATTTAACGGCGGCCATCTTGCTTTTCCTCATTTCTCTATTGCATTCGTGACAGACAGACAGAACGCTGTGTAGCTGAGGCAGTTAGACAGGCTGGAGACAGGGACAGACAGGGACAGGCAGGAGACAGGCAGGAGACAGACAGAAAGCCAGGGAAAGGTAGGAAAAACGGAGCTGGCTGACAGGGAGATTTTTTTTTTTTCATCCAGCCTTTGTTAGCGTTTTCAGGCTGCTTATAGTAACTAACTGTGCATATATACTGAACTGATCTTAAGTCTGCTGTGAGGCATCCCATTCTGTGACTAAAGCAGCCTCTGTTTAAGACCATATAAGCATTTGCTCTTATCATATTTGAAATTAGGCCTGATAAAGACACTTTTGCTGGCCAAAGCACTACTGGACCCTGCCAGGTCCATTCCTGCCCAGGGCATCCCATTCTGTGACTACAGCAGCCTCTGTTTAAGACCATATAAGCATTTGCTCTTATCATATTTGAAATTAGCCTGATAAAGACACTTTTGCTGGCCAAAGCACTACTGGACCCTGCCAGGTCCATTCCTGCCCAGGGCATCCCATTCTGTGACTAAAGCAGCCTCTGTTTAAGACCATATAAGCATTTGCTCTTATCATATTTGAAATTAGGCCTGATAAAGACACTTTTGCTGGCCAAAGCACTACTGGACCCTGCCAGGTCCATTCCTGCCCGGGGCATCCCATTCTGTGACTACAGCAGCCTCTGTTTAAGACCATATAAGCATTTGCTCTTATCATATTTGAAATTAGCCTGATAAAGACACTTTTGCTGGCCAAAGCACTACTGGACCCTGCCAGGTCCATTCCTGCCCGGGGCATCCCATTCTGTGACTACAGCAGCCTCTGTTTAAGACCATATAAGCATTTGCTCTTATCATATTTGAAATTAGCCTGATAAAGACACTTTTGCTGGCCAAAGCACTACTGGACCCTGCCAGGTCCATTCCTGCCCAGGGCATCCCATTCTGTGACTAAAGCAGCCTCTGTTTAAGACCATATAAGCATTTGCTCTTATCATATTTGAAATTAGGCCTGATAAAGACACTTTTGCTGGCCAAAGCACTACTGGACCCTGCCAGGTCCATTCCTGCCCAGGGCATCCCATTCTGTGACTAAAGCAGCCTCTGTTTAAGACCATATAAGCATTTGCTCTTATCATATTTGAAATTAGGCCTGATAAAGACACTTTTGCTGGCCAAAGCACTACTGGACCCTGCCAGGTCCATTCCTGCCCAGGGCATCCCATTCTGTGACTAAAGCAGCCTCTGTTTAAGACCATATAAGCATTTGCTCTTATCATATTTGAAATTAGGCCTGATAAAGACACTTTTGCTGGCCAAAGCACTACTGGACCCTGCCAGGTCGATTCCTGTTGGGGCATCCCATTCTGTGACTACAGCAGCCTCTGTTTAAGACCATATAAGCATTTGCTCTTATCATATTTGAAATTAGCCTGATAAAGACACTTTTGCTGGCCAAAGCACTACTGGACCCTGCCAGGTCCATTCCTGCCCAGGGCATCCCATTCTGTGACTAAAGCAGCCTCTGTTTAAGACCATATAAGCATTTGCTCTTATCATATTTGAAATTAGGCCTGATAAAGACACTTTTGCTGGCCAAAGCACTACTGGACCCTGCCAGGTCCATTCCTGCCCGGGGCATCCCATTCTGTGACTACAGCAGCCTCTGTTTAAGACCATATAAGCATTTGCTCTTATCATATTTGAAATTAGCCTGATAAAGACACTTTTGCTGGCCAAAGCACTACTGGACCCTGCCAGGTCCATTCCTGCCCAGGGCATCCCATTCTGTGACTAAAGCAGCCTCTGTTTAAGACCATATAAGCATTTGCTCTTATCATATTTGAAATTAGGCCTGATAAAGACACTTTTGCTGGCCAAAGCACTACTGGACCCTGCCAGGTCCATTCCTGCCCAGGGCATCCCATTCTGTGACTACAGCAGCCTCTGTTTAAGACCATATAAGCATTTGCTCTTATCATATTTGAAATTAGCCTGATAAAGACACTTTTGCTGGCCAAAGCACTACTGGACCCTGCCAGGTCCATTCCTGCCCAGGGCATCCCATTCTGTGACTAAAGCAGCCTCTGTTTAAGACCATATAAGCATTTGCTCTTATCATATTTGAAATTAGGCCTGATAAAGACACTTTTGCTGGCCAAAGCACTACTGGACCCTGCCAGGTCCATTCCTGCCCGGGGCATCCCATTCTGTGACTACAGCAGCCTCTGTTTAAGACCATATAAGCATTTGCTCTTATCATATTTGAAATTAGCCTGATAAAGACACTTTTGCTGGCCAAAGCACTACTGGACCCTGCCAGGTCCATTCCTGCCCAGGGCATCCCATTCTGTGACTAAAGCAGCCTCTGTTTAAGACCATATAAGCATTTGCTCTTATCATATTTGAAATTAGGCCTGATAAAGACACTTTTGCTGGCCAAAGCACTACTGGACCCTGCCAGGTCCATTCCTGCCCAGGGCATCCCATTCTGTGACTACAGCAGCCTCTGTTTAAGACCATATAAGCATTTGCTCTTATCATATTTGAAATTAGGCCTGATAAAGACACTTTTGCTGGCCAAAGCACTACTGGACCCTGCCAGGTCCATTCCTGCCCGGGGCATCCCATTCTGTGACTACAGCAGCCTCTGTTTAAGACCATATAAGCATTTGCTCTTATCATATTTGAAATTAGGCCTGATAAAGACACTTTTGCTGGCCAAAGCACTACTGGACCCTGCCAGGTCCATTCCTGCCCAGGGCATCCCATTCTGTGACTACAGCAGCCTCTGTTTAAGACCATATAATAAGCATTTGCTCTTATCATATTTGAAATTAGGCCTGATAAAGACACTTTTGCTGGCCAAAGCACTACTGGACCCTGCCAGGTCGATTCCTGTTGGGGCATCCCATTCTGTGACTAAAGCAGCCTCTGTTTAAGACCATATAAGCATTTGCTCTTATCATATTTGAAATTAGGCCTGATAAAGACACTTTTGCTGGCCAAAGCACTACTGGACCCTGCCAGGTCCATTCCTGCCCAGGGCATCCCATTCTGTGACTACAGCAGCCTCTGTTTAAGACCATATAAGCATTTGCTCTTATCATATTTGAAATTAGGCCTGATAAAGACACTTTTGCTGGCCAAAGCACTACTGGACCCTGCCAGGTCGATTCCTGTTGGGGCATCCCATTCTGTGACTAAAGCAGCCTCTGTTTAAGACCATATAAGCATTTGCTCTTATCATATTTGAAATTAGGCCTGATAAAGACACTTTTGCTGGCCAAAGCACTACTGGACCCTGCCAGGTCCATTCCTGCCCAGGGCATCCCATTCTGTGACTAAAGCAGCCTCTGTTTAAGACCATATAAGCATTTGCTCTTATCATATTTGAAATTAGGCCTGATAAAGACACTTTTGCTGGCCAAAGCACTACTGGACCCTGCCAGGTCCATTCCTGCCCGGGGCATCCCATTCTGTGACTACAGCAGCCTCTGTTTAAGACCATATAAGCATTTGCTCTTATCATATTTGAAATTAGGCCTGATAAAGACACTTTTGCTGGCCAAAGCACTACTGGACCCTGCCAGGTCGATTCCTGTTGGGGCATCCCATTCTGTGACTAAAGCAGCCTCTGTTTAAGACCATATAAGCATTTGCTCTTATCATATTTGAAATTAGGCCTGATAAAGACACTTTTGCTGGCCAAAGCACTACTGGACCCTGCCAGGTCCATTCCTGCCCGGGGCATCCCATTCTGTGACTACAGCAGCCTCTGTTTAAGACCATATAAGCATTTGCTCTTATCATATTTGAAATTAGCCTGATAAAGACACTTTTGCTGGCCAAAGCACTACTGGACCCTGCCAGGTCCATTCCTGCCCGGGGCATCCCATTCTGTGACTACAGCAGCCTCTGTTTAAGACCATATAAGCATTTGCTCTTATCATATTTGAAATTAGCCTGATAAAGACACTTTTGCTGGCCAAAGCACTACTGGACCCTGCCAGGTCCATTCCTGCCCAGGGCATCCCATTCTGTGACTAAAGCAGCCTCTGTTTAAGACCATATAAGCATTTGCTCTTATCATATTTGAAATTAGGCCTGATAAAGACACTTTTGCTGGCCAAAGCACTACTGGACCCTGCCAGGTCCATTCCTGCCCAGGGCATCCCATTCTGTGACTACAGCAGCCTCTGTTTAAGACCATATAAGCATTTGCTCTTATCATATTTGAAATTAGCCTGATAAAGACACTTTTGCTGGCCAAAGCACTACTGGACCCTGCCAGGTCCATTCCTGCCCAGGGCATCCCATTCTGTGACTAAAGCAGCCTCTGTTTAAGACCATATAAGCATTTGCTCTTATCATATTTGAAATTAGGCCTGATAAAGACACTTTTGCTGGCCAAAGCACTACTGGACCCTGCCAGGTCCATTCCTGCCCGGGGCATCCCATTCTGTGACTACAGCAGCCTCTGTTTAAGACCATATAAGCATTTGCTCTTATCATATTTGAAATTAGCCTGATAAAGACACTTTTGCTGGCCAAAGCACTACTGGACCCTGCCAGGTCCATTCCTGCCCAGGGCATCCCATTCTGTGACTAAAGCAGCCTCTGTTTAAGACCATATAAGCATTTGCTCTTATCATATTTGAAATTAGGCCTGATAAAGACACTTTTGCTGGCCAAAGCACTACTGGACCCTGCCAGGTCCATTCCTGCCCAGGGCATCCCATTCTGTGACTACAGCAGCCTCTGTTTAAGACCATATAAGCATTTGCTCTTATCATATTTGAAATTAGGCCTGATAAAGACACTTTTGCTGGCCAAAGCACTACTGGACCCTGCCAGGTCGATTCCTGTTGGGGCATCCCATTCTGTGACTAAAGCAGCCTCTGTTTAAGACCATATAAGCATTTGCTCTTATCATATTTGAAATTAGGCCTGATAAAGACACTTTTGCTGGCCAAAGCACTACTGGACCCTGCCAGGTCCATTCCTGCCCAGGGCATCCCATTCTGTGACTACAGCAGCCTCTGTTTAAGACCATATAAGCATTTGCTCTTATCATATTTGAAATTAGGCCTGATAAAGACACTTTTGCTGGCCAAAGCACTACTGGACCCTGCCAGGTCGATTCCTGTTGGGGCATCCCATTCTGTGACTAAAGCAGCCTCTGTTTAAGACCATATAAGCATTTGCTCTTATCATATTTGAAATTAGGCCTGATAAAGACACTTTTGCTGGCCAAAGCACTACTGGACCCTGCCAGGTCCATTCCTGCCCAGGGCATCCCATTCTGTGACTAAAGCAGCCTCTGTTTAAGACCATATAAGCATTTGCTCTTATCATATTTGAAATTAGGCCTGATAAAGACACTTTTGCTGGCCAAAGCACTACTGGACCCTGCCAGGTCCATTCCTGCCCGGGGCATCCCATTCTGTGACTACAGCAGCCTCTGTTTAAGACCATATAAGCATTTGCTCTTATCATATTTGAAATTAGGCCTGATAAAGACACTTTTGCTGGCCAAAGCACTACTGGACCCTGCCAGGTCGATTCCTGTTGGGGCATCCCATTCTGTGACTAAAGCAGCCTCTGTTTAAGACCATATAAGCATTTGCTCTTATCATATTTGAAATTAGGCCTGATAAAGACACTTTTGCTGGCCAAAGCACTACTGGACCCTGCCAGGTCCATTCCTGCCCGGGGCATCCCATTCTGTGACTACAGCAGCCTCTGTTTAAGACCATATAAGCATTTGCTCTTATCATATTTGAAATTAGCCTGATAAAGACACTTTTGCTGGCCAAAGCACTACTGGACCCTGCCAGGTCCATTCCTGCCCAGGGCATCCCATTCTGTGACTAAAGCAGCCTCTGTTTAAGACCATATAAGCATTTGCTCTTATCATATTTGAAATTAGGCCTGATAAAGACACTTTTGCTGGCCAAAGCACTACTGGACCCTGCCAGGTCCATTCCTGCCCGGGGCATCCCATTCTGTGACTACAGCAGCCTCTGTTTAAGACCATATAAGCATTTGCTCTTATCATATTTGAAATTAGCCTGATAAAGACACTTTTGCTGGCCAAAGCACTACTGGACCCTGCCAGGTCCATTCCTGCCCAGGGCATCCCATTCTGTGACTAAAGCAGCCTCTGTTTAAGACCATATAAGCATTTGCTCTTATCATATTTGAAATTAGGCCTGATAAAGACACTTTTGCTGGCCAAAGCACTACTGGACCCTGCCAGGTCCATTCCTGCCCAGGGCATCCCATTCTGTGACTACAGCAGCCTCTGTTTAAGACCATATAAGCATTTGCTCTTATCATATTTGAAATTAGCCTGATAAAGACACTTTTGCTGGCCAAAGCACTACTGGACCCTGCCAGGTCCATTCCTGCCCAGGGCATCCCATTCTGTGACTAAAGCAGCCTCTGTTTAAGACCATATAAGCATTTGCTCTTATCATATTTGAAATTAGGCCTGATAAAGACACTTTTGCTGGCCAAAGCACTACTGGACCCTGCCAGGTCCATTCCTGCCCGGGGCATCCCATTCTGTGACTACAGCAGCCTCTGTTTAAGACCATATAAGCATTTGCTCTTATCATATTTGAAATTAGGCCTGATAAAGACACTTTTGCTGGCCAAAGCACTACTGGACCCTGCCAGGTCGATTCCTGTTGGGGCATCCCATTCTGTGACTAAAGCAGCCTCTGTTTAAGACCATATAAGCATTTGCTCTTATCATATTTGAAATTAGGCCTGATAAAGACACTTTTGCTGGCCAAAGCACTACTGGACCCTGCCAGGTCCATTCCTGCCCAGGGCATCCCATTCTGTGACTAAAGCAGCCTCTGTTTAAGACCATATAAGCATTTGCTCTTATCATATTTGAAATTAGGCCTGATAAAGACACTTTTGCTGGCCAAAGCACTACTGGACCCTGCCAGGTCCATTCCTGCCCGGGGCATCCCATTCTGTGACTACAGCAGCCTCTGTTTAAGACCATATAAGCATTTGCTCTTATCATATTTGAAATTAGGCCTGATAAAGACACTTTTGCTGGCCAAAGCACTACTGGACCCTGCCAGGTCCATTCCTGCCCGGGGCATCCCATTCTGTGACTACAGCAGCCTCTGTTTAAGACCATATAAGCATTTGCTCTTATCATATTTGAAATTAGCCTGATAAAGACACTTTTGCTGGCCAAAGCACTACTGGACCCTGCCAGGTCCATTCCTGCCCAGGGCATCCCATTCTGTGACTAAAGCAGCCTCTGTTTAAGACCATATAAGCATTTGCTCTTATCATATTTGAAATTAGGCCTGATAAAGACACTTTTGCTGGCCAAAGCACTACTGGACCCTGCCAGGTCGATTCCTGCCCGGGGCATCCCATTCTGTGACTAAAGCAGCCTCTGTTTAAGACCATATAAGCATTTGCTCTTATCATATTTGAAATTAGCCTGATAAAGACACTTTTGCTGGCCAAAGCACTACTGGACCCTGCCAGGTCCATTCCTGCCCAGGGCATCCCATTCTGTGACTAAAGCAGCCTCTGTTTAAGACCATATAAGCATTTGCTCTTATTATATTTATATTATAAGACACTTTTGCTGGGCATAGGCTTACTGCTGCCTGCCAGGTGCACTTCTGTTGAGGCATCCCATTCTGTAACATAGCATACCCCTCTTTATTTACACTAAGCAGCTCTCTTATTTACACTAAGCAGGCCTGTTGGAGGCTGAGTGTTACTGCTCACTTTTGGTGTGCATTATATTCTGTTTCATATAGACCCACCGCTGCCCGGGGTTTTTTTAAATATCACCTACTACCACGCCAGTTAGACTATGTCGGGCAGACAAGTGCCTGGAAGTGAAAAGAGGAGTGGCAGAGGCCAAGATTCCGCAGGCAGAGCTCGCATCAGACTGGGGGCCAGTAGCAGCAGGAGTCACGCTGAGAGACCTAATCTGCCAGTATCTGCTAGCGGTCGGGTCTCCACCAGTAACGCATCTGCCGTGGTAGATTGGTTGACGCGCTCATCAACAACATCATCACAACTTACGTCTGAGACCCCCAGTCTAGGGTCGGTAGGTTCCTCTGACACAACCCTGAGTTGGCATGCCCCGAGAGCAGTCCCTGTCCTCCCATTGCCTCTGGCCTACGCCGTTCCCTCCCCCAGCGACGTATCCTATGCTTTGGGTTCAGCTCCACTCTTTAGTGAGGAGGACCATCAGATAGAGGACAGTCAGCAGCTACTGCCCAGCCAAGAAATGGAGGTGGCTTCTTTAGCTAGGCAGACAAATAGTGATGTGGACAGTGTCGTGGGTGCTGCGAGCGTTCCAGCTCCTGCGCCAGACACTGTTGACGAATCCACGAACATCAGTGACGTACAGCCACAACTCGGTGATGATGATGATGATGACGATGAAGCCGATCGCACTTGGGAGCCGGGTGATGAAGGGGCTTCATCGTCATCATCAGGAGAAGAGGGGTGCAGGTTGCCCCGGAGTCAGCAGCTGAGGCAGCAAGGTGGTAGCAGTCAGCATGGGGGCACAATTCCAAAGGCTGGAGCCGGCCGGGGCCGGGGCCGGGGTAGAGCACCTGCTGTGCGGCAGTCTACCTTATCGGGAGGTAGTGGAGCAGGGGTTCCTGGAGTTGGCAACAGCAGCAGTGAATCAGTGAGGCCAGGGGGTGGGAAAAGTAGCTACTCGGCAGTGTGGCAGTTTTTCCTGAGGCATCCGCAGGAGGGTAACATGGCCACATGCAAGATATGTAGGCAAAAGGTGAAGCGTGGCCAGGGTCCAAATGTTGGCACCACGGCCCTGCGTCAACATATGATGCGTCACCATAAAACGACCTGGGAGAACCGAGGCTCCCAAGGGGTGGTCCAGTCTGCTTCCTCACCAAGTGAGCTCCCAATTTCTGCCAGCCAAGGCTCCAGCACCTCAGCCGAAGGCAGCTGTGCGTCATACCCATCCTCTGTCGCTCCTGCTCCTCCTCCTCCAAGTCATGCATCCCGCCAGCAATCCATCAGCGAAGCCATGTCCAAGAGACAGCAGTATGCGCCCACTCATCCTACGGCGCAGAAGCTGAATGTGCTCCTGTCCAAGTTGCTGGTGCTGCAGTCGCTCCCTTTTCAGGTGGTGGAATCTGCACCTTTCAGAGAACTGATGGCTTGTGCCGAGCCGAGGTGGAGAGTCCCAAGCCGTCATTTCTTTGCCAAGAAGGCAGTACCAGCGCTGCACACTTTTGTTGAACAGAAGGTGGGCCAGTCCTTGAGCCTGTCGGTGTGTAGCAAAATACATGGCAGCGCCGACATCTGGAGCTGTAACTACGGTCAGGGGCAGTACATGTCGTTTACGGCTCACTGGGTGAATGTGGTCCCTTTGCAGCAGCAACTTGGACAGGTCACGCCGCTTCGGCCTCCGCGCTCTCTGCCCATTGGGCCTGTGACACCGTGCGACTCGGCCTCCTCATCCTCCGCCATCTCCTCACCCTCCACTGTAGGCTCAAGTCTCAGTGCCCCTCCAGTCTACCATGTGTGCAGGGCACGGAGGTGTCACGCAGTGCTTCACATGGTTTGTCTTGGCGAACGGAGTCACACAGGGGAGGAACTGCTTAAATGTATTCATCAGGAAATCCAAACATGGCTTACTCCGAGAAAACTTAAAATGGGAATCATGGTTACCGACAATGGGAAGAACATTTTGTCTGCGCTGCGCCAAGGAAGCCTGACCCATGCCCCCTGCATGGCTCACGTCTTCAATCTGGTTGTCAAGCGGTTTCTGAAGTGTTCCCCCCATCTGCAGGACATCCTAACAACTTCACGGAAACTTTGCATGCACTTCAGCCACTCCTACACCGCCAAACACACCCTTCTTGAGCTACAGCGTCAGAATGGTATCCCCCAACATAGTCTGATTTGCGATGTTTCCACCCGTTGGAATTCCACCCTTCACATGTTGGACCGATTATATGAACAGAGAAAAGCCATCACGGATTTCCTGATGATCCAAGCAGATAGGGGGACTCCCCTGTGTAACTTCAATGTCAACCAGTGGCAGCTCATACGTGACACCTGCCGTTTGCTCAGGCCCTTTGAGGAAGCCACTTTATTTGTCAGTCGGCAGGATTACGGGATGAACGACGTGATTCCACTGCTTCATGTACTACAGCACATGTTGGAAACCATGGCTGGTCAGGGCACTGGAGACATGGCGTTTACATCTTACGGCCACATGAACCCCGTTGGAGCTGAACTGGAGGAGGAGGAGGAGGAAGAGGAGGAGGAGGAGTTGCCCAGCGAAACACAGTTTAGGCTTGGCGAAATGGCTGGTTTATCTAGTCAGCGGACAGGAGAGGAGGAGCAGGAGCAGCCAGAGGAGCTAGAGGTTTTTGAGGAAGGAGAGACAGAGGACCCGGGCACACCGTGGCAGTATGCAGTGGAGATGGAGACAGGTAGTCCATCCGAGTCACTTGCGCAAATGGCACGAAGCATGCTCACATGCTTGCGTAGTGACCCCAGAATTGTTTCCATCTGTCGGCGGGATGACTTCTGGCTGTCCACCTTATTGGACCCTCGCTTCCGGCACAAAATGGGGGCATTTTTTAAACCCACCGAGAGGGAGGACAAACTCAACTACTACAAAGACATTCTACGTAGGCAGTTGGCCGATGCCTATCTGCGCCATGGTCCATACTCTCGCAGGTCTGACTCGAGGGGACCTCTGCGCTCACCTTCCACTGCCATGGCCGCTGGGGGGGTTGGCAGCAGCAGCAGCAGAAGCTCCATCAGCAGCAGCAGCCTCAGTCTTCAGTCGCTAATGAGTAGCTTTCTACACCCGCATAGTGAGGCTACTCATGAGCAGCAGGAAGACCTGGAGCAGGACCTGAACCAGCAGGTCATGTCATACTTTGACATGACCATGCCAACACACCTTGAGGATCCGCTGGACTTCTGGGCAGCCAAACTTGATTTGTGGCCGCAACTAGCAGAGTTTGCCCTGGAAAAGCTGTCCTGCCCGGCAAGTAGCGTGCCATCTGAGCGGGTGTTTAGTGCGGCGGGGGCCATAGTTACGGCGAGGAGAACTCGTCTGTCAACTAAAAATGTGGAGAGACTCACCTTTGTCAAAATGAATCAGGGATGGATCAGCCAGGATTTCCACCCACCAATGCCTGATGCATGCGACTAGATTCAGCATGGTGCCACGTTTTACACTTTCCAAATGGTGCAAAACATATTTATGTCTTTAGGCCATTTTTTGGGCTCCTGCTGCTGCTGCTGCCAACTCCTGCCAACTCCAGGGTGTGATTCATCCAATTTTTGGGCTCCTGAGGCCAACTCCAGTGTATATTTGGGCTCCTGCTGCTGCTACTGTCAACTCCTGCCAACTCCAGGGTGTGATTCATCCAATTTTTGGGCTCCTGAGGCCAACTCCAGTGTATATTTGGGCTCCTGCTGCTGCTGCTGCCAACTTCTGCCAACTCCAGGGTGTGATTCATCCAATTTTTGGGCTCCTGAGGCCAACTCCAGTGTATATTTGGGCTCCTGCTGCTGCTGCTGCCAACTTCTGCCAACTCCAGGGTGTGATTCATCCAATTTTTGGGCTCCTGAAGCCAACTCCAGTGTATATTTGGGCTCCTGCTGCTGCTGGTGTCAACTCCTGCCAACTCCAGGGTGTGATTCATCCAATTTTTGGGCTCCTGAAGCCAACTCCAGTGTATATTTGGGCTCCTGCTGCTGCTGCTGCCAACTTCTGCCAACTCCAGGGTGTGATTCATCCAATTTTTGGGCTCCTGAGGCCAACTCCAGTGTATATTTGGGCTCCTTCTGCCCCTCATAGTGATGCCACTTCAACTCTCTGCAATTGTGCCGCTCTGCGATTCTATTAGCGATGCCTCTGATCTGCATGTGATATTTCTTCAAAGTATTATTTAACTAACCCAGCACGCATCCTGTGCGTGTTACAGCAAGGCTGAATGGTTTACAACCCTATTGAGGCTGTAGGAGGCTCAGAAATAGCCGTTTTTAATAGCGATTCGTCGCGAATTTATTCGGGTCGAAACGATTTTTGCCGGAAAATTCGGCGAATCAGTCGAATCGAATTTTTCAAAAGTTCGCTCATCTCTAATCGCCCCTATACAAGCAACGGCTGAAGTCAGTTACTCCCCACACCAGAATTACCAAGGTCTGGTCAGAGGAGGCCATCGATCAATTGCAAGCCTGCTTTGAGTGCACTAATTGGGATGTCTTCTACTCTCAGTCTATAGAGCAATGGACTAACTCTGTGCTCAACAAGCCATGGTTCACCAACAGCATAAGGAAGTTACGTAAACAGGAGTCTGCACACAGAAAGGGGAACATCCCTATGTTCAAAAAATTGAGGAATTCCTTGACCAAAGAGATCAGGGCTGCAAAGAGAAGCTATGCGAGGAAACTGTAAAAGCAGTTCTCCTCCAGTAATCCGAGAGAGGCCTGGCAGGGGTTTGGCATCTTACTAACTACAAATGTTCCACCCAAATACTGAATCCTAGCAGGCAGCAAGCTGAGGAACCTAACAGCTTCTACTGCAGATTTGATTCAACTCCATACAAGGGAGAGCACCCGCCACTGTCCCTAAGCCAATCCCTCACAACATTAGACTGTAACTCCCATACTGAAGGCTTACATACAGAAAGCACACGTTTGGTCTCGGAGAATAAAATATCACAACTTCTTAAAGGCCTTAAGATAAGGAAGGCACCGGGACCAGATGGAGTATCCACAATCTGCCTCAAATCATGTGCGGATCAGCTTTCTCCGGTTTTCCAGAATCTTCAATGCCTCCCTGGACATGGACGTAGTTCCACATTGTCTTAAAAGGTCCATCATTGTCCCAGTGCCGAAAAAAACATCGGCTACTGAGATGAATGACTTCAGACCAGTAGCACTTACATCTGTGGTCATGAAGTCTTTTGAGAGGATGGTGCTGGAATACATGAAAACAACCACTGGCAGCCTTATGGACCCCATGCAATTTGCTTACAAGGCAAACAGGTCTGCTGACGATGCTGTGAATATGGCCCTCCACTATATGTACGAGCATTTGAATAATCCAGACACTTACGTTAGAGCTCTCTTTGTGGATTTTAGTTCGGCATTTAACACCATAAGTCCGAAGCTGCTGGTGGAAAAGATGTCTAGGCTAAAGATTCCTCAAAATATCTGTGTGTGGATGGAAAGCTTTCTTACAGATAGATCCCAAATAGTTAGACTTGGACTATTATGGTCCAGTGTCAGACACACCAACACCGGTGCCCCTCAGGGATGCGTCCTGTCACCTCTCCTGTTTTCCATCTACACCAACGACTGCACCTCCTTGGCCAACTCTGTGAGAATTGTAAAGTTTGCCGATGACACAACCGTTATAGGTCTAGTCAGGAACGGTAACAAGGAAATCTACCGAGGAGCAGTGGAGGAGCAAGTCAGTATGAGCACTACACACAATCTGGTAATAAACCATCAAAAACCCTGGAGATGGTAGTGGACTTCATGAAGAATCTGGCACCCATGTCATCCCTGTCCATCAATGGGGTTAAAATCAAAAGGTCAAGAGAGACAAAGGTTCTTCATCTCCGACAACCTCGGCTGAGAGAAGAAGACCTTGGCTGTACTGAGGAAAGCACAACAGACACTGTTTTTCCTTAGGCTGCTGAAGAAGACGGGACTGTTGTTAGAGCTCTTCTTTAATGCAGTCATAGGTTCCATTCTATGCGTTTCCTTTTTTGTCTGGTTTGAGGGAGCAACAAAAAGAGACGATCAACCCAGCGGAAAGAATAATTGGAGCACCCTTAGCATCCCTGCAGAACCTGCATAGACGCAGAACAATGTCACGGGTGGAAAAGATACTTCGAGACCCCTCCCACCCTGGACACACCCTATTTCCAGTATCTACCATCTGCGAAACGTCTTGCAGTACCAGCTTGCAGGACTTCTAGGTCTAGGAATGGTTTCTTTCCTTTGGCTGTCCGCACCCTTAACAAGGGGCAGGCGTCGTAAGCCCGAGCTCAAAGGGCTTGTATAAGATGCTATCACTTGCACCATGTAAGAACGCCTGTATATCTTGTGCACTATACCCAATGTAGTTTGTATCTCTGTTTCAATTTCTATGTAACTGTAGTTATCTGTTGCACTGTGTATAGGCCAAAAAGAATTCCTTGTACATCTCACCATGTACTTGGCGAACAATAAATTGAATTGAATCTGCAGCAATCAATTATTAATTTGCCTATTCAAAGTGTTTCTATTGTTGTAACTGTTACATCCCATCTCCTATCCATTCCTCAATGAGGGGGCGTGGCTGCATTCATCCCTCAATGAGGGGGCGTGGCTTCATTTACATATTGTGTTTCTTTTAGGGGTAACATGCAGATCTGCCGCAATAAATGATTCATTCTCCAATTTAAAGTATTTATATTGTTGTAACTGTTACAATGGATCTCCTATCCATTCCTCAATGAGGGGGCGTGGCTTCATTCATCCCTCAATGAGGGGCGTGGCTTCATTTACATATTGTGTTTGTTTGAGGTGTAACATTGAGATCTGCAGCAATAAATGATTCGTTCTGTAATTTAAAGTATTTATATTGTTGTAGCTGTTACAATGGATCTCCTATCCATCCCTCAATGAGGGCGTGGCTTTATCAATATTTCAATGAGGGGGGAGTGGCTTCATTTACATATAGTCCCTCTTTAGGTGTAACGTGCAGATCTGCAGAAATAAATGATTCATTCGATCGGAAAAAAATAAAATTTAGTCTCCGGGGGCGACAATCGTTTTTTAAAATAAGAACTATAAATCTATGGAATAGCCTCCCACAGAAGCTTGTTACAGCATCAACCGCTGACAGCAACAAAAAAGGATTAGATGCTTATTTCGAAGAAAATAAGATTAACTATTAGCGGTTATCAGTAAAAAAAAAACAAAAAATAAAATAAATAGCTTCCCCTATAAAATAAAATAAAAAATAACTTCCCCGACCCCAACACCCTTTGGTTGAACTTGATGGACATATGTCTTTTTTCAACCGTATTAACTATGTAAATTCTCCTACTCAAAGGGATGAGCCCAGAATATTCAATTCACATCATAATTATCCCTGTTTAGCTCACGGTCCCTCGATTTGAAGATTTGGATGTATTTACATTCCCACTCCATTATCTCCTTTTGTGACCAGAAGCCCCCTTTGAGCACTGTGAGTTTGAGGTCACATTCTACAGAAATGGTCGGCAGCAGGAACATCTTTTTTTTTTTTTATCACTTCTCGGTCTTTCGGCTAAGATCAAGTGTATTATCATGCAGATCCATGAAAAGCATTAGGTATGAAACGGCGGCCGGTGGGCCTGCTCACCCCACCTGCCGCACCTAGTACTACTAATGCCTAGTAATGAATCTGAGGGGAGTGGCGACCCCCGTCATTGTGAGGCAGTGCTACCAGCATCTGGCCTTGGGCGAGATGGCATTTTAAAGCCGTCGCGTCGTGTACCCACCCCATTCACCTTTGGTTGGTCACCATTGGTTGCACAGTTTGGTTTAGTGCACTATATACATAACCCGCTTTTTTATGCACGCTCTTTGTGGCGCGGCCCTCCTGGTTCGCCCGAAGAATTTTTACAGGCCGGAGGGCCCGCCTCGAACTTACACAGGCGCACTCACTCCCCCCCCCCCTTTTTTTTTCGTAAGCCCGACTTTTTCACTTTTTTTCACCATTTTTTGCCAATAGCTCCCCTTTTTTTGTTTGTTGGTGTTTAGGTGTCAGCGGTTCCCCATGGACCCTGTCCTTAAAGACTTGGGTTTGGAAGCTATAGGCCTTCTGGACTTGCTTCCGACCCCTGCCCAGTGCTCCTCCCTGAGGCTCCCTGTAAGTAAGATGCCGGTGAGCCCCTGGGAAAGCAGCTTCCAAAGGCTGTCTGAGTACCAGCATTTTGAAGGCAGGGAAAGGCAGGCTGCGGAGGCAGCTAGTACCGGTGGGCTGGCCACGTCAGGGGCCGAAGCCGAAGATCCTGGTACCCGGTTGGGCAACCGCTGGGAAAGGGTAGGCTGAGGGAGTTTACGCCTAAGTCCACCGGGAAAGCTTCGGCTAGTACCCGAGGGCGAAAGCGGCCCGAGGTTCTCTGAACCGAGGGGTAGTAATGTACCCAATCCTGTCAGGGGGTTCTTCCCCCTGGGAAAAGAATGGGGTTCTTTCCTTCGGGAAGGAACCAAGCTGGGCACCTAGTGTGTTTTTTAGTGCACCGGCACTTTTTCACATTAGGATCCACGTAACGATGCTTTGCACTCACGACGGCTTCGATAAAAAAAAAAACAGTTTTTTATTTTTAATTGTGAACCTGTGCAGATTTAGTGGCTTTCTTAGCGCTTGCCCCGTCTGCTTGATGAATATTGCTGAGGGGCCCCGCACACACATGATCAGGTTACTACATAAGGGGATTGCATGTGACACAACCCTGTATTGTGTAATCGTCTTGATTGTGTGGGTGGTATAAATGTGTGTGCAGGTGCAAACGGGGCCCATCGTGTGCTGGGTCACTCAGGGAGGGTCTGGGAATATTTCACAAAGTCTCATTTCCCAGTATAGAACGGGTTACCTGTAGGTCTACAGAAATGGTCCACAACGGGCACATACGTTTTTTAATTTTAATTGTGTAGATTATTATTTATTGTTTTTTTTTTATTTTTTATTTCTATTTATTTATGCATTTATTTATTTTATGTATTTTATTTATTATTTATTGTCTATTATTTATTATTATTATTATTATATAATAATTTATGATATATAAATTAAAGAAAATTCTAGAAATTATGAATAATAATAACTTATAATATTACAATATAATATTATTATTATATTATTTATGATTTATTATTATGTATTTAATTATTTTATTTTATTTATTTATTTATACGTTTTTTATTTTTAATTGTGTAGATTATTATTTATAGTTTTTTTATTTCTATCTATTTATTTAGGTGTTTATTTTATTTTATGTATTTATTTATGTATTTATTTCTATTTTATTGTTTTTTATTGTTTATTATTGTAGATTAGTGTAGATTAGCTATTTTTTATTGTGTATTTTTTTAGATTTCTGAGATTAGAGGGTTGTCTGTCTGTCTGCCAACAGGGAAGGGTCTGGGAATATTTCACAAACAGGCTGATTCATTACTAACGCTAGGTAGCGACAGATGAGCGTCTGTAGCAGGCATTTCAGAGCGCTGATAAATATGTTGTGAGTCGGTCGCACTGACCAGTCGCTAACATGCGCTCCCATACGGCGCTGAACTAGCGACCCACGGCCGAGCACAGCGACTACTAGCTGGCGCTCGGAAATGCCTGCTACAGACGCTCATCTGTCGCTACCTGGCGTTAGTAATGAATCAGCCTGTTTGTGAAATATTCCCAGACCCTTCCCTGTTGGCAGACAGCCTCACACACCGCCGGCGCTCCAAAATTCTTTGCTGTAGCCCAGAGCGCCGGAGGCTGTGTGATTAAAGGTTGTTTTTGAACACATATCCACCAGTAACAAAGCGAAAACATATGGAATTACATTGTAATAACATTGTAACATGACCACGTTAATGCCAGACCTGTAATGTCAATTTTGCAGAAATATATAAAAAAATTAAAACATTTTTCAAAAATGTCTTTTTCTAGGCCAGGAGAGGTCACAACATTATTTGAGATTAAAAAAAAAAAATATTAATAAAAACGTCCATTGAAATGTATGGGAGAGCGACAGGTAGCGAGAGGTAAGACTGAACGCCGGCGCTGTACGCTGAGCCTGGGATAATGATGAATCGGACGCTACATGGCGTTATCCCAGTCGCTCAACAGATTCTGCTTGATAAATGTGTAATTGCTGCCGTGTCCGGCGTTCACTTGTCGCTACCTGTCATTTACAAGGCGCTACCTGGCGCTAGAGCTTCATGAATAAGGCCCAAAGTCTCATATCCCTGTGTAGACGTGGATTGTATGCGACAACCAGCGGGGCTGTTGTCATGGTTACATCCTATCTCCTGTCCATCCCTCAATGAGGGGACATGGCTTCATTTACAAATTGTCCCTCTTTCCCACCCTAAAAAGTTGGAAGTTATGATACAGAGAGAAACGTGTGGATATAATAGATAAATTGTTACCTGGGTTACTGCCAGACTCCTCCACTTCCTCTGTGACCTGGAAGCTATTGCCACTTCCTGTCTCTGCCATCCACCAGTCACTTCCTGTTTGCATTCCACCACTCACTTCCTGTCTTGCGTTTCACCAGACGTTTCCTGTTTGATCATTGCTGCCATCTTGTGGTGATTATCTGAACAGCAGCCTCTAAAATCTCTGGTATTGGCAGCCTTGTATAGCGTGGAGCTGCCATCGCTTCTCCATGTCTCGCATGTAGCGCTGACCCCTATACACAGGGCCGGCAAGGCGGGGCATCTGCCGGGGGCCCCTACTCTCTGGGGGGCTCATGGACAGTGCCGGCCTTTGGGGTGTGCCACGGTGCTTGACCCGTGTCGGACTGGGTGGGCACCGCCACAGCTGGTGCCCACATCTCCTGGAATGGCGGGGTTCCACATACGGGGGCATCTCGATTTAGATTCCAGGGGAGGAAGTGCTGGGTTTTGTTCTGCTTTTAAGTTGTCTTCCCAGCTGATTTCCTATCCCTGGATATCTGTGATACCCGACTGTTTGATACCCCCTGGGATCGCTGGTCGACCCACTATGCAAGCAATTCCACCCCTGAGTTTTGGTCCGCTTTACAGGGGCATCTCAATTTGGGATGCCCCTGTTTGTGAAAGAACCCCTCTGGTTTGGCCGCTAATTCAAACTGGCGATCCCACAGTGCATTCACCAGTTCCAGGAAAATAATGAACAAAAGGGGGGGGGGAGGGGTCACACACAGGAGCATCCAAAATCCGGAGGATCTAGATTCCTTTAGACTTCAAGGTTTAAATGATTTTGGTGCGCTCCAAATAGCCTGATCCTTAGGGGGCATCCAGTTTTGGGACGTCCCTCAGTGATGTGACATAACTCTTCACCACAAAGGGGCCCACTGAGACCATGCCGCCCAAGGGCCCACATAAACCTGGAGCCGGCCCTGCCTATACATGTGCCCCCTATATTATCTGTAAGTTCCTCCCTTGCAGGTTCTCTCCTTGGAGTCTGAGGGTTATGGACGATGTGATCTAGATTATGGCACCTGCGACTGGCGATGCATTCGGCTTCTGGGAACAGCTGAGGTTTTGGTGCCATAAAGTAGGAGCACAGTATTTACACAGTGCTTCTCACCACTGCCACAACAAATTTTGATCTCTCGAAACAGCCCCTGTAGTTATTGAATCCACAAATATTAGAAATAACGGCTTGTCTATTACTGTACATAGTGAATAATTTGTGTAACACCGCGCTTTACAATTATAGCTGCTTTGAAAAATCTAAAATCTTTAAATAGCTCGACGTGTTGAAATATTCCCAATATTTCCAAACAAATATAACATAAACAAACACAGAGCTAGCTATTTATAACAGTGATTCACTGGCTCTTTAGTGAATAAACCATAACCAATAAATAAATCAGTCCAGTGCCAAAAAGGTTAAATAAAGAATTAAACAAAGTCTGTGAAAGAAATCTTCTTCTTATTTGCATCCACTTCCCAAAAAGTGCTACTATTAGGACTCTTCTGTGTGCAACACACCCAAATGTGCAACTCCTTACCGGAAAGACATCATAAGAACATCAGTCTAATAAATAATATGGATCTCCTCCCCGTGTTGCTGAATCACCAATTTAGAGAAGTAATCCACATCCACTTAGATCTCCAGGAACATATATTTCAATCATGAACTCTCAGGCGGTAATATGGCAGTGGATCAAGATCCGCATATAGAGGGAGAAAAATATTGCAAACACTAGTGCAGTAACGTTAAAACTAATTTATTATAAATTTAGTTTAAGAATCGCACTCACAATTTGATGAAAATAAAACCGCATATCAACCCTCTATAGGAGCAAGAAGAATGGAGTAGGTCTCATCACCAGGTCTCAATGTTCCCGTCGGCCGATCGAAAACATATAAGTGATGGGTGCTGTATCAGAAATACACCCTTCCTTCTCCTGTCATCCTATTCTAAGAGATGTGAACTTATACATCTCTTAGAATAGGATGACAGGAGAAGGAAGGAACATGATTGAAATATATGTTCCTGGAGATCTAAGTGGATGTGGATTACTTCTCTAAATTGGTGATTCAGCAACACGGGGAGGAGATCCATATTATTTATTACACTGATGTTCTTATGATGTCTTTCCGGTAAGGAGTTGCACATTTGGGTGTGTTGCACACAGAAGAGTCCTAATAGTAGCACTTTTTGGGAAGTGGATGCAAATAAGAAGAAGATTTCTTTCACAGACTTTGTTTAATTCTTTATTTAACCTTTTTGGCACTGGACTGATTTATTTATTGGTTATGGTTTATTCACTAAAGAGCCAGTGAATCACTGTTATAAATAGCTAGCTCTGTGTTTGTTTATGTTATATTACTGTACATAACTCCCTTAAAACACGAGGATGTATGCCGTCTGGTCCCGGGGATTTATCGATTTTTATCTGCTTGAGACGGTGCTGGACTTCTTCCTTGGTTAGACCAGTGACATTTAATGGAGGGTTTTGGTTATCCCCTGCATTTCACTCGGCATGTCACATTCTTTTGTGAATATAGAAGCAAAGAAGTTGTTTAGTAAATTTGCTTTCTCCTCATTTCCCTCTATAGGGGTCCCCTCCTTGCTTTTCTGGGGGCCCACACCCTCAGGTTTGTACCTTTTACGGTTTATGTAGCTAAAGAATAATTTGGGGTTAGTTTTATGCTCTTTCGCGACCAGTCTTTCTGTCTCCAGCTTAGCTGCCCTTATCTGTTGTTTACATTGTTTATTTTCTTTTATAATTTTTTAACACAATGTCCCTTCCTGCTTTAAGCGTATAATGCCTCTTTTTTTTTTTATTTCCCCCTTAACTTTTTGTTTAGCCACATCGGTTTACACGTGTGTCTAACAGTTTTATTCCTGTAAGGTATATATCTATCACAATGAAAATTAAGTATTCCTTTGAAAGTATCCCATTTAGTGTCCATGCTTTTGTTGTTAAAGTGGACCAACACCGAGAGGTGATCGGCCCGGAAATCTATAAGATTCACCTCCCATTCACCTCCCACCCCGCGGGACATCCGAGATCGGGATGTCCCGCGGGGTGAAACCCCCCCAGACACCCCAAATCGCTTACCTGATCTTCCGCCGCCGCCTCCCTCGCGCCCCTGTAGGCGTGCTCGCGCCCGCGCCGGCCGTCTGCGAATGGCCGGCGGGGGCGCGCGCGCGCCGAAAGTGACGCGGGGGAGGCGGCGGCGGCAGCCGCTTGGACGTTCCTGATCCCCGCCTGGACGTTGGCGGGGATTGGACCGTCCAGTCACGTGGGAGCGGGGACAGGTAAGATTTTGGGGCTTTCTGGGGGGTTTCACACAGCGGGGCACCCCCGATCGGGGTGCCCCGCCGAAGTGGACCAAAACCCAGGATAGTCAAAATCCTGGGTGTTGGTCCACTTTAAGGACATTTTCCCAGTCAATGCAGTTTAGGGCATCTCTAGGTTGGTTAAAC
Source organism: Gastrophryne carolinensis (assembly GCA_027917425.1). NCBI lineage: Eukaryota > Metazoa > Chordata > Amphibia > Anura > Microhylidae > Gastrophryne > Gastrophryne carolinensis. The sequence continues at coordinate 629,172,433 of CM051235.1, forward strand.
TTTGCCTTTTTGAAGTTCCGTGTTTTTGTGGCTCCTTAATAAGGCCTAGTGACTGCTAAGTGGACATTAATGATATTATGATCACTGCTTCCAAGGTGTCCCCCAACCTGTACCTTTACTTTGTCTGGTACATTGGTTAGTATTAGGTCCAATATGGCTCTCCCCCTTGTTGGAGCTTGCACTTGTTGGGAAAGGTAGCCATCTTTTGTTTTAGATAAAAAAAACTATTCTATTTATGGGAAACACATGTTTCAGTCTATATCTGGGTAGTTAAAGTCCCCCATAATCACTACCTCATTTAGTTTAGCGGCTATATCTATTTGCCTTAGCATCATATTTTCTGTGGATTCGGATATATCTGGAGGTTTATAGCAAACCCCCATCAGTATTTTATTTTTGTTTCTCCCTCCATGTATTTCTACACATACAGACTCCACATGGTCATTCCCCTCACATATATCCTCCCGCAGAGCGGGTTGTAGAGAGGATTTTACAATTAAGCAGACTCCACCCCCTTTGCGTTTGTTACGGTCCATCCTAAACACACAGTAACACTGTAGATTTACTGCCCAGTCATAGCTTTCATCCAGCCAGGTCTCTGTTACCCCACTATGTCATATTGTTATTCTGCTATTATCAGTCCTATCCATTTTATTAGTCAAGCTTCTAGCATTTGTAAGCATGCATTTCAAGTGCTTATGATAATTTTGTATATTGCCCTTATTCCTGCTAGATTTGCTAACCACTCCCCCCTCTCCACCCCCAGTTTCATGTCTACACCCACTGTCACTTTCTTTCTTTCCTACCTTCCCCTTTGTAACTGCTTTTACCCTCCCCCCAGTGCTTAGTTTAAACACTCCTCCAACCTTTAGCCCACTGTGAAGTCGGCCCAGTTCTCTAAGAACCCAAACCCCTCCTTTTTACCCCAATTTTTGAGCCACCTGTTTACCCTTCTAATCTTCCGCTGCCTTTCTGAGAATACAATACAGTTGAAGTCCTTGCCTTAAGGTTACGGCCTAAGTCCCTGAAATCATTTTTAAAGACGTTCCACCTACTGTCAGCCCGCTCCACTACATGCCATTCTCTTGCCCCAGGAAGGCAACACACTGTTCGTTGATCCCGGTCTTTGTGACAGATTGCCCTGTCTTTTCCCCTAATAATAGTCACCCACTACCAGCACCTGTCTTGCCTGCCCTGTTCTCCCATTTCCCTTCCCTTTCTAATTGGAGCAGACAGATGTGTCTTGCTGCAGCTGTGCCACCCCTGAGCTAACATCCTCATCTGCCAACTGGGCAAACTTGTTTGGAGGTGCCTGTTCAGGGCTAGCCTCCCTGTACCTTTTACCCCTACCCCGCCTTCTAACTGTTATCCAGCTAGCTGCCTCACTTTTCCTGCTTTTCCTCTCCCCCATTCTAACACCCTCCCGCGACAGACACTTTTCCATGATACCAATGTCTCTCAGTGTTGCCAATTGCTTCATTAGATCATGAATGACGGTTTCCAAATCTGCAATTCACACACATCCAGGGCATAAGTATCCACCATCGACCGATTGATCAAAAGGTGCATACATAGCACAAGATGTACACTGGACAGCATTGGTAGGCATGGAACACATTGTATAAATAACACTCTGGATTAAAAGGTAGATACTTACAGCTTCAGCACTTCTGCTTTAACTCACCACTTACCAAGCAGCACCAATAGCTGTATACTGCCTTATAAACTCACCTGCTTCAATTAGGCCTCAGCAGGAATCCAGGAGAGAAGGAGAAAAAAAAATCTTTTTTTTTTTTTTGTTTAAATTTTTGCCAGCATTAACACACTGATTCACAAAAATAAACCAACTGTAGTTTGTAATATTTTACTTACCAAATGAGCCCAGTTTTCCGAAGGTTACCACAGGAGTTCCTGCTTTAACTCACCACTTACCAAGCAGCACTTAACAGAGTCTGCTGTGTAAAACCCCCTCAGATTGCTCTGTTAACTCACCTCTTCCCAGTCCTAAGGCGCATGCGCAGGCTCTTGTGCTATCAGAGCCGTTTGCCGCACATGTGTCATTCGGCAAATGGCTTTGCCCGGAAGAGAACCCGCGCATGTGTCATAGGACTGGGAAGAGGTGAGTTAACAGGGCATATGGGGGGTTTTACACAGTGGGGGATGCCCGGGTGCAAGGAACAAAACCCAGGACAGTCAAACCAATCCAGGGTTTGGTTCTATTTTAAAACAAAGTGAATGCCTATGCAGACACAGACTCACTGTGCTGCTTACCTTGTCTCTCTTTTCTTTACTGGTGGATCCTGCTGCTTTCAGTCTGGTATGCAGTAAAGCCGAGCCGAGCCGTGCAGTAAAACAGAGCCGAGAGCTGGTGGGCGGAGGAAAGGGAGCAGAAAAGGGTAGAGGGAGGATAAAGGGAGAAAGGCAGATGCCGGGCACACACATCCAACAATTAAAAGCAGTGCAGCGGAGGTGGTTGGAGCCTTGAGCTCCGATGTCGGCTCCAGCGATGTCTGGTACCGCACTATACCTGGGGCACGAGACCCCACTTCTCTCACTTTACCCAGCTCTTCATGCTGCCATTTGCAGTGCCACGGCCACCCAGCAGGGAGCTGAGACCGGTTATTGGGTTGTGGCCCGGGGGTTTGGGGACCCCTGCTTTAGAGGAGGAGGCAGCAGTAGGAACATTTGACCCAGGCTGTGTGTGATGCCCAGCGGGACACCAGCCTTCTGTAAGCAGGCAACCCCCAATCTCCACAGCCGCTCCTGCCTATAGACAAGCCCCCGTTTGTCGGGACGCTAGAAAGCCTCGCTGGACACAGTTGCCCCCAGGTCTTAATAGGAGCAAAGGATGTCTGCTTACGGTAAAGGTCGATGAACCGCGAGGGTATCCCAAAGCCGAGGTTATACACAGGAAGACAGTCCGGAGGGTGTATCAGAGTACAGGGATGAGACAGGTGCATAGTCAGGGCTAGCCGAAAGGTCAAGCCGGGAGGTCAGAGATCGCAGGGTATCCAAAGAGGCAGGCAGGTTCGAGGTCAGAAAAAGCAGAGGTCGGTTCAGGCAGTGGACGGGAATGGGCGATCAAGCCGGGTCGGAAACAGATAATCACTAGTCAAATCACACCCTAATCACAAGAGACTATAACTGGCACTGAGTACTGGGCTGACTCCATATTTATTGGGAAATTGGCCACCCTGGGGGGGGGAGTGTAATTGGTGCAACTTGCAACACTGAATGATTGGACACACTATCCAGGGGCTGGTCAGTCTTGGCAGCAAGGCTGATCTGCCCCTGATTCCCATCAGGTGTGGAGCACTCTGCGCTGCCTGCCACTTGCAACACAGCACCTCCTAGTGGCAAAATTTACAGACTGCGAGGCGCACCTGCACAACTAGAGAAGGGTGGGGGAGGCTTCCAGAGTGGCGCTCCATGCTCCCCGTCATCCAGGAGTGGCGCCCACACTCTCGCCGCAGGCCCCCTGGCAGAGGTAAGTCTCTTACACTGTGTCAGTCAATCCACTCGCGCTTCTTCATCTCGCGGTTGTAAAAAAATGAGAAACTCCATGTACAAGAAACAGAAGCTGCTGCTGCAGCCTGTGATAAGGAAATATAGGTTTAAAACTTGATCAATCTAGTTTCAATCCTATTTAATCTGATCTATATTAATTTCTAGTAAGAAGAGTTTTATTTTTAAGCTTGAAATTGTAAGATTATCTTTGAAGCTAAATGTATATATAGCTTGTCTCAGCTTACACACTAGTAGAACAGCTGTCATGTATCTATCACAAGTACATACGCTCATGTATAGGAATGTGAAAGCATGATGTCATTGTGCTATAAGGCTTGTTCTTCTGCGATTGGTTAAAACATATGAATGTCCAAAAATGTTTTCAAGAAACGCCCATCTGTTTTACTATAATAATCCTTCTGGAAACGTCATCTACGGACAGACCCACCTTGAGAAGTATGGTATCATACGCAGGGTCTGTGTGATGTTTGGTCGGAGGGTGTCCCGAAAATGACAATCAAAGAGGACATGGCCAATTTCCCCGACACCTGTTGAAATCTTTGTATCTTAGAAAAAGATGGTTGTGCAGCGGCTGCCTCTGAAACTAACCTCCTTGGCCCCCTCTTCCACCCCCACAACCATTGCTCATTCCCCGTGATTAGAGATAAGGAAATCTTTTAAAAATTCAATTTAGACAATTCAGAAAATTTCCCCAAGAAATTTGAGTTCTTCTGAATCTAATTTTTAAAGAATGCCTGTTTTAAAAATAAAAGGAAAGCTCCCATCGATCCTGGTTCCAGCATTGGGCTATGTTGTCGCTCACTGTCGGCTCCCCTGTTGCTCGGGTTCAGTGTTGGGCAGTTGGCTGTGGGCACGGCCTGCTTCTCCCTATTCCCCTGCTGCTGTGTGTATTACAAAGCAAGATGGGAGTGTTGGAAGCCGGCCACACTGCCTGCTGCACGAGGCGACTTTCAGCACTGCCCAGATGGCGGCAGTCGCCAGACAGAAACAACAGAGGAGCCGAAGTGCAGAGTAGTGCGGGACAGTCGCCGCGGATCATGGGGGGAGGCGGTGAGTATCAGTCATTTACCCACATGCCAGCTCCTATACCGGTCTGCAGGCTTCACTGTGCAATACAAACAGCAGTACAGAACGGGGAGAAGCCAGACGCGCTGACAGCGCCCCCCATTGGACCCGAGCAATGGAGTGCAAAAGTTAGCGGCACCCCTGCATCTCCCCCTCTGAATTAATGTGGAACAGTTGTACTATTATGGCTTATGGTGCAGTATTTACTATTTTTTTTTCCTAATATGTCTAATTTTTATGCAATTTTTGGGTCATAAGATTTATATTTTGATTGTTCGCACTATTGTTGCTCTTTTATAATCATGTATTACTTTTGGTTGACATTTAGAACATAGTTTTTTCATTCTGAGGTATTGACATAAGTACTGTTGCACTGGTCACTTTATATATTGCTTGATTAGGAATATTTGTTGCCTTTTTGATTCACAACAGGAATTGGGTAGTTTTGTGCCGGCAAAAATACTGTAATTATTGGTGATTCCGTTCCATCCAAAGCATTGATTCCCAGATATTATTGTCTGCCTGTTTTTTTGGCAACAATAGATGTATTAGGGGAGTTTTTGCAGTGTTTTTAATTTAACTGTGTTGTATTGTGTTATTGTGTCTTGTGATTTTCCTTTTTTTGTACAATAAATGTATGTGTATACTATAATTCTGTGGTTATTTATTGGTGCTCCTTTTTTTAGGGTGGGGGTGGATCATTTATCCACTGTCCCTCTTGTGTTTTGAATCAAGTAAGCGTTACAGGAAAATTCTCGACATGAATCCCAAGAGTTTTGGTTTTGTGATGAATTGAATATTGTCTGAAATTCTGAGGGATCTGAAGGAAACACTGGTGCTCGGAGGGGTAGCTTTTTATCCTCAGCTTTTATTTCATTTGGATGGTACTATAAAAACAAAAGGCATTGCAGGTGTTAATAGAGAGGAACTCTGCCATCTCCACTCATCATCTCTGGTGGTTATACAGTGTGGAGTCACGTCGGACGCATTTCCAGAACTTATTTCATTCATTTAAAACATTGATGTTTGTGCATAGATATCCTTTGCCTAAATCGTTTTCCGCAGTCTGTGCACCGATATGGACGCTCTCCTGTGTGAATTCTGAGGTGAACCTTGAGCGCCGGCCTGTGGGCAAAACATTTCCCGCATTCAGGACATGAATACGGGCGCTCTCCTGTGTGAATTCTAAGATGACTCCTGAGGCCTTGTTTGTGGGCAAAACATCTCTCACACTTAGAACATCGATAAGGCTGCACTCCGGTGTGAACTCGGAGGTGAACCTTGAGAGCCGGCCTGTGGGCAAAACATTTCCCGCATTCGGAGCAGGAATACGGGCGCTCTCCGGTGTGAATTCTAAGGTGACTCCTGAGGCCTTGTTTGTGGGCAAAATGTTTCCCACATTCGGAGCACGAATACGGACACTCTCCTGTGTGAGTTCTGAGATGACTCTTCAGGTCTTCTTTGTAGACAAAATGTTTCCCGCATTCCGAGCACTCGATCTTCTGCCCTCTGTGTATTTTCATATGCTGGGCAAGCGTTTCTTTGCGTGAAAAACTTTTCTCGCATTCGGGACACTGAACCGGCTCGCGATTTGTGTGAATTTGCTGATGTCTACTTAGATACAAAGCGCATGAGAAACTCATCCCACACTGGGAGCATATACAAGGCCCGAGTCCAGTGTGAGTTTCCTGGTGTCTTTTAAGATGAGACATTGATGAATAGCGTTTCCCACATTCGGAACATGAGAACAGATCCGACTTAAGTCCTAAAAATGGAAAAATAGGAAAAAAGTTAAGATTAGATGCAGTCACCTAGATTATGCATTGTTGTTAATACTGTTATTATTTTTCCCATTACTACTTATGTCATTGAATGTAATTGTTAATAGCACTTCCTGGTCTATCTCCTTGTAAGAAAGCATTACTTGTATGTATCCTGTACTTACTTGGCGGAATAAAGTATCTATCTATCTATCTATCTATCTCTGTCCCTCGAAATATAAATAAAACCTCCTTTGCACTTACCTGCATGGCTCTTACTCCAATGTTGTTCAAGTTGATGTTGGCGAGAAAAACACTTCCCGCACTGGGAGCATGAGAAGTCCTTGGCGTGACTACGCTGGTGTCTTGTTAAACTTTGTTTTTGTGAGAAGCATATCCCGCATTCGGAGCACGGATGGAAATCATCCCTTTTGTGAGTCGTCAGATGTTTCCAAAGGGTTTCTTCTGATGAAAAACATTTCTCGCATTGGGAACATGGAAGCGGCTTCTCTCTTTGGGGATCCGGATAAGAGGGGAGTGATGGACCTGCATTGTGTTGACCTGGGTTGATATTTGGGCTGGTGGGGTTTTCTTCTTCATAAGAGTCTGTGCTGTCATCTTCCGATGAGATTGATGGACTATGATGTTCCTCCAGGCTTTCCTCTGTATAAAGTATAAAAAAGGGATTATTGGAATGCAAACACTGATTGATGCCCAATAGCGAGCACAACAGCTGGATTCACCATTACAAGCTCGCTACTGAAAAATACTCTCACTTCATACTCTGCATGAGACAACGGTATATTTATCCCACAAACTGATCCTGCTCTGTGCTTTACGTTTGCCTCTCACCTGTGTCGTCATCTGTAGAGCTTTCCTCCTTTTTAATGTTCACATGTAAACCAACTTCTAGTGTTGTCTGCTGATCTCCCCTCCCAAATGTCTCCTCTTCTTCCTCCTTATAAGTCACCTCTTCTGTAGAACAATGGCTGCCACTTACAGATGGCTGTTCTTCGTCCTCCTTATTAGTCACTACCATCTGGATCCCCTCTGCAGACCACTGACTACCACCTACAGACGTCTCTTCTTCTTCCCCTTTATCCTCGGCCTTTGTTTCAGTTGGATCGCTCTAGGGGAAACAAAACGCAGCCGAGGCATTAATATAGAGGAGCACTGCCATGACATTTTCTTTCATAATCTGTTCATTTTTACTTGATCGTGACACATGTGATCCTCCTGTGGGGAGTCCTCGGAACAAATCGGATGGGGGGTTGTGGTATCGGATGCATTTGTAGGAAACACTGGTGGTTGGAGCGGTAGCTGATCTTTGACCAGGGTCTCTGTGTTTTCTTCTGAAGGCTGCAATCCCTTCGTGGCCTGATCCTCCCCTCGCTTTTCTTTTACTGTAATGTTACACTGGCTCGTGTTTCCAGGCTGAATATAGAATACAGAACATTTATTGTATCACTGCATCTTATCTACAGTGCCACACTGTAATTATAGATCATTTCAAATATGTTATTAGCAATATAGTCAGTTACAAAACATTGGGAGGTAAACCCAGACTATCCCCAGAAGGTTTAGTGACAACTAGAGATGAGAACCGGAGTTTGCTCCAAATTTCAGGAAAAGTTTGATTCGTCATGAACCAGATTTATTTGGGTTCATGCAGACCAAACTTTTCCTAAAACCCTGAATAACCTCTCGTCTGTCCCTGGCCGCTGTGTCGCAGTACAACACCAGACTCGCAGCATCTCTGCTTCCCGATGCAGGGAGTGAGCTGTGACCTCACATCAGCCTCTCAGTATAAATATCATAGCAGTGAGTTATCCAGCTTGTCCTAAAAATTAACTTTTATGGATCCAATATAAAATTGTAGCCCGGAACTGAACATATCCAAAAGCCAAATATCAATGATCAAAAGAAAGGACTGTCTGGGAAATTGGCCATCATGTCATTCAGAACACAGACACATGCGTTACCCTTAATAAGAATGGTAACGCATGTGTCTGTGTTCTGAATGACATGATGGCCAATTTCCCCGACAGTCCTTTCTTTTGATCATTGATATTTGGCTTTTGGATATGTTCAGTTCCGGGCTACAATTTTATATTGGATCCATAAAAGTTAATTTTTAGGACAAGCTGGATAACTGAATGAATCTTTGTGAAGGCGTCGCTTCGACTTTTATTTTATAGTCAAACAGAGAAAACAGTCTTGGACACATTGGCCTCGATTCAATAAAGATGGGGAAAAAAATTCTCATGGTAGTAAAAGATTCAATTCATGGAAAAAAAAGCCTGAGAATGTCGCTGTTGCTGAATTGCCAGCAAAACAATGAAAGTCAATGGCACTTTTTTACTACTAAGAAAAGTAGAGAACTGTTTCCTTCCTTCTACACTGTAGTAAAAGCTGCCATTGACTTTCATTGTCTTTTTATCTGGTGATTCAGTAACAGTGACATTCTCAGGCTTTTTTCTCATGAATTGAATTTTTTACTGTCATGAGAATTTTTTCTACCTTTATTGAATCAAGGCCTATGTCTGTTGTAGCCAATCACAGAGTACAAGCCATATAGTACAATATTCCTATACATCAGCATTACATGAGCAAATGCACTTGTGATGGATACACGACAGCTGTTTATGTCTCCTTGCAGGGGTCGTGCTAGTGTGTAGACAAGCTATATATACATTTAGTTTTAAGGACTCTGCTGACTAGAAGTTATATAGATGATATTGAATTGAACTAAGTGGATTTGGTCAAATTTTAAATCTATATTGCCTTATCAGGACCCAGATCCAAATGTATCCCACAGCGGGGATCCTGTAACGCGTTTCGGCCCGTAAAAGGCCCTTAATCATACAACCTCTTTCCAGGAGACATGGGGCTTATATAACTAAAAGTAAAACATACCTGTAAGCAAGCTTATATGTATCTTATCTATAGATCACGCGTACAGGTATGTTTTACTACTATTATTATTTACATCTTCAGTTCTGGGCTATAATTTTATATTGTATCAATAAAAGTTAATTTTTAGGACAAGCTGGATAACTCACTGCTATGAAGGACTGCTGAGGGGGTCTGATTTTTCCTGGCTTTTTTCGAGTGGATTGGGAGAGCTGGCTGCTTTCTATTTTGTGTTCCCAGTATAAATATCCCCTCCCTGCGGCAGGGAGCAAAGCTTAGCCAATCTCTTTGGCTGTCTGTTAGAGAACAATGAGGGACAGGGGGGCATGGACTCAAAAGAGCAGTGGCGGAACAACGGGGGACACATTGCTGGATTCTGCCGAGACCAGTGAAGGATTGGAGGTAAATATGGGGGGCAAATTTTTTATTTTTTTTTTGTGTTTGTGTTTTTTTACAGTTAAAGAGGAACATTGAACCTAAAATAAAAAGCCCCCCCCCCCCACCAATTGGCCCCTACTTACTTTTTGGATGTCTTTTTGGAACATATGGACTCAAAAGAGGGACAGTCCCTCCAAATCAGGGACACTTGGGAGCTATGCCAAACTAATACATCATCAAAACACTGCTGCTCCTCCATGTAGAGATAGACAGCAACTCCTCATAGTAACCTCACACATACAATGACACCATCGCCTTAAATAATGTCCCAGAATCCCAAGCTCACCTTTCCCATCAGCTGCTCCACCAGCTTCTTGATCAGCTGATAAATCTGCTGCCTGCCGATCCTCTCGGGGATCACAAAGCGATGTCGGGGAGCCATGATGGCCACACGGTCACCTGACCTTACCACAGCAAAAGTCTGTATTCAAACATAAGAAAATCATTCAATCATTCTCAGATATAACAGTTATTCAATGCGTCTCTCCCAGAATGCTCCTCACCTCTCCGGTCAGAAGGGAGATGATCTCCAGTGATAGGGTCACCATCGTGTCAGTCACATGAACCTGCTCCATTCTTACCAGGGTCTCTTTGTTGTCTTCTGAAGGCTGCGATCCCTTCATGTCCTGATCTTCCCCGCGCTTTTTTATTACCATTTCTTTGACCGTAATGTTACACTGACTCGGGTTTCCAGGCTACATATAGAACGCAGAACATTTATTGTATCACTGCAAATCATCTACAGACCCTCTCTGTACCACCATATCTAATTGCAGATATGGTTTGAAATGTTATAAGTGTTGGGAGGTAGGTACACTTCTGTATGGCTAGCCTGGTCTGGTCCGATGGAGCATCCCTCGAACCCCACCCAACGGCAGAGACCACTCTTTAAAAACTATGACATACACGCGAGGTACAGTTTCAAAAAGTGATCTGGTCTCAATAATTATATACAATTATACACAATATAATTGCAGATATGGTTTGAAATGTTATTAGTGTTGAAAGGTAGGTACACTTCTGTATGGCTAGTCTGGTCTGGTCCCATGGAGGGTCCTTGGAACCCCACCCAACGGCAGAGACCACTCTTTAAAAACGATGACTTACACGCGTTTCAAAAAGTGATCTGGTCTTTATTGAAGCAGCTCAGTATAACCACTCTTTAAAAACTATGACGTACACACGAGGTACAGTTTCAAAAACTGATCTGATCTTTATTGAAGCAGCTCAGTATAACCACTCTTTAAAAACTATGACGTACACACGAGGTACAGTTTCAAAAAATGATCTGATCTTTATTGAAGCAGCTCAGTATAACCACTCTTTAAAAACTATGACGTACACACGAGGTACAGTTTCAAAAAATGATCTGATCTTTATTGAAGCAGCTCAGTATAACCACTCTTTAAAAACTATGAAATACACTCGAGGTACTGTTTCAAAAAGTGATCTGGTCTCAAAAATTATACACAACACGCAGAACTTTCTAGAGGCTACTACATCCTAGTGATATAGATGTTACTGGCTGAGCTTGGCCAAGCAGTTTAAGCCAGTTTCATCTTATCAGTACATTTCACAGGAGGCCCCATGATTTACAAGAAATTAAACTCACCATTCCCTGTAATTGTGGGCTACGTTCTGGCAGCTCTACATGAAATGGTGGGTTGAATATAAAATGGATTGGTGCAGACAAAGGGGAAAACATATACATTTCCCTTCAATTAGCAATGCAGTTGTTTCGAAAACTTTGGGAGATAAACCCAAACTATCACCAGAAGCTTTAGTGACAGCTAGAGATGAGAGGACGGGTTTGCTAGAACCAGAATTCGCTCTGAATTTCAGCAAAAGTTTGATTCGTCACGAACCAGCGATGGATTAGAGGTAAGTATGGGGTAACATGTTAGTGCTGGGCTCTGTTTCTACATAAAGCTGACTCAAATTTAAATCCTCTGTTAGAGCCAAACTAATATATCACAGTTAAAGTACTGCTGCTCCCATATGAGATAGACAGCAGCTCCTATTAGTAACCTCACACACACAATGACACCATCACTTTAATATCCCAGAATCCCCGGCTCACCTTTTCCATCAGCTGCTCCACCAGCTTCTTGATGAGCTGCAAAATTTGCTGTTTGCCGATACTCTTGGGGATCACAAAGTGATGTTGGGGCGCCATGATGGCCACAAGGTCCCCTGGCCTCACCACAGCAAAGGTCTGTATAGAACACAAGAAATTGTGTCAATCAATCTCAGATAAAAGAGTTATTCAATGCATCTCTCCCAGAATGCTCCTCACCTCTCCGGTCAGAAGGGAGATGATCTCCAGTGATAGGGTCACCACCGCGTCCGTCACATGAACTTGCTCCATCATCAGTGAGGTGACGCCATCTATATGGAGGATTCTTCTGTGGTTTGGAAAAAAGCAAATTGATCATTTCAACCTGGACACGATTATGTATTGTTTGCCACAGGTGAATTAAATCAGACTGGCCACAGATTGGCAGCGATCAGATCCACCACAGTTGTATTAAATCTGATCATATTGGGCATAGTTATATTAAATCAGATCACATTAGCCACAGTTGTATTAATTAGATCACATTAGCCACAGTTGTATTAATTAGATCACATTGCCACAGTTGTATTAATTAGATCACATTGCCACAGTTGTATTAATTAGATCACATTGGCCACAGTTGTATTAATTAGATCACATTGGCCACAGTTGTATTAATTAGATCACATTGGCCACAGTTGTATTAATTAGATCACATTGGCCACAGTTGTATTAATTAGATCACATTAGCCACAGTTGTATTAATTAGATCACATTGCCACAGTTGTATTAATTAGATCACATTGGCCACAGTTGTATTAATTAGATCACATTGCCACAGTTGTATTAATTAGATCACATTGCCACAGTTGTATTAATTAGATCACATTGGCCACAGTTGTATTAACCAGATCACATTAGCCACAGTTGTATTATTAGATCACATTGGCCACAGTTGTATTAATTAGATCACATTAGCCACAGTTGTATTATTAGATCACATTGGCCACAGTTGTATTAATTAGATCACATTGCCACAGTTGTATTAATTAGATCACATTGGCCACAGTTGTATTAACCAGATCACATTGGCCACAGTTGTATTATTAGATCACATTGGCCACAGTTGTATTAACCAGATCACATTGGCCACAGTTGTATTATTAGATCACATTGGCCACAGTTGTATTAACCAGATCACATTGGCCACAGTTGTATTAACCAGATCACATTGGCCACAGTTGAATTAAATCAGATGAGATTAGACACGGCTGTATTAACCAGATCCGCCACAGATCAGATTGTCAGATGATTGTGGGAGGGGCGGGTGGATGTGAACGCCAACCTTAACACGCTATCAGAACTGTACCAATCGAACCTGGAGACCAACGTGTCTATCTTGTCTATCATTCTTGTCATTGTTACCCTGCTATGTCTTGGTGTTCATTGTTAAATATGAAAATCTGAATAAACTCATATTGCAAAAAACCCTAGAGATGGTTGTGGACTTCAGGAGGAATCCTGGGCTCATGTCACCCCTGTCCATCAAGGGGGTGGTGTAGCGATAACCCTTATCGCCGGAGGGCTTCACCGCCCGAGACGTCCTTTTCCCAATCGTAAGAGGTGCTGCTGGAATTCCAGAGTCGTCCGTGAGGAAACAGGAACAGCCCTTACAAGGGCTAGTGAATTGTAAAATAGCGTTTCCCCCAATAAGAGACAGAACTTCAGTATTGAGGGTGAAGGTGAAGTGTTATTTATTAGTGCCACACTGGGCCTTATATGCAAGCCTCCATGTAAGGGGACCTCCCCCATGGACCTGATGGAGGACTGCATGACAAATACACAGACCAATGGGAGCAGGGCACACAATCCCTCAACTCTGCCGGTGACGCAATCAGGAACACAATAGACGTCTGTAACACAATCAATCAGAACAATGCCATTGTCTGTGACGTAATCAATCAATACAATGGCAGTCAGTACAATGAATAACGTAATCAATCAACACAATGTTTGTAACATGCTTAAGAAAAGGAAAGTAATGAACCTGTGTAAAGTCCAAAGGGCAGAGAGTCTGTCACAGGTGGAAATCAAAAGAGGAAGTGAGGCAAAATTTCTTGGTGTGACCATCTCCAACAACCTCAGCTGGGAAAGGAAGGAACACCATGGCTCTACTGAAGAAAGCACAACAGAGACACAATCTGAAGCAACTGAAGAAGGCCGGTCTGTCAGAAAGGTTGCTAGTGCTCTTCTTCAATGCTGTCATAGGTTCTGTACTATGTTTTTCATTCTCTGTCTGGTTCGAGGAATCTACAAAAAGAAACAAGTGTAGACTCCAAAGAACAATAAAGACAGCAGAAAGAATAATTGAAGCCCACTTACCATCCCTACAGGAACTGCACAAACGCAGAACAAAGACAAGGGCAGAAAAGATCCTTCAGGATCCCTCCCACCCTGGACTCACCCTATTCCAGTATTTACCATCTGGGCGGTGTCTCGCAGTACCAGCCTGCAGGACTTCTAGGTCTAGGAAGGGTTTCTTTCCTTTGGCTGTCCGCATACTCAACAATAGCCAGGCATCATAGGCCCAGGCTCAAGCCGGTATCATTTGCACTTTGGAAGAGCATCTGTATCTCTGTTTCTATGTTCCCCTTCCTATGTTACTGTAACTGTAGTTAACTGTTCTTTTGCACTGTGTATATGCCAAAAAGAATTCCTTGTTCATCTCACAATGTACTTGGCGAACAATAAATTGAATTGAATTGGCACGCTTTCTACTGGAGAAGGAGCAGCTGTTACACATGTTGTTGTGGATCAGTATAATAGGACGATGAACCCAGAGGTGAAAGCTGCTCCCCACTTCCCACAAGAATAAGAAATAAAATGGCATTCACAAATCATGTTCACATTGTAAAGACAAGATCAGAGAGAGCCAAAGAGATCTGCATGTAAAGGAGGAGATTAGAAGTGCTTCTCCGGCATGTGGTGTTAACATTTCTGCGTGTTGACTCCTCATTCCATCTTTACATTAATTAATTAGCAACCATCCAAAGAGATCTCTGGGACGCAGACACGTCCACATCAATGTGCTGTTTTCCGGATGCCTTCAGATGGAGCTGAGCAGGAGGAAGGTAAGTGTCTGCTAAATGCTGTTACTCAAAGGAAGCAGGAAGTTGTGGTTTAGGTCTATTTAGGTCCCGGAATCTTTTATGATGGGAAGCTACATGGTTCACATTGACCTAAATTACCTAATCCAGGGGCATACACATACCTCCCAACTTTTTAGAATGGGAAATCGGGACAATATGTAAATTAAGCCACACTCCCTCAGTGATTGATGGATAGGAGATACATTGGTGGACGCTCGACTTTGACACCCCCACTCTGAGCTTTGGGCTAACCTGATCCTGGCTGTTGCTGATCACACGCACCAATCCCGCCTGCAGCCACGCCCACTTGCTCATCGTCCGTTCCCGACAGAGGACACACCCACTCACACTGATAAACGGCAGCTGATTGGCTAACGAGCTCTCTTTGCAGGAAGCATTATCGGAGACGTCTGCCCACACTGAGAAGTGAATGGAGCGGTGGGTGATGGGATGCAGCGCCGTGGTGGGTATGTAGGCTCTATGCCCGGCATAAGTACAAACCATCCCACGGTAAGCAGGTGTGACAGACTCTATGCCCTTTGGACTTTACACAGGTTCATTACTTTCCTTTTCTTAAGCATGTTACAGACTGCCAGTGTATTGATTGATTACGTTATTCATTGTTCTGACTGCCATTGTATTGATTGATTACGTTATTCATTGTTCTGACTGCCATTGTATTGATTGATTACGTTATTCATTGTTCTGACTGCCATTGTATTGATTGATTACGTTATTCATTGTTCTGACTGCCATTGTATTGATTGATTACGTCACCGGCAGAGTTGAGGGATTGTGTGCCCTGCTGCTATTGGTCGGTGTGTGTGTCATGCAATGGAGACTTGTGTATATAAGGCCTAGAGTGGCACTAATAAAGTACACTTCACCTTCACCCTCAATACTGAAGTTCTGTCTCTTATTGGGGGAAACGCTATATTACAGTTCACTAGCCCTTGTAAGGGCTGTTCCTGTTTCCTCACGGACGACTCTGGAATTCCAGCAGCACCTCTCACCATTGGAAAAGGACGTCTCGGGCGGTGAAGCCCTCCGGCGATAAGGGTTATCGCTACAGCGGGTAATCGGGGGTAAACGGGTGTGACGCGGGATCACAATGTGTTCCCGGGACGGTTGGGGGGTGTGCTTACATAGCACTACTGGGGCCCCCATAATCATCAGCATTAACAATCCACCCAGTCAACACTCTCCACATGTACACTCACCAGCCAGGTCAGCAACTCACTCCTACTCTAGCAGGGGAGAGATGGGCGCACGGGGCACTGATGGAGAAGCGGGGAACTTGGTGGCAATGGCGACATGAGATGCCTGACAACAGAATCATGGGCCCAGCGGCATGGAGGTGGCATGGCTAGGTAAGTATGCACAGCAGGTACATACCGCAGAGGCGGTGAAAGCAGCGTGTATAGGATCCCCTTGTTCAACGGGGGCCCGGGGGGGCACAAACCTCCCATGCCCCTATATTATGTGTGCCCGTGACCTAAGCCACCACCAGCCATAGGGGCAACTCCAGTAAGAAGTCACTCTAACGATCGGCCAAGTTAGACAGGGGGACCAGGAGTCAGGAGAGATCATTGTGAATAAAGTGACACCTCTGTGATAATAGATCAAGTTATAGAGAATGAAGCGTGATGATATATAAAGTGTAACATTGTATCTATATATTATTCTATCACTATGCTGGATGACGTCTCCCATCACTCTACTGATATAGGCCTTGATTCAATAAAGGTAGAAAAAAATTCTCATAGTAGTGAAAGATTAAATTCATGAGACAAAAGCCTGAGAAAGTCTCTGTTACTGAATCACCAGATAAAAAAACAATGAAAGTCAATGGCAGTTTTTTACTCCTAAGAAAAGTAGAGAACGTTTCACTCCTTTCTACACTGTAGTAAAAGCTGCCATTGACTTTCATTGTCTTTTTATCTGGTGATTCAGTAACAGTGACATTCTCAGGCTTTTTTCTCATGAATTTAATCTTTTACTACCATGAGAATTTTTTTCTACCTTTATTGAATCGAGGCCATAGAGAGAGAAACGTGCTTGAAAGATATATAAAGTGTTACCTGTGTTACTGCCAGACTCCTCCACTTCCTCTGTAACCTGGAAGTTGTTGTCACTTCCTGTCTGTGCGTTCCACCAGTCACTTCCTGTTTGCATTCCACCAGTCATTTCCTGTCTGTTCATTGCTGCCATCTTGTGGTGAGGATCAGAACAGCAGCCTCCACCTCCTCTATAGAGCTGGACTCTGCAGCTTTGTTTAGTGGGGAGCCACCATCTCTCCCTGATGTCTCGACCCCTATATCATGCGACCCCTATATCATCTATAAGTCCCCCCCCCCTGCAGCTTCTCCCTGGGCTCAGCCAGAGGGGACTCCTCTGTACTTAGTGCTGAGTCTATAGATCTGTCTGAGCACTAACTCCATAACCTCTGCATCAGTGTGGAGATATGCAAAACCTGGCTTGTTGGTGGTCCTTGAGGAGGATGGTTGAAGACGTGGGATGTAGACGATGCAATCCGCGGCCAGCGATGCCCTCGCCATCAAAACAGCTGAGACTTGTTCCGACGGCATCAATGGGATAATATAAAGTAACAGCACCTTCTGCCACTGCCACAGCAATATTCACAGTACCAGTCCCTCTGGGGACTTTTCTGGGTTCCACCATCAAAACACGGTTATCAAACTAAGATGGTGATGGTTAACAGTGGCGGAATGGAAGCATGGAACAGGGCAGAGATGGGGGTGCAGCAGGGATCAGGGCAGAGATGGGGGTGCAGCATGGAGCAGGGCAGAGATGGGGGTGCAGCATGGAGCAGGGCAGAGATGGGGGTGCAGCATGGAGCAGGGCAGAGATGGGGGTGCAGCATGGAGCAGGGCAGAGATGGGGGTGCAGCATGGAGCAGGGCAGAGATGGGGGGACAGCATGGAGCAGGGCAGAGATGGGGGTGCAGCATGGAGCAGGGCAGAGGTGGGGTGCAGCATGGGGCAGGGTAGAGATGGGGGTGCAGCATGGAGCAGAGCAGAGATGGGGGTGTAGCATGGAGCAGGGCAGAGATGGGGGTGCAGCATAGAGAAGGGCAGAGATGGGGTGCAGCATGAAGCATGGGCAGAGATGGGATGCAGCATGGAGCAGGGCAGAGATGGGATGCAGCATGGAGCAGGGTAGAGATGGGGTGCAGCATGGAGCAGGGCAGAGATGGAGGGCAGCATGGAGCAGGGCAGAGATGGGGGTGCAGCATGAAGCATGGGCAGAGATGGGGGTGCAGCATGGAACAGGGCAGAGATGGAGGGCAGCATGGAGCAGGGCAGAGATGGAGGGCAGCATGGAGCAGGGCAGAGATGGGGGTGCAGCATGGAGCAGGGCAGAGATGGGATGCAGCATGAAGCATGGGCAGAGATGAGGGTGCAGCATGGAACAGGGCAGAGATGGGGGTGCGGCATGGAGCAGGGCAGAGATGGGGGTGCAGCATGGAGCAGGGCAGAGATGGGATGCAGCATGGAGCAGGGCCGAGATGGGGGTGCAGCATGGAGCAGGGCAGAGATGGGGGTGCAGCATGGAGCAGGGCAGAGATGGAGGGCAGCATGGAGCAGGGTAGAGATGGGGGTGCAGCATGGAGCAGGGCAGAGATGGAGGGCAGCATGGAGCAGGGCAGAGATGGAGGGCAGCATGGAGCAGGGTAGAGATGGAGGGCAGCATGGAGCAGGGCAGAGATGGAGGGCAGCATGGAGCAGGGCAGAGATGGGGGTGCAGCATGGAGCAGGGCAGAGATGGGATGCAGCATGAAGCATGGGCAGAGATGAGGGTGCAGCATGGAACAGGGCAGAGATGGGGGTGCAGCATGGAGCAGGGCAGAGATGGGGGTGCAGCATGGAGCAGGGCAGAGATGGGGGGCAGCATGGAGCAGAGCAGAGATGGGGGGCAGCATGGAGCAGGGCAGAGATGGGGGTGCAGCATGGAGCAGGGCCGAGATGGGGGTGTAGCATGGAGCAGGGCAGAGATGGAGGGCAGCATGGAGCAGAGCAGAGATGGGGGTGCAGCATGGAGCAGGGCAGAGATGGGGGTGCAGCATGGAACAGGGCAGAGATGGAGGGCAGCATGGAGCAGGGCAGAGATGGAGGGCAGCATGGAGCAGAGCAGAGATGGGGGTGCAGCATGGAGCAGGGCAGAGATGGGGGTGCAGCATGGAGCAGGGCAGAGATGGGGGTGCAGCATGGAGCAGGGCAGAGATAGGGGTGCAGCATGGAGCAGGGCAGAGATGGGGAGCAGCATGAAGCAGGGCAGAGATAGGGGTGCAGCATGGAGCAGGGCAGAGATGGGGAGCAGCATGAAGCAGGGCAGAGATGGGGGGCAGCATGGAGTAGAGCAGAGATGGGGGTGCAGCATGGAGCAGGGCAGAGATGGGGGTGCAGCATGGAGCAGGGCAGAGATGTGGGTGCAGCATGGAGCAGGACAGAGATGGGGGTGCAGCATGGAGCAGGGCAGAGATGGGGTGCAGCATGGAGCAGGGCAGAGATGGGGGTGCAGCATGGAGCAGGGCAGAGATGGGGTGCAGCATGGAGCAGGGCAGAGATGGGGATGCAGCATGGAGCAGGACAGAGATGGGGTGCAGCATGGAGCAGGGCAGAGATGGGGATGCAGCATGGAGCAGGACAGAGATGGGGGTGCAGCATGGAGCAGGGCAGAGATGGGGATGCAGCATGGAGCAGGACAGAGATGGGGTGCAGCATGGAGCAGGGCAGAGATGGGGGTGCAGCATGGAACAGGGCCGAGATGGGGGTGCAGCATGGAGCAGGGCAGAGATGGGGATGCAGCATGGAGCAGGGCAGAGATGGAGGGCAGCATGGAGCAGAGCAGAGATGGGGATGCAGCATGGAGCAGGGCAGAGATGGAGGGCAGCATGGAGCAGAGCAGAGATGGGGGTGCAGCATGGAGCAGGGCAGAGATGGGGGTGCAGCATGGAGCAGGGCAGAGATGTGGGTGCAGCATGGAGCAGGGCAGAGATGGGGGTGCAACATGGAGCAGGGCAGAGATGGGGGAGCAGCATGGAGCAGGGCAGAGATGGGGTGTAGCATGGAGCAGGGCCGAGATGGGGGTGCAGCATGGAGCAGGGCAGAGATGGGGTGCAGCATGGAGCAGGGCAGAGATGGGGGTGCAGCATGGAGCAGGGCAGAGATGGGGTGCAGCATGGAGCAGGGCAGAGATGGGGGTGCAGCATGGAGCAGGGCAGAGATGGGGGAGCAGCATGGAGCAGGACAGAGATGGGGGAGCAGCATGGAGCAGGGCAGAGATGGGGTGCAGCATGGAGCAGGGCAGAGATGGGGTGCAGCATGGAGCAGGGCAGAGATGAGGGTGCAGCATGGAGCAGGGCAGAGATGGGGGTGCAGCATGGAGCAGGGCAGAGATGGGGGTGCAGCATGGAGCAGGGCAGAGATGGGGGTGCAGCATGGAGCAGGGCAGAGATGGAGGGCAGCATGGAGCAGAGCAGAGATGGGGGTGCAGCATGGAGCAGGGCAGAGATGGGGAGCAGCATGAAGCAGGGCAGAGATGGGGGGCAGCATGGAGCAGAGCAGAGATGGGGGTGCAGCATGGAGCAGGGCAGAGATGGGGGTGCAGCATGGAGCAGGGCAGAGATGTGGGTGCAGCATGGAGCAGGACAGAGATGGGGGTGCAGCATGGAGCAGGGCAGAGATGGGGATGCAGCATGGAGCAGGGCAGAGATGGGGGTGCAACATGGAGCAGGGCAGAGATGGGGGTGCAGCATGGAGCAGGACAGAGATGGGGAGCAGCATGGAGCAGGACAGAGATGGGGAGCAGCATGGAGCAGAGCAGAGATGGGGGTGCAGCATGGAGCAGGGCAGAGATGGGGGTGCAGCATGGAGCAGGACAGAGATGGGGGTGCAGCATGGAGCAGGGCAGAGATGTGGGTGCAGCATGGAGCAGGACAGAGATGGGGGTGCAGCATGGAGCAGGACAGAGATGGGGGTGCAGCATGGAGCAGGGCAGAGATGTGGGTGCAGCATGTAGCAGGACAGAGATGGGGGTGCAGCATGGAGCAGGGCAGAGATGGGGATGCAGCATGGAGCAGGGCAGAGATGGGGGTGCAACATGGAGCAGGGCAGAGATGGGGGTGCAGCATGGAGCAGGACAGAGATGGGGAGCAGCATGGAGCAGGACAGAGATGGGGAGCAGCATGGAGCAGGGCAGAGATGGGGGTGTAGCATGGAGCAGGACAGAGATGGGGGAGCAGCATGGAGCAGGACAGAGATAGGGGTGTAGCATGGAGCAGGACAGAGATGGGGGTGTAGCATGGAGCAGGACAGAGATGGGGGTGTAGCATGGAGCAGGACAGAGATGGGGGTGTAGCATGGAGCAGGACAGAGATGGGGAGCAGCATGAAGCAGGGCAGAGATGGGGGTGCAGCATGGAGCAGGACAGAGATGGGGGTGTAGCATGGAGCAGGGCAGAGGTGGGGGTGCAGCATGGAGCAGGGCAGTGATGGGGGAGCAGCATGGAGCATGGCAGAGATGGGGGTGCAGCATGGAGCAGGGCAGTGATGGGTGCAGCATAAAGCAGGGCAGAGATGGGGGTGCAGCATGGAGCAGGGCATAGATGGGGGTGCAGCATGCAGCAGGGGCAGAGATGGGGGTGCAGCATGGAGCAGGGCAGAGATGGGGTGTAGCATGGAGCAGGGCCGAGATGGGGGTGCAGCATGGAGCAGGGCAGAGATGGGGTGCAGCATGGAGCAGGGCAGAGATGGGGGTGCAGCATGGAGCAGGGCAGAGATGGGGTGCAGCATGGAGCAGGGCAGAGATGGGGGTGCAGCATGGAGCAGGGCAGAGATGGGGGAGCAGCATGGAGCAGGACAGAGATGGGGGAGCAGCATGGAGCAGGGCAGAGATGGGGTGCAGCATGGAGCAGGGCAGAGATGGGGTGCAGCATGGAGCAGGGCAGAGATGAGGGTGCAGCATGGAGCAGGGCAGAGATGGGGTGCAGCATGGAACAGGGCAGAGATGGGGTGCAGCATGGAGCAGGGTAGAGATGGGGTGCAGCATGGAGCAGGACAGAGATGGGGGAGCAGCATGGAGCAGGGCAGAGATGGGGTGCAGCATGGAGCAGGGCAGAGATGGGGTGCAGCATGGAGCAGGGCAGAGATGGGGGTGCAGCATGGAGCAGGGCAGAGATGGGGTGCAGCATGGAGCAGGGCAGAGATGGGGGTGCAGCATGGAGCAGGGCAGAGATGGGGTGCAGCATGGAGCAGGACAGAGATGGGGGAGCAGCATGGAGCAGGGCAGAGATGGGGGTGCAGCATGGAGCAGGGCAGAGATGAGGGTGCAGCATGGAGCAGGGCAGAGATGGGGGAGCAGCATGGAGCAGGACAGAGATGGGGGAGCAGCATGAAGCAGGGCAGAGATGGGGGTGCAGCATGGAGCAGGGCAGAGATGGGGGAGCAGCATGGAGCAGGACAGAGATGGGGGAGCAGCATGGAGCAGGGCAGAGATGGGGTGCAGCATGGAGCAGGGCAGAGATGGGGGAGCAGCATGGAGCAGGACAGAGATGGGAGAGCAGCATGAAGCAGGGCAGAGATGGGGGTGCAGCATGGAGCAGGGCAGAGATGGGGGTGTAGCATGGAGCAGGGCAGAGATGGGGGTGTAGCATGGAGCAGGGCAGAGATGGGCTGCAGCATGGAGCAGGACAGAGATGGGGGTGTAGCATGGAGCAGGGCAGAGATGGGGGTGCAGCATGGAGCAGGGCAGAGATGGGCTGCAGCATGGAGCAGGACAGAGATGGGGGTGCAGCATGGAGCAGGGCAGAGATGGGGGTGTAGCATGGAGCAGGGCAGAGATGGGGGTGCAGCATGGAGCAGGACAGAGATGGGGGTGCAGCATGGAGCAGGACAGAGATGGGGGTGCAGCGTGGAGCAGGGCAGAGATGGGCTGCAGCATGGAGCAGGACAGAGATGGGGGTGAAGCATGGAGCAGGGCAGAGATGGGGTGCAGCATGGAGCAGGGCAGAGATGGGGTGCAGCATGGAGCAGGGCAGAGATGGGGGTGCAGCATGGAGCAGGGCAGAGATGGGGGTGCAGCATGGAGCAGGGCAGAGATGTGGGTGTAGCATGGAGCAGGGCAGAGATGGGGTGCAGCATGGAGCAGGGCAGAGATGGGGGTGCAGCATGGAGCAGGGCAGAGATGGGGGTGAAGCATGGAGCAGGGCAGAGATGGGGGTGCAGCATGGAGCAGGGCAGAGATGGGGGTGCAGCATGGAGCAGCGCAGAGATGGGGGTGCAGCATGGAGCAGCACAGAGATGGGGTGCAGCATGGAGCAGGGCAGAGATGGGGTGCAGCATGGAGCAGGGCAGAGATGGGGGTGCAGCATAAAGCAGGGCAGAGATGGGGGTGCAGCATAAAGCAGGGCAGAGATGGGGTGCAGCATGGAGCAGGGCAGAGATGGGGGTGCAGCATGGAGCAGGGCAGAGATGGGGGTGCAGCATGGAGCAGGGCAGAGATGGGGGTGCAGCATGGAGCAGGGCAGAGATGGGGGTGCAGCATGGAGCAGGGCAGAGATGGGGTGCAGCATGGAGCAGGGCAGAGATGGGGGTGCAGCATAGAGCAGGGCAGAGATGGGGTGCAGCATAAAGCAGAGCAGAGATGGGGTGCAGCATGGAGCAGGGCAGAGATGGGGTGTGTGACAGACGCTCTGTCTTTTGGATGTCATCACTATTCAGTTGCCCACCGGGTCATTCACTGGCCTTTTCTTAATTAGGTTCCAGACAATGTCATTGTATTTTGATACTGTTACAGGCAATGTCATTGTAGTTTGGATTGTATTATAGACTGCCATTGTGTTGATTGATTACGTCACAGACAATGGCATTGTTCTGATTGATTGTGTTACAAACGTCTATTGTGCTGATTGCGTCACCGACAGAGTTGAGGGATTGTGTGCCCTGCTGCTATTGGTCGGTGTGTGTGTCATGCAGTTCTCCATCAGGTCCACCTTGCATGGAGATTGTGTATATAAGGCCTAGAGTGGCACTAATAAAGACACTTCATCTTCACCCTCAATACTGAGTTCTGTCTCTTATTGGGGGAAACACTATATTACAGTTCACTAGCCCTTGTAAGGGCTGTTCCTGTTTCCTCACGGACGACTCTGGGATTCCTGCAGCACCTCTCACCATTGGGAAAGGACATCTTGGGCGGTGAAGCCCTCCAGCGATAAAGGTTATCGCTACAGGGTGCCGCATGGAACAGGGCAGAGATGGGGGTGCAGCATGGAGAAGGGCAGAGATGGGGGTGCAGCATGGAACAGGGAAGAGATGGGGGTGCAGCATGGAGCAGGGCAGAGATGGGGGTGCAGCATGGAGCAGGGCAGAGATGGGGGTGCAGCATGGAGCAGGGCAGAGATGGGGGTGCAGCATGGAGCAGGGCAGAGATGGGGGTGCAGCATGGAGAAGGGCAGAGATGGGGGTGCAGCATGGAACAGGGAAGAGATGGGGGTGCAGCATGGAGCAGGGCAGAGATGGGGGTGCAGCATGGAGCAGGGCAGAGATGGGGGTGCAGCATGGAGCAGGGCAGAGATGGGGGTGCAGCATGGAGCATGGCAGAGATGGGGGTGCAGCATGGAACAGGGCAGAGATGGGGGTGCAGCATGGAACAGGGCAGAGATGGGGGTGCAGCATGGAGCAGGGCAGAGATGGGGCTGCAGCATGGAGCAGGGCAGAGATGGGGGTGCAGCATGGAACAGGGCAGAGATGGGGGTGCAGCATGGAGCAGGGCAGAGATGGGGGTGCAGCATGGAGCAGGGCAGAGATGGGGGTGCAGCATGGAGCAGGGCAGAGATGGGGGTGCAGCATGGAGCAGGGCAGAGATGGGGGTGCAGCATGGAGCAGGGCAGAGATGGGGGTGCAGCATGGAGCAGGGCAGAGATGGGGTGCAGCATGGAGCAGGGCAGAGATGGGGGTGCAGCAAGGAGCAGGGCAGAGATGGGGGTGCAGCATGGAGCAGGGCAGAGATGGGGTGCAGCATGGAGCAGGCAGAGATGGGGTGCAGCATGGAGCAGGGCAGAGATGGGGGTGTAGCATGGAGCAGGGCAGAGATGGGGTGCAGCATGGAGCAGGGCAGAGATGGGGTGCAGCATGGAGCAGGGCAGAGATGGGGTGCAGCATGGAGCAGGGCAGAGATGGGGGTGCAGCATGGATCAGGGCAGAGATGGGGGTGCAGCATGGAGCAGGGCAGAGATGGGGGTGCAGCATGGAGCAGGGCAGAGATGGGGTGCAGCATGGAGCAGGGCAGAGATGGGGGTGAAGCATGGATCAGGGCAGAAATTGGCTGCAACATGGAGCAGGGCAGAGATGGGGGTGCAGCATGGAGCAGGGCAGAGATGGGGGTGCCGCATGGAACAGGGCAGAGATGGGGGTGCAGCATGGAGCAGGGCAGATATGGGGGTGTAGCATGGAGCAGGGCAGAGATGGGGGTGCAGCATGGAGCAGGGCAGAGATGGGGGGCAGCATAGAGCAGGGCAGAGATGGGGGTGCAGCATGGAGCAGGGCAGAAATGGGGTGCAACATGGAGCAGGGTAGAGATGGGGGTGCAGCATGGAGCAGGGCAGAGATGGGGGTGCAGCATGGAGCAGGGCAGAGATGGGGGTGCAGCATGGAGCAGGGCAGAGATGGGGGTGCAGCATGGAGCAGGGCAGAGATGGGGGTGCAGCATGGAACAGGGCAGAGATGGGGGTGCCGCTTGGAGCAGGGCAGAGATGGGGGTGCCGCATGGAGCAGGGCAGAGATCGGGTGCTGCATGGAGCAGGGCAGAGATGGGGGTGCAGCATGGAGCAGGGCAGAGATGGGGTGCAGCATGGAGCAGGGCAAAGATGGGGGAGCAGCATGGAGCAGGGCAGAGGTGGGGGTGCAGTATGGAGCAGGGCAGAGATGGGGGTGCAGCATGGAACAGGGCAGAGGTGGGGTGCAGCATGGAGCAGGGCAGAGGTGGGGTTGCAGCATAGAACAGGGCAGAGATGGGGGTGCAGCATGGAGCAGGGCAGAGGTGGGGGTGCAGCATGGAGCAGGGCAGAGATGGGGGTGCAGCATAGAGCAGGGCAGAGATGGGGTGTAGCATGGAGCAGGGCAGAGATGGGGTGTAGCATGGAGCAGGGCAGAGATGGGGGTGCAGCATGGAGCAGGACAGAGATGGGGGTGCAGCATGGAACAGGGCAGAGATGGGGTTGCAGCATATAACAGGGCTGAGATGGGGGTGCAGCATGGAGCAGGGAAGAGATGGGGTGCAGCATGGAGCAGGGCAGAGGTGGGGGTGCAGCATGGAGCAGGGCAGAGATGGGGTGCAGCATGGAGCAGGGCAGAGATGGGGTGCAGCATGGAGCAGGGCAGAGATGGGGGTGCAGCATGGAGCAGGGCAGAGATGGGGGTGCAGCATGGAGCAGGGCAGAGATGGGGTGCAGCATGGAGCAGGGCAGAGATGGGGTGCAGCATGGAGCAGGGCAGAGATGGGGTGCAGCATGGAGCAGGGCAGAGATGGGGGTGCAGCATGGATCAGGGCAGAGATGGGGGTGCAGCATGGAGCAGGGCAGAGATGGGGGTGCAGCATGGAGCAGGGCAGAGATGGGGTGCAGCATGGAGCAGGGCAGAGATGGGGGTGCAGCATGGATCAGGGCAGAGATGGGGGTGCATCATGGAGCAGGGCAGAGATGGTCTGTGCAGCATGGAGCAGGGCAGAGATGGGGGTGCAGCATGGAGCAGGGCAGAGATGGGGGTGCAGCATGGAGCAGGGCAGAGATGGGGGTGCAGCATGGAGCAGGGCAGAGATGGGGGTGCAGCATGGAGCAGGGCAGAGATGGGGGGCAGCATGGAGCAGGGCAGAGATGGGGGTGCAGCATGGAGCAGGGCAGAAATGGGGTGCAACATGGAGCAGGGTAGAGATGGGGGTGCAGCATGGAGCAGGGCAGAGATGGGGGTGCAGCATGGAGCAGGGCAGAGATGGGGGTGCAGCATGGAGCAGGGCAGAGATGGGGGTGCAGCATGGAGCAGGGCAGAGATGGGGGGCAGCATGGAGCAGGGCAGAGATGGGGGTGCAGCATGGAGCAGGGCAGAAATTGGGTGCAACATGGAGCAGGGCAGAGATGGGGGTGCAGCATGGAGCAGGGCAGAGATGGGGGTGCAGCATGGAACAGGGCAGAGATGGGGGTGCAGCATAGAGCAGGGCAGAGATGGGGGTGCAGCATAGAGCAGGGCAGAGATGGGGGTGCAGCATGGAACAGGGCAGAGATGGGGGTGCAGCATGGAACAGGGAATACATGGGGGTGCAGCATGGAACAGGGCAGAGATGGGGGTGCAGCATGGAACAGGGCAGTGATAGGGGTGCCGCTTGGAGCAGGGCAGAGATGGGGGTGCCGCATGGAGCAGGGCAGAGATCGGGTGCAGCATGGAGCACGGCAGAGATGGGGGTGCAGCATGGAGCAGGGCAGAGATGGGGTGCAGCATGGAGCAGGGAAAAGATGGGGTGCAGCATGGAGCAGGGCAGAGATGGGGGTGCAGCATGGAGCAGGGCAGAGATGGGGGAGCAGCATGGAGCAGGGCAGAGGTGGGGGTGCAGCAATGAGCAGGGCAGAGATGAGGGTGCAGCATGGAACAGGGCAGAGGTGGGGTGCAGCATGGAGCAGGGCAGAGGTGGGGTTGCAGCATAGAACAGGGCAGAGATGGGGGTGCAGCATGGAGCAGGGCAGAGGTGGGGGTGCAGCATGGAGCAGGGCAGAGATGGGGGTGCAGCATAGAGCAGGGCAGAGATGGGGTGTAGCATGGAGCAGGGCAGAGATGGGGTGTAGCATGGAGCAGGGCAGAGATGGGGGTGCAGCATGGAGCAGGGCAAAGATGGGGGAGCAGCATGGAGCAGGGCAGAGATGGGGTTGCAGCATATAACAGGGCTGAGATGGGGGTGCAGCATGGAGCAGGGAAGAGATGGGGTGCAGCATGGAGCAGGGCAGAGGTGGGGGTGCAGCATGGAGCAGGGCAGAGATGGGGTGCAGCATGGAGCAGGGAAGAGATGGGGTGCAGCATGGAGCAGGGCAGAGGTGGGGGTGCAGCATGGAGCAGGGCAGAGATGGGGTGCAGCATGGAGCAGGGCAGAGATGGGGGTGCAGCATGGAGCAGGGCAGAGATGGGGTGCAGCATGGAGCAGGGCAGAGATGGGGGTGCAGCATGGAGCAGGGCAGAGATGGGGGTGCAGCATGGAGCAGGGCAGAGGTGGGGGTGCAGCATGGAGCAGGGCAGAGATGGGGTGCAGCATGGAGCAGGGCAGAGATGGGGGTGCAACATGGAGCAGGGCAGAGATGGGGGTGCAGCATGGAGCAGGGCAGAGATGGGGGTGCAGCATGGAGCAAGACAGAGATGGGGGTGCAACATGGAGCAGGGCAGAGATGGGGGTGCAGCATGGAGCAGGGCAGAGGTGGGGGTGCAGCATGGAGCAGGGCAGAGGTGGGGGTGCAGCATGGAGCAGGGCAGAGATGGGGGTGCAGCATAGAGCAGGGCAGAGATGGGGTGTAGCATGGAGCAGGGCAGAGATGGGGGAGCAGCATGGAGCAGGACAGAGATGGGGGTGCAGCATGGAACAGGGCAGAGATGGGGTTGCAGCATATAACAGGGCTGAGATGGGGGTGCAGCATGGAGCAGGGAAGAGATGGGGTGCAGCATGGAGCAGGGCAGAGGTGGGGGTGCAGCATGGAGCAGGGCAGAGATGGGGTGCAGCATGGAGCAGGGAAGAGATGGGGTGCAGCATGGAGCAGGGCAGAGGTGGGGGTGCAGCATGGAGCAGGGCAGAGATGGGGTGCAGCATGAAGCAGGGCAGAGATGGGGGTGCAGCATGGAGCAGGGCAGAGATGGGGTGCAGCATGGAGCAGGGCAGAGATGGGGTGCAGCATGGAGCAGGGCAGAGATGGGGGTGCAGCATGGAGCAGGGCAGAGATGGGGGTGCAGCATGGAGCAGGGCAGAGGTGGGGGTGCTGCATGGAGCAGGGCAGAGATGGGGTGCAGCATGGAGCAGGGCAGAGATGGGGGTGCAACATGGAGCAGGGCAGAGATGGGGGTGCAGCATGGAGCAGGGCAGAGATGGGGGTGCAGCATGGAGCAGGGCAGAGATGGGGGTGCAACATGGAGCAGGGCAGAGATGGGGCAGCGTGGAGCAGGGCAGAGATGGGGGTGCAGCATGGAGCAGGGCAGAGATGGGGGTGCAGCATGGAGCAGGGCAGAGATGGGGGTGCAGCATGGAGCAGGGCAAAGATGGGGGAGCAGCATGGAGCAGGGCAGAGATGGGGGTGCAGCATGGAGCAGGGCAGAGATGGGGGTGCAGCATGGAGCAGGGCAGAGATGGGGGTGCAGCATGGAGCAGGGCAGAGATGGGGGTGCAGCATGGAGCAGGGCAGAGATGGGGGTGCAGCATGGAGCAGGGCAGAGATGGGGGTGCAGCATGGAGCAGGGCAGAGATGGGGGTGCAGCATGGAGCAGGGCAGAGATGGGGGTGCAGCATGGAGCAGGGCAGAGATGGGGGTGCAGCATGGAGCAGGGCAGAGACGGGGGTGCAGCATGGAGCAGGGCAGAGATGGGGGTGCAGCATGGAGCACGGCAGAGATGGGGGTGCAGCATGGAGCAGGGCAGAGATGGGGGTGCAGCATGGAGCAGGGCAGAGATGGGGGTGCAGCATGGAGCAGCGCAGAGATGGGGGTGCAGCATGGAGCAGGGCAGAGATGGGGTGCAGCATGGAGCAGGGCAGAGATGGGGTGCAGCATGGAGCAGGGCAGAGATGGGGGTGCAGCATGGAGCAGGGCAGAAATTGGGTGCAACATGGAGCAGGGCAGAGATGGGGGTGCAGCATGGAACAGGGCAGTGATGGGGGTGCCGCTTGGAGCAGGGCAGAGATGGGGGTGCCGCATGGAGCAGGGCAGAGATCGGGTGCAGCATGGAGCAGGGCAGAGATGGGGGTGCAGCACGGAGCAGGGCAGAGATGGGGTGCAGCATGGAGCAGGGCAAAGATGGGGTGCAGCATGGAGCAGGGCAGAGATGGGGTGCAGAATGGAGCAGGGCAGAGATGGGGGAGCAGCATGGAGCAGGGCAGAGGTGGGGGTGCAGCATGGAGCAGGGCAGAGATGGGGGTGCAGCATGGAACAGGGCAGAGGTGGGGTGCAGCATGGAGCAGGGCAGAGGTGGGGTTGCAGCATAGAACAGGGCAGAGATGGGGGTGCAGCATAGAGCAGGGCAGAGATGGGGGTGCAGCATGGAACAGGGCAGAGATGGGGGTGCAGCATGGAACAGGGAATACATGGGGGTGCAGCATGGAACAGGGCAGAGATGGGGGTGCAGCATGGAACAGGGCAGTGATGGGGGTGCCGCTTGAAGCAGGGCAGAGATGGGGGTGCCGCATGGAGCAGGGCAGAGATCGGGTGCAGCATGGAGCAGGGCAGAGATGGGGGTGCAGCATGGAGCAGGGCAGAGATGGGGTGCAGCATGGAGCAGGGCAAAGATGGGGTGCAGCATGGAGCAGGGCAGAGATGGCGTGCAGCATGGAGCAGGGCAGAGATGGGGGAGCAGCATGGAGCAGGGCAGAGGTGGGGGTGCAGCATGGAGCAGGGCAGAGATGGGGGTGCAGCATGGAACAGGGCAGAGGTGGGGTGCAGCATGGAGCAGGGCAGAGGTGGGGTTGCAGCATAGAACAGGGAAGAGATGGGGTGTAGCATGGAGCAGGGCAGAGATGGGGTGT
The DNA here is from genome assembly GCA_027917425.1 of Gastrophryne carolinensis. Taxonomy (NCBI): domain Eukaryota; kingdom Metazoa; phylum Chordata; class Amphibia; order Anura; family Microhylidae; genus Gastrophryne; species Gastrophryne carolinensis. The sequence continues at coordinate 629,203,118 of CM051235.1, forward strand.
AGCATGGAGCAGGACAGAGATGGGGGTGCAGCATGGAACAGGGCAGAGATGGGGGTGCAGCATGGAGCAGGACAGAGATGGGGGTGCAGCATAGAACAGGGCAGAGATGGGGGTGCAGCATGGAGCAGGGCAGAGGTGGGGGTGCAGCATGGAGCAGGGCAGAGATGGGGGTGCAGCATAGAACAGGGAAGAGATGGGGTGTAGCATGGAGCAGGGCAGAGATGGGGTGTAGCATGGAGCAGGACAGAGATGGGGGTGTAGCATGGAGCAGGGCAGAGATGGGGGTGCAGCATGGAGCAGGACAGAGATGGGGGTGCAGCATGGAACAGGGCAGAGATGGGGTTGCAGTATATAACAGGGCTGAGATGGGGGTGCAGCATGGAGCAGGGAAGAGATGGGGTGCAGCATGGAGCAGGGCAGAGGTGGGGGTGCAGCATGGAGCAGGGCAGAGATGGGGTGCAGCATGGAGCAGGGAAGAGATGGGGTGCAGCATGGAGCAGGGCAGAGGTGGGGGTGCAGCATGGAGCAGGGCAGAGATGGGGTGCAGCATGGAGCAGGGAAGAGATGGGGTGCAGCATGGAGCAGGGCAGAGATGGGGGTGCAGCATGGAGCAGGGCAGAGATGGGGTGCAGCATGGAGCAGGGAAGAGATGGGGGTGCAACATGGAGCAGGGCAGAGATGGGGTGCAGCATGGAGCAGGGCAGAGATGGGGGTGCAGCATGGAGCAGGGCAGAGATGGGGTGCAGCATGGAGCAGGGCAGAGATGGGGTGCAGCATGGAGCAGGGCAGAGATGGGGGTGCAGCATGGAGCAGGGCAGAGATGGGGTGCAGCATGGAGCAGGGCAGAGGTGGGGGTGCAGCATGGAGCAGGGCAGAGATGGGGTGCAGCATGGAGCAGGGCAGAGATGGGGGTGCAACATGGAGCAGGGCAGAGATGGGGGTGCAGCATGGAGCAGGGCAAAGATGGGGGTGCAGCATGGAGCAGGGCAGAGATGGGGGTGCAACATGGAGCAGGGCAGAGATGGGGGTGCAGCATGGAGCAGGGCAGAGATGGGGGTGCAGCATGGAGCAGGGCAGAGATGGGGGTGCAGCATGGAGCAGGGCAGAGATGGGGTGCAGCATGGAGCAGGGCAGAGATGGGGGAGCAGCATGGAGCAGGGCAGAGATGGGGGTGCAGCATGGAGCAGGGCAAAGATGGGGGAGCAGCATGGAGCAGGGCAGAGATGGGGGTGCAGCATGGAGCAGGGCAGAGATGGGGGTGCAGCATGGAGCAGGGCAGAGATGGGGGAGCAGCATGGAGCAGGGCAGAGATGGGGGTGCAGCATGGAGCAGGGCAGAGATGGGGGTGCAGCATGGAGCAGGGCAGAGATGGGGGTGCAGCATGGAGCAGGGCAGAGATGGGGGAGCAGCATGGAGCAGGGCAGAGATGGGGGTGCAGCATGGAGCAGGGCAGAGATGGGGGAGCAGCATGGAGCAGGGCAGAGATGGGGGAGCAGCATGGAGCAGGGCAGAGATGGGGGAGCAGCCTTGAGCAGGGCAGAGATGGGGGTGCAGCATGGAGCAGGGCAGAAATGAGGTGCAACATGGAGCAGGGCAGAGATGGAGGTGCAGCATGGAGCAGGGCAGAAATGAGGTGCAACATGGAGCAGGGCAGAGATGGGGGAGCAGCATGGAGCAGGGCAGAGATGGGGGTGCAGCATGGAGCAGGGCAGAGATGGGGGTGCAACATGGAGCAGGGCAGAGATGGGGGAGCAGCATGGAGCAGGGCAGAGATGGGGGTGCAGCATGGAGCAGGGCAGAGATGGGGGTGCAGCATGGAGCAGGGCAGAGATGGGGGTGCAGCATGGAGCAGGGCAGAGATGGGGGTGCAGCATGGAGCAGGACAGAGATGGGGTGCAGCATGGAGCAGGACAGAGATGGGGGAGCAGCATGGAGCAGGACAGAGATGGGGGAGCAGCATGGAGCAGGGCAGAGATGGGGGTGCAGCATGGAGCAGGGCAGAGATGGAGTGCAGCATGGAGCAGGGCAGAGATGGGGGTGCAGCATGGAGCAGGGCAGAGATGAGGGTGCAGCATGGAGCAGGGCAAGGATGGGGTGTACCCTGGAGCAGGGCAGAGATGGAGGTGCAGCATGGAGCAGGGCAGAAATGAGGTGCAACATGGAGCAGGGCAGAGATGGGGGAGCAGCATGGAGCAGGGCAGAGATGGGGGTGCAGCATGGAGCAGGGCAGAGATGGGGGTGCAACATGGAGCAGGGCAGAGATGGGGGAGCAGCATGGAGCAGGGCAGAGATGGGGGTGCAGCATGGAGCAGGGCAGAGATGGGGGTGCAGCATGGAGCAGGGCAGAGATGGAGTGCAGCATGGAGCAGGGCAGAGATGGGGGTGCAGCATGGAGCAGGGCAAGGATGGGGTGTACCCTGGAGCAGGGCAGAGATGGGGGTGCAGCATGGAGCAGGGCAAAGATGGGGTGCAGCATGGAGCAGGGAAGAGATGGGGTGCAGCATGGAGCAGGGCAGTGATGGGGGTGCAGCATGGAGCAGGGCAGAGATGGGGGTGCAACTGAAAATGAAAATCACATGTTTCAGCATCCCAGTCTATATCTGGGTAAAGTCCCCCATAATCACTACCTCATTTAGTTTAGCGGCTATATCTATTTGCCTTAGCATCATATTTTCTATGGATTCGGATATATCTGGAGGCTTGTTGCAAATCCTCATCAGTATTTTATTGTTGTTTTTCCCTCCATGTATTTCTACCCATACAGACTCCATATGGTCATTTGCCTCACATATATCCTCCCGCAGAGCGGGTTGTAGAGAGGATTTTACAACTAAGCAGACTCCACCCCCTTTGCGTTTGTTACGGTCCCTGCTAAACACACAGTAGCCCTGTAGATTTATTGCCCAGTCATAGCTTTCATCCAGCCAGGTCTCTGTTACCCCCACTGTCATATTGTTCTTCTGTTATTATCAGTTCTAGTTCATCCATTTTATTAGTCAAGCTTCTAGCATTTGTCAGCATACATTTCAAATGCTTATGATGATTTTGATAATTTTATATATTGCCCTTATTCCTGCTAGATGTGCTAACCCCTCTCCCCTCTCCACCCCCAGTTTCATGTCTACACCCACTGTCACTTTCTTTCCCCTTTGTAACTTATTTTACCCTCCCCCATTGCTTAGTTTAAACACTCCTCCAACCTTTTAGCCATCCTCTCCCCCAGAACAGATGCACCCTCCCCATTGAGGTGCAACCCATTCCTGCCAAAGAACCTGTAGCCCACTGTGAAGTCGGCCCAATTCTCTAAGAACCCAAACCCCTCCTTTTTACTCCAATTTTTGAGCCACCTCTTTACCCCTCTTAGCTCCCGCTGCCTCTCTGTTGTGGCTCTTGGTACTGGTAGTATTTCTTAAAATACTACATGTGACAGACTCTCTGCCTTTTGGATTTCACCACTATACAATTGCCCACCGGGTCATTCATTGGATGCCCACTGTTCCTTTTTCTATACGGCCCCTGGGACCCTACTTGGGCATATTGGATTTTAAAGGCACTGTTTCTGCCCCTTGGACTTTACATAGATTTATTACTTTCATTTTCTTAAGCATGTTCCAGACAATGTCATTGTGTTGTCGATACTGTTACAGACGATGTCATTGTGCTGTTGATTATGTTACAAACAATGTCATTGTGTTGTTGATTGTGTTACAGACTGCCATTGTGTTGATTGTGTTACCGGCAGAGTTGAGGGAATGTGTGTCCTGCTCCCATTGGTCTGTGTGTTTGTCATGCAGTTCTCCATCGGGTCCACAGGGGAGGTCCCCTTGCATGGAGACTTGCATATAAGGCCCAGGATGGCACTAATAAAAGAAGTTCATCTTCACCCTCAATACTGAGTTCTGTCTCTTATTGGGGGGGGGGGACGCTATATCGCAATTCACTAGCTCTTGTAAGAGCTGTTCCTTCTTTCCTCACGGATGACTCTGGAATTCCTGCAGCACCACTCACCATTGGGAAAAGGACGTCTCTGGCGGGGAAGCCCTCCGGTGATAAAGGTTATCGCTACACTACAGTTGAAGTCCTTGCCTTAAGCTTACGGCCTAAGTCTCTGAAATCATTTTTAACGAACTTCCACCTACTTCCTACGTCATTTGTGCCAATATGCACCATGACCGCTGGGTTCATGCCAGCCCCTCCCAACAATCTGTCAGCCCGCTCCACGACATGCCGAACTCTTGCCCCAGGAAGGCAACACACTGTTTGGCGATCCCGGTCTTTGTGACAGATTGCCCGGGCTGTTCCCCTAATAATAGTGTACCCACTACTAGCACCTGTCTTGCCTGCCCTGTTCTCCCATTTCCCTTCCCTTTCTTACTGGAGCCGACAGATATGTCTTGCTGCAGCTGTGCCATCCCTGAGCTAACATCCTCCCCATCTGCCAAACTTGTTGGGAGGTGCCTGTTCAGGGCTAGCCTCCCTGTAACTTTTACCCCTACCCCACCTTCTAACTGTTATCCAGCTAGCTGCTTCATTTTCCTGCTTTTCCTCTCCCCCCATCCTAACACCCTTCCCCAACCCAGAGAGTACCAGCTTAGTGAGCTCCAGACTCCTTTCCATGACACCAATGTCTCTCAGTGTTGCCAATGGCTTCTTTAGATCGTGAATGAAGGCTTCCAAATCTGCAATTCGCACACATCCGGGGTATAAGTATCCACCATCGACCGATTGATCAAAAAGTGCATACATAGCACAAGATGTACACTGGACAGCATTGTTAGGCATAGAACATACATAGCACAAGATGTACACTGGACAGCAGTTAGGCATGGAACATACATAGCACAAGATGTACACTGGACATAGCACAAGATGTAACACTGGACATAGCACAAGATGTAACACTGGACATAGCACAAGATGTACCCTGGACAGCATTGTTAGGCATGGAACACATTTTATCAATTTGTTGGAACACCAATCTCTTTTTTAAGTGAAGAATTGACAACACTAAATAACACTCTGGATTCAAAGGTAGATACTTACAGCTTCAGCACTTATGCTTGTAACTTCTGCTTTAACTCACCACTTACTTAGCAGAGTCAGCGTCCCAGAGCCAGGCTCCAAGAGCTGTATGCTGCCTTATAACACACCTGCTTCAATTAGGCCTCAGCAGGAATCCAGCAAAGAGAGAGAGAGAAAAAAAAATCTTTTTTTTTTTTTGTTTAAATTTGTGCCAGCATTAACACACTGATTCACAAAAATAAACCAACGATAGTTTGTAATATTTTACTTACCAAATGAGCCCAGTTTCACAAAGGTTACCACAGGGGTTCCTGCTTTAACTCACCACTTACCAAACAGCACTTAACAGAGTCCGCTGTGTGAAACCCCCTCAGATCGCCATGTTAACTCACATCTTCCCAGTCCTAAGGAGCATGCCCGGGCTCTTGTGCTATCAGACCCGTTTGCCACACATGTCAATCGGCAAATGGCTTTGCCCGGGTAAGAACCCATGTATGTGTCATAGGACTGGGAAGAGGTGAGTTAACAGGGCATCTGGGGGGTTTTACACAGTGGGGGATGCCCGGGTGCAAGGAACATGCATCCTGCCTGTGCAGTACTTCATATTGCAATGCTAGGTGCCAGGGATCCATGACACTGGCAGGGAGACTAGGCACTACATCGCCAATCACGGGGGCAGCACTGAGCACAGCAACACAGAAGCAACTGAGTGCAGGGCTGTCAGGGCAGGAGTCCTGAAATCTGGCACCGAGGTCCGCATTCGGACCCCGGTCCGCCAGTTGAGTGCCACTGCACTAGTAGAACAGCTGTCATGTATCTATCACAAGTACATACACTCATGTATAGGAATGTGAAAGCATGATGTCATTGTACTATAAGGCCTGATCTTCTGTGATTGGTTTTAACATATGAATTTCCAAAAATGTTTGCAAGAAACTCCCATCTGTTTTACTAAAATAATAATCCTTCTGGAAACGTTATCTACGGCCTGACCCACCTTGAGAAGTATGGTATCATGCGCAGGGTCTGTGTGATGTTTGGTTCGAGGGTGCCCCGAATCCAACAACCAATGACATGATCATGCCAGATCATGCCAGGGCAATTTCCCCGACACCTGTTGAAAGCTCTGTATCTTAGAACAAGATGGTTGTGCAGTGGCTGCCTCTGGAACTAACCTAACTGGCCCCCTCGAGCACCCCCACAACCTTTGCTCATTCCCCGTGATTAAAGATAAGGAAATCTTTTAAAAATTCAATTCAGACGATTTGGAAAATTTCCCCAAGGAATTTGAGTTCTTCTGAATCTAATTTCTAAAGAATCCCTGTTATAAAATAAAAGGAAAGCTCCTGTAAATAATGGGCCTATATGGAAAATCAATATTGTTAATAATGTTGCATATATAAATATAGGAATATACAGCAAAATAGTTCATGGCATGACATCAGTGGCAAGCTGTTTAGGATACCAACAGGCCTGGGGCAGGAATGGTATTCAAAGTAGATAGTATCAGCATCCTGAGACAATAAAGCAATAAAATCCAAACAAAACAGTTGGGGAGAAGGTAGAGAAGCCAGATTAGAAGAAGATAAAAATTATGACTAGAGTCATAAAAGATCAAAGACTAAGAAGACCAGAGATCGAAGTGGATATTGGATATATATCTGGGGGAGAGAAGCATTTCAGGAGGGAAGGCAAGAAGGGGAGACTGCTCGCCCAGGAGAAGGGCCTGGCTATAGAAGAAGAGCGAAAGGAGGAAAGAAGGCTGCCAGGATGACAGTCGGCTGGTGGGATTCCCTGGTCAGGATGGTAATGGTATGAGTTGCGGGTGAGGCAAGTGCCTTAATCTTTGACTATATGTATGCCGGTCTCAGAACTGTATTGTAATTTGTTGTAAGATTTGATTGTATTTTGTGTTATTTTATCAACAATATATCTCTTTATTTGCTATCTTCGCAAATGTCCTTCGCATATACCGGAAGTCGCAAGAACCTACAGTCTTTTGCGTGCATCCATTGTGTTATCATTGGCCAAATATTGATAATATTTGTATATGTGTTTGCCTATTTTATTCGAGCCGGGCAGGATAAATATATATAATATTATTAATATTTTAGTTATTACATAATGACAGCCCTTCAAGGAGATATTAGAGTAAATTGTTTACATAAATGGGATGAGCCATTTAGGAGTATTAAATTGTTTACAGTCCCATCGACCCTGGTTCCAGCACTGGGCTATGTTGTCGCTCACTGTAGGCTCCCCTGTTGCTCAGGTCCAGTGTTGGGCGGTTGGTTGTGGGCACGGCCGGCTTCTCCCTATTCCCCTGCTGCTGTGTATTACAAAGCAGGATCGGAGGGGCTGGAAGTCGACCACACTGTCGGCTGCACGAGGCGGCTTTCAACACTGCTCAGACGACGGCAGTCACCGGACAGAAGCAACAGAGGAGCCGAAGTGCAGAGCAGTGCGGGACACTCGCCGCGGATCATGGGGGCAGGAGGGGAGTATCAGTCATTAACCCACATGCCAGCTCCCACACTGGTCTGCCGGCTTCACTATGCAATACAAACAGCAGTAACAGAACGGGGAGAAGCCAGCCACGCCGACAGCGCCCCCAATGGAACCGAGCAATGGCGTACAGGTAAGTGTTACAGGGAAAATTCTCGACATGAATTCCAAGAGATTTGGCTTTGTGACAAATTGAATTTTGTTTCAAATTCAGAAGGATCTGAAGGAAACACCGGTGCTCAGAGGGGTAGCTTTTTATATTCAGCTTTTATTTCATTTGATAGCTCAAATCATGATTTAACAGTCCCACAGCGCATGCACCTCCATCGTGAAGTCACCAATAAAGCTGGCCTCTTACTAAATAAATGACAATAGGCATATAAGGATCAGCAATTCGACTCAAACTTCCTTGGCTCCACACTGAGGGGTTATAGCTTTCAATGCCCAGATGTAGTTTTTCCTAGGACAAAGGCTGTGTCTTCTGTTTACTTTAAGGAACCCTGGCGGTGAGAACTGTTGGCTTCTGTTGTAAAGTTTATATTTGTGAGTGCATTTCTCATTAAATACTGGTCTTTATTTGAATGAGCGCTCTGCACTAGATGGTTTTATTTAGCTCCCACATAGTTAATCACTCGACCAGATGGTCTTTGGTGCATACCTGAGGATATTAAAGCGTTGCAAAACTGCATCTGGGCACTGGAAGCTATACCCCCTCAGTGTGGAGCCGTGTAGGTTTGAGTCTAATTGCTGATCCTTATATGCCCATTGTGATTGTTTATTTGGTAAGAGGCCGGCTTTACTGGTGACTTCACGGTGGAGGTGCATGCGCCGTGGGACTGTTGAATCATGATTTGAGCTATCACCTACAACCAGCTCCGTGTTTTACTACAGTTTTGGACTACTTTTTAGACGAAGGACTCGCTACATGTTGAGCTTTTTTACTTGTAATGCTGAGCGCTGTATTTTGTCTTTTTTGTTTTATTTCATTTGAATGGTACTAGAAAAACAAAAGGCATTGCAGGCGTTAATAGAGAGGAACTCTGCCATAACATCTCCGGTGATTATACAGTGTGGAGTCACATCAGATGCATTTCCAGAACTCATTTCATTCATTTTAAACATTGATGTTTGTGCATAGATATCCTTTGCTTAAATCGTTTTCCGCAGTCAGGGCACCGGTACGGACGCTCTCCTGTGTGAATTCTGAGGTGAACCTTGAGCGCCGACCTGTGGGCAAAACATTTTCCGCATTCAGGACATGAATACGGACGCTCTCCTGTGTGAATTCTAAGATGTCTCCTGAGGCCTTGTTTGTGGGCAAAACATCTCTCACATTTGGAACATCGATAAGGCTGCACTCCGGTGTGAACTCGGAGGTGAACCTTGAGCGCCGGCCAGTGGGCAAAACATTTCCCGCATTCGGAGCAGGAATACGGGCGCTCTCCGGTGTGAATTCTAAGGTGACTCCTGAGGCCTTGTTTGTGGGCAAAATGTTTCCCACATTCGGAGCAGGAATACGGACACTCTCCTGTGTGAGTTCTGAGATGACTCTTCAGGTCTTCTTTGTAGACGAAATGTTTCCCGCATTCCGAGCACTCGATCTTCTGCCCTCTGTGTATTTTCATATGCTGGGCAAGCTTTTCTTTGCGTGAAAAACTTTTCTCGCATTCGGGACACTGAACCGGCTCGCGATTTGTGTGAATTTGCTGATGTCTACTTAGATACAAAGCGCATGAGAAACTCATCCCACACTGGGAGCATATAGTTTCCTGATGTCTTTTAAGATGAAACATCGATGAATAACGTTTCCCACATTCGGAACATGAGAACAGATCCGACTTAAGTCCTAAAAATGGAAATAACAGAAAGTGAAGATTAGATGCAGTCACCTTGATTATGCATTGTTGTTAATACTGTTATTATTTTTCTTTTTTTCGTCTAGAGAAGAGGAAGATTCGAGAAGATAAGGCGTACAACACATACTGCTTATCTACTCTAATTGCACTATAACAACTTGCACTAAACCTTAATTACCCATTACAACTTATGTCATTGAATGTAATTGTTAATAGCTCTTCCAGGTGTATCATCTTGCCAGAAAGCATTCCTTGTATGTATCCTGTATGCACTTGGTGGAAGTATCTATCTATCTATCTCCCTCGAAATATAAATAAAACCTCCTTTGCACTTACCTGCATGGCTCTTACTCCAATGTTGTTCAAGTTGATGTTTGCGAGAAAAACACTTCCCGCATTGGGAGCATGAGAAGTCCTTGGCGTGACTACGCTGGTGTCTTGTTAAACTTTGTTTTTGTGAAAAGCATATCCCGCATTCGGAGCAAGGATGGAAATCCTCCCTTTTGTGAGTCGTCAGATGTTTCCAAAGGGTTTCTTTTGAGGAAAAACATTTCCCACATTGGGAACATGGAAGCGGCTTCTCTCTTTGGGGATCCGGATAGGGGGGGAGTGATGGACCTGCATTGTGGTGACTTGGGTCGATATTTGGGATGGCGGGTTTTTCTTCTTCATAAGAGTCTGTGCTGTCATCTTCCGATGAGATTGATGGAGGAGATGATGTTCCTCCAGGCTCTCCTCTGTATCTGTATAAAGAATAAAAAAAAGGATTATTACACTGCTAACACTGACTGATGCCCAATAGCGAGCAGCACAGCTGGATTCACCATTACAAGCTCGCTACTGAAAAATACTCTCACTTCATACTCTGCATGAGACAATGGTATATTTATCCCACAAACTGATCCTGCTCTGTGCTTTACGTTTGCCTCTCACCTGTGTCTTCATCTGTTAAGGTTTCCTCTTTTTTAATGTTCACATGTAAACCAACTTCTGTTGTTGCCTGTTGAACTCCCCTCCCAAATGTTTCCTCTTCTTCCTCCTTATAAGTCACCTCTTCTGTAGGACAATGGCTGCCACTCACACATGGCTGTTCTTCGTCCTCTTTATTAGTCACTACCATCTGGATCCCCTCTGCAGAGCAATGACTACCACCTACAGACGTCTCTTCTTCTTCCCCTTTATCCTTGGCCTTTGTTTCGGTTGGATGGCTCTAGGGGAAACAAAACGCAGCCGAGGCATTAATATAGAGGATCACCTCCATGACATTTTCTTTCATCATCTCTAGTGTGGAGTCACGCTGATTATTTTTACTTGATCGTGACACATGTGATCCTCCTGTGGGGAGTCCTCGGAACAAATCAGATGGGGGGTTGTGCTATTGGATGCATCTGCAGGAAACACTGTTGGTTGGAGCGGTAGCTGATCTTTGACCAGAGTCTCTGTGTTTTCTTCTGAAGGCTGCAATCCCTTCGTGGCCTGATCCTCCCCGCGCTTTTCTTTTACTGTAATGTTACACTGGCTCGTGTTTCCAGGCTGAATATAGAATACAGAACATTGATTGTATCTTATCTACATCTTATCTACAGTCCTGCTCTGTAATAGATCTTCTTGCGTCATTTCAAATATGTTATTAGCAATATAGTCGGTTACAAAACATTGGGAGGTAAACCCAGACTATCCCCAGAAGGTTTAGTGACAACTAGAGATGAGAACCGGAGTTTGCTCTAAATTTCAGGAAAAGTTTGATTCGTCATGAACCAGATTTTTTTCAAATCCTGAATCACCTGACCTCTTGCCTGTCCTCGGCCTCTGTGTCGCAGTACAACACCAGACTTGCAGCATCTCTTCTCCCCGCTGCAGGGAGTGAGCTGTGACCTCACATCAGCCTCTCAGTATAAATATCATAGCAGTGAGTTATCCAGCTTGTCCTAAAAATTAACGTTTATGGATCCAATATAAAATTGTAGCCCGAAACTGAACATATCCAAAAATGAAATATAATTGATCTAAAGAAAGGACTGTCGGGGAAATTCGCCTTCATGTCATTCAGAACGCAGACACAGACGCATTACCATTCTTATTAAGTGCGTCTTTGTGAAGGCGTAGGAAAAACAAGAGGGACTGTGGACTACCACGCCACATCCACCTCAAAAGGAGCACCAAACAATAAATGTAATATAAAGCTTAAATTAAACAAAGCAAAATAAAAAAACAGACCACACAATCATGCTATACTAGACAGTATACAAGTTAAAAACAGCTGCATTTTCCGCAGATTATCAAACATCATTACATATCCATAAAAGCGCCCACATAATGCCAGTTTTCAATAACATAACACCTCTCTAGGAACGGAGCATCCCCAAATGTCCCACAGATATAGAGTAAGGGGGGGATCTATTCAATCTAGTTTGTGCTGGCACAAAGCTAACCATAAAATACTAAGATCTACACCATCAAAACACCCTAATCCAAGAACATAAAGTGACAAGTGCTAAACCCATGTGCTGGGTAGTGCAAAACAGCAATAAATAGACAATTATAACCCCATATATAAGAGTATGCATATAAATGTAACATATACCAGGACACAAAAAGTGCTAAGTGCAAATATAAGTAAACATCTTAAGAAAATTATAATAAGGTGCAAAAGTTACCAGACCATAATAGTGGCAGCACATCCGTTTCTAGGTGGGATAACAAGGGGGGAACAATGCAGCAAAGACACCTACGCACGCGGCTACCTGTGTCGCTTCTGCTGGGTGAGGGGACAAAATAACCAAAGCTGCATCCCTTTATACTCACCCCCAGCCAACCACGTGAAGGCGTTGCTTGGACTTTTATTTTATAGTCAAACAGAACAAAACATTCTTGGACACATAAGCCTCGATTCAATAAAAGTAGAAAAAAATTCTCATGGTAGTAAAAGATTCAATTCATGAGAAAAAAGCCTGAGAATGTCACTGTTGTTGAATCACCAGCTAAGAAAACAATGAAAGTCAATGGAACTTTTTTACTCCTAAGAAAAGTAGTGTTTACTCCTTTCTACACTGTAGTAAAAGCTGCCATTGACTTTCATTGTCTTTTTATCTAGTGATTCAGTAACAGTGAAATTATGTGTTTTTTTTCTCATGAATTGAATTTTTTACTACCATGAGAATTTTTTTCTACCTTTATTGAATCAAGGCCATAGTCTGTTGTAGCCAACCACAGTACAAGCCATATAGTACAATATTCCTATACATCAGCATTACATAAGCAAATGCACTTATGATGGATACACGACAGCTGTTCATGTCTCCTTGCAGGGGTCGTGCTAGTGTATAAGCCGAGACAAGCTATTTATATACATTTAGTTTTAAGGACTCTGCTGACTAGAAGTTATATAGATGATATTGAATTGAAATGAAAGTGGATTTGGTCAAATTTTAAATCTATATTGCCTTATCAGGACCCAGATCCAAATGTATCCCACAGCGGGGATCCTGTAACACGTTTCGTCCCGTAAAAGAAACCTGTACGCTTGATCTACAGATAAGATACATATAAGCTTGCTTACAGGTATGTTTTACTTTTAATTATTTAAGCCCCATGTCTCCTGGAAAGAGGTTGTATGATTAAACACAACCTCTTTCCGGGAGACATGGGGCTTAAATAATGAAAAGTAAAACATATCTGTAAGCAAGCTTATCTGTATCTTATCTGAAGATCAAGCGTACAGGTTTGTTTTACTTTTTATTATTTATATCTTCAGTTCTGGGCTATAATTTTATATTAGATCAACAAAAGTTAATTTTTAGGACAAGCTGGATAACTCACTGCTATGACTTTCTACTGAGAAGGACTGCCGAGGGGGTCAGATTTTCCTGGCTTTTTTTTCGAGTGGAAAACTGGCTTCTTTCTATTTTGTGTTGCCAGTATAAATATCCCCTCCCTGTGGCAGGGAGCAAAGCTCTTACTGGGAGCTGGAGAGACCAGCAGGAGACGGACAAGCGCCCGACGTTCACCAAAGTCTCTGGCTGTTTGTGAGAGCAGCGCGGGACACGTTGCTGGAGTCTGCCGAGACCAGTGAAGGATTGGAGGTAACTATGGGGAGAAAATTTAATTTTTTTTTATTCTTGTGTTTGTGTGGTTTTTTTTACAGTTAAAGAGGAACATCGAACCTAAAATAAAAAGCCCCCACCAATTGGCCCCTACTTACTTTTTGGATGTCGCTGCTGCCTCTTGCAGCAACATCCAGTTGCTTCAGGGCCCGATCCTCACCCCACCAGCTGTCACTAAAGCCACGCTCTTTACGCAGCTCCACAAAGTCTTGCGGTATTTTGGGAGGCTCCATCGCATCCCATTCATGGGTAATGCAGAGTTGTGAGATCAGGGGCCACGTGCAGTGCCTAGAGGGACCCAGAAGATGGATGCCCCGGTGAGGTGAGTAAAAATTGTTCAAAAGATAAAACCACAGGGACAGAAGTAAAGTGAGGTTTGGGGGAGATTTTACCCTCCCCTGAAGTTCCTCTTTAACTCTTTGTGAACTGGTAAGGGGACCCCTATACCAATTCACAGGACAGGAGGGTCTGGCAAGTCACCTACCAGCAAGTGCCTACTTGACATTACCCCTCGCCACATTAAGCCCATGGGGGGCAGAAGAGCTCACGGCCCGTGGGCTATGTGGGCTGGTAGCCTAGGTCTAATAGCCCCGCATAGCTAGCGCCTGGAACTGATTTTGCTGGATAGGGGGAGGGACCCCAAATGAAAACATACCAGTTCACAGGGCAGGAGGGTCTGGCAAGTCACCTACCAGCAGGTGCCTACTTGACATTGTCCCTCGCCACAATAAGCCCAGGGGGGCAAAAGAGCCCATGGGCTTAGTCTTAGCCTTGTTCTACCAGCCATGCATAGCTGGTGCCCGGGACTGGTTTTGCTGTAAGGGGGGGGGGGGGGGGGGGACTCCACACCCACACAGAAACAAGAGAAGGAAGTAAACCAGCACAGGCACCAGCTATGGGGTCTTGTATCCCAAGGCAGGATTTTTTTTTAATTGCCTGGACAGGGACGTTCAGGTGTCTGAGTGGTGATGGTCAAATGACGATGACATCAACATCCAAACATTGGCATTCGAAGAAAACGTTTGTTTGTTGAATATTTTAATTAATTGATATATTAACATATAAGGTTTTCTGGTGCTATATTTCTATTATAAATTGATATAAATTAATCTGGTAATCTCTAACTGACCTATAACTGGGCGTGAATAAAGAGAGGCAGATCTATTAACTCTGTGGTTGGGGGTGAAGTCTCAGCAACATCAAAGGAATTTTAGTGCTGGGATCTGTCTCCAACTCGGATTTAAAAACTTGCATAGTAAGATCCAAACCATACTTACGAACTTTTCAAAATGGGAAAGTGGGAACTTTATTAAATTAGGCCACACCCCCTAATTGACGGATGGATAGGAGATACATTGTAACAGTTACAGCAATAGAAACACTTTGAATAGGCAAATGAATCATTTATTGCTGCAGATCTGCATGTTACACCTCAAAGAGGGACGAATGGGAACTGTCATGTCCCACGACTTACATTTCAGTCTACCCGGGGTAATAGTTTAATATAATGTTTATTTGTACTAGCTAAACAGTGTGTTCCCCTTGTCCCCTCCAGGCTCCATTAGTCTTGCTTTGATGCAAGTAACTCCTCCCTTCTTCCTCTCTTGTGGCCATTCTTACTCTGACATCCAAGCAGTGCACACCTGCTGCTACCTTCTTCAGCTATAGTTCTTTCACCTGTTGTGGCTGTATAGATTTCACCACAAGTTTCCAGCTGTTTTGAAAGTACATGTTTGCTGTACCAAGATTCTGTACTGAAATAAAGCTTCTGAAAACTTATCACTGGTCTAACCAACAATTGAGTAAGCTATCTGCCGAGCCCTATGGGGTGAAGAAAAAATCCAGCACAGACACACACACGGAACGTGGAGCTGTCTACAGGATTCCATTTGCTGCCATCTGGAGAGTCAGAATAGGAATGACGTGGGACAGGGGGACATGGACTCAAAAGAAGGACAGCCCCTGCCAAATCAGGGACACTTGGGAGGTATGCCAAACTAATACATCATCATCAGAACACTGCTGCTGCTCCTCCATGTAGAGATAGACAGCAACTACTCATAGTAACCTCACTCACACAATGACACCATCGCCTTAAATAATATCCCAGAATCCCGAGCTCACCTTTTCCATCAGCTGCTCCACCAGCTTCTTGATCAGCTGCAAAATCTGCTGCCTGCCGATCCTCTCGGGGATCACAAAGTGATGTTGGGGCGCCATGATGGCCACAAGGTCACCTGACCTCACCACAGCAAAGGTCTGTATTCAAACACAAGAAATGCATCATTCAATCATTCTCAGATATAACAGTTATTCCATGAGTCTCTCACAGAATGCTTCTCACCTCACCGGTCAGAAGGGAGATGATCTCCAGCGATAGGGTCACCATCATGTCAGTCACATGAACCTGCTCCATTCGTACCAGGGTCTCTTTGTTGTCTTCTGAAGGCTGTAATCCCTTCATGTCCTGATCTTCCCCGCTCTTTTTTATTACCGTTTCTTTGACCGTAATGTTACACTGGTTCGGGTTTCCAGGCTGAATATAGAACGCAGAACATTTATTGTATCACTGCATCTGATCTACAGACCCTCTCTGTACCTCCATGTCTAATTTCAGATATGGTTTGAAATTTTATTAGTGTTATGGGGTAGGTACACTTCTGTATGGCTAGCCTGGTCTGGTCCCATGGAGCGTCCTTCGAGCCCCAATCTTTAAAAACTATGAGACCAATCTTTAAAAACTATGACGTACACATGAGGTACAGATTCAAAAAGTGATCTGGTCTGTATTGAAGCAGCTCAGTATAACCACTCTTTAAAAACTATGACGTACACACGAGGTACAGTTTTAAAAAGTGATCTGGTCTCAAAACTTTTACACAACACAAAGAACTTTCTAGAGGCTACTACCTAGTGATCCTACATCCTAGTGATGTAGATGTTACTGGCCAAGCTTGGCTGGGCAGTTTTAGCCAGTTTCATCATATACATTCCACAGGAGGCCCCAAGAAATTAAACCCACCAATCCCTGTAATCGTGGGCTACATTCTGGCAGCTCTACATGAAATGGTGGGTTGAATATAAAATGGATCGGTGCAGACAAAGGGGAAAACATATACATTTCCCTTCAGTTAGCAATGCAGTTGTTTCCAAAACATTGGGAGATAAACCCAAACTATCACCAGAAGCTTTAGTGACAACTAGAGATGAGTGGACCGGTTCGCTAGAACCAGAGTTCGCTCTGAATTTCAGCAAAAGTTTGTTCCATCACAAACCAGTTTTTTGGGTGGTTTGTGCGGCGACTGAACTTTCCCTGAAATCCCGAATCACCTGACCTGTGGTTTGTCCCTGCGCCACTGTTTCACAGTCCAGTGCTGGTCTCCGCAGTATCCAGCGACCTCCCGGCATCTATGCTGCCCATCGCAGGGATGGCCATTGTGGTAAGGTGTATGGGAAAGTCCTGAATGGTGTATATTTTTCCCCTGCTTTGTTCAATCAGGCACGATCCATGCCGGGTTTACAGGATCCCAAGTCCACATCCCCAGTCCTTTACAGGTTTTTTCCCTGATCCCAGGTCTCACACAGGTGATGAGGATAATTGGGAGGAAGCCTAAATAAAAGGAGCCGATGAGGCTTTCAGTTTGCTGGTGAACAGCCTGGGATGAGGAGCCCAGGCTGTACTGCTCACAGAGACACTGACAGAACTGAATGCAGCCGAAGGACTTTGTTTTTGTTCCCCGAACTTGGACTTATGTCCAAGTGGATTAATGGCGTGGACTTGTATGCCCTGTAAGCGGACCTGTTACAACAAGGACTCGCAGTTTGCTGGATTATCCTACCCTGGACTTCACTAGAGCTGGTGAGGCAACCACTTGATGTACTGCATTGTAGGCTGCAACCCTTCTCTGAAGTGAAGCGATTTCTGGCTGTTGAATATTTTATCCGTGTTCGCCCCAGGTCCTGACACCGTTTATACTGGGCGTGAGCTGTAATTTCACAGAAACCTCCCAGGATAAATAAATGAACGCCCAGCATCTGACAATCTCTCTAGTTGTTTGTGACAGCAGAGGCGGATCAGTAGGGAACACATCAGCAGATGGCGTGGGATACACATTGGAGTCTGTGGAGACCAGCGATGGATTAGAGGTAAGGGCATGTTAGTGCTGGGCTCTGTTTCTACATAAAGCTGACTCAAATTTAAATCCTCTGTTAGAGCCAAACTAATTACATCAAAGTTAAAGTACTGCTGCTCCCATATCAGATAGACAGCAACTCCTCATACCCTGTTTCCCCGAAAATAAGACAGTGTCTTATATTAATTTTTGCTCCCAAAGATGCGCTAGGTCTTATTTTCAGGGGATGTCTTACATTTTTCCATGAAGAAGAATTCACATGCATTCACAAAAAAAGGAAATTTATTAACTGTTAAACAGTAGTAGTTGCCATCACAAACCAGCATAACCAGACAAAATGTGACTCCTGTCAAAATTTCATGTTACCTCCCCCCCCTGATCCTCCTGTCCCAATTTACCCCCCTTCTCCTGTACTACCGGTAGTGGCATATGTGGGGAATCCAAAACATACAACCCCCCCTCCTCATCATCAGTGGGTGAAGGTGGGGGAGGTGGGGGTAGAGTCTAGAGAATCCAGGGAATTCTCTAGTTTCCATCCCCCCCTCCCCTCACTTCACCCGGCATTTCCCCCATAGAAATTCTTTTTTTTTCTTCTTCACAGTCTGCTGCCACTACTCACTAACTTACTGTCAGAGAGCGAGCAGCAGACAGCAGCTTTCACTTTGGTGGCGGCCGCTTTGATGACGAGTGACGTCCCCCAGTGACGTCCCCCTATGCGCAACGTCTGAGGTCTTATTTTCGGGGGAGGTCTTATTTTCGGGGGAGGTCGTATATTTAGCCTTCATGCTAAAAGCACAGTAGGCCTTATTTTCGGAGTAGGTCTTATTTTCGGGGAAACACGGTAGTAACCTCACACATAACATGACACCATTGTAATAATATCCCTGAATCCCCAACTCACCTTCTCCATCAGCTGCTCCACCAGCTTCTTGATCAGCTGCAGAATCTGCTGCTTGCCGATCCTCTCGGGGATCACAAAGTGATGTTGGGGCGCCATGATGGCCAAAAGGTCACCTGACCTCACCGCAGCAAAGGTCTGTATTCAAACACAAAGAAATGGGGTCAATCAATCTCAGATATAAGAGTTATTCAATGCGTCTCTCCCAGAATGCTCCTCACCTCTCTGGACAGAAGGGAGATGATTTCCAGTGATAGGGACACCATCGCGTCTGTCACATGAATTTGCTCCATTCTTATTGAGGTTACGTCATCTATACAGAGGATTATTCTGTGGTTTGGAAAAAAACAAATTGATCAATTCAACCTAGACACTATTATGTATTGTTTGCCACAGTTGAAATTTTTAAATCAGACTGGCCACAGATTGGTGCCAATCAGATCCGCCACAGATGAGATCGGCCACAGTTGAATTAATTTCCTCTGAGACCTCTGAGAAGCCACAGGTGGTGGCGGAACGCGTGAGGTTATTTGTTTTGCACCAGCTCTCGGATGATATACAGATTTCCATAGAGGAAGTATCTCATATACTTTTTGCTCATTTATTTGACCTAAGTTGTGTTATTTTTCATGTTGCTTCCCAAGTATATTGCACTTAGTAGTATTATTTATAAAATATGTGACAAATATTAGGTATAGGTGAATAGTATTTTATTCAATCATAGTTTTGTAGGATCACAAAGTGGATTTATTGGACTTGATTACTGGTATTGCTGCCATTTCAGCATTTGCACTTTATAGTAGGACAGTTCAGCTGCTCACATTAATTTGTTTCAATATAGCTTATTGCACATGGCTGTATATATACAGGTCCTTCTCAAAAAATTAGCATATAGTGCTAAAGTTCATTATTTTCCATAATGAAATGATAAAAATTAAACTTTCATATATTTGAGATTCATTGCACACCAACTGAAATTTTTCAGGTCTTTTTTTGTTTTAATACTGATGATTTTGCCATAC
Source organism: Gastrophryne carolinensis (assembly GCA_027917425.1). NCBI lineage: Eukaryota > Metazoa > Chordata > Amphibia > Anura > Microhylidae > Gastrophryne > Gastrophryne carolinensis. The sequence goes on from CM051235.1 coordinate 629,222,657, forward strand.
AGCTCATGAAAACCCCAAAATCCTATCTCAAAAAATTAGCATATTTCATCCGACCAATAAAAGAAAAGTGTTTTTAATAAAAAAAAAAGTCAACCTTCAAATAATATGTTCAGTTATGCACTCAATACTTGGTCGGGAATCCTTTTGCAGAAATGACTGCTTCAAAGGGGCGTGGCATGGAGGCAATCAGCCTGTGGCACTGCTGAGGTGTTATGGACGCCCATGATGCTTCGATAGCGGCCTTAAGCTCATCCAGAGTGTTGGGTCTTGTGTCTCTCAACTTTCTCTTCACAATATTCCTCAGATTCTCTATGGGGTTCTGGTCAGGAGAGTTGGCAGGCCAATTGAGCACAGTAATACCATGGTCAGTAAACCATTCACCAGTGGTTTTGGCACTGTGAGCAGGTGCCAGGTCGTGCTGAAAAATGCAAACTTCATCTCCATAAAGCTTTTCAGCCGATGGAAGCATGAAGTGCTCCAAAATCTCCTGATAGCTAGCTGCATTGACCCTGCCCTTTATAAAACACAGTCGACTATCACTGACTGTGGGTACTTGACACTGGACTTCAGGCATTTTGGCATTTCCTTCTCCCCAGTCTTCCTCCAGACTCTGGCACCTTGATTTCCGAATGACATGCAAAATTTGCTTTCATCAGAAAAAAGTACTTGGGACCACTGAGCAACAGTCCAGTGCTGCTTCTCTGTAGCCCAGGTCAGGCGCTTCTGCCGCTGTTTCTGGTTCAAAAGTGGCTTGACCTGGGGAATGCCGCACCTGTAGCCCATTTCCTGCACACGCCTGTGCACGGTGGCTCTGGATGTTTCTACTCCAGACTCAGTCCACTGCTTCCGCAGGCCCCCCAAGGTCTGGAATCGATCCTTCTCCACAATCCTCCTCAGGGTCCGGTCACCTCTTCTCGTTGTGCAGCGTTTTCTGCCACATTTTTTCCTTCCCACAGACTTCCCATTGAGGTGCCTTGATACAGCACTCTGGGAACAGCCTATTTGATCAGAAATGTCTTTCTGGGTCTTACCCTCTTGCTTGAGGGTGACAATGATGGCCTTCTGGACAGCAGTCAGGTCGGCAGTCTTACCCATGATGGCGGTTTTGAGTAATGAACCAGGCTGGGCTTTTTTAAAAGCCTCAGGAATCTTTTGCAGGTGTTTAGAGTTAATTAGTTGATTCAGATGATTAGGTTAATAGCTTGTTTAGAGAACCTTTTCATGATATGCTAATTTTTTGAGATAGGATTTTGGGGTTTTCATGAGCTGTATGGCAAAATCATCAGTATTAAAACAAAAAAAGACCTGAAAATTTTCAGTTGGTGTGCAATGAATCTCAAATATATGAAAGTTTAATTTTTATCATTTCATTATGGAAAATAATGAACTTTAGCACTATATGCTAATTTTTTGAGAAGGACCTGTATATATATATATATATATATATATATATATATATATATATATATATATAGTCACATTTATATTTATTGTATCTTTTCTGTATTGGATAGGATTCGTATCTAGGATATGTGTAACATTATGAATTTAGATTTGTTTTTGATGTGATATTCCGGGTATGGAGGTGATGAAGTCTCTGATTTATTTTTTATCAGAGCAATGGGGCTGCCTATTGGTGCAATTGTTTTTAATATTGTCTACATTGGTTTTTTTATGTAGTAGAGTCACTAAAATAAAGATTTATATTTTTACTATATATTTTGTGTTGTGCCCATTTGTGAAAGGCTTTCTTGTGCCTATGTGGTAGTTTATAATTAATACATGGAAGGAGGCGGGCATACGGCGAGTTTCAGATTGTCTGCAATCTTCAGAGGTCAGTACATTCCAACAGATGAGGAATAAATTTCACCTGCCATCTAATGAGCTTTTTTGTTTCTGCAAGTTCGCCATTTTGTGAGATCCATGGTGGGGAATTGGCAGGAGTTTGAAAAACTAACTTTTTTGAGACGCACTGCTGTAGGGATCCCAGAGACAGAGGAGCAATCTCAGAGATATATCATAACTTGGCCTCAAGGGGTCCGGACACATGCCCATCCTTGGCACCATGAACTGGGTAGTGAGGTGGATCAAGAAAAATGGCGGAGGATATGGAACGCTTCCTTTGGTTGCTCGGCGTCTGTGACTTTAATTGAAGCGTAACGTAAAACTAATGGCAAGATGGTATGTGGTCCCAGAGAGAATGAAACACTGTTCCACAAAGTCCCAGGGGAACTGCTTCCGGGGGTGCCTCTCACCGGGGTCGTACCGGCATGTGTGGTGGGATTGCCCAGTAGTTAGGGGATTTTGGTCAAGAATCTTTAGAGTTCTCAGCAAGGTATGTGGTAGATCTGTGGTCAGAGACCATTGGGTAGCTCTCAACATGCCAATCCCCCACAGTTCTAGACTGAAAAAGCGGTTGATGTATTATATCCTATCAGGGGCAAAGCTGGTGATAGCTGGGGCTTGGAGGTCCCCCACCTTGTATTATATCCTATCAGGGGCAAAGCTGGTGATAGCTGGGGCTTGGAGGTCCCCCATCTTGTATTATATCCTATCAGGGGCAAAGCTGGTGATAGCTGGGGCTTGAAGGTCTCCCACCTTGTATTATATCCTATCAGGGGCAAAGCTGGTGATAGCTGGGGCTTGGAGGTCCCCCACCTTGGATTATATCCTATCAGGGGCAAAGCTGGTGATAGCTGGGGCTTGGAGGTCCTCCATCTTGTATTATATCCTATCAGGGGCAAAGCTGGTGATAGCTGGGGCTTGGAGGTCCCCCACCTTGTATTATATCCTATCAGGGGCAAAGCTGGTTATAGCTGGGGCTTGGAGGTCCCCTACCTTGTATTATATCCTATCAGGGGCAAAGCTGGTGATAGCTGGGGCTTGGAGGTCCCCCACCTTGTATTATGTCCTAACGGGGCAAAGCTGGTGATAGCTGAGGCTTGGAGGTCCCCCACCTTGTATTATATCCTATCAGGGGCAAAGCTGGTGATAGCTGGGGCTTGGAGGTCTCCCACCTTGTATTATGTCCTAACGGGGCAAAGCTGGTGATAGCTGAGGCTTGGAGGTCCCCACCTTGTATTATATCCTATCAGGGGTAAAGCTGGTGATAGTTGGGGCTTGGAGGTCCCCCACCTTGTATTATATCCTATCAGGGGCAAAGCTGGTGATGGCTGGGGCTTGGAGGTCCTCCACCTTGTATTATATCCTATCAGGGGCAAAGCTGGTTATAGCTGGGGCTTGGAGGTCCCCTACCTTGTATTATATCCTATCAGGGGCAAAGCTGGTGATAGCTGGGGCTTGGAGGTCCCCCACCTTGTATTATATCCTATCAGGGGCAAAGCTGGTGATAGCTGGGGCTTGGAGGTCCTCCATCTTGTATTATATCCTATCAGGGGCAAAGCTGGTGATAGCTGGGGCTTGAAGGTCTCCCACCTTGTATTATATCCTATCAGGGGCAAAGCTGGTGATAGCTGGGGCTTGGAGGTCCCCCACCTTGGATTATATCCTATCAGGGGCAAAGCTGGTGATAGCTGGGGCTTGGAGGTCCTCCATCTTGTATTATATCCTATCAGGGGCAAAGCTGGTGATAGCTGGGGTTTGAAGGTCTCCCACCTTGTATTATATCCTATCAGGGGCAAAGCTGGTGATGGCTGGGGCTTGGAGGTCCTCCACCTTGTATTATATACTATCAGGGGCAAAGCTGGTGATAGCTGGGGCTTGGAGGTCCCCCACCTTGTATTATTTCCTATCAGGGGCAAAGCTGGTGATAGCTGGGGCTTGGAGGTCCCCCACCTTGTATTATGTCCTATCGGGGCAAAGCTGGTGATAGCTGAGGCTTGGAGGTCCCCCACCTTGTATTATATCCTATCAGGGGCAAAGCTGGTGATAGCTGGGGCTTGGAGGTCCCCCACCTTGTATTATTTCCTATCAGGGGCAAAGCTGGTGATAGCTGGGGCTTGGAGGTTCCCCCACCTTGTATTATGTCCTATCAGGGGCAAAGCTGGTGATAGCTGGGGCTTGGAGGTCCCCCACCTTGTATTATATCCTATCAGGGGCAAAGCTGGTGATAGCTGGGGCTTGGAGGTCCCCCACCTTGTATTATATCCTATCAGGGGCAAAGCTGGTGATAGCTGGGGCTTGGAGGTCCCCTACCTTGTATTATATCCTATCAGGGGCAAAGCTGGTGATAGCTGGGGTTTGGAGGTCCCCCACCTTGTATTATATCCTATCAGGGGCAAAGCTGGTGATAGCTGGGGTTTGGAGGTCCCCCACCTTGTATTATATCCTATCAGGGGCAAAGCTGGTGATAGCTGGGGCTTGGAGGTCCCCTACCTTGTATTATATCCTGTCAGGGGCAAAGCTGGTGATAGCTAGGGCTGGGAGGTCCCTCACCTTGAGCTTCAACGCCTTTAAAAACAAGGTCAACTGCAATATGGCCATGGAAAAAATGTCCGCTATTCACAATGGGACTTTGAAGCTGTTCAGGGAGGTGTGGAATCCTTGGGTTCGGAATTTTCTGCCTACAGTTTTTTATGTAAACCTAATGAGCATCTGATCCTTCCTTGACCCCTTCCTCCCCCCCCCCCCCCCTCATAGGGGTTGTTATTTTTCTTTAATTTATTTGAATTGAACTTTTTTTAGTAACTCTTGAATGGATTTTCTTGTATGCAGTGAATAAGCTTCTGATTGTGACTTAACTTGTCTGTAATCTTTAAATTCTGTGTATGAACAGTATTATACTTATAGCCCAATATACACAATAAAAAGATTGATAAAGAGGAATTCGCCCTCCGCATTTAACCCATTCATGCAGTGAGTGTGCACATGCCTGGAGCGGTGGGCTGCCCTAATTACGGCGTCCGGGAAGTTACACATGTTGTTGTGGATCAGTATAATGGCCCAGAGGTGAAAGACGCTCCCCACTTCCCACAAGAATAAGAAATAAAATCACGTTCACAAATCAAGTTCACATTCCTAGATCAGAAAAAGAGCCAAAGAGATCCACCCAAAGATGGCGACAGGAAAAAGGACCTTATCTAGATGTGACATAATTATCAGCAGACTGGGCCTGTGTGGAATTTGCTACATAGATAAGGACTAACTAATCCTTGAGTGTTAACAGTTCTGCGTGTTGACTCCTCGTTTCATCTTTACATTAATTAATTAGGAACCATCCGAGGTGAGAGATCTCTGGGGGACGGCAGACAGCGTCCACATCAATGTGTGCATCTTGCTTTTCAGATGCTTTCAGATGGAGCTGAGCAGGAGGAAGGTAAGTGTCTGCTAAATGTTTTTACTCACAGAGAGCGGAAAAGGTATGGTTTAGGTGTATTATGGTCCCGAAATCTTTATAATGGGAATCTACATGGTCCACATTGACCTGAATCACCTAATCCAGTGGCATACATACATATACCCCATATCAGGCCTCCCATCATCATCAGCATTAACAACCCACCCAACCCCCCCCCCCCCCCCCGCCACCGCGCATACACTCACCAGCCAGGTCAGCAACATACTCTTACTCTAGCGGGGGAGAGGAGCCAGGTGCGCACAGCATTGACTGATGAGAAGGAAGCTCCTGGCAATGGTGATGTGAGAAGCGTGACAACAGCATCATGGGCCCGCGTCCCAGTGGCATGGCTAGATAAGTATGCACAGCAGTGTGCATCGCCCCCCTTGTTCCATGGGCCTGGGGGGCACTTGCCTGCCATGCCCCTATGATATGTACGCCCCTGACCTAATCCACCAGCAGCCATAGGGGCAACTCCAGTTAGTCACACTGCTAATCGGCCAAATGAGACCGAAAACAAGATGGCGCTCCGTGCTGTATAGCGGCAGCCTCGGTCTGAATGGACGCCCCAACCCCCAGATATCAAGCCATGAAACTCGCCTCTGCCCCCTGCTGGAGAGATCAGGATCTATCATTAGGGGTTATTATCGGTGACCTGGATACAGAGGAGTCAGGAGATCATTGTGAACAAAGTGACACCTCTGTGATAATAGATCAAGTTATAGAGAAAGAAGTGTGATGATATATAAAGTGTTACATTGTATCTATATATTACTCTATCGCTATGCTGGATGACGTCTCCCATCACTCTACTGATATATAGAGAGAAACGTGCTGATATAATATATAAAGATATTATTCTATCACTATGCTGGATGACGCCTCCCATCACTCTACTGATATATAGAGAGAAACGTGCTGATATAATATATAAAGATATTATTCTATCACTATGCTGGATGACGTCTCCCATCACTCTACTGATATATAGAGAGAAACGTGCTGATATAAAGATATTATTCTATCACTATGCTGGATGACGCCCCCATCACTCTACTGATATATAAAGAGAAACGTGCTGATATAATATATAAAGATATTATTCTATCACTATGCTGGATGACGTCTCCCATCACTCTACTGATATAGAGAGAGAAACGTGCTGATATAATATATAAAGATATTATTCTATCACTATGCTGGATGATGTCTCTCATCACTCTACTGATATAGAGAAAGAAACGTGCTGATATAATATATAAAGATATTATTCTATCGCTATGCTGGATGACGTCTCCCATCACTCTACTGATATAGAGAGAGAAACGTGCTGATATAATATATAAAGTGTTACATTGTATCTATATATTATTCTATCGCTATGCTGGATGACGTCTCCCATCACGATGATAAAGAGAGAGAGAAACGTGCTGATATAATATATAAAGTGTTACATTGTATCTATATATTATTCTATCGCTATGCTGGATGACGTCTCCCATCACGATGATATAGAGAGAGAGAAACGTGCTGATATAATATATAAAGTGTTACATTGTATCTATATATTATTATATCGCTATGCTGGATGACGTCTCCCATCACTCTACTGATATAGAGAGAGAAACATGCTGATATAATATATAAAGATATTATTCTATCGCTATGCTGGATGACGTCTCCCATCACTCTACTGATATAGAGAGAGAAACATGCTGATATAATATATAAAGTGTTACATTGTATCTATATATTATTCTATCGCTATGCTGGATGATGTCTCTCATCACTCTACTGATATAGAGAAAGAAACGTGCTGATATAATATATAAAGTGTTACATTGTATCTATATATTATTCTATCGCTATGCTGGATGACGTCTCCCATCACGATGATATAGAGAGAGAGAAACGTGCTGATATAATATATAAAGTGTTACATTGTATCTATATATTATTATATCGCTATGCTGGATGACGTCTCCCATCACTCTACTGATATAGAGAGAGAAACATGCTGATATAATATATAAAGATATTATTCTATCGCTATGCTGGATGACGTCTCCCATCACTCTACTGATATAGAGAGAGAAACATGCTGATATAATATATAAAGTGTTACATTGTATCTATATATTATTCTATCGCTATGCTGGATGACGTCTCCCATCACTCTACTGATATAGAGAGAGAAATGTGTTGATATAATATATAAAGTGTTACATTGTATCTATATATTATTCTATCGCTGTGCTGGATGACGTGTCCCATCACTCTACTGATAAAGAGAGAGAAACATGCTGATAAAATATATAACGTGTTACCTGTGTTACTGCCAGACTACTCCACTTCCTCTGTGACCTGGAAGTTATTGTCACTTCCTGTCTGTGCGTTCCACAAGTCACTTCCTGTTTGCGTTCCACCAGTCACTTCCTGTCTGTGCATTGCTGCCATCTTGTGGCGAGGATCAGAACAGCAGCCTCCTCTCTAGATCTGGACTGCTATCAGTATTATTAAGTCAAATGAGTAAAAAAATATGTGCGGCTTCTCAACCTATTATAAATGCATCACACCCCATAATAGTTCCTAAATACAAAACACAAGAGTAAAAAATGTGACTAATAGTAACCCCTAATAACAATGCACACTGTATATATAAAGTGACCGTGCTGAATAAACTAGTGCCTAATATAAAGTGCTATAAAAAAAAAATAATTATAGCCTAACTACAATACATACTAGATACTATTTGTGCAATTGATCAGTGCAAACTCTAAAGTGCTAGTGATATAAAAAATGTTTAAAATGCCGGCAATTGATAATGCATGAAGCTAGCATGTAGCCTACAGACTCCACTGGCTATCATAATGCATGAAGCTAGCATGTAGCCTACACACTCCACTGGCTATCATAATGCATGAAGCTAGCATGTAGTCTACAGACTCCACTGGCTATCATAATGCATGAAGCTAGCATGTAATCTACAGACCCCACTGGCTATCATAATGCATGAAGCTAGCATGTAGTCTACAGACACCACTGGCTATCATAATGCATGAAGCTAGCATGTAGTCTACACACTCCACTGGCTATCATAATGCATGAAGCTAGCATGTAGTCTACAGACCCCACTGGCTATCATAATGCATGAAGATAGCATGTAGTCTACAGACCCCACTGGCTATCATAATGCATGAAGCTAGCATGTAGTCTACAGACCCCACTGGCTATCATAATGCATGAAGCTAGCATGTAGTCTACAGACTCCACTGGCTATCATAATGCATGAAGCTAGCATGTAGCATACAGACCCCACTGGCTATCATAATGCATGAAGCTAGCATGTAGCCTACAGACTCCACTGGCTATCATAATGCATGAAGCTAGCATGTAGCATACAGACCCCACTGGCTATCATAATGCATGAAGCTAGCATGTAGTCTACAGACTCCACTGGCTATCATAATGCATGAAGCTAGCATGTAGTCTACAGACCCCACTGGCTATCATAATGCATGAAGCTAGCATGTAGTCTACAGACTCCACTGGCTATCATAATGCATGAAGCTAGCATGTAGCATACAGACCCCACTGGCTATCATAATGCATGAAGCTAGCATGTAATCTACATACTCCACTGGCTATCATAATGCATGAAGCTAGCATGTAATCTACATACTCCACTGGCTATCATAATGCATGAAGCTAGCATGTAGTCTACAGACTCCACTGGCTATCATAATGCATGAAGCTAGCATGTAGCCTACATACTCCACTGGCTATCATAATGCATGAAGCTAGCATGTAGTCTACAGACTCCACTGGCTATCATAATGCATGAAGCTAGCATGTAGTCTACAGACTCCACTGGCTATCATAATGCATGAAGCTAGCATGTAGTCTACACACTCCACTGGCTATCATAATGCATGAAGCTAGCATGTAGTCTACAGACCCCACTGGCTATCATAATGCATGAAGCTAGCATGTAGCCTACAGACTCCACTGGCTATCATAATGCATGAAGCTAGCATGTAGTCTACAGACTCCACTGGCTATCATAATGCATGAAGCTAGCATGTAGTCTACAGACTCCACTGGCTATCATAATGCATGAAGCTAGCATGTAGTCTACAGACCCCACTGGCTATCATAATGCATGAAGCTAGCATGTAGTCTACAGACCCCACTGGCTATCATAATGCATGAAGCTAGCATGTAGTCTACAGACTCCACTGGCTATCATAATGCATGAAGCTAGCATGTAGCATACAGACCCCACTGGCTATCATAATGCATGAAGCTAGCATGTAGTCTACAGACCCCACTGGCTATCATAATACATGAAGCTAGCATGTAGCCTACAGACCCCACTGGCTATCATAATGCATGAAGCTAGCATGTAGCCTACAGACTCCACTGGCTATCATAATGCATGAAGCTAGCATGTAGTCTACAGACTCCACTGGCTATCATAATGCATGAAGCTAGCATGTAGCATACAGACCCCACTGGCTATCATAATGCATGAAGCTAGCATGTAATCTACATACTCCACTGGCTATCATAATGCATGAAGCTAGCATGTAGTCTACAGACCCCACTGGCTATCATAATGCATGAAGCTAGCATGTAGTCTACAGACCCCACTGGCTATCATAATGCATGAAGCTAGCATGTAGTCTACAGACTCCACTGGCTATCATAATGCATGAAGCTAGCATGTAGTCTACAGACTCCACTGGCTATCATAATGCATGAAGCTAGCATGTAGCCTACATACTCCACTGGCTATCATAATGCATGAAGCTAGCATGTAGTCTACAGACCCCACTGGCTATCATAATGCATGAAGCTAGCATGTAGCATACAGACTCCACTGGCTATCATAATGCATGAAGCTAGCATGTAGTCTACAGACCCCACTGGCTATCATAATGCATGAAGCTAGCATGTAGTCTACAGACCCCACTGGCTATCATAATGCATGAAGCTAGCATGTAGTCTACAGACTCCACTGGCTATCATAATGCATGAAGCTAGCATGTAGCCTACATACTCCACTGGCTATCATAATGCATGAAGCTAGCATGTAGTCTACAGACTCCACTGGCTATCATAATGCATGAAGCTAGCATGTAGTCTACAGACTCCACTGGCTATCATAATGCATGAAGCTAGCATGTAGCCTACAGACCCCACTGGCTATCATAATGCATGAAGCTAGCATGTAGTCTACAGACCCCACTGGCTATCATAATGCATGAAGCTAGCATGTAGCATACAGACTCCACTGGCTATCATAATGCATGAAGCTAGCATGTAGCCTACAGACCCCACTGGCTATCATAATGCATGAAGCTAGCATGTAGTCTATAGACCCCACTGGCTATCATAATGCATGAAGCTAGCATGTAGCCTACAGACCCCACTGGCTATCATAATGCATGAAGCTAGCATGTAGTCTACATATCCCACTGGCTATCATAATGCATGAAGCTAGCATGTAGTCTATAGACCCCACTGGCTATCATAATGCATGAAGCTAGCATGTAGCCTACAGACACCACTGGCTATCATAATGCATGAAGCTAGCATGTAGTCTACAGACCCCACTGGCTATCATAGTGCATGAAGCTAGCATGTAGTCTACAGACCCCACTGGCTATCATAATGCATGAAGCTAGCATGTAGCCTACAGACCCCACTGGCTATCATAATGCATGAAGCTAGCATGTAGTCTACAGATCCCACTGGCTATCATAATGCATGAAGCTAGCATGTAGTCTACAGACCCCACTGGCTATCATAATGCATGAAGCTAGCATGTAGTCTACAGACCCCACTGGCTATCATAATGCATGAAGCTAGCATGTAGTCTACAGATCCCACTGGCTATCATAATGCATGAAGCTAGCATGTAGTCTACATACCCCACTGGCTATCATAATGCATGAAGCTAGCATGTAGCCTACAGACTCCACTGGCTATCATAATGCATGAAGCTAGCATGTAGTCTACATACCCCACTGGCTATCATAATGCATGAAGCTAGCATGTAGTATACAGACTCCACTGGCTATCATAATACATGAAGCTAGCATGTAGTCTACAGACCCCACTGGCCATCATAATGCATGAAGCTAGCATGTAGCCTACAAACACCACTGGCTATCATAATGCATGAAGCTAGCATGTAGCATACAGACCCCACTGGCTATCATAATGCATGAAGCTAGCATGTAATCTACTGACCCCACTGGCTATCATAATGCATGAAGCTAGCATGTAGCCTACAGACCCCACTGGCTAACATAATGCATGAAGCTAGCATGTAGTCTACAGACTCCACTGGCTATCATAATGCATGAAGCTAGCATGTAGTCTACAGACTCCACTGGCTATCATAATGCATGAAGCTAGCATGTAGTCTACAGACTCCACTGGCTATCATAATGCATGAAGCTAGCATGTAGTCTACAGACCCCACTGGCTATCATAATGCATGAAGCTAGCATGTAGCCTACAGACTCCACTGGCTATCATAATGCATGAAGCTAGCATGTAGCCTACAGACTCCACTGGCTATCATAATGCATGAAGCTAGCATGTAGTCTACAGACCCCACTGGCTATCATAATGCATGAAGCTAGCATGTAATCTACAGACCCCACTGGCTATCATAATACATGAAGCTAGCATGTAATCTACAGACCCCACTGGCTATCATAATGCATGAAGCTAGCATGTAATCTACAGACCCCACTGGCTATCATAATGCATGAAGCTAGCATGTAGTCTACAGACTCCACTGGCTATCATAATGCATGAAGCTAGCATGTAGTCTACACACTCCACTGGCTATCATAATGCATGAAGCTAGCATGTAGTCTACACACTCCACTGGCTATCATAATGCATGAAGCTAGCATGTAATCTACAGACCCCACTGGCTATCATAATGCATGAAGCTAGCATGTAGCCTACAGACTCCACTGGCTATCATAATGCATGAAGCTAGCATGTAGCCTACAGACTCCACTGGCTATCATAATGCATGAAGCTAGCATGTAGCCTACAGACTCCACTGGCTATCATAATGCATGAAGCTAGCATGTAGCCTACAGACTCCACTGGCTATCATAATGCATGAAGCTAGCATGTAGTCTACAGACCCCACTGGCTATCATAATGCATGAAGCTAGCATGTAATCTACAGACCCCACTGGCTATCATAATACATGAAGCTAGCATGTAATCTACAGACCCCACTGGCTATCATAATGCATGAAGCTAGCATGTAATCTACAGACCCCACTGGCTATCATAATGCATGAAGCTAGCATGTAATCTACAGACCCCACTGGCTATCATAATGCATGAAGCTAGCATGTAGTCTACAGACTCCACTGGCTATCATAATGCATGAAGCTAGCATGTAGTCTACACACTCCACTGGCTATCATAATGCATGAAGCTAGCATGTAGTCTACAGACTCCACTGGCTATCATAATGCATGAAGCTAGCATGTAGTCTACAGACTCCACTGGCTATCATAATGCATGAAGCTAGCATGTAGTCTACACACCCCACTGGCTATCATAATGCATGAAGCTAGCATGTAGTCTACAGACTCCACTGGCTATCATAATGCATGAAGCTAGCATGTAGTCTACAGACTCCACTGGCTATCATAATGCATGAAGCTAGCATGTAGCATACAGACCCCACTGGCTATCATAATGCATGAAGCTAGCATGTAGTATACAGACTCCACTGGCTATCATAATGCATGAAGCTAGCATGTAGTCTACAGACCCCACTGGCTATCATAATACATGAAGCTAGCATGTAGCATACAGACCCCACTGGCTATCATAATACATGAAGCTAGCATGTAGCATACAGACTCCACTGGCTATCATAATACATGAAGCTAGCATGTAGCATACAGACCCCACTGGCTATCATAATGCATGAAGCTAGCATGTAGTCTACAGACCCCACTGGCTATCATAATGCATGAAGCTAGCATGTAGCCTACAGACTCCACTGGCTATCATAATGCATGAAGCTAGCATGTAGCCTACAGACCCCACTGGCTATCATAATGCATGAAGCTAGCATGTAGCCTACAGACTCCACTGGCTATCATAATGCATGAAGCTAGCATGTAGCATACAGACTCCACTGGCTATCATAATGCATGAAGCTAGCATGTAGTCTACAGACTCCACTGGCTATCATAATGCATGAAGCTAGCATGTAGCCTACAGACCCCACTGGCTATCATAATGCATGAAGCTAGCATGTAGTCTACAGACCCCACTGGCTATCATAATGCATGAAGCTAGCATGTAGTCTATAGACCCCACTGGCTATCATAATGCATGAAGCTAGCATGTAGCCTACAGACCCCACTGGCTATCATAATGCATGAAGCTAGCATGTAGCCTACATATCCCACTGGCTATCATAATGCATGAAGCTAGCATGTAGTCTATAGACCCCACTGGCTATCATAATGCATGAAGCTAGCATGTAGTCTATAGACCCCACTGGCTATCATAATGCATGAAGCTAGCATGTAGTCTATAGACCCCACTGGCTATCATAATGCATGAAGCTAGCATGTAGCCTACAGACACCACTGGCTATCATAATGCATGAAGCTAGCATGTAGTCTACAGACACCACTGGCTATCATAATGCATGAAGCTAGCATGTAGCATACAGACTCCACTGGCTATCATAATGCATGAAGCTAGCATGTAGTCTACAGACCCCACTGGCTATCATAATGCATGAAGCTAGCATGTAGCATACAGACTCCACTGGCTATCATAATGCATGAAGCTAGCATGTAGTCTACAGACTCCACTGGCTATCATAATGCATGAAGCTAGCATGTAGTCTACAGACCCCACTGGCTATCATAATGCATGAAGCTAGCATGTAGCCTACAGACCCCACTGGCTATCATAATGCATGAAGCTAGCATGTAGCCTACATATCCCACTGGCTATCATAATGCATGAAGCTAGCATGTAGTCTATAGACCCCACTGGCTATCATAATGCATGAAGCTAGCATGTAGTATATAGACCCCACTGGCTATCATAATGCATGAAGCTAGCATGTAGCCTACAGACCCCACTGGCTATCATAATGCATGAAGCTAGCATGTAGCCTACATATCCCACTGGCTATCATAATGCATGAAGCTAGCATGTAGTCTATAGACCCCACTGGCTATCATAATGCATGAAGCTAGCATGTAGTATATAGACCCCACTGGCTATCATAATGCATGAAGCTAGCATGTAGCATACAGACTCCACTGGCTATCATAATGCATGAAGCTAGCATGTAGTCTACAGACCCCACTGGCTATCATAATGCATGAAGCTAGCATGTAGCCTACAGACCCCACTGGCTATCATAATGCATGAAGCTAGCATGTAGCCTACATATCCCACTGGCTATCATAATGCATGAAGCTAGCATGTAGTCTACACACACCACTGGCTATCATAATGCATGAAGCTAGCATGCAGTCTACACACTCCACTGGCTATCATAATGCATGAAGCTAGCATGTAGCATACAGACCCCACTGGCTATCATAATGCATGAAGCTAGCATGTAGCATACAGACCCCACTGGCTATCATAATGCATGAAGCTAGCATGTAGTCTACAGACTCCACTGGCTATCATAATGCATGAAGCTAGCATGTAGTCTACAGACCCCACTGGCTATCATAGTGCATGAAGCTAGCATGTAGCATACAGACCCCACTGGCTATCATAATGCATGAAGCTAGCATGTAGTCTACAGACCCCACTGGCTATCATAATGCATGAAGCTAGCATGTAGCATACAGACCCCACTGGCTATCATAATGCATGAAGCTAGCATGTAGTCTACAGACCCCACTGGCTATCATAATGCATGAAGCTAGCATGTAGCATACAGACCCCACTGGCTATCATAATGCATGAAGCTAGCATGTAGTCTACAGACTCCACTGGCTATCATAATGCATGAAGCTAGCATGTAGTCTACAGACCCCACTGGCTATCATAGTGCATGAAGCTAGCATGTAGTCTACAGACCCCACTGGCTATCATAATGCATGAAGCTAGCATGTAGTCTACAGACCCCACTGGCTATCATAGTGCATGAAGCTAGCATGTAGTCTACAGACCCCACTGGCTATCATAATGCATGAAGCTAGCATGTAGCCTACAGACCCCACTGGCTATCATAATGCATGAAGCTAGCATGTAGCATACAGACTCCACTGGCTATCATAATGCATGAAGCTAGCATGTAGTCTACAGACTCCACTGGCTATCATAATGCATGAAGCTAGCATGTAGTCTACAGACTCCACTGGCTATCATAATGCATGAAGCTAGCGTGTAGTCTACAGATCCCACTGGCTATCATAATGCATGAAGCTAGCATGTAGTCTACAGATCCCACTGGCTATCATAATGCATGAAGCTAGCATGTAGTCTACAGACTCCACTGGCTATCATAATGCATGAAGCTAGCATGTAGTCTACAGACTCCACTGGCTATCATAATGCATGAAGCTAGCATGTAGCCTACAGACTCCACTGGCTATCATAATGCATGAAGCTAGCATGTAATCTACAGACACCACTGGCTATCATAATGCATGAAGCTAGCACGTAGTCCACAGACTCCACTGGCTATCATAATGCATGAAGCTAGCATGTAATCTACAGACACCACTGGCTATCATAATGCATGAAGCTAGCACGTAGTCCACAGACTCCACTGGCTATCATAATGCATGAAGCTAGCATGTAGCCTACAGACTCCACTGGCTATCATAATGCATGAAGCTAGCATGTAATCTACAGACACCACTGGCTATCATAATGCATGAAGCTAGCACGTAGTCCACAGACTCCACTGGCTATCATAATGCATGAAGCTAGCATGTAGTCTACAGACTCCACTGGCTATCATAATGCATGAAGCTAGCATGTAGTATACAGACTCCACTGGCTATCATAATACATGAAGCTAGCATGTAGTCTACAGACCCCACTGGCTATCATAATGCATGAAGCTAGCATGAAGTCTACAAACACCACTGGCTATCATAATGCATGAAGCTAGCATGTAGTATACAGACTCCACTGGCTATCATAATACATGAAGCTAGCATGTAGTCTATAGACCCCACTGGCTATCATAATGCATGAAGCTAGCATGTAGCCTACACACTCCACTGGCTATCATAATGCATGAAGCTAGCATGTAGCATACAGACCCCACTGGCTATCATAATGCATGAAGCTAGCATGTAGTCTACAGACCCCACTGGCTATCATAATGCATGAAGCTAGCATGTAATCTACAGACTCCACTGGCTATCATAATGCATGAAGCTAGCATGTAATCTACAGACCCCACTGGCTATCATAATGCATGAAGCTAGCATGTAATCTACACACTCCACTGGCTATCATAATGCATGAAGCTAGCATGTAGTATACAGACTCCACTGGCTATCATAATGCATGAAGCTAGCATGTAGTCTACAGACCCCACTGGCTATCATAATGCATGAAGCTAGCATGAAGTCTACAAACACCACTGGCTATCATAATGCATGAAGCTAGCATGTAGTATACAGACTCCACTGGCTATCATAATGCATGAAGCTAGCATGTAGTCTACAGACTCCACTGGCTATCATAATGCATGAAGCTAGCATGTAGCATACAGACCCCACTGGCTATCATAATGCATGAAGCTAGCATGTAATCTACATACTCCACTGGCTATCATAATGCATGAAGCTAGCATGTAGCATACAGACCCCACTGGCTATCATAATGCATGAAGCTAGCATGTAATCTACATACTCCACTGGCTATCATAATGCATGAAGCTAGCATGTAGTCTACAGACTCCACTGGCTATCATAATGCATGAAGCTAGCATGTAGTCTACAGACCCCACTGGCTATCATAATACATGAAGCTAGCATGTAGCATACAGACCCCACTGGCTATCATAATGCATGAAGCTAGCATGTAGTCTACAGACTCCACTGGCTATCATAATGCATGAAGCTAGCATGTAGCCTACATACTCCACTGGCTATCATAATGCATGAAGCTAGCATGTAGTCTACAGACCCCACTGGCTATCATAATGCATGAAGCTAGCATGTAGCATACAGACTCCACTGGCTATCATAATGCATGAAGCTAGCATGTAGTCTACAGACCCCACTGGCTATCATAATGCATGAAGCTAGCATGTAGCATACAGACTCCACTGGCTATCATAATGCATGAAGCTAGCATGTAGTCTACAGACCCCACTGGCTATCATAATGCATGAAGCTAGCATGTAGCATACAGACTCCACTGGCTATCATAATGCATGAAGCTAGCATGTAGTCTATAGACCCCACTGGCTATCATAATGCATGAAGCTAGCATGTAGCCTACAGACTCCACTGGCTATCATAATGCATGAAGCTAGCATGTAGCATACAGACTCCACTGGCTATCATAATGCATGAAGCTAGCATGTAGTCTACAGACCCCACTGGCTATCATAATGCATGAAGCTAGCATGTAGCATACAGACTCCACTGGCTATCATAATGCATGAAGCTAGCATGTAGTCTATAGACCCCACTGGCTATCATAATGCATGAAGCTAGCATGTAGCCTACAGACCCCACTGGCTATCATAATGCATGAAGCTAGCATGTAGCCTACATATCCCACTGGCTATCATAATGCATGAAGCTAGCATGTAGTCTATAGACCCCACTGGCTATCATAATGCATGAAGCTAGCATGTAGTCTATAGACCCCACTGGCTATCATAATGCATGAAGCTAGCATGTAGCCTACATATCCCACTGGCTATCATAATGCATGAAGCTAGCATGTAGTCTATAGACCCCACTGGCTATCATAATGCATGAAGCTAGCATGTAGCCTACAGACACCACTGGCTATCATAATGCATGAAGCTAGCATGTAGCCTACAGACTCCACTGGCTATCATAATGTATGAAGCTAGCATGTAGTCTACAGACCCCACTGGCTATCATAATACATGAAGCTAGCATGTAGTCTACAGACACCACTGGCTATCATAATGCATGAAGCTAGCATGTAGCCTACAGACTCCACTGGCTATCATAATGCATGAAGCTAGCATGTAGTCTACAGACCCCACTGGCTATCATAATGCATGAAGCTAGCATGTAGTCTATAGACCCCACTGGCTATCATAATGCATGAAGCTAGCATGTAGTCTACAGACTCCACTGGCTATCATAATGTATGAAGCTAGCATGTAGTCTACAGACCCCACTGGCTATCATAATACATGAAGCTAGCATGTAGTCTACAGACTCCACTGGCTATCATAATGCATGAAGCTAGCATGTAGTATACAGACTCCACTGGCTATCATAATGCATGAAGCTAGCATGTAGTCTACAGACCCCACTGGCTATCATAATGCATGAAGCTAGCATGTAGTCTACAGACCCCACTGGCTATCATAATGCATGAAGCTAGCATGTAGCATACAGACTCCACTGGCTATCATAATGCATGAAGCTAGCATGTAGTCTATAGACCCCACTGGCTATCATAATGCATGAAGCTAGCATGTAGCCTACATATCCCACTGGCTATCATAATGCATGAAGCTAGCATGTAGTCTATAGACCCCACTGGCTATCATAATGCATGAAGCTAGCATGTAGTCTATAGACCCCACTGGCTATCATAATGCATGAAGCTAGCATGTAGCCTACATATCCCACTGGCTATCATAATGCATGAAGCTAGCATGTAGTCTATAGACCCCACTGGCTATCATAATGCATGAAGCTAGCATGTAGCCTACAGACACCACTGGCTATCATAATGCATGAAGCTAGCATGTAGTCTACAGACACCACTGGCTATCATAATGCATGAAGCTAGCATGTAGTCTACAGACACCACTGGCTATCATAATGCATGAAGCTAGCATGCAGTCTACACACTCCACTGGCTATCATAATGCATGAAGCTAGCATGTAGCATACAGACCCCACTGGCTATCATAATGCATGAAGCTAGCATGTAGCATACAGACCCCACTGGCTATCATAATGCATGAAGCTAGCATGTAGCATACAGACTCCACTGGCTATCATAATGCATGAAGCTAGCATGTAGTCTACACACTCCACTGGCTATCATAATGCATGAAGCTAGCATGTAGCATACAGACCCCACTGGCTATCATAATGCATGAAGCTAGCATGTAGTCTACAGACCCCACTGGCTATCATAATGCATGAAGCTAGCATGTAGTCTACAGACTCCACTGGCTATCATAATGCATGAAGCTAGCATGTAGTCTACACACTCCACTGGCTATCATAATGCATGAAGCTAGCATGTAGTCTACAGACCCCACTGGCTATCATAATGCATGAAGCTAGCATGTAGTCTACAGACTCCACTGGCTATCATAATGCATGAAGCTAGCATGTAGCCTACACACTCCACTGGCTATCATAATGCATGAAGCTAGCATGTAGTCTACACACTCCACTGGCTATCATAATGCATGAAGCTAGCATGTAGTATACAGACTCCACTGGCTATCATAATGCATGAAGCTAGCATGTAGTCTACAGACCCCACTGGCTATCATAATGCATGAAGCTAGCATGTAGTCTACAGACTCCACTGGCTATCATAGTGCATGAAGCTAGCATGTAGTCTACAGACCCCACTGGCTATCATAATGCATGAAGCTAGCATGTAGCATACAGACCCCACTGGCTATCATAATGCATGAAGCTAGCATGTAGCATACAGACCCCACTGGCTATCATAATGCATGAAGCTAGCATGTAGTCTACAGATCCCACTGGCTATCATAATGCATGAAGCTAGCGTGTAGTCTACAGATCCCACTGGCTATCATAATGCATGAAGCTAGCATGTAGTCTACAGATCCCACTGGCTATCATAATGCATGAAGCTAGCATGTAGTCTACAGACTCCACTGGCTATCATAATGCATGAAGCTAGCATGTAGCCTACAGACTCCACTGGCTATCATAATGCATGAAGCTAGCATGTAATCTACAGACACCACTGGCTATCATAATGCATGAAGCTAGCATGTAATCTACAGACACCACTGGCTATCATAATGCATGAAGCTAGCACGTAGTCCACAGACTCCACTGGCTATCATAATGCATGAAGCTAGCATGTAGTCTACAGACTCCACTGGCTATCATAATGCATGAAGCTAGCATGTAGTATACAGACTCCACTGGCTATCATAATACATGAAGCTAGCATGTAGTCTACAGACCCCACTGGCTATCATAATGCATGAAGCTAGCATGAAGTCTACAAACACCACTGGCTATCATAATGCATGAAGCTAGCATGTAGTATACAGACTCCACTGGCTATCATAATACATGAAGCTAGCATGTAGTCTACAGACCCCACTGGCTATCATAATGCATGAAGCTAGCATGAAGCCTACAAACACCACTGGCTATCATAATGCATGAAGCTAGCATGTAGCATACAGACCCCACTGGCTATCATAATGCATGAAGCTAGCATGTAGTCTACAGACTCCACTGGCTATCATAATGCATGAAGCTAGCATGTAGCATACAGACCCCACTGGCTATCATAATGCATGAAGCTAGCATGTAGTCTACAGACCCCACTGGCTATCATAATGCATGAAGTTAGCATGTAATCTACAGACTCCACTGGCTATCATAATGCATGAAGCTAGCATGTAATCTACACACTCCACTGGCTATCATAATGCATGAAGCTAGCATGTAGTATACAGACTCCACTGGCTATCATAATACATGAAGCTAGCATGAAGTCTACAAACACCACTGGCTATCATAATGCATGAAGCTAGCATGTAGTATACAGACTCCACTGGCTATCATAATGCATGAAGCTAGCATGTAGCCTACATACTCCACTGGCTATCATAATGCATGAAGCTAGCATGTACTCTACAGACTCCACTGGCTATCATAATGCATGAAGCTAGCATGTAGTATACAGACTCCACTGGCTATCATAATACATGAAGCTAGCATGTAGTCTACAGACCCCACTGGCTATCATAATGCATGAAGCTAGCATGTAGTCTACAGACTCCACTGGCTATCATAATACATGAAGCTAGCATGTAGTCTACAGACCCCACTGGCTATCATAATGCATGAAGCTAGCATGTAGTCTACAGACCCCACTGGCTATCATAATGCATGAAGCTAGCATGTAGTCTACAGACCCCACTGGCTATCATAATGCATGAAGCTAGCATGTAGTCTACAGACCCCACTGGCTATCATAATGCATGAAGCTAGCATGCAGTCTACATACTCCACTGGCTATCATAATGCATGAAGCTAGCATGTAGTCTACACACTCCACTGGCCATCATAATGCATGAAGCTAGCATGTAGTCTACAGACTCCACTGGCTATCATAATGCATGAAGCTAGCATGTAGTCTACAGACTCCACTGGCTATCATAATGCATGAAGCTAGCATGAAGTCTACAGACTCCACTGGCTATCATAATGCATGAAGCTAGCGTGTACTCTACAGACTCCACTGGCTATCATAATGCATGAAGCTAGCATGTAGTCTACAGACTCCACTGGCTATCATAATGCATGAAGCTAGCATGTAGTCTACAGACTCCACTGGCTATCATAATGCATGAAGCTAGCATGTAGCCTACAGACTCCACTGGCTATCATAATGCATGAAGCTAGCATGTAGCCTACAGACTCCACTGGCTATCATAATGCATGAAGCTAGCATGTAGTCTACAGACCCCACTGGCTATCATAATGCATGAAGCTAGCATGTAGCCTACAGACCCCACTGGCTATCATAATGCATGAAGCTAGCATGTAGTCTACAGACTCCACTGGCTATCATAATGCATGAAGCTAGCATGTAGTCTACAGACTCCACTGGCTATCATAATGCATGAAGCTAGCATGTAGTCTACACACTCCACTGGCTATCATAATGCATGAAGCTAGCATGTAGCCTACAGACCCCACTGGCTATCATAATGCATGAAGCTAGCATGTAGTCTACAGACTCCACTGGCTATCATAATGCATGAAGCTAGCATGTAGCCTACAGACTCCACTGGCTATCATAATGCATGAAGCTAGCATGTAGTCTACAGACCCCACTGGCTATCATAATGCATGAAGCTAGCATGTAGTCTACAGACCCCACTGGCTATCATAATGCATGAAGCTAGCATGTAGTCTACAGACCCCACTGGCTATCATAATGCATGAAGCTAGCATGTAGCCTACAGACCCCACTGGCTATCATAATGCATGAAGCTAGCATGTAGTCTACAGACCCCACTGGCTATCATAATGCATGAAGCTAGCATGTAGCCTACAGACCCCACTGGCTATCATAATGCATGAAGCTAGCATGTAGTCTACAGACTCCACTGGCTATCATAATGCATGAAGCTAGCATGTAGTCTACAGACCCCACTGGCTATCATAATGCATGAAGCTAGCATGTAGCCTACAGACCCCACTGGCTATCATAATGCATGAAGCTAGCATGTAGTCTACAGACCCCACTGGCTATCATAATGCATGAAGCTAGCATGTAGCCTACAGACTGCACTGGCTATCATAATGCATGAAGCTAGCGTGTAGTCTACAGACCCCACTGGCTATCATAATGCATGAAGCTAGCATGTAGTCTACACACTCCACTGGCTATCATAATGCATGAAGCTAGCATGTAGCCTACAGACTCCACTGGCTATCATAATGCATGAAGCTAGCATGTAGCATACAGACACCACTGGCTATCATAATGCATGAAGCTAGCATGTAGTCTACAGACCCCACTGGCTATCATAATGCATGAAGCTAGCATGTAGTCTACACACTCCACTGGCTATCATAATGCATGAAGCTAGCATGTAGCCTACAGACCCCACTGGCTATCATAATGCATGAAGCTAGCATGTAGCATACAGACTCCACTGGCTATCATAATGCATGAAGCTAGCATGTAGTCTACAGACCCCACTGGCTATCATAATGCATGAAGCTAGCATGTAGTCTACAGACCCCACTGGCTATCATAATGCATGAAGCTAGCATGAAGTCTACAGACTCCACTGGCTATCATAATGCATGAAGCTAGCATGTAGTCTACAGACCCCACTGGCTATCATAATGCATGAAGCTAGCATGTAGCCTACAGACCCCACTGGCTATCATAATGCATGAAGCTAGCATGTAGTCTACAGACTCCACTGGCTATCATAATGCATGAAGCTAGCATGTAGTCTACAGACTCCACTGGCTATCATAATGCATGAAGCTAGCATGTAGCATACAGACTCCACTGGCTATCATAATGCATGAAGCTAGCATGTAGTCTACAGACCCCACTGGCTATAATAATGCATGAAGCTAGCATGTAGTCTACAGACTCCACTGGCTATCATAATGCATGAAGCTAGCATGTAGTCTACACACTCCACTGGCTATCATAATGCATGAAGCTAGCATGTAGTATACAGACTCCACTGGCTATCATAATGCATGAAGCTAGCATGTAGTCTACAGACCCCACTGGCTATCATAATGCATGAAGCTAGCATGTAGTCTACAGACCCCACTGGCTATCATAATGCATGAAGCTAGCATGTAGTATACAGACTCCACTGGCTATCATAATGCATGAAGCTAGCATGTAGCCTACAGACCCCACTGGCTATCATAATGCATGAAGCTAGCATGTAGTCTACAGACTCCACTGGCTATCATAATGCATGAAGCTAGCATGTAGCCTACAGACCCCACTGGCTATCATAATGCATGAAGCTAGCATGTAGTCTACAGACCCCACTGGCTATCATAATGCATGAAGCTAGCATGTAGCCTACAGACTCCACTGGCTATCATAATGCATGAAGCTAGCATGTAGTCTACAGACTCCACTGGCTATCATAATGCATGAAGCTAGCATGTAGTCTACATACTCCACTGGCTATCATAATGCATGAAGCTAGCATGTAGCCTACAGACCCCACTGGCTATCATAATGCATGAAGCTAGCATGTAGCCTACAGACTCCACTGGCTATCATAATGCATGAAGCTAGCATGTAGCCTACAGACCCCACTGGCTATCATAATGCATGAAGCTAGCATGTAGTCTACAGACTCCACTGGCTATCATAATGCATGAAGCTAGCATGTAATCTACAGACTCCACTGGCTATCATAATGCATGAAGCTAGCATGTAATCTACATACTCCATTGGCTATCATAATGCATGAAGCTAGCATGTACTCTATAGACTCCACTGGCTATCATAATGCATGAAGCTAGCATGTAGTCTACAGACTCCACTGGCTATCATAATGCATGAAGCTAGCATGTAGCCTACAGACCCCACTGGCTATCATAATGCATGAAGCTAGCATGTAGCCTACAGACCCCACTGGCTATCATAATGCATGAAGCTAGCATGTAGCCTACAGACCCCACTGGCTATCATAATGCATGAAGCTAGCATGTAATCTACAGACTCCACTGGCTATCATAATGCATGAAGCTAGCATGTAGTCTACAGACCCCACTGGCTATCATAATGCATGAAGCTAGCATGTAGTCTACAGACTCCACTGGCTATCATAATGCATGAAGCTAGCATGTAATCTACACACTCCACTGGCTATCATAATGCATGAAGCTAGCATGTAGCCTACAGACTCCACTGGCTATCATAATGCATGAAGCTAGCATGTAATCTACAGACTCCACTGGCTATCATAATGCATGAAGCTAGCATGTAGTCTACAGACCCCACTGGCTATCATAATGCATGAAGCTAGCATGTAGCCTACAGACCCCACTGGCTATCATAATGCATGAAGCTAGCATGTAGTCTACAGACTCCACTGGCTATCATAATGCATGAAGCTAGCATGTAATCTACACACTCCACTGGCTATCATAATGCATGAAGCTAGCATGTAGCCTACAGACTCCACTGGCTATCATAATGCATGAAGCTAGCATGTAGTCTACAGACTCCACTGGCTATCATAATGCATGAAGCTAGCATGTAGTCTACAGACTCCACTGGCTATCATAATGCATGAAGCTAGCATGTAGTATACAGACTCCACTGGCTATCATAATGCATGAAGCTAGCATGTAATCTACAGACCCCACTGGCTATCATAATGCATGAAGCTAGCATGTAGTCTACAGACTCCACTGGCTATCATAATGCATGAAGCTAGCATGTAATCTACACACTCCACTGGCTATCATAATGCATGAAGCTAGCATGTAATCTACAGACCCCACTGGCTATCATAATGCATGAAGCTAGCATGTAGTCTACAGACCCCACTGGCTATCATAATGCATGAAGCTAGCATGTAATCTACACACTCCACTGGCTATCATAATGCATGAAGCTAGCATGTAGTCTATAGACTCCACTGGCTATCATAATGCATGAAGCTAGCATGTAGTCTACAGACTCCACTGGCTATCATAATGCATGAAGCTAGCATGTAGCCTACAGACCCCACTGGCTATCATAATGCATGAAGCTAGCATGTAGTCTACAGACTCCACTGGCTATCATAATGCATGAAGCTAGCATGTAATCTACACACTCCACTGGCTATCATAATGCATGAAGCTAGCATGTAGTCTATAGACTCCACTGGCTATCATAATGCATGAAGCTAGCATGTAGCATACAGACTCCACTGGCTATCATAATGCATGAAGCTAGCATGTAGTCTACAGACCCCACTGGCTATCATAATACATGAAGCTAGCATGTAGCCTACAGACTCCACTGGCTATCATAATGCATGAAGCTAGCATGTAATCTACAGACCCCACTGGCTATCATAATGCATGAAGCTAGCATGTAGCCTACAGACTCCACTGGCTATCATAATGCATGAAGCTAGCATGTAATCTACAGACTCCACTGGCTATCATAATGCATGAAGCTAGCATGTAGCCTACAGACTCCACTGGCTATCATAATGCATGAAGCTAGCATGTAATCTACAGACTCCACTGGCTATCATAATGCATGAAGCTAGCATGTAATCTACATACTCCACTGGCTATCATAATGCATGAAGCTAGCATGTAGTCTACAGACCCCACTGGCTATCATAATGCATGAAGCTAGCATGTAATCTACATACTCCACTGGCTATCATAATGCATGAAGCTAGCATGTAGTCTACAGACCCCACTGGCTATCATAATGCATGAAGCTAGCATGTAGTCTACAGACCCCACTGGCTATCATAATGCATGAAGCTAGCATGTAGTCTACAGACTCCACTGGCTATCATAATGCATGAAGCTAGCATGTAATCTACAGACTCCACTGGCTATCATAATGCATGAAGCTAGCATGTAGCCTACAGACTCCACTGGCTATCATAATGCATGAAGCTAGCATGTAGTCTACAGACCCCACTGGCTATCATAATGCATGAAGCTAGCGTGTAGCCTACAGACTCCACTGGCTATCATAATGCATGAAGCTAGCATGTAGTCTACAGACCCCACTGGCTATCATAATGCATGAAGCTAGCATGTAGTTTACAGACTCCACTGGCTATCATAATGCATGAAGCTAGCATGTAGTCTACAGACTCCACTGGCTATCATAATGCATGAAGCTAGCATGTAGTCTACAGACCCCACTGGCTATCATCATGCATGAAGCTAGCATGTAGCATACAGACCCCACTGGCTATCATAATGCATGAAGCTAGCGTGTAGCCTACAGACTCCACTGGCTATCATAATGCATGAAGCTAGCATGTAGTCTACAGACTCCACTGGCTATCATAATGCATGAAGCTAGCATGTAGTCTACAGACTCCACTGGCTATCATAATGCATGAAGCTCGCATGTAATCTACAGACTCCACTGGCTATCATAATGCATGAAGCTAGCATGTAGTCTACAGACTCCACTGGCTATCATAATGCATGAAGCTAGCATGTAGCCTACAGACCCCACTGGCTATCATAATGCATGAAGCTAGCATGTAGTCTACAGACTCCACTGGCTATCATAATGCATGAAGCTCGCATGTAATCTACAGACCCCACTGGCTATCATAATGTATGAAGATAGCATGTAGTCTACAGACCCCACTGGCTATCATAATACATGAAGCTAGCATGTAGTCTACAGACCCCACTGGCTATCATAATGCATGAAGCTAGCATGTAGCCTACAGACTCCACTGGCTATCATAATGCATGAAGCTAGCATGTAGCCTACAGACTCCACTGGCTATCATAATGCATGAAGCTAGCATGTAGCCTACAGACCCCACTGGCTATCATAATGCATGAAGCTAGCATGTAGCCTACAGACTCCACTGGCTATCATAATGCATGAAGCTAGCATGTAGCGTACACACTCCACTGGCTATCATAATGCATGAAGCTAGCATGTAGCCTACAGACCCCACTGGCTATCATAATACATGAAGCTAGCATGTAGTCTACAGACCCCACTGGCTATCATAATGCATGAAGCTAGCATGTAGTCTACAGACTCCACTGGCTATCATAATGCATGAAGCTAGCATGTAATCTACAGACTCCACTGGCTATCATAATGCATGAAGCTAGCATGTAATCTACAGACCCCACTGGCTATCATAATGCATGAGGCTAGCATGTAGTCTACAGACTCCACTGGCTATCATAATGCATGAAGCTAGCATGTAATCTACAGACCCCACTGGCTATCATAATGCATGAAGCTAGCATGTAGCCTACAGACTCCACTGGCTATCATAATGCATGAAGCTAGCATGTAGCGTACACACTCCACTGGCTATCATAATGCATGAAGCTAGCATGTAGTATACAGACTCCACTGGCTATCATAATGCATGAAGCTAGCATGTAGCCTACACACTCCACTGGCTATCATAATGCATGAAGCTAGCATGTAGCGTACACACTCCACTGGCTATCATAATGCATGAAGCTAGCATGTAGCCTACACACTCCACTGGCTATCATAATGCATGAAGCTAGCATGTAGTCTACACACTCCACTGGCTATCATAATGCATGAAGCTAGCATGTAGTCTACACACTCCACTGGCTGTCATAATGCATGAAGCTAGCATGTAGTCTACAGACTCCACTGGCTATCATAATGCATGAAGCTAGCATGTAGTCTACAGACTCCACTGGCTATCATAATGCATGAAGCTAGCATGTAGTCTACAGACTCCACTGGCTATCATAATGCATGAAGCTAGCATGTAGTCTACAGACTCCACTGGCTATCATAATGCATGAAGCTAGCATGTAGTATATAGACTCCACTGGCTATCATAATGCATGAAGCTAGCATGTAGCCTACAGACTCCACTGGCTATCATCATGCATGAAGCTAGCATGTAGTCTACAGACCCCACTGGCTATCATAATGCATGAAGCTAGCATGTAGTCTACAGACTCCACTGGCTATCATAATGCATGAAGCTAGCATGTAGTATATAGACTCCACTGGCTATCATAATGCATGAAGCTAGCATGTAGCCTACAGACTCCACTGGCTATCATCATGCATGAAGCTAGCATGTAGTCTACAGACCCCACTGGCTATCATAATGCATGAAGCTAGCATGTAGTCCACAGACTCCACTGGCTATCATAATGCATGAAGCTAGCATGTAGTCTACAGACCTCACTGGCTATCATAATGCATGAAGCTAGCATGTAATCTACAGACTCCACTGGCTATCATAATGCATGAAGCTAGCATGTAGCCTACAGACCCCACTGGCTATCATAATGCATAAAGCTAGCATGTAATCTACAGACCCCACTGGCTATCATAATGCATGAAGCTAGCATGTAGCCTACAGACCCCACTGGCTATCATAATGCATAAAGCTAGCATGTAATCTACAGACCCCACTGGCTATCATAATGCATGAAGCTAGCATGTAATCTACAGACTCCACTGGCTATCATAATGCATGAAGCTAGCATGTAGCCTACAGACCCCACTGGCTATCATAATGCATGAAGCTAGCATGTAGTCTACACACTCCACTGGCTATCATAATGCATGAAGCTAGCATGTAGCCTACAGACCCCACTGGCTATCATAATGCATAAAGCTAGCATGTAATCTACAGACCCCACTGGCTATCATAATGCATGAAGCTAGCATGTAATCTACAGACTCCACTGGCTATCATAATGCATGAAGCTACCATGTAATCTACAGACTCCACTGGCTATCATAATGCATGAAGCTAGCATGTAGCATACAGACTCCACTGGCTGCCATAATGCATGAAGCTAGCATGTAGTCTACAGACTCCACTGGCTATCATAATACATGAAGCTAGCATGTAGTCTACAGACCCCACTGGCTATCATAATGCATGAAGCTAGCATGTAGTCTACAGACTCCACTGGCTATCATAATGCATGAAGCTAGCATGTAGTCTACACACTCCACTGGCTATCATAATGCATGAAGCTAGCATGTAGTCTACAGACTCCACTGGCTATCATAATGCATGAAGCTAGCATGTAGTCTACACACTCCACTGGCTATCATAATGCATGAAGCTAGCATGTAGCCTACAGACTCCACTGGCTATCATAATGCATGAAGCTAGCATGTAGTCTACAGACCCCACTGGCTATCATAATGCATGAAGCTAGCATGTAGTCTACAGACCCCACTGGCTATCATAATGCATGAAGCTAGCATGTAGTCTACAGACTCCACTGGCTATCATAATGCATGAAGCTAGCATGTAGTCTACAGACTCCACTGGCTATCATAATGCATGAAGCTAGCATGTAGTCCACAGACTCCACTGGCTATCATAATGCATGAAGCTAGCATGTAGTCTACACACTCCACTGGCTATCATAATGCATGAAGCTAGCATGTAGTCTACAGACTCCACTGGCTATCATAATGCATGAAGCTAGCATGTAGTCTACACACTCCACTGGCTATCATAATGCATGAAGCTAGCATGTAGCCTACAGACTCCACTGGCTATCATAATGCATGAAGCTAGCGTGTAATCTACAGACTCCACTGGCTATCATAATGCATGAAGCTAGCATGTAGTCTACAGACCCCACTGGCTATCATAATGCATGAAGCTAGCATGTAGTCCACAGACTCCACTGGCTATCATAATGCATGAAGCTAGCATGTAGTCTACAGACTCCACTGGCTATCATAATGCATGAAGCTAGCATGTAGTCCACAGACTCCACTGGCTATCATAATGCATGAAGCTAGCATGTAGTCTACACACTCCACTGGCTGTCATAATGCATGAAGCTAGCATGTAGTCTACAGACTCCACTGGCTATCATAATGCATGAAGCTAGCATGTAATCTACAGACTCCACTGGCTATCATAATGCATGAAGCTAGCATGTAGTCTACAGACCCCACTGGCTATCATAATGCATGAAGCTAGCATGTAGCCTACAGACTCCACTGGCTATCATAATGCATGAAGCTAGCGTGTAATCTACAGACTCCACTGGCTATCATAATGCATGAAGCTAGCATGTAGTCTACAGACCCCACTGGCTATCATAATGCATGAAGCTAGCATGTAGTCTACACACTCCACTGGCTATCATAATGCATGAAGCTAGCATGTAGCCTACAGACTCCACTGGCTATCATAATGCATGAAGCTAGCATGTAGCCTACAGACTCCACTGGCTATCATAATGCATGAAGCTAGCATGTAGTCTACAGACCCCACTGGCTATCATAATGCATGAAGCTAGCATGTAGTCTACACACTCCACTGGCTATCATAATGCATGAAGCTAGCATGTAGTCTACACACTCCACTGGCTATCATAATGCATGAAGCTAGCATGTAGTCTACAGACTCCACTGGCTATCATAATGCATGAAGCTAGCATGTAATCTACAGACTCCACTGGCTATCATAATGCATGAAGCTAGCATGTAGTCTACAGACCCCACTGGCTATCATAATGCATGAAGCTAGCATGTAGCCTACAGACTCCACTGGCTATCATAATGCATGAAGCTAGCGTGTAATCTACAGACTCCACTGGCTATCATAATGCATGAAGCTAGCATGTAGTC
Source organism: Gastrophryne carolinensis (assembly GCA_027917425.1). Classification (NCBI taxonomy): domain Eukaryota; kingdom Metazoa; phylum Chordata; class Amphibia; order Anura; family Microhylidae; genus Gastrophryne; species Gastrophryne carolinensis. The sequence goes on from CM051235.1 coordinate 629,254,260, forward strand.
TACAGACTCCACTGGCTATCATAATGCATGAAGCTAGCATGTAGTCTACAGACCCCACTGGCTATCATAATGCATGAAGCTAGCATGTAGCCTACAGACTCCACTGGCTATCATAATGCATGAAGCTAGCATGTAGCCTACAGACTCCACTGGCTATCATAATGCATGAAGCTAGCATGTAGTATACAGGCCCCACTGGCTATCATAATGCATGAAGCTAGCATGTAGCATACAGACCCCACTGGCTATCATAATGCATGAAGCTAGCATGTAGTCTACAGACTCCACTGGCTATCATAATGCATGAAGCTAGCATGTAGCATACAGACCCCACTGGCTATCATAATGCATGAAGCTAGCATGTAGCCTACAGACTCCACTGGCTATCATAATGCATGAAGCTAGCATGTAATCTACAGACCCCACTGGCTATCATAATGCATGAAGCTAGCATGTAGCCTACACACTCCACTGGCTATCATAATGCATGAAGCTAGCATGTAATCTACAGACCCCACTGGCTATCATAATGCATGAAGCTAGCATGTAGCCTACACACCCCACTGGCTATCATAATACATGAAGCTAGCATGTAGTCTACAGACCCCACTGGCTATCATAATGCATGAAGCTAGCATGTAGCCTACAGACTCCACTGGCTATCATAATGCATGAAGCTAGCATGTAGCCTACAGACCCCACTGGCTATCATAATGCATGAAGCTAGCATGTAGTCTACAGACTCCACTGGCTATCATAATGCATGAAGCTAGCATGTAGCCTACAGACTCCACTGGCTATCATAATGCATGAAGCTAGCATGTAGTCTACAGACTCCACTGGCTATCATAATGCATGAAACTAGCATGTAGCCTACAGACTCCACTGGCTATCATAATGCATGAAGCTAGCATGTAATCTACAGACTCCACTGGCTATCATAATGCATGAAGCTAGCATGTAGTCTACAGACCCCACTGGCTATCATAATGCATGAAGCTAGCATGTAGTCTACACACTCCACTGGCTATCATAATGCATGAAGCTAGCATGTAGTCTACAGACTCCACTGGCTATCATAATGCATGAAGCTAGCATGTAGCCTACAGACCCCACTGGCTATCATAATGCATGAAGCTAGCATGTAGTCTACAGACCCCACTGGCTATCATAATGCATGAAGCTAGCATGTAGCCTACAGACTCCACTGGCTATCATAATGCATGAGGCTAGCATGTAGTCTACACACTCCACTGGCTATCATAATGCATGAAGCTAGCATGTAGTCTACAGACCCCACTGGCTATCATAATGCATGAAGCTAGCATGTAGCCTACAGACCCCACTGGCTATCATAATGCATGAAGCTAGCATGTAGTCTACACACTCCACTGGCTATCATAATGCATGAAGCTAGCATGTAGCCTACACACTCCACTGGCTATCATAATGCATGAAGCTAGCATGTAGCCTACAGACCCCACTGGCTATCATAATGCATGAAGCTAGCATGTAGCCTACAGACTCCACTGGCTATCATAATGCATGAAGCTAGCATGTAGCATACAGACTCCACTGGCTATCATAATGCATGAAGCTAGCATGTAGCATACAGACCCCACTGGCTATCATAATGCATGAAGCTAGCATGTAGTCTACAGACTCCACTGGCTATCATAATGCATGAAGCTAGCATGTAGTCTACAGACTCCACTGGCTATCATAATGCATGAAGCTAGCATGTAATCTACACACTCCACTGGCTATCATAATGCATGAAGCTAGCATGTAATCTACACACTCCACTGGCTATCATAATGCATGAAGCTAGCATGTAGCCTACAGACCCCACTGGCTATCATAATGCATGAAGCTAGCATGTAGTCTACAGACTCCACTGGCTATCATAATGCATGAAGCTAGCATGTAGCATACAGACCCCACTGGCTATCATAATGCATGAAGCTAGCATGTAGTTTACAGACTCCACTGGCTATCATAATGCATGAAGCTAGCATGTAGTCTACACACTCCACTGGCTATCATAATGCATGAAGCTAGCATGTAGTCTACAGACCCCACTGGCTATCATAATGCATGAAGCTAGCATGTAGTCTACAGACACCACTGGCTATCATAATGCATGAAGCTAGCATGTAGTCTACAGACTCCACTGGCTATCATAATGCATGAAGCTAGCATGTAGTCTACACACTCCACTGGCTATCATAATGCATGAAGCTAGCATGTAGCCTACAGACTCCACTGGCTATCATAATGCATGAAGCTAGCATGTAGCCTACAGACCCCACTGGCTATCATAATGCATGAAGCTAGCATGTAATCTACAGACTCCACTGGCTATCATAATGCATGAAGCTAGCATGTATTCTACAGACTCCACTGGCTATCATAATGCATGAAGCTAGCATGTAGCATACAGACCCCACTGGCTATCATAATGCATGAAGCTAGGATGTAGTCTACAGACTCCACTGGCTATCATAATGCATGAAGCTAGCATGTAGTCTACAGACTCCACTGGCTATCATAATGCATGAAGCTAGCATGTAGTCTACAGACCCCACTGGCTATCATAATGCATGAAGCTAGCATGTAGCCTACAGACCCCACTGGCTATCATAATGCATGAAGCTAGCATGTAGTCTACAGACTCCACTGGCTATCATAATGCATGAAGCTAGCATGTAGTCTACAGACTCCACTGGCTATCATAATGCATGAAGCTAGCATGTAGTCTACAGACCCCACTGGCTATCATAATGCATGAAGCTAGCATGTAGCCTACAGACCCCACTGGCTATCATAATGCATGAAGCTAGCATGTAGTCTACAGACTCCACTGGCTATCATAATGCATGAAGCTAGCATGTAGCCTACAGACTCCACTGGCTATCATAATGCATGAAGCTAGCATGTAGCCTACAGACTCCACTGGCTATCATAATGCATGAAGCTAGCATGTAGTCTACAGACCCCACTGGCTATCATAATGCATGAAGCTAGCATGTAGCCTACAGACTCCACTGGCTATCATAATGCATGAAGCTAGCATGTAGCCTACAGACTCCACTGGCTATCATAATGCATGAAGCTAGCATGTAGTCTACACACTCCACTGGCTATCATAATGCATGAAGCTAGCATGTAATCTACACACTCCACTGGCTATCATAATGCATGAAGCTAGCATGTAGTCTACAGACTCCACTGGCTATCATAATGCATGAAGCTAGCATGTAGTCTACAGACTCCACTGGCTATCATAATGCATGAAGCTAGCATGTAGTCTACACACTCCACTGGCTATCATAATGCATGAAGCTAGCATGTAGTCTACAGACCCCACTGGCTATCATAATGCATGAAGCTAGCATGTAGCCTACAGACCCCACTGGCTATCATAATGCATGAAGCTAGCATGTAGTCTACAGACTCCACTGGCTATCATAATGCATGAAGCTAGCATGTAGTCTACAGACTCCACTGGCTATCATAATGCATGAAGCTAGCATGTAGTCTACAGACCCCACTGGCTATCATAATGCATGAAGCTAGCATGTAGCCTACAGACCCCACTGGCTATCATAATGCATGAAGCTAGCATGTAGTCTACAGACTCCACTGGCTATCATAATGCATGAAGCTAGCATGTAGCCTACAGACTCCACTGGCTATCATAATGCATGAAGCTAGCATGTAGCCTACAGACTCCACTGGCTATCATAATGCATGAAGCTAGCATGTAGTCTACAGACCCCACTGGCTATCATAATGCATGAAGCTAGCATGTAGCCTACAGACTCCACTGGCTATCATAATGCATGAAGCTAGCATGTAGCCTACAGACTCCACTGGCTATCATAATGCATGAAGCTAGCATGTAGTCTACACACTCCACTGGCTATCATAATGCATGAAGCTAGCATGTAATCTACACACTCCACTGGCTATCATAATGCATGAAGCTAGCATGTAGTCTACAGACTCCACTGGCTATCATAATGCATGAAGCTAGCATGTAGTCTACAGACTCCACTGGCTATCATAATGCATGAAGCTAGCATGTAGTCTACACACTCCACTGGCTATCATAATGCATGAAGCTAGCATGTAGTCTACAGACTCCACTGGCTATCATAATGCATGAAGCTAGCATGTAATCTACAGACTCCACTGGCTATCATAATGCATGAAGCTAGCATGTAGTCTACACACTCCACTGGCTATCATAATGCATGAAGCTAGCATGTAATCTACAGACTCCACTGGCTATCATAATGCATGAAGCTAGCATGTAGTCTACAGACCCCACTGGCTATCATAATGCATGAAGCTAGCATGTAGTCTACACACTCCACTGGCTATCATAATGCATGAAGCTAGCATGTAATCTACAGACACCACTGGCTATCATAATGCATGAAGCTAGCGTGTAGTCTACAGACCCCACTGGCTATCATAATGCATGAAGCTAGCATGTAGTCTACAGACACCACTGGCTATCATAATGCATGAAGCTAGCATGTAGCCTACAGACTCCACTGGCTATCATAATGCATGAAGCTAGCATGTAGTCTACACACTCCACTGGCTATCATAATGCATGAAGCTAGCATGTAGCCTACAGACCCCACTGGCTATCATAATGCATGAAGCTAGCATGTAGTCTACAGACTCCACTGGCTATCATAATGCATGAAGCTAGCATGTAGTCTACACACTCCACTGGCTATCATAATGCATGAAGCTAGCATGTAGTCTACAGACCCCACTGGCTATCATAATGCATGAAGCTAGCATGTAGTCTACATACTCCACTGGCTATCATAATGCATGAAGCTAGCATGTAGCCTACAGACCCCACTGGCTATCATAATGCATGAAGCTAGCATGTAGTCTACAGACCCCACTGGCTATCATAATGCATGAAGCTAGCATGTAGCCTACACACTCCACTGGCTATCATAATGCATGAAGCTAGCATGTAGCCTACAGACCCCACTGGCTATCATAATGCATGAAGCTAGCATGTAGCCTACACACTCCACTGGCTATCATAATGCATGAAGCTAGCATGTAGCCTACAGACCCCACTGGCTATCATAATGCATGAAGCTAGCATGTAGTCTACAGACTCCACTGGCTATCATAATGCATGAAGCTAGCATGTAGTCTACATACTCCACTGGCTATCATAATGCATGAAGCTAGCATGTAGCCTACAGACCCCACTGGCTATCATAATGCATGAAGCTAGCATGTAGTCTACATACTCCACTGGCTATCATAATGCATGAAGCTAGCATGTAGTCTACAGACCCCACTGGCTATCATAATGCATGAAGCTAGCATGTAGTCTACATACTCCACTGGCTATCATAATGCATGAAGCTAGCATGTAGTCTACAGACACCACTGGCTATCATAATGCATGAAGCTAGCATGTAGTCTACATACTCCACTGGCTATCATAATGCATGAAGCTAGCATGTAGTCTACATACTCCACTGGCTATCATAATGCATGAAGCTAGCATGTAGCCTACAGACCCCACTGGCTATCATAATGCATGAAGCTAGCATGTAGTCTACATACTCCACTGGCTATCATAATGCATGAAGCTAGCATGTAGTCTACATACTCCACTGGCTATCATAATGCATGAAGCTAGCATGTAGTCTACATACTCCACTGGCTATCATAATACATGAAGCTAGCATGTAGTCTACAGACTCCACTGGCTATTATAATGCATGAAGCTAGCATGTAGTCTACAGACCCCACTGGCTATCATAATGCATGAAGCTAGCATGTAGTCTACAGACTCCACTGGCTATCATAATGCATGAAGCTAGCATGTAGTCTACAGACTCCACTGGCTATCATAATGCATGAAGCTAGCATGTAGTCTACAGACCCCACTGGCTATCATAATGCATGAAGCTAGCATGTAGTCTACAGACTCCACTGGCTATCATAATGCATGAAGCTAGCATGTAGTCTACAGACTCCACTGGCTATCATAATGCATGAAGCTAGCATGTAGTCTACAGACCCCACTGGCTATCATAATGCATGAAGCTAGCATGTAGTCTACAGACTCCACTGGCTATCATAATGCATGAAGCTAGCATGTAGTCTACAGACCCCACTGGCTATCATAATGCATGAAGCTAGCATGTAGCATACAGACCCCACTGGCTATCATCATGCATGAAGCTAGCATGTAGTCTACACACTCCACTGGCTATCATAATGCATGAAGCTAGCATGTAGTCTACAGACCCCACTGGCTATCATAATGCATGAAGCTAGCATGTAGCATACAGACCCCACTGGCTATCATAATGCATGAAGCTAGCATGTAGTCTACACACTCCACTGGCTATCATAATGCATGAAGCTAGCATGTAGTCTACAGACCCCACTGGCTATCATAATGCATGAAGCTAGCATGTAGCCTACAGACTCCACTGGCTATCATAATGCATGAAGCTAGCATGTAGCCTACAGACTCCACTGGCTATCATAATGCATGAAGCTAGCATGTAGCCTACATACTCCACTGGCTATCATAATGCATGAAGCTAGCATGTAGCCTACAGACTCCACTGGCTATCATAATGCATGAAGCTAGCATGTAGCCTACAGACTCCACTGACTATCATAATGCATGAAGCTAGCATGTAATCTACAGACCCCACTGGCTATCATAATGCATGAAGCTAGCGTGTAGTCTACAGACCCCACTGGCTATCATAATGCATGAAGCTAGCGTGTAGTCTACAGACCCCACTGGCTATCATAATGCATGAAGCTAGCATGTAGCCTACAGACTCCACTGGCTATCATAATGCATGAAGCTAGCATGTAGTCTACAGACTCCACTGGCTATCATAATGCATGAAGCTAGCATGTAGCCTACAGACTCCACTGGCTATCATAATGCATGAAGCTAGCATGTAGTCTACAGACTCCACTGGCTATCATAATGCATGAAGCTAGCATGTAGCCTACAGACTCCACTGGCTATCATAATGCATGAAGCTAGCATGTAGCCTACAGACTCCACTGGCTATCATAATGCATGAAGCTAGCATGTAATCTACAGACCCCACTGGCTATCATAATGCATGAAGCTAGCATGTAGTCTACAGACCCCACTGGCTATCATAATACATGAAGCTAGCATGTAGCCTACAGACTCCACTGGCTATCATAATGCATGAAGCTAGCATGTAGCATACAGACTCCACTGGCTATCATAATGCATGAAGCTAGCATGTAGCATACAGACCCCACTGGCTATCATAATGCATGAAGCTAGCATGTAGCCTACACACTCCACTGGCTATCATAATGCATGAAGCTAGCGTGTAGTCTACAGACCCCACTGGCTATCATAATGCATGAAGCTAGCATGTAGCCTACAGACTCCACTGGCTATCATAATGCATGAAGCTAGCATGTAGTCTACAGACTCCACTGGCTATCATAATGCATGAAGCTAGCATGTAGCCTACAGACTCCACTGGCTATCATAATACATGAAGCTAGCATGTAGTCTACAGACCCCACTGGCTATCATAATGCATGAAGCTAGCATGTAGCCTACAGACCCCACTGGCTATCATAATGCATGAAGCTAGCATGTAGTCTACAGACTCCACTGGCTATCATAATGCATGAAGCTAGCATGTAGCCTACAGACTCCACTGGCTATCATAATGCATGAAGCTAGCATGTAATCTACAGACCCCACTGGCTATCATAATGCATGAAGCTAGCATGTAGTCTACAGACCCCACTGGCTATCATAATGCATGAAGCTAGCATATAATCTACAGACCCCACTGGCTATCATAATACATGAAGCTAGCATGTAGCCTACAGACTCCACTGGCTATCATAATGCATGAAGCTAGCATGTAGCATACAGACTCCACTGGCTATCATAATGCATGAAGCTAGCATGTAGTCTACAGACACCACTGGCTATCATAATGCATGAAGCTAGCATGTAGTCTACAGACCCCACTGGCTATCATAATGCATGAAGCTAGCATGTAGCCTACACACTCCACTGGCTATCATAATGCATGAAGCTAGCATGTAGTCTACATACTCCACTGGCTATCATAATGCATGAAGCTAGCATGTAGTATACAGACTCCACTGGCTATCATAATGCATGAAGCTAGCATGCAATCTACAGACTCCACTGGCTATCATAATGCATGAAGCTAGCATGTAGTATACAGACCCCACTGGCTATTATAATGCATGAAGCTAGCATGTAATCTACAGACTCCACTGGCTATCATAATGCATGAAGCTAGCATGTAGTCTACAGACCCCACTGGCTATCATAATGCATGAAGCTAGCATGTAGTCTACATACTCCACTGGCTATCATAATGCATGAAGCTAGCATGTAGTCTACAGACCCCACTGGCTATCATAATGCATGAAGCTAGCATGTAGTCTACAGACTCCACTGGCTATCATAATGCATGAAGCTAGCATGTAGTCTACACACTCCACTGACTATCATAATGCATGAAGCTAGCATGTAGTCTACAGACCCCACTGGCTATCATAATGCATGAAGCTAGCATGTAGTCTACAGACACCACTGGCTATCATAATGCATGAAGCTAGCATGTAGTCTACAGACCCCACTGGCTATCATAATGCATGAAGCTAGCATGTAGCCTACAGACCCCACTGGCTATCATAATGCATGAAGCTAGCATGTAGCCTACAGACCCCACTGGCTATCATAATGCATGAAGCTAGCATGTAGTCTACAGACCCCACTGGCTATCATAATGTATGAAGCTAGCATGTAGTCTACAGACTCCACTGGCTATCATAATGCATGAAGCTAGCATGTAGTCTACAGACCCCACTGGCTATCATAATGCATGAAGCTAGCATGTAGTCTACACACTCCACTGGCTATCATAATGCTTGAAGCTAGCATGTAGTCTACACACTCCACTGGCTATCATAATGCATGAAGCTAGCATGTAGTCTACAGACCCCACTGGCTATCATAATGCATGAAGCTAGCATGTAGCCTACAGACCCCACTGGCTATCATAATGCATGAAGCTAGCATGTAGCCTACAGACTCCACTGACTATCATAATGCATGAAGCTAGCATGTAATCTACAGACCCCACTGGCTATCATAATGCATGAAGCTAGCGTGTAGTCTACAGACCCCACTGGCTATCATAATGCATGAAGCTAGCGTGTAGTCTACAGACCCCACTGGCTATCATAATGCATGAAGCTAGCATGTAGCCTACAGACTCCACTGGCTATCATAATGCATGAAGCTAGCATGTAGTCTACAGACTCCACTGGCTATCATAATGCATGAAGCTAGCATGTAGTCTACAGACTCCACTGGCTATCATAATGCATGAAGCTAGCATGTAGCCTACAGACTCCACTGGCTATCATAATGCATGAAGCTAGCATGTAGTCTACAGACACCACTGGCTATCATAATGCATGAAGCTAGCATGTAGTCTACAGACCCCACTGGCTATCATAATACATGAAGCTAGCATGTAGCCTACACACTCCACTGGCTATCATAATGCATGAAGCTAGCGTGTAGTCTACAGACCCCACTGGCTATCATAATGCATGAAGCTAGCATGTAGTCTACAGACTCCACTGGCTATCATAATGCATGAAGCTAGCATGTAGCCTACAGACTCCACTGGCTATCATAATGCATGAAGCTAGCATGTAGTCTACAGACTCCACTGGCTATCATAATGCATGAAGCTAGCATGTAGCCTACAGACTCCACTGGCTATCATAATGCATGAAGCTAGCATGTAATCTACAGACCCCACTGGCTATCATAATGCATGAAGCTAGCATGTAGTCTACAGACTCCACTGGCTATCATAATGCATGAAGCTAGCATGTAGTCTACAGACCCCACTGGCTATCATAATGCATGAAGCTAGCATATAATCTACAGACCCCACTGGCTATCATAATACATGAAGCTAGCATGTAGCCTACAGACTCCACTGGCTATCATAATGCATGAAGCTAGCATGTAGCATACAGACTCCACTGGCTATCATAATGCATGAAGCTAGCATGTAGTCTACAGACACCACTGGCTATCATAATGCATGAAGCTAGCATGTAGTCTACAGACCCCACTGGCTATCATAATGCATGAAGCTAGCATGTAGCCTACACACTCCACTGGCTATCATAATGCATGAAGCTAGCATGTAGTCTACATACTCCACTGGCTATCATAATGCATGAAGCTAGCATGTAGTATACAGACTCCACTGGCTATCATAATGCATGAAGCTAGCATGCAATCTACAGACTCCACTGGCTATCATAATGCATGAAGCTAGCATGTAGTATACAGACCCCACTGGCTATTATAATGCATGAAGCTAGCATGTAATCTACAGACTCCACTGGCTATCATAATGCATGAAGCTAGCATGTAGTCTACAGACCCCACTGGCTATCATAATGCATGAAGCTAGCATGTAGTCTACATACTCCACTGGCTATCATAATGCATGAAGCTAGCATGTAGTCTACAGACCCCACTGGCTATCATAATGCATGAAGCTAGCATGTAGCCTACAGACCCCACTGGCTATCATAATGCATGAAGCTAGCATGTAGCCTACAGACTCCACTGGCTATCATAATGCATGAAGCTAGCATGTAGTCTACACACTCCACTGACTATCATAATGCATGAAGCTAGCATGTAGTCTACAGACCCCACTGGCTATCATAATGCATGAAGCTAGCATGTAGTCTACAGACCCCACTGGCTATCATAATGCATGAAGCTAGCATGTAGTCTACAGACACCACTGGCTATCATAATGCATGAAGCTAGCATGTAGTCTACAGACCCCACTGGCTATCATAATGCATGAAGCTAGCATGTAGCCTACAGACCCCACTGGCTATCATAATGCATGAAGCTAGCATGTAGTCTACAGACCCCACTGGCTATCATAATGCATGAAGCTAGCATGTAGTATACAGACCCCACTGGCTATCATAATGCATGAAGCTAGCATGTAGTATACAGACCCCACTGGCTATCATAATGCATGAAGCTAGCATGTAGTCTACAGACACCACTGGCTATCATAATGCATGAAGCTAGCATGTAGCATACAGACCCCACTGGCTATCATAATGCATGAAGCTAGCATGTAGTCTACACACCCCACTGGCTATCATAATGCATGAAGCTAGCATGTAGCATACAGACCCCACTGGCTATCATAATGCATGAAGCTAGCATGTAGTCTACAGACTCCACTGGCTATCATAATGCATGAAGCTAGCATGTAGTCTACACACTCCACTGGCTATCATAATGCATGAAGCTAGCATGTAGTCTACACACTCCACTGGCTATCATAATGCATGAAGCTAGCATGTAGTCTACACACCCCACTGGCTATCATAATGCATGAAGCTAGCATGTAGTCTACAGACCCCACTGGCTATCATAATGCATGAAGCTAGCATGTAGTCTACACACCCCACTGGCTATCATAATGCATGAAGCTAGCATGTAGTCTACAGACCCCACTGGCTATCATAATGCATGAAGCTAGCATGTAGTCTACAGACTCCACTGGCTATCATAATGCATGAAGCTAGCATGTAGCATACAGACCCCACTGGCTATCATAATGCATGAAGCTAGCATGTAGTCTACACACCCCACTGGCTATCATAATGCATGAAGCTAGCATGTAGCATACAGACCCCACTGGCTATCATAATGCATGAAGCTAGCATGTAGCATACAGACGCCACTGGCTATCATAATGCATGATGCTAGCATGTAATCTACAGACTCCACTGGCTATCATAATGCATGAAGCTAGCATGTAGTCTACAGACTCCACTGGCTATCATAATGCATGAAGCTAGCATGTAGTCTACAGACCCCACTGGCTATCATAATGCATGAAGCTAGCATGTAGTCTACAGACTCCACTGGCTATCATAATGCATGAAGCTAGCATGTAGTCTACAGACCCCACTGGCTATCATAATGCATGAAGCTAGCATGTAGTCTACATACTCCACTGGCTATCATAAGGCATGAAGCTAGCATGTAGTCTACAGACTCCACTGGCTATCATAATGCATGAAGCTAGCATGTAGTCTACAGACTCCACTGGCTATCATAATGCATGAAGCTAGCATGTAATCTACAGACCCCACTGGCTATCATAATGCATGAAGCTAGCATGTAGTCTACATACTCCACTGGCTATCATAATGCATGAAGCTAGCATGTAGTATACAGACTCCACTGGCTATCATAATGCATGAAGCTAGCATGTAGTCTACATACTCCACTGGCTATCATAATGCATGAAGCTAGCATGTAATCTACAGACCCCACTGGCTATCATAATGCATGAAGCTAGCATGTAGCCTACAGACCCCACTGGCTATCATAATGCATGAAGCTAGCATGTAGCCTACAGACCCCACTGGCTATCATAATGCATGAAGCTAGCATGTAGCCTACAGACCCCACTGGCTATCATAATGCATGAAGCTAGCATGTAGCCTACAGACCCCACTGGCTATCATAATGCATGAAGCTAGCATGTAGTCTACAGACTCCACTGGCTATCATAATGCATGAAGCTAGCATGTAGTCTACAGACTCCACTGGCTATCATAATGCATGAAGCTAGCATGTAGTCTACATACTCCACTGGCTATCATAAGGCATGAATCTAGCATGTAGTCTACAGACTCCACTGGCTATCATAATGCATGAAGCTAGCATGTAGTCTACAGACTCCACTGGCTATCATAATGCATGAAGCTAGCATGTAATCTACAGACCCCACTGGCTATCATAATGCATGAAGCTAGCATGTAGTCTACATACTCCACTGGCTATCATAATGCATGAAGCTAGCATGTAGTATACAGACTCCACTGGCTATCATAATGCATGAAGCTAGCATGTAGTCTACATACTCCACTGGCTATCATAATGCATGAAGCTAGCATGTAATCTACAGACCCCACTGGCTATCATAATGCATGAAGCTAGCATGTAGCCTACAGACCCCACTGGCTATCATAATGCATGAAGCTAGCATGTAGCCTACAGACCCCACTGGCTATCATAATGCATGAAGCTAGCATGTAGCCTACAGACCCCACTGGCTATCATAATGCATGAAGCTAGCATGTAGCCTACAGACCCCACTGGCTATCATAATGCATGAAGCTAGCATGTAGTCTACAGACTCCACTGGCTATCATAATGCATGAAGCTAGCATGTAGTCTACAGACTCCACTGGCTATCATAATGCATGAAGCTAGCATGTAGTCTACAGACCCCACTGGCTATCATAATGCATGAAGCTAGCATGTAGCCTACAGACTCCACTGGCTATCATAATGCATGAAGCTAGCATGTAATCTACAGACTCCACTGGCTATCATAATGCATGAAGCTAGCATGTAATCTACAGACCCCACTGGCTATCATAATGCATGAAGCTAGCATGTAATCTACAGACCCCACTGGCTATCATAATGCATGAAGCTAGCATGTAATCTACAGACTCCACTGGCTATCATAATGCATGAAGCTAGCATGTAGTCTACAGACTCCACTGGCTATCATAATGCATGAAGCTAGCATGTAGTCTACAGACCCCACTGGCTATCATAATGCATGAAGCTAGCATGTAGTCTACAGACCCCACTGGCTATCATAATACATGAAGCTAGCATGTAGTCTACAGACTCCACTGGCTATCATAATGCATGAAGCTAGCATGTAGCCTACAGACCCCACTGGCTATCATAATGCATGAAGCTAGCATGTAGCCTACAGACTCCACTGGCTATCATAATGCATGAAGCTAGCATGTAGTATACAGACTCCACTGGCTATCATAATACATGAAGCTAGCATGTAGTCTACAGACCCCACTGGCTATCATAATGCATGGAGCTAGCATGTAGTCTACAGACCCCACTGGCTATCATAATGCATGAAGCTAGCATGTAGTCTACAGACTCCACTGGCTATCATAATGCATGAAGCTAGCATGTAGTCTACAGACCCCACTGGCTATCATAATGCATGAAGCTAGCATGTAGTCTACAGACCCCACTGGCTATCATAATGCATGAAGCTAGCATGTAGTCTACAGACTCCACTGGCTATCATAATGCATGAAGCTAGCATGTAGTCTACAGACTCCACTGGCTATCATAATGCATGAAGCTAGCATGTAGTCTACAGACTCCACTGGCTATCATAATGCATGAAGCTAGCATGTAGTCTACAGACTCCACTGGCTATCATAATGCATGAAGCTAGCATGTAGTCTACAGACTCCACTGGCTATCATAATGCATGAAGCTAGCATGTAGCCTACAGACCCCACTGGCTATCATAATGCATGAAGCTAGCGTGTAGTCTACAGACCCCACTGGCTATCATAATGCATGAAGCTAGCATGTAGCCTACAGACTCCACTGGCTATCATAATGCATGAAGCTAGCATGTAGTCTACAGACTCCACTGGCTATCATAATGCATGAAGCTAGCATGTAGCCTACACACTCCACTGGCTATCATAATGCATGAAGCTAGCATGTAGCCTACAGACTCCACTGGCTATCATAATGCATGAAGCTAGCATGTAGTCTACAGACCCCACTGGCTATCATAATGCATGAAGCTAGCATGTAGTCTACAGACTCCACTGGCTATCATAATGCATGAAGCTAGCATGTAGTCTACAGACTCCACTGGCTATCATAATGCATGAAGCTAGCATGTAGTCTACAGACTCCACTGGCTATCATAATACATGAAGCTAGCATGTAGTCTACAGACCCCACTGGCTATCATAATGCATGAAGCTAGCATGTAGCCTACACACTCCACTGGCTATCATAATGCATGAAGCTAGCATGTAGCCTACACACTCCACTGGCTATCATAATGCATGAAGCTAGCATGTAGCCTACAGACTCCACTGGCTATCATAATGCATGAAGCTAGCATGTAGTCTACAGACTCCACTGGCTATCATAATGCATGAAGCTAGCATGTAGCCTACAGACTCCACTGGCTATCATAATGCATGAAGCTAGCATGTAGCCTACAGACTCCACTGGTTATCATAATGCATGAAGCTAGCATGTAATCTACAGACCCCACTGGCTATCATAATGCATGAAGCTAGCATGTAATCTACAGACCCCACTGGCTATCATAATGCATGAAGCTAGCATGTAGTCTACAGACCCCACTGGCTATCATAATGCATGAAGCTAGCATGTAGTCTACAGACCCCACTGGCTATCATAATGCATGAAGCTAGCATGTAGTCTACAGACTCCACTGGCTATCATAATGCATGAAGCTAGCATGTAGTCTACAGACTCCACTGGCTATCATAATGCATGAAGCTAGCATGTAATCTACAGACCCCACTGGCTATCATAATGCATGAAGCTAGCATGTAGTCTACAGACACCACTGGCTATCATAATGCATGAAGCTAGCATGTAGTCTACAGACTCCACTGGCTATCATAATGCATGAAGCTAGCATGTAGTCTACAGACACCACTGGCTATCATAATGCATGAAGCTAGCATGTAGTCTACAGACACCACTGGCTATCATAATGCATGAAGCTAGCATGTAGTCTACATACTCCACTGGCTATCATAATGCATGAAGCTAGCATGTAGTCTACAGACTCCACTGGCTATCATAATGCATGAAGCTAGCATGTAGTCTACAGACCCCACTGGCTATCATAATGCATGAAGCTAGCATGTAGTCTACATACTCCACTGGCTATCATAATGCATGAAGCTAGCATGTAATCTACAGACCCCACTGGCTATCATAATGCATGAAGCTAGCATGTAGCCTACAGACCCCACTGGCTATCATAATGCATGAAGCTAGCATGTAGTCTACAGACTCCACTGGCTATCATAATGCATGAAGCTAGCATGTAGTCTACAGACCCCACTGGCTATCATAATGCATGAAGCCAGCATGTAGCCTACAGACCCCACTGGCTATCATAATGCATGAAGCTAGCATGTAGTCTACAGACCCCACTGGCTATCATAATGCATGAAGCTAGCATGTAGTCTACAGACTCCACTGGCTATCATAATGCATGAAGCTAGCATGTAGTCTACATACTCCACTGGCTATCATAATGCATGAAGCTAGCATGTAGTCTACATACTCCACTGGCTATCATAATGCATGAAGCTAGCATGTAGTCTACAGACTCCACTGGCTATCATAATGCATGAAGCTAGCATGTAGCATACAGACCCCACTGGCTATCATAATGCATGAAGCTAGCATGTAGTCTACAGACCCCACTGGCTATCATAATGCATGAAGCTAGCATGTAGCATACAGACTCCACTGGCTATCATAATGCATGAAGCTAGCATGTAGCCTACACACCCCACTGGCTATCATAATGCATGAAGCTAGCATGTAGTATACAGACCCCACTGGCTATCATAATGCATGAAGCTAGCATGTAGTCTACAGACTCCACTGGCTATCATAATGCATGAAGCTAGCATGTAGTATACAGACTCCACTGGCTATCATAATGCATGAAGCTAGCATGTAGTCTATAGACTCCACTGGCTATCATAATGCATGAAGCTAGCATGTAGCCTACAGACCCCACTGGCTATCATAATGCATGAAGCTAGCATGTATTCTACAGACTCCACTGGCTATCATAATGCATGAAGCTAGCATGTAGTCTACATACTCCACTGGCTATCATAATGCATGAAGCTAGCATGTAGTCTACATACTCCACTGGCTATCATAATGCATGAAGCTAGCATGTAGTCTATAGACTCCACTGGCTATCATAATGCATGAAGCTAGCATGTAGCCTACAGACCCCACTGGCTATCATAATGCATGAAGCTAGCATGTAGCCTACAGACCCCACTGGCTATCATAATGCATGAAGCTAGCATGTAGCCTACATACTCCACTGGCTATCATAATGCATGAAGCTAGCATGTAGTATACAGACTCCACTGGCTATCATAATGCATGAAGCTAGCATGTAGTCTACAGGCTCCACTGGCTATCATAATGCATGAAGCTAGCATGTAGCATACAGACCCCACTGGCTATCATAATGCATGAAGCTAGCATGTAGTCTACATACTCCACTGGCTATCATAATGCATGAAGCTAGCATGTAGCCTACAGACCCCACTGGCTATCATAATGCATGAAGCTAGCATGTAGTCTACATACTCCACTGGCTATCATAATGCATGAAGCTAGCATGTAGTCTACAGACCCCACTGGCTATCATAATGCATGAAGCTAGCATGTAGTCTACAGACACCACTGGCTATCATAATGCATGAAGCTAGCATGTAGTCTACAGACCCCACTGGCTATCATAATGCATGAAGCTAGCATGTAGTCTACATACTCCACTGGCTATCATAATGCATGAAGCTAGCATGTAGTCTACAGACCCCACTGGCTATCATAATGCATGAAGCTAGCATGTAGCCTACAGACCCCACTGGCTATCATAATGCATGAAGCTAGCATGTAGTCTACAGACCCCACTGGCTATCATAATGCATGAAGCTAGCATGTAGTCTACAGACCCCACTGGCTATCATAATGCATGAAGCTAGCATGTAGTCTACAGACTCCACTGGCTATCATAATGCATGAAGCTAGCATGTAGCCTACAGACTCCACTGGCTATCATAATGCATGAAGCTAGCATGTAGTCTACAGACACCACTGGCTATCATAATGCATGAAGCTAGCATGTAGTCTACATACTCCACTGGCTATCATAATGCATGAAGCTAGCATGTAGCATACAGACCCCACTGGCTATCATAATGCATGAAGCTAGCATGTAGTCTACATACTCCACTGGCTATCATAATGCATGAAGCTAGCATGTAGTCTACATACTCCACTGGCTATCATAATGCATGAAGCTAGCATGTAGTCTACAGACACCACTGGCTATCATAATGCATGAAGCTAGCATGTAGTCTACATACTCCACTGGCTATCATAATGCATGAAGCTAGCATGTAGTCTACAGACCCCACTGGCTATCATAATGCATGAAGCTAGCATGTAGCCTACAGACTCCACTGGCTATCATAATGCATGAAGCTAGCATGTAGTCTACAGACTCCACTGGCTATCATAATGCATGAAGCTAGCATGTAGTCTACAGACTCCACTGGCTATCATAATGCATGAAGCTAGCATGTAGCCTACAGACCCCACTGGCTATCATAATGCATGAAGCTAGCATGTAGTCTACAGACTCCACTGGCTATCATAATGCATGAAGCTAGCATGTAGTCTACAGACTCCACTGGCTATCATAATGCATGAAGCTAGCATGTAGTCTACATACTCCACTGGCTATCATAATGCATGAAGCTAGCATGTAGCATACAGACCCCACTGGCTATCATAATGCATGAAGCTAGCATGTAGTCTACATACTCCACTGGCTATCATAATGCATGAAGCTAGCATGTAGTCTACATACTCCACTGGCTATCATAATGCATGAAGCTAGCATGTAGTCTACAGACACCACTGGCTATCATAATGCATGAAGCTAGCATGTAGTCTACATACTCCACTGGCTATCATAATGCATGAAGCTAGCATGTAGTCTACAGACCCCACTGGCTATCATAATGCATGAAGCTAGCATGTAGCCTACAGACTCCACTGGCTATCATAATGCATGAAGCTAGCATGTAGTCTACAGACTCCACTGGCTATCATAATGCATGAAGCTAGCATGTAGTCTACAGACTCCACTGGCTATCATAATGCATGAAGCTAGCATGTAGCCTACAGACCCCACTGGCTATCATAATGCATGAAGCTAGCATGTAGTCTACAGACTCCACTGGCTATCATAATGCATGAAGCTAGCATGTAGCCTACAGACTCCACTGGCTATCATAATGCATGAAGCTAGCATGTAGCCTACAGACTCCACTGGCTATCATAATGCATGAAGCTAGCATGTAGTCTACAGACCCCACTGGCTATCATAATGCATGAAGCTAGCATGTAGTCTACAGACCCCACTGGCTATCATAATGCATGAAGCTAGCATGTAGTCTACATACTCCACTGGCTATCATAATGCATGAAGCTAGCATGTAGCCTACACACTCCACTGGCTATCATAATGCATGAAGCTAGCATGTAGTCTACAGACCCCACTGGCTATCATAATGCATGAAGCTAGCATGTAGCCTACAGACCCCACTGGCTATCATAATGCATGAAGCTAGCATGTAGTCTACAGACTCCACTGGCTATCATAATGCATGAAGCTAGCATGTAGTCTACAGACCCCACTGGCTATCATAATGCATGAAGCTAGCATGTAGTCTACATACTCCACTGGCTATCATAATGCATGAAGCTAGCATGTAGTATACAGACTCCACTGGCTATCATAATGCATGAAGCTAGCATGTAGTCTACATACTCCACTGGCTATCATAATGCATGAAGCTAGCATGTAGTCTACATACTCCACTGGCTATCATAATGCATGAAGCTAGCATGTAGTCTACAGACCCCACTGGCTATCATAATGCATGAAGCTAGCATGTAGTCTACAGACTCCACTGGCTATCATAATGCATGAAGCTAGCATGTAGTCTACAGACTGCACTGGCTATCATAATGCATGAAGCTAGCATGTAGCCTACAGACTCCACTGGCTATCATAATGCATGAAGCTAGCATGTAATCTACAGACTCCACTGGCTATCATAATGCATGAAGCTAGCATGTACTCTACAGACCCCACTGGCTATCATAATGCATGAAGCTAGCATGTAGTCTACAGACTCCACTGGCTATCATAATGCATGAAGCTAGCATGTAGCATACAGACCCCACTGGCTATCATAATGTATGAAGCTAGCATGTAGCATACAGACCCCACTGGCTATCATAATGCATGAAGCTAGCATGTAGTCTACACACCCCACTGGCTATCATAATGCATGAAGCTAGCATGTAGTCTACAGACTCCACTGGCTATCATAATGCATGAAGCTAGCATGTAGTCTACAGACCCCACTGGCTATCATAATGCATGAAGCTAGCATGTAGTATACAGACCCCACTGGCTATCATAATGCATGAAGCTAGCATGTAGTCTACAGACCCCACTGGCTATCATAATGCATGAAGCTAGCA
This sequence comes from Gastrophryne carolinensis, assembly GCA_027917425.1. Classification (NCBI taxonomy): domain Eukaryota; kingdom Metazoa; phylum Chordata; class Amphibia; order Anura; family Microhylidae; genus Gastrophryne; species Gastrophryne carolinensis. The sequence continues at coordinate 629,274,631 of CM051235.1, forward strand.
TGTAGTATACAGACTCCACTGGCTATCATAATGCATGAAGCTAGCGTGTAGTCTACATACTCCACTGGCTATCATAATGCATGAAGCTAGCATGTAGTCTACAGACTCCACTGGCTATCATAATGCATGAAGCTAGCATGTAGTCTACAGACCCCACTGGCTATCATAATGCATGAAGCTAGCATGTAGTCTACATACTCCACTGGCTATCATAATGCATGAAGCTAGCATGTAGTCTACAGACTCCACTGGCTATCATAATGCATGAAGCTAGCATGTAGTCTACAGACCCCACTGGCTATCATAATGCATGAAGCTAGCATGTAGTCTACAGACTCCACTGGCTATCATAATGCATGAAGCTAGCATGTAGCCTACAGACTCCACTGGCTATCATAATGCATGAAGCTAGCATGTAGCATACAGACCCCACTGGCTATCATAATGCATGAAGCTAGCATGTAATCTACAGACTCCACTGGCTATCATAATGCATGAAGCTAGCGTGTAGCATACACACTCCACTGGCTATCATAATGCATGAAGCTAGCATGTAGTCTACACACCCCACTGGCTATCATAATGCATGAAGCTAGCATGTAGTCTACAGACTCCACTGGCTATCATAATGCATGAAGCTAGCATGTAGTCTACAGACCCCACTGGCTATCATAATGCATGAAGCTAGCATGTAATCTACAGACTCCACTGGCTATCATAATGCATGAAGCTAGCATGTAGTCTACACACCCCACTGGCTATCATAATGCATGAAGCTAGCATGTAGTCTACAGACTCCACTGGCTATCATAATGCATGAAGCTAGCATGTAGTCTACAGACCCCACTGGCTATCATAATGCATGAAGCTAGCATGTAGTCTACAGACTCCACTGGCTATCATAATGCATGAAGCTAGCATGTAGTCTACACACCCCACTGGCTATCATAATGCATGAAGCTAGCATGTAGTCTACAGACCCCACTGGCTATCATAATGCATGAAGCTAGCATGTAGTATACAGACTCCACTGGCTATCATAATGCATGAAGCTAGCGTGTAGTCTACATACTCCACTGGCTATCATAATGCATGAAGCTAGCATGTAGTATACAGACCCCACTGGCTATCATAATGCATGAAGCTAGCATGTAGTATACAGACCCCACTGGCTATCATAATGCATGAAGCTAGCATGTAGTATACAGACCCCACTGGCTATCATAATGCATGAAGCTAGCATGTAGTCTACAGACTCCACTGGCTATCATAATGCATGAAGCTAGCATGTAGCCTACAGACCCCACTGGCTATCATAATGCATGAAGCTAGCATGTAGCCTACAGACACCACTGGCTATCATAATGCATGAAGCTAGCATGTAGTCTACAGACTCCACTGGCTATCATAATGCATGAAGCTAGCATGTAGTCTACAGACACCACTGGCTATCATAATGCATGAAGCTAGCATGTAGTATACAGACCCCACTGGCTATCATAATGCATGAAGCTAGCATGTAGTCTACAGACTCCACTGGCTATCATAATGCATGAAGCTAGCATGTAGCCTACACACTCCACTGGCTATCATAATGCATGAAGCTAGCATGTAGTCTACAGACCCCACTGGCTATCATAATGCATGAAGCTAGCATGTAGTCTACAGACCCCACTGGCTATCATAATGCATGAAGCTAGCATGTAGCATACAGACCCCACTGGCTATCATAATGCATGAAGCTAGCATGTAGCATACAGACCCCACTGGCTATCATAATGCATGAAGCTAGCATGTAGTCTACAGACCCCACTGGCTATCATAATGCATGAAGCTAGCATGTAGCATACAGACCCCACTGGCTATCATAATGCATGAAGCTAGCATGTAGCCTACACACTCCACTGGCTATCATAATGCATGAAGCTAGCATGTAGTCTACAGACCCCACTGGCTATCATAATGCATGAAGCTAGCATGTAGTCTATAGACCCCACTGGCTATCATAATGCATGAAGCTAGCATGTAGTCTACAGACACCACTGGCTATCATAATGCATGAAGCTAGCATGTAGTCTACAGACCCCACTGGCTATCATAATGCATGAAGCTAGCATGTAGTCTACAGACTCCACTGGCTATCATAATGCATGAAGCTAGCATGTAGTCTACACACTCCACTGGCTATCATAATGCATGAAGCTAGCATGTAGTCTACACACTCCACTGGCTATCATAATGCATGAAGCTAGCATGTAATCTACAGACCCCACTGGCTATCATAATGCATGAAGCTAGCATGTAGTCTACACACTCCACTGGCTATCATAATGCATGAAGCTAGCATGTAGTCTACAGACCCCACTGGCTATCATAATGCATGAAGCTAGCATGTAGTCTACAGACTCCACTGGCTATCATAATGCATGAAGCTAGCATGTAGTCTACAGACTCCACTGGCTATCATAATGCATGAAGCTAGCATGTAGTCTACAGACCCCACTGGCTATCATAATGCATGAAGCTAGCATGTAGTCTACAGACCCCACTGGCTATCATAATGCATGAAGCTAGCATGTAGTATACAGACTCCACTGGCTATCATAATGCATGAAGCTAGCATGTAGCATACAGACCCCACTGGCTATCATAATGCATGAAGCTAGCATGTAGTATACAGACTCCACTGGCTATCATAATGCATGAAGCTAGCATGTAGCATACAGACCCCACTGGCTATCATAATGCATGAAGCTAGCATGTAGCATACAGACCCCACTGGCTATCATAATGCATGAAGCTAGCATGTAGTCTACAGACCCCACTGGCTATCATAATGCATGAAGCTAGCATGTAGTCTACAGACCCCACTGGCTATCATAATGCATGAAGCTAGCATGTAGCATACAGACCCCACTGGCTATCATAATGCATGAAGCTAGCATGTAGTATACAGACTCCACTGGCTATCATAATGCATGAAGCTAGCATGTAGTCTACAGACCCCACTGGCTATCATAATGCATGAAGCTAGCATGTAATCTACAGACTCCACTGGCTATCATAATGCATGAAGCTAGCATGTAGTATACAGACTCCACTGGCTATCATAATGCATGAAGCTAGCATGTAGTCTACAGACCCCACTGGCTATCATAATGCATGAAGCTAGCATGTAGTCTACAGACCCCACTGGCTATCATAATGCATGAAGCTAGCATGTAGTATACAGACTCCACTGGCTATCATAATGCATGAAGCTAGCATGTAGTCTACAGACCCCACTGGCTATCATAATGCATGAAGCTAGCATGTAGTCTACAGACCCCACTGGCTATCATAATGCATGAAGCTAGCATGTAGTATACAGACTCCACTGGCTATCATAATGCATGAAGCTAGCATGTAGTCTACAGACCCCACTGGCTATCATAATGCATGAAGCTAGCATGTAATCTACAGACTCCACTGGCTATCATAATGCATGAAGCTAGCATGTAGCCTACAGACCCCACTGGCTATCATAATGCATGAAGCTAGCATGTAGTCTACAGACCCCACTGGCTATCATAATGCATGAAGCTAGCATGTAGTCTACAGACCCCACTGGCTATCATAATGCATGAAGCTAGCATGTAGTCTACAGACTCCACTGGCTATCATAATGCATGAAGCTAGCATGTAGTATACAGACTCCACTGGCTATCATAATGCATGAAGCTAGCATGTAGTCTACAGACTCCACTGGCTATCATAATGCATGAAGCTAGCATGTAGTCTACAGACACCACTGGCTATCATAATGCATGAAGCTAGCATGTAGTCTACATACTCCACTGGCTATCATAATGCATGAAGCTAGCATGTAGCATACAGACTCCACTGGCTATCATAATGCATGAAGCTAGCATGTAGTCTACAGACTCCACTGGCTATCATAATGCATGAAGCTAGCATGTAGTCTACAGACCCCACTGCCTATCATAATGCATGAAGCTAGCATGTAGTCTACAGACTCCACTGGCTATCATAATGCATGAAGCTAGCATGTAGCATACAGACTCCACTGGCTATCATAATGCATGAAGCTAGCATGTAGTCTACATACTCCACTGGCTATCATAATGCATGAAGCTAGCATGTAGTATACAGACTCCACTGGCTATCATAATGCATGAAGCTAGCATGTAGTCTACAGACCCCACTGGCTATCATAATGCATGAAGCTAGCATGTAGTCTACAGACCCCACTGGCTATCATAATGCATGAAGCTAGCATGTAGTCTACAGACCCCACTGGCTATCATAATGCATGAAGCTAGCATGTAGCCTACAGACCCCACTGGCTATCATAATGCATGAAGCTAGCATGTAGTCTACAGACTCCACTGGCTATCATAATGCATGAAGCTAGCATGTAGTCTACAGACCCCACTGCCTATCATAATGCATGAAGCTAGCATGTAGTCTACAGACTCCACTGGCTATCATAATGCATGAAGCTAGCATGTAGCATACAGACTCCACTGGCTATCATAATGCATGAAGCTAGCATGTAGTCTACATACTCCACTGGCTATCATAATGCATGAAGCTAGCATGTAGTATACAGACTCCACTGGCTATCATAATGCATGAAGCTAGCATGTAGTCTACAGACCCCACTGGCTATCATAATGCATGAAGCTAGCATGTAGTCTACAGACCCCACTGGCTATCATAATGCATGAAGCTAGCATGTAGTCTACAGACCCCACTGGCTATCATAATGCATGAAGCTAGCATGTAGTCTACAGACCCCACTGGCTATCATAATGCATGAAGCTAGCATGTAGTCTACAGACTCCACTGGCTATCATAATGCATGAAGCTAGCATGTAGTCTACAGACCCCACTGGCTATCATAATGCATGAAGCTAGCATGTAGTCTACAGACCCCACTGGCTATCATAATGCATGAAGCTAGCATGTAGTCTACAGACTCCACTGGCTATCATAATGCATGAAGCTAGCATGTAGCCTACATACTCCACTGGCTATCATAATGCATGAAGCTAGCATGTAGTCTACAGACCCCACTGGCTATCATAATGCATGAAGCTAGCATGTAGTCTACAGACCCCACTGGCTATCATAATGCATGAAGCTAGCATGTAGTCTACAGACTCCACTGGCTATCATAATGCATGAAGCTAGCATGTAGCCTACATACTCCACTGGCTATCATAATGCATGAAGCTAGCATGTAGCATACAGACCCCACTGGCTATCATAATGCATGAAGCTAGCGTGTAGTCTACAGACCCCACTGCCTATCATAATGCATGAAGCTAGCATGTAGTCTACAGACTCCACTGCCTATCATAATGCATGAAGCTAGCATGTAGTCTACAGACTCCACTGCCTATCATAATGCATGAAGCTAGCATGTAGTCTACAGACTCCACTGGCTATCATAATGCATGAAGCTAGCATGTAGCCTACAGACTCCACTGGCTATCATAATGCATGAAGCTAGCATGTAATCTACACACTCCACTGGCTATCATAATGCATGAAGCTAGCATGTAGTATACAGACTCCACTGGCTATCATAATGCATGAAGCTAGCATGTAGTCTATAGACTCCACTGGCTATCATAATGCATGAAGCTAGCATGTAGCCTACAGACCCCACTGGCTATCATAATGCATGAAGCTAGCATGTAGTCTACAGACCCCACTGGCTATCATAATGCATGAAGCTAGCATGTAGTCTACAGACCCCACTGGCTATCATAATGCATGAAGCTAGCATGTAGTATACAGACCCCACTGGCTATCATAATGCATGAAGCTAGCATGTAGTATACAGACCCCACTGGCTATCATAATGCATGAAGCTAGCATGTAGTATACAGACCCCACTGGCTATCATAATGCATGAAGCTAGCATGTAGTCTACAGACTCCACTGCCTATCATAATGCATGAAGCTAGCATGTAGTATACAGACTCCACTGGCTATCATAATGCATGAAGCTAGCATGTAGTCTATAGACTCCACTGGCTATCATAATGCATGAAGCTAGCATGTAGTATACAGACTCCACTGGCTATCATAATGCATGAAGCTAGCATGTAGTCTACAGACTCCACTGCCTATCATAATGCATGAAGCTAGCATGTAGTATACAGACTCCACTGGCTATCATAATGCATGAAGCTAGCATGTAGTCTACAGACCCCACTGGCTATCATAATGCATGAAGCTAGCATGTAGTCTATAGACTCCACTGGCTATCATAATGCATGAAGCTAGCATGTAGCCTACAGACCCCACTGGCTATCATAATGCATGAAGCTAGCATGTAGTCTACAGACCCCACTGGCTATCATAATGCATGAAGCTAGCATGTAGTATACAGACCCCACTGGCTATCATAATGCATGAAGCTAGCATGTAGTATACAGACCCCACTGGCTATCATAATGCATGAAGCTAGCATGTAGTCTACAGACTCCACTGCCTATCATAATGCATGAAGCTAGCATGTAGTATACAGACTCCACTGGCTATCATAATGCATGAAGCTAGCATGTAGTCTATAGACTCCACTGGCTATCATAATGCATGAAGCTAGCATGTAGTCTACAGACACCACTGGCTATCATAATGCATGAAGCTAGCATGTAGTCTACACACTCCACTGGCTATCATAATGCATGAAGCTAGCATGTAGTCTACAGACCCCACTGGCTAACATAATGCATGAAGCTAGCATGTAGTCTACAGACCCCACTGGCTATCATAATGCATGAAGCTAGCATGTAGCATACAGACCCCACTGGCTATCATAATGCATGAAGCTAGCATGTAGTCTACAGACCCCACTGGCTATCATAATGCATGAAGCTAGCATGTAGCATACAGACCCCACTGGCTATCATAATGCATGAAGCTAGCATGTAGTCTACAGACTCCACTGGCTATCATAATGCATGAAGCTAGCATGTAGCCTACACACCCCACTGGCTATCATAATGCATGAAGCTAGCATGTAGTCTACAGACCCCACTGGCTATCATAATGCATGAAGCTAGCATGTAGTCTACAGACTCCACTGGCTATCATAATGCATGAAGCTAGCATGTAGCCTACACACCCCACTGGCTATCATAATGCATGAAGCTAGCATGTAGTCTACAGACCCCACTGGCTATCATAATGCATGAAGCTAGCATGTAGTATACAGACCCCACTGGCTATCATAATGCATGAAGCTAGCATGTAGTATACAGACCCCACTGGCTATCATAATGCATGAAGCTAGCATGTAGTCTACAGACTCCACTGCCTATCATAATGCATGAAGCTAGCATGTAGTATACAGACTCCACTGGCTATCATAATGCATGAAGCTAGCATGTAGTCTATAGACTCCACTGGCTATCATAATGCATGAAGCTAGCATGTAGCCTACAGACCCCACTGGCTATCATAATGCATGAAGCTAGCATGTAGTCTACAGACCCCACTGGCTATCATAATGCATGAAGCTAGCATGTAGTCTACAGACCCCACTGGCTATCATAATGCATGAAGCTAGCATGTAGTCTACAGACCCCACTGGCTATCATAATGCATGAAGCTAGCATGTAGTCTACAGACCCCACTGGCTATCATAATGCATGAAGCTAGCATGTAGTCTACAGACACCACTGGCTATCATAATGCATGAAGCTAGCATGTAGTCTACATACTCCACTGGCTATCATAATGCATGAAGCTAGCATGTAGTCTACAGACCCCACTGGCTAACATAATGCATGAAGCTAGCATGTAGTCTACAGACCCCACTGGCTATCATAATGCATGAAGCTAGCATGTAGCATACAGACCCCACTGGCTATCATAATGCATGAAGCTAGCATGTAGTCTACAGACTCCACTGGCTATCATAATGCATGAAGCTAGCATGTAGTCTACAGACCCCACTGGCTATCATAATGCATGAAGCTAGCATGTAGTCTACAGACCCCACTGGCTATCATAATGCATGAAGCTAGCATGTAGTCTACAGACCCCACTGGCTATCATAATGCATGAAGCTAGCGTGTAGTCTACAGACCCCACTGGCTATCATAATGCATGAAGCTAGCATGTAGTCTACAGACTCCACTGGCTATCATAATGCATGAAGCTAGCATGTAGTCTACAGACTCCACTGGCTATCATAATGTATGAAGCTAGCATGTAGTCTACAGACCCCACTGGCTATCATAATGCATGAAGCTAGCATGTAATCTACAGACACCACTGGCTATCATAATGCATGAAGCTAGCATGTAGTCTACAGACTCCACTGGCTATCATAATGCATGAAGCTAGCATGTAGTCTACATACTCCACTGGCTATCATAATGCATGAAGCTAGCATGTAGCCTACAGACTCCACTGGCTATCATATAATGCATGAAGCTAGCATGTAGTCTACAGACTCCACTGGCTATCATAATGCATGAAGCTAGCATGTAGTCTACAGACTCCACTGGCTATCATAATGCATGAAGCTAGCATGTAATCTACAGACCCCACTGGCTATCATAATGCATGAAGCTAGCATGTAGTCTACAGACTCCACTGGCTATCATAATGCATGAAGCTAGCATGTAATCTACAGACCCCACTGGCTATCATAATGCATGAAGCTAGCATGTAGTCTACAGACTCCACTGGCTATCATAATGCATGAAGCTAGCATGTAATCTACAGACCCCACTGGCTATCATAATGCATGAAGCTAGCATGTAATCTACAGACCCCACTGGCTATCATAATGCATGAAGCTAGCATGTAGCCTACAGACTCCACTGGCTATCATAATGCATGAAGCTAGCATGTAGTCTACAGACTCCACTGGCTATCATAATGCATGAAGCTAGCATGTAGTCTACAGACCCCACTGGCTATCATAATGCATGAAGCTAGCATGTAGCCTACAGACTCCACTGGCTATCATAATGCATGAGGCTAGCATGTAGTCTACAGACTCCACTGGCTATCATAATGCATGAAGCTAGCATGTAGTCTACAGACTCCACTGGCTATCATAATGCATGAAGCTAGCATGTAGCCTACATACTCCACTGGCTATCATAATGCATGAAGCTAGCATGTAGCATACACACTCCACTGGCTATCATAATGCATGAAGCTAGCATGTAGTCTACAGACTCCACTGGCTATCATAATGCATGAAGCTAGCATGTAGTCTACAGACTCCACTGGCTATCATAATGCATGAAGCTAGCATGTAATCTACAGACCCCACTGGCTATCATAATGCATGAAGCTAGCATGTAGTCTACATACTCCACTGGCTATCATAATGCATGAAGCTAGCATGTAGTCTACACACCCCACTGGCTATCATAATGCATGAAGCTAGCATGTAGTCTACAGACTCCACTGGCTATCATAATGCATGAAGCTAGCATGTAGTCTACAGACTCCACTGGCTATCATAATGCATGAAGCTAGCATGTAATCTACAGACCCCACTGGCTATCATAATGCATGAAGCTAGCATGTAATCTACAGACCCCACTGGCTATCATAATGCATGAAGCTAGCATGTAGCCTACAGACTCCACTGGCTATCATAATGCATGAAGCTAGCATGTAGTCTACAGACTCCACTGGCTATCATAATGCATGAAGCTAGCATGTAGTCTACAGACTCCACTGGCTATCATAATGCATGAAGCTAGCATGTAGTCTACAGACCCCACTGGCTATCATAATGCATGAAGCTAGCATGTAGTCTACAGACTCCACTGGCTATCATAATGCATGAAGCTAGCATGTAGTCTACAGACTCCACTGGCTATCATAATGCATGAAGCTAGCATGTAGTCTACAGACTCCACTGGCTATCATAATGCATGAAGCTAGCATGTAATCTACAGACCCCACTGGCTATCATAATGCATGAAGCTAGCATGTAGCCTACAGACTCCACTGGCTATCATAATGCATGAAGCTAGCATGTAGTCTACAGACTCCACTGGCTATCATAATGCATGAAGCTAGCATGTAGCCTACATACTCCACTGGCTATCATAATGCATGAAGCTAGCATGTAGCCTACACACTCCACTGGCTATCATAATGCATGAAGCTAGCATGTAGCCTACACACTCCACTGGCTATCATAATGCATGAAGCTAGCATGTAGTCTACAGACTCCACTGGCTATCATAATGCATGAAGCTAGCATGTAGTCTACAGACTCCACTGGCTATCATAATGCATGAAGCTAGCATGTAATCTACAGACCCCACTGGCTATCATAATGCATGAAGCTAGCATGTAGCCTACAGACTCCACTGGCTATCATAATGCATGAAGCTAGCATGTAGTCTACAGACTCCACTGGCTATCATAATGCATGAAGCTAGCATGTAGTCTACAGACTCCACTGGCTATCATAATGCATGAAGCTAGCATGTAGTCTACAGACTCCACTGGCTATCATAATGCATGAAGCTAGCATGTAGTCTACAGACACCACTGGCTATCATAATGCATGAAGCTAGCATGTAGTATACAGACCCCACTGGCTATCATAATGCATGAAGCTAGCATGTAGTATACAGACCCCACTGGCTATCATAATGCATGAAGCTAGCATGTAGTCTACAGACACCACTGGCTATCATAATGCATGAAGCTAGCATGTAGTATACAGACCCCACTGGCTATCATAATGCATGAAGCTAGCATGTAGTATACAGACCCCACTGGCTATCATAATGCATGAAGCTAGCATGTAGTCTACAGACACCACTGGCTATCATAATGCATGAAGCTAGCATGTAGTATACAGACCCCACTGGCTATCATAATGCATGAAGCTAGCATGTAGTCTACAGACACCACTGGCTATCATAATGCATGAAGCTAGCATGTAGTCTACAGACACCACTGGCTATCATAATGCATGAAGCTAGCATGTAGTCTACAGACACCACTGGCTATCATAATGCATGAAGCTAGCATGTAGTCTACACACCCCACTGGCTATCATAATGCATGAAGCTAGCATGTAGTCTACAGACCCCACTGGCTATCATAATGCATGAAGCTAGCATGTAGTCTACACACCCCACTGGCTATCATAATGCATGAAGCTAGCATGTAGTCTACACACCCCACTGGCTATCATAATGCATGAAGCTAGCATGTAGTCTACACACCCCACTGGCTATCATAATGCATGAAGCTAGCATGTAGTCTACAGACCCCACTGGCTATCATAATGCATGAAGCTAGCATGTAGTCTACACACCCCACTGGCTATCATAATGCATGAAGCTAGCATGTAGTCTACAGACCCCACTGGCTATCATAATGCATGAAGCTAGCATGTAGCCTACAGACCCCACTGGCTATCATAATGCATGAAGCTAGCATGTAGTCTATAGACCCCACTGGCTATCATAATGCATGAAGCTAGCATGTAGCCTACACACCCCACTGGCTATCATAATGCATGAAGCTAGCATGTAGTCTATAGACCCCACTGGCTATCATAATGCATGAAGCTAGCATGTAGCCTACAGACCCCACTGGCTATCATAATGCATGAAGCTAGCATGTAGTCTATAGACCCCACTGGCTATCATAATGCATGAAGCTAGCATGTAGCCTACAGACCCCACTGGCTATCATAATGCATGAAGCTAGCATGTAGTCTATAGACCCCACTGGCTATCATAATGCATGAAGCTAGCATGTAGTCTACAGACTCCACTGGCTATCATAATGCATGAAGCTAGCATGTAGTCTACAGACCCCACTGGCTATCATAATGCATGAAGCTAGCATGTAGTCTACAGACTCCACTGGCTATCATAATGCATGAAGCTAGCATGTACTCTACAGACTCCACTGGCTATCATAATGCATGAAGCTAGCATGTAGCCTACAGACTCCACTGGCTATCATAATGCATGAAGCTAGCATGTAGCATACAGACCCCACTGGCTATCATAATGCATGAAGCTAGCATGTAGCCTACAGACTCCACTGGCTATCATAATGCATGAAGCTAGCATGTAGCCTACAGACTCCACTGGCTATCATAATGCATGAAGCTAGCATGTAGTCTACAGACCCCACTGGCTATCATAATGCATGAAGCTAGCATGTAGTCTACAGACTCCACTGGCTATCATAATGCATGAAGCTAGCATGTAGTCTACAGACTCCACTGGCTATCATAATGCATGAAGCTAGCATGTACTCTACAGACTCCACTGGCTATCATAATGCATGAAGCTAGCATGTAGCCTACAGACTCCACTGGCTATCATAATGCATGAAGCTAGCATGTAGTCTACAGACCCCACTGGCTATCATAATGCATGAAGCTAGCATGTAGTCTACATACTCCACTGGCTATCATAATGCATGAAGCTAGCATGTAGTATACAGACTCCACTGGCTATCATAATGCATGAAGCTAGCATGTAGTATACAGACTCTACTGGCTATCATAATGCATGAAGCTAGCATGTAGTCTACAGACCCCACTGGCTATCATAATGCATGAAGCTAGCATGTAGTCTACATACTCCACTGGCTATCATAATGCATGAAGCTAGCATGTAGTCTACAGACCCCACTGGCTATCATAATGCATGAAGCTAGCATGTAGCCTACACACTCCACTGGCTATCATAATGCATGAAGCTAGCATGTAGTCTACAGACTCCACTGGCTATCATAATGCATGAAGCTAGCATGTAGTCTACAGACTCCACTGGCTATCATAATGCATGAAGCTAGCATGTAGTCTACAGACCCCACTGGCTATCATAATGCATGAAGCTAGCATGTAGTATACAGACCCCACTGGCTATCATAATGCATGAAGCTAGCATGTAGCATACAGACCCCACTGGCTATCATAATGCATGAAGCTAGCATGTAGTCTACAGACTCCACTGGCTATCATAATGCATGAAGCTAGCATGTAGTCTACAGACTCCACTGGCTATCATAATGCATGAAGCTAGCATGTAGTCTACAGACTCCACTGGCTATCATAATGCATGAAGCTAGCATGTAGTCTACAGACCCCACTGGCTATCATAATGCATGAAGCTAGCATGTAGTATACAGACCCCACTGGCTATCATAATGCATGAAGCTAGCATGTAGCATACAGACCCCACTGGCTATCATAATGCATGAAGCTAGCATGTAGTCTACAGACCCCACTGGCTATCATAATGCATGAAGCTATCATGTAATCTACAGACTCCACTGGCTATCATAATGCATGAAGCTAGCATGTAGTCTACAGACCCCACTGGCTATCATAATGCATGAAGCTAGCATGTAGTCTACATACTCCACTGGCTATCATAATGCATGAAGCTAGCATGTAGCATACAGACCCCACTGGCTATCATAATGCATGAAGCTAGCATGTAGTCTACACACTCCACTGGCTATCATAATGCATGAAGCTAGCATGTAGTCTACAGACTCCACTGGCTATCATAATGCATGAAGCTAGCATGTAGTCTACAGACCCCACTGGCTATCATAATGCATGAAGCTAGCATGTAGTCTACAGACTCCATTGGCTATCATAATGCATGAAGCTAGCATGTAGTCTACAGACCCCACTGGCTATCATAATGCATGAAGCTAGCATGTAGTCTACAGACCCCACTGGCTATCATAATGCATGAAGCTAGCATGTAGCCTACAGACACCACTGGCTATCATAATGCATGAAGCTAGCATGTAGTCTACTAACTCCACTGGCTATCATAATGCATGAAGCTAGCATGTAGTCTACAGACTCCACTGGCTATCATAATGCATGAAGCTAGCATGTAGTCTACAGACCCCACTGGCTATCATAATACATGAAGCTAGCATGTAATCTACACACTCCACTGGCTATCATAATGCATGAAGCTAGCATGTAGTCTACTAACTCCACTGGCTATCATAATGCATGAAGCTAGCATGTAGTCTACAGACCCCACTGGCTATCATAATGCATGAAGCTAGCATGTAGTCTACATACTCCACTGGCTATCATTCAAGGGCCATGGCAGTCTGGATAAATGAATTACAACAACAACAAGGAATTTATGACAAGATTTCAAAGCCGCATGTAAAACAAATAATCAAACCCGGGTGTGCAAGGCTCCCCCGCGCGCTCCGCCGTGTGCCCACAGCTTCTGTTAGCACTAACTACATCACCTCTGCATCAGTGTGGAGATATGCAAAACCTGGCTTGTTGGTGGTCCTTGAGGAGGATGGTTGAAGATGTGGGATTTAGACAATGCAATCCGCGGCCAGCGATGCCCTCGCCATCGAAACAGCTGAGACTTGTTCCGACAGCATCAATGGGATAATATAAAGCAACAGCACCTTCTGCCACAGCAATGTTCACAGTGCCGGTCCCCCTGGGGGACTTTTCTGGGTTCCATCATCAAAACACTGTTATCAAACTAAGATGGTGATGGTTAACAGTGGCGGAATGGAAGTATGGAACAGGGCAGAGACTGAGGTGCAGCTGAGAGCAAACGGAGATGGGGGTGCTGCATAGAGCAGGACAGAGATGGGGTGCAGCATGAAACAAGCTAGAAATGGAGGCGCATCATGCACCAGGGCAGAGATGGGGTGCAGCATGGAGCAGGGCAGAGATGGGGTGCAGCATGGAGCAGGGCAGAGATGGGGGTGCAGCATGGAGCAGGGCAGAGATGGGGGTGCAGCATGGAGCATGGCAGAGATGGGGGTACAGCATGGATCAGGGCAGAGATGGGGGTGCAGCATGGAGCAGGGCAGAGATGGGGTGCAGCATGAGCAGGGCAGAGATGGGGGTGCAGCATGGAGCAGGGCAGAGATGGGGTGCAGCATGGAGCAGGGCAGAGATGGAGGTGCAGCATGGATCAGGGCAGAGATGGGGGTGCAGCATGGAGCAGGGCAGAGATGGGGTGCAGCATGGAGCAGGGCAGAGATGGAGGTGCAGCATGAAGCAGGGCAGAGATGGAGGTGCAGCATGGATCAGGGCAGAGATGGGGGTGCAGCATGGAGCAGGGCAGAGATGGGGGTGCAGCATGGAGCAGGGCAGAGATGGGATGCAGCATGGAGCAGGGCAGAGATGGGGGTGCAGCATGGAGCAGGGCAGAGATGGGGTGCAGCATGGAGCAGGGCAGAGATGGAGGTGCAGCATGAAGCAGGGCAGAGATGGGGGTGCAGCATGGAGCAGGGCAGAGATGGGGGTGTAGCATGAAGCAGGGCAGAGATGGGGGTGCAGCATGGAGCAGGGCAGAGATGGGGGTGTAGCATGAAGCAGGGCAGAGATGGGGGTGCAGCATGGAGCAGGGCAGAGATGGAGGTGCAGCATGAAGCAGGGCAGAGATGGGGGTGCAGCATGGAGCAGGGCAGAGATGGGGGTGCAGCATGGAGCAGGGCAGAGATGGGGGTGTAGCATGGAGCAGGGCAGAGGTGGGGGTGCAGCATGGAGCAGGGCAGAGATGGGGGTGTAGCATGGAGCAGGGCAGAGATGGGGGTGCAGCATGGAGCAGGGCAGAGATGGAGGTGCAGCATGAAGCAGGGCAGAGATGGGGGTGCAGCATGGAGCAGGGCAGAGGTGGGGGTGCAGCATGGATCAGGGCAGAGATGGGGTGCAGCATGGAGCAGGGCAGAGATGGGGGTGCAGCATGGAGCAGGGCAGAGATGGGGGTGCAGCATGGAGCAGGGCAGAGATGGGGGTGCAGCATGGAGCAGGGCAGAGATGGGATGCAGCATGGAGCAGGGCAGAGATGGGGTGCAGCACGGAGCAGGGCAGAGATGGGGGAAGCATGGAGCAGGGCAGAGATGGGGGTGCAGCATGGAGCAGGGCAGAGATGGGGGTGCAGCATGAAGCAGGGCAGAGATGGGGTGCAGCATGGAGCAGGACAGAGATGGGGTGCAGCATGAAGCAGGGCAGAGATGAGGGTGCAGCATGAAGCAGGGCAGAGATGGGGGAGCAGCATGGAGCAGGGCAGAGATGGGGTGCAGCATGGAGCAGGGCAGAGATGGGGTGCAGCATGGAGCAGGGTAGAGATGGGGTGCAGCATGAAGCAGGGCAGAGATGGGGTGCAGCATGGAGCAGGGCAGAGATGGGGTGCAGCATGGAGCAGGGCAGAGATGGGGTGCAGCATGGAGCAGGGTAGAGATGGGGGTGCAGCATGGAGCAGGGCAGAGATGGGGGTGCAGCATGGAGCAGGGTAGAGATGGGGTGCAGCATGGAGCAGGGTAGAGATGGGGGTGCAGCATGGAGCAGGGTAGAGATGGGGGAGCAGCATGGAGCAGGGTAGAGATGGGGTGCAGCATGGAGCAGGGTAGAGATGGGGGTGCAGCATGGAGCAGGGTAGAGATGGGGGTGCAGCATGGAGCAGGGCAGAGATGGGGTGCAGCATGGAGCAGGGTAGAGATGGGGGTGCAGCATGGAGCAGGGTAGAGATGGGGTGCAGCATGGAGCAGGGTAGAGATGGGGGTGCAGCATGGAGCAGGGTAGAGATGGGGGTGCAGCATGGAGCAGGGCAGAGATGGGGGTGCAGCATGGAGCAGGGTAGAGATGGGGGTGCAGCATGGAGCAGGGTAGAGATGGGGGTGCAGCATGGAGCAGGGCAGAGATGGGGTGCAGCATGGAGAAGGGCAGAGATGGGGGTGTAGCATGGAGCAGGGCAGAGATGGGGTGCAGCATAGAACAGGGCAGAGATGGGGGTGCAGCATGGAGCAGGGCAGAGATGGGGTGCAGCATGGAGCAGGGCAGAGATGGGGGTGTAGCATGGAGCAGGGCAGAGATGGGGGTGCAGCATGGAACAGGGCAGAGATGGGGGTGCAGCATGGAGCAGGGCAGAGATGGGGGTGCAGCATGGAGCAGGGCAGAGATGGGGTGCAGCATGGAGCAGGGCAGAGATGGGGGTGTAGCATGGAGCAGGGCAGAGATGGGGGTGCAGCATGGAACAGGGCAGAGATGGGGGTGCAGCATGGAGCAGGGCAGAGATGGGGGTGCTGCATGGAGCAGGGCAGAGATGGGGGTGCAGCATGGAACAGGGCAGAGATGGGGGTGCAGCATGGAGCAGGGCAGAGATGGGGTGCAGCATGGAGCAGGGCAGAGATGGGGGTGCAGCATGGAGCAGTGCAGAGATGGGGTGCAGCATGAAGCAGGGCAGAGATGGGGGTGCAGCATGGAGAAGGGCAGAGATGGGGGTGCAGCATGGAGCAGGGCAGAGATGGGGTGCAGCATGAAGCAGGGCAGAGATGGGGGTGCAGCATGGAGCAGGGCAGAGATTGGGGGTGCAGCATGGAGCAGGGCAGAGATGGGGTGCAGCATGAAGCAGGGCAGAGATGGGGGTGCAGCATGGAGCAGGGCAGAGATGGGGGTGCAGCATGGAGCAGGGCAGAGATGGGGGTGCAGCATGGAGCAGGGAAGAGATGGGGGTGCAGCATGGAGCAGGGCAGAGATGGGGGTGCAGCATGGAGCAGTGCAGAGATGGGGTGCAGCATGAAGCAGGGCAGAGATGGGGGTGCAGCATGGAGAAGGGCAGAGATGGGGGTGCAGCATGGAGCAGGGCAGAGATGGGGTGCAGCATGAAGCAGGGCAGAGATGGGGGTGCAGCATGGAGCAGGGCAGAGATTGGGGGTGCAGCATGGAGCAGGGCAGAGATGGGGTGCAGCATGAAGCAGGGCAGAGATGGGGGTGCAGCATGGAGCAGGGCAGAGATGGGGGTGCAGCATGGAGCAGGGCAGAGATGGGGGTGCAGCATGGAGCAGGGAAGAGATGGGGGTGCAGCATGGAGCAGGGTAGAGAGACTGTTGACACAGAGACATAAAAAAGCAAGACTAAATTTTGCCAAAATGCACTTGAGTAAGCCAAAATAAACAGATGATGCCAAGATAGAGCTTTTTGGTAAATCACATCATTCTTCTGTTTTCCAAAAACGGAATGAGTTTCAATGATGTTTTGGGTTGTTTTGCTGCCTCTGGCACTGGGTGCCTTGAATGTGTGCAAGGCATCATGAAATCTGAGGATCACCAACATATTTTGGTTCGCACTGTACAGCCCAGTGTCAGACAGCTGGGTTTGTTTCAGCAGGACAATGACCCCAAACATAAGTCATAAAGCACCCAGAAATGGATGACAACCAAGCGCTGGACAGTTCTGAAGTGGCAGCAATGAGTCCAGATCTAAATTCCGCCTGTGGAGAGATCTTAAAATTGCTGTTGGAAAAAGGCTTTTCCCTTCCAAATAAGAGACCTGGAGCAGTTTGCAAAGGATGTCCAACATTCCAGCTGAGAGGTGTAAGAAGCTTATTGATGGTTACAGGAAGCCACTGAGTTATCTTTTCCAAGGGCTGTGCAAGCAAATAATAAGTTAAGAGTCCCAATAATTTTGTCCAGCCCATTTTTGGAGTTTGTTGTGACATTATGTCCAATTTGGTTTAGTTTTGGTTTAGTTCCAATATGCAGAAAGGGAATAAACATGTGTACAGCAAAACATGTGTTACTGCAGTCCGGCATCTGTGAGAAATACTTTTTTTGAAAAATGTCAGGGGTGCCAACATTTATGGCCATGACTATTGATATTGATCACCATGATATTGATATTGTGACACTGGTAACAAGCATGGCCACCAGAATATGGAAAGCAATGATTCAGTTACTGTCCCTGCTCCATCTCCCACACTGCACTCATCATCTCCAGTCCTTTCACAGCCCCCGGAAAGGCAGCAGAGAGAAGGCCAGATGACATGAGTGTTAGAGAGGGGGGTGATTTCTCTCCGCTCTGTCCTCTCCCTCTCACAGTGACACCACTTACCCTGCCCACAGAGCAGTCTCCTGTCCTCAGTAACGGAAGCAGCCATTTTCTGAAGCCCTTTCCAATAAATAGGAGGTGCGGTGCCAAAATAGCGGCCATTACTATGGCTAGTAAAATGTGGCAAGTGCCTGTTCTTGCCTTTGAGCGTTCTCCTGGTCGGTCCGAAGCTGCAAAAGCGTTTTTCTGAATCACACTTCAGCTTAACCACGTTGAGATATTTTGTTCCACCCCCTATGAGGAAACACAAAACAAGAACAGAGGTTAAAAGCCCCACCCCTTCCTCGGTTCTTTGTGTTTCCTCTGTGGGAAACCTTGAAGCAGATTGTACCTGGTGTTAGATTCTTCTCTCTGGTCAGGGAGGAAGGTGTTGTGACAATAGATGCTCTGGCCCAAACATGGGACTTTCACCTTGCTTATGCTTTCCTCCCCTTTCAGAATCCTGCCTCAGAAGATTGCCCAGGAAGTGACCGTGATCCTCATTGCTCACTTTAGGCCAAAAAGAATATAGTTTGCAGGGTAATCAAGGTGACCGCGGAGTCTTCCGAACATCCCAGATATCATTCATCAGGGAATTATCCTGTATCCAGACCCGTCAACACTACAGCTGACAGCTTGGATGCTGAGAAGGAAAGGTTATTCCTCGAAAGTAATGGAAACAGCAATAGAAAGTTAACCACAAGATTGATCTATGGAAAGGTATGGAAATGATTTTCTTTGTTTTGTGAAGTTAACAATTTGAAGAAAAAAGAAATATCCACAGTTCTAGAATTTTTGCAGGAAGGCTTTGACAAGGGACTGGCTGTAAGTACTCTGAAAACTCAGGCCCCCGCCTTATCAGTTTTTTGGAGTGTAAGTTGAGACAGAATGAACTTCTTAATCGTTTTTTCAAATCTGTTATATGTAAGAGACCGGTACCCTTCAAAGGCTTTTTTCCTACATGGGACTTGTCGATTGTATTAAAAGTGTTAATGGAGCCTCCCCTTGAGCCATTGGAGGAAATCTCAGAAAAATGGTTATCATTTAAATGTTGTTTATTGTTAGCTATTACCTCTGCAAGAAGAGTGAGTGAACTCTTCTTGCAGACTTTCAGTTAACTTTTGGTTAAAGAGCTGTACTGTGCAATACTTCCAGACAGGGTCACACTTAGACCCAATCCTTTGTTTTTGTCTAAACTAGTCACTTTGGATAACAGGTCGATAGTTCTTCCGTCACTGCCAAATACAGCAGGAAAGGAAGAGGACTTCTCGCTGCTTGATTTCAGAAGAGCCTTGATCATTTATTTGGAAAGAATCAGAGACTGGCATTCAGCAGAGCAGTTACTACTCACCTTTAGTGAGGTCTACCATAGCAAGATGGATAAAGCAGACTATTGCAAAAACTTACTCTACGAGGAGAGTCTCTCCCCCAGAAGTTTCTGCTCATTCCACAAGGGCAATGGCCACATCATGGGCTGAAAGGACAGGTGCTTCAACTGAGGAAATCTGCAAAGCAGCAATATGGTCATCACTCCACACTATAGACTTGATTTACTATCTGCAAAGCATCAGGCCTTCGGTAGAAGTGTACTACTTGTAGCATACCCCTAAGGTATAATTACTTTCCTAATCCTCTCAACGTGGTCAAGCTGAAGTATGACTTGGAAAAAATACCATTTTGTGAGTACTCACACTTACAAATGGATATTGTAAGTGTGTCACACACCCCGCTTCCCCTTTAATTCTTACGATCGGGTTACTGCACCAGCAGGTGGCGACGTTGCAGAGAGAAGTCTTGAAAAACGAGCCCCTTACGGCCTATATATACCTGGGACCTCCCACTTAACACCCAGTGAATTCAAACAGCAGTAGGACAAGGTACCAGGAAATCCAACGGTAACCTCAAAATAAAACAAAGGAAAGCTTCCCCATATAGAGGATCCAGGATACCAAAAAGGGCGGGTGAAGCGGGGTGTGTGACACACTGACAATATCCATTTTACAGGTGAGTACTCACAAAATGGTATTATTCTCAGTGTGTCACACACCCCGCTTCCCCTTTAATTCTTACAATCGGGACATCCAAAAGCAGTGTCCGCAAGGGATGGGTATCCGAAGGCAAAATGAAGCATAACTTAAACGACTGCAGTCTGCAGAACCTTGCGGCCAAACACAGCATCCGCTGAGGCCCGCACATCAACCTAGTAAAACTAAAACTTAAAAAAAAGTATGAACAGAAGACCAAGTAGCAGCCTTACAAACTTGTTCAACAGAAGTTTGGTGCTGAAAAGCCCAAGATGCTCCAACAGCACGAGTAGAATGAGCAGTGATACGAAAAGGGGGAACCTTACCCTTGGCCAAATAGGCCCCAACAACCGCCTGACGAATCCATTTGCTAATGGAAGACTTTGCCGGAGCCAAACCCTTCCTAGGCCCACAGGGCACAACAAAAAAGGCATCAGACTTACGAAAAGGAGAAGTAGTAATCAAATAGTACTTAACACAGCGTACTACATCCAAACAATGCAAAATCCTCCCTCTCATTCTTAGGCTTAGGACACAAGGAGGGAAGAACAATATCCTGATTCAAATGAAAAGCAGAAACAACCTTAGGAAGAAATTCCGGTTTGAAACGAAAGACCACCTTGTCCTGATGCCTCTCAAAGTAGGGCGCCTGAATCGACAAGGCCGCCAACTCCGAGACACGCCGAACCGAAGTGATAGCCACCAAGAAGGCAATCTTCTGAGTTAAGGGGAGGAGCCTGAAGAGCATAAAGAACCAAGTTCTAAACAAACAAACAAACAAACACTGCTTGAATGACGGCCCCTCCTGAGCAGAGCTAGGGACCCTTCCTTAGTTATAGAAAAGTAATTATACACCAACATAGGAATATGGGTATATTCCTATGTTGGTGTATAATTACTTTTCTATAACTAAGGAAGGGGGGAAGGGTGGGGCTTTTAAACTCTGTTCCTGTTTTGTATTTCCTGGTTTCACTGGCCATGTTAATGGCCGTTGTTCCAAACAGGGGTGTGGCCAAGTCCAAAGCTGGTGTCCTGACCAGTCCGTGATTGCAGAGCACTGGGAAAGCGTGCCGTTCCTCCCTCCTTGGCCTACCATGACGTCAGCTGTTGCCCGATCCCCATGCACTCCCTCCCTCATCTGTGTGTTCTGACCTCCACATTGATTGAATTCCACGCCCACATAAGACCATGCCCCCCCAAGCCCGGTATTTTTTGAAGGCAAAGGTGGCAACCCTACCTGGCGAGTTCCCACAACTGTTGACGATGATGTAGAATGGCTGCTAAGGTAGGTGGATGAGGAGGTGCAGGAGGGCCAAGAGGTAGCCAAGCAGGAGCCAGTATCCACTTGATGGGCAACCACCTTTAGATTTACCAAATGGGCTGTTAATGAAATGTGATGCCCCTAACTGTGCTTGCTGGACCAAGTATTTGGGGACAGGTGAACCCTGGCAATAATGGAATCCTGCATAGCCTGGTGGACTGTCTGCAGCACATGTTCATACCTACCTCCCAATGGCCCCTGATTTGGAACTGTCCCGCATTTGAGTCCATGTCCCCCTGCCCTCGCTGTTCTCATTTGTTCCTCTTTGAGGTGTAAGATGTGCAGCAATAAATGATTCATTTGCCTATACAGAGTGTTTCTTTTGTTGTAGCTGTTACAATGTATCTCCGATCCATCCCTCAATGAGGGGGTTGGGCTTCATCTATCCCTCAATGAGGGGGGCATGGCTTCATTTAACAATTGGCCCTCTTTCACACCCTGAAACGTTGGTAGGTACGCATTATAGAGTGGGTAAAGTGCTGGTGCATAGATATCAGTATAAAAAATAATGCAAGATATAACCTACATTTTTGGTTAATCTTTATAATGATTTTTTGATTGATTAGAGTCTTATCAGTATATCCATATGCAGGGGAGCACTTACTTTATATATAGGCAGTAAATTAAACCTTTCTTTACACAGTGTTTATGTTAATTTTGCATTATTTGTTATACTGATATGTATACACCAGCATTTTAACCACTGTATAATTTTTTTGTATTACCGTATTTTTACCGTATTTTTAACCCTATAAGACGCAAAAGGTGGGGGGAAAATGTCAGTGCGTCTTACTGGACGAATGTAAAAAAAAAATAAATAAATAAAAAAAAAAGTCTACTTACATGAGTCTCGCGCCCACTGTTTCCGGTCTGGCTTTCGCCATCGCCAGTGCCTCTCCGGGGTCAGTACTCACTGAAACAAACACTGGGGTGTCAGCGCACGCCGGCCCAAGAGGCAATGGTGGCGACGAAAGCCAGAGAAGGAACAGCGTTCATGTAAGTATACCTTTTTTTCTGGTGGGTTGGGGGGAATGCCACACTCCCTATGGTGAATGGGAGGGGGAATGCCACACTGCCTATATGGGGAATGGGAGGGGGGAATGCCACTCTGCCTATATAGGGAATGGGAGGGGGGATGAGACACTGCCTATATGGGGAATGGGGGGGGGATGAGACACTGCCTATATGGGGAATGGGAGGGGGGGATGCCACACTGCCTATGGGAATAGGAGGGAATGCCACGCTGCCTATGGGAAATGGGAGGGGGGATGCCACACTGCCTATATGGGGAATGGGAGGGGGGAATGCCACTCTGCCTATATGGGGAATAGGAGGGGGGAATGCCACTCTGCCTATATGGGGAATGGGAGGGGGGAATGCCACTCTGCCTATATGGGGAATAGGAGGGGGCATGCCACACTGCCTATGGGAATGGGAGGGAATGCCACGCTACCTATGGGAAATGGGAGGGGGGATGCCACACTGCCTATGGGATGGGGAATGCCAAACTGCCTATATGGGGAATGGGATGGGGGAATGCCACACTGCCTATGGGGAATGAGAGGGGGAATGCCACACTGCCTTTGGGGAATAGGAGGTAGGGATGCCACACTACCTATGGGAATGGGGGGGTGCTATACTGCTTATGGGAATGGGATGAGGGAGTCCACACTGCCTATATAGGGAATGGGATGGGGGAATGCCACACTGCCTATGTGGGGAATGGGAGGGGGGGATGCCACACTTACTGTGGGAATGGGGGGATGCCACACTCTTTGGGGAATGGGAGGTAGGAATGCCACACTGCCTATGGCAATGGGGGAGAATGCCACACTGCCTATGGGAATGGGAGGGGGAATGCCACACTACCTATGGGAATGGGAGGGAGGAATGCCACACTGCCTATAGGGAATGGGAGGGGGAATGCCACACTGCCAATGGGAATGGGAGGGGGAATGCCACACTGCCTTTGGGGAATGGGGGGGGGTTCCATATTGCCTATGGGAATGGGATGAGGGGAATGCCACACTGCCTATGGAGAATAGGAGGGGGAATGCCACACTGCCTGCAATGGGGTGTTTTAGCACAACATTTGGTTTAGATGAGGAGGAAAATCTACGAGAACAAAAAAAAAAACACACAAAAAATGGCAAGTGGTTTTCATGTGTTTTATATTGATTTTGTAACAATAAACTTCAGATTTTTATGAAAAGCCTTCGAGTGCACGTTCCCTGCAGCAGGCCATCAGCTTTTGTTTAATTGCTCTTCGTGGTCATTTACTTAGAACATGCAAATGCCCGGTGTCTCTTCATAGATTGGCTATGCCTAGTGACTCTTGAGCCTTTTTTTGTGGACAAAAAGTTTCCCACATTCTGAGCAATTAAGCCTCAGGCCCGAGCGGTGTCTCATATACCTGAGGTTCTTTTTGCTGGAAAAACCTGCAGCAGGTCATAAGCGCTTGTTTAGTTCTTTGTGGTCATTAACTTAGGACACGCAAATGTCCGACGTCTCTTCATAGATTGGCTACTCCTAAATCGTTTTCCACGAATACGGACGCTCGCTCGTGTGAACCTTAAAATGATTCCTGAGCCCCGTTCTGTGGGCGAACGATTTCCCACATTCGCGGCACGAAAACGGACATTCTCCGCTGTGAGTTCTGAGATGGCTTCGGAGTGCCGCTTTGTTGGCAAAGGATTTGCCGCATTTGGAGCATTGATGCAGATGCTCCCCCGTGTGAGTTCTAAGGTGACTCTTGAGCCTTTTTTTGTGGACAAAAAGTTTCCCACATTTCGAGCACTTAAACCTAAGGCCCGAGTGATGTCTCATATGTCTAGCGAGGTTCTTTTTGCTGGAAAAACTTTTCTCACATTGACGACACTGAACCGGCTCGGGATTTGTGTGAATTTGCTGGTGCCTGCTTAGATACAACGTACAGGAGAAACTCATCCCGCAATGGGAGCATATACAAGGCCCGAGCCCTGTGTGGATTTCCTGATGTCTTTTAAGATTTGTTGTCGATGAATAACATTTCCCACATTCTGAACATGAGAATAGATTGGGCTTAAGTCCTAAATATGGAGAAACAGAAAGTGAAATTAAGATGCGGTCACCTTTGTCCCTGTGTTAAAGCAGGACTTCACTCATTTAATGATCCCCCCTCCCCCGCACCCTGGTGACAAGGCAAAATGGGGGCACCTGCATCATTCCTCCCGAGCCCCAGTGGCGGCCGCAGGAAAAGAGACAAAGCTGCATCCCCCGGTCCGTGCGAGCTCCCGTCCTCATTTACGAATGGCCTGGCAGAAGTGCGCACAGGATGGGGGATGCGGCTCTGTCTCTTGTCCTGCCGACGGGGAGCGGCACAGGCGTCTGCCTTAAGGTTTGTGTGAGGTTGAAGCACAGTTCATGGAATTTGATGGAGGCCAAGGTGGAGGCGCCCAGGATCCAGAGTGACGGAGTCTGGCTAAGGTATGGGCTTTTTTGGGTAAAGGCCAAGATAGCGGCACCCAGGATCCGGAGCGCTGGAGCAGCGAGGGTGCCTAGCTAAGGTATGGGCTTTTTTGGGTAAAGTCCAAGATGGAGGTGGCCAGGATCCGGAGCGCCAGAGGAGCGGTGCGGGTGCATGGCTAAGGTGTGGTCTTTTTTGGGTAAAAGCCAAGATCGTGACCACTGCCGATAAAAGAAGTTCCGCTTTAATTTTAGGACCTAAAAGGTAGATCATCCTTGGTACTTACCTGCATGGATGTCAATCCAATGTTGCTTAAGTCGATGTTTGAGAGAAAAACATTTGCCGCACTCTGTGCATGAATGGAGCTTGGAGTGACTAAGCTGGTGTCTTATTAAGCTCTGTTTTTGTGAGAAACATATCCCGCATTGGGAGCACGGGTGGAAACCCTCCCTCTCGTGAACCGTCAGATGTTTACAAAGGGTTTCTATGGATGTAAAATATTTGCCACACTGTGAACATGGAAGCGGCCTCTCTCTTCGGTGATCCGGATCAGAGGGGGGGATATTTGTGCTGGTCGGGTTTTCTCCTTCAGTAGTTTCTGTGCTGTTGTCATCTTCCAATCCAAGACTCTGATGTTCCTCCAGATTCTCCTCTGTATTGTGTCTGTGATCTAAAATAAATAAAAAGTTAAAGCATCTTCAACCCAAGTGGGGAGTATGCAAAAAAAACAAAAAGGGCCTAGGCCAGCCTGGACACCACGGCCTTGCCCTTACCTCCATACTCTGCATGAGGCAACAGTATAATTATCCCAGTAACTGTGACCCAGCTCATTGCGTTCCATTTGCTCTCACCTGTGTCGCCATCTGTAGAGCTTCCCTCCCGTTTATTGATCCCTATCGACCCAACGTCCATTGTGGATTGCTGAGCTCCCCTCTCACATTTTTCCTCCTCTTCTACATCAGTCATCATCCTTCCAGCCTCCTCTGTAGGACAATAGCCGTCCAACACAGATGTCTGTTCTTCATATTCATTATTAGTCACTAGCATTTGGACCTTCTCTGCAGAGCACTGAGCGCCCCTCGCAGATGTGTCTTCTTCTTCCCATCTGTCCTCTGCTTTTATATCATTCTGATATCTCTATGGAACAAAAGGCAGCAGAGGCGTTGAGAGAGGACCACCGGCATGACATTTGCACCCAATGTCTCTGGTGATCATAAAAGAGTCGATTCATGATTGTGCGTGAACGAATTTGCACACTTTTTTTGAACGTTTTGAGTTTCCACCTGATTCAAGGTCGTCAAAATAAGCATTTGTTTTTGAGTCAATTTTCGCACTAGCGTTCGACAGTTTGAACCTGAAATTTTCCGCTTGCGCCATCTTGTCGCCCCAAACTGTCTTCGGCGCCTGGTTTGTGGTAAGTTTAGAGGGCAGAAAAGTGTGCGCAATTGTGGCAATTTGAAAAGTGAATTTCCCCCAGAAAATAGGTGGAGGAAACTGCAGATTCAAATGAATAACTAGCTGATTTAATTCCAAAAACACACGGCAGCGGTGTATGGCATGTTTACGAACAATGAAAGTGTCAGCTGCAAGTTATTTTTAGGGACTGAAACCTTTTTTTATGTTTGGAAAAAAAATTATAAAAAGTTGTCAAAACAACACTGTGGATATTGGCCCCCAAAGTTTAGCAAAATAAAAAAAGATAATTAAATTATTGAGCATTAATATGCAAATCAAACAGGGGAGGGATGGTTAAATTGTTACTACAGGCAAAAGTAATTGTTACACCATTGTGTCGGGCTACATTTGGCGCTGTCCTAAGCTGTTTTCCATTTTTAAATTGGAAATGGCCGAGATATCAGGGGGTTACAAGTTCAGCCAATGACATTCTCTTTTTCATCCCATCACCCAATCAGCTCAGCAGAGCGGGACAGAATTGCTGGTCCCTCCCTCCTCCTTCCACCTTCTCCTCCTTCAGATTCATCACATTGCCGTCAGCACAGAGAGCCGATTTTTATGCAGCATCACAGATCCAATGGCCACGTCCACTTTTTTCAGAAGAAAAATCATAAGCTGAACCTGTAATCCTTGATATCTCTGCCATTTCTTCTTTAATTGAAAAATGGAAAACAGTTTAAGACAGCGCCAAACGCAGCCCGGCGCAAAGGTGTAACAATTAACTTTGCCTGCAGTAGCACTTTAAAGCGAACATCTGGGACAAAACATTGGGCAAAAAAATGTTAAGGGGTAACTGGAATCAGAATATCCCCCCCCCCCAAAAAAATGGAAAACACGCGTTCTCCAAAGAATACACTCCGGAATGGCGAATAGAGCTTCACAGAAAACATAGAGAGATCAAATCGCTATGGAAAAACAGTAAAGGAAAGGGGAGAAACATGGGAAACCATCCGGGCCAGTGGTTTAGCTGGCCAAATGCGCATGGGACAGGGCCATTTGAGCTTCAAAACAGCAGATTTTCCTTGCAGAAAGTGCTAACTGGTGCAAGAGGTGGCAATTTGCACTTCCCCTGTGCCCCTGCCATTTGGTGCGATTCGCATGTGCGCCTGGAGCCATGAATCATGCTCCTAGCCCCATGCGGAATCTTTCCGTCTGAGTGTTTTTGTCCACCGACCATGAATCAACCCTATAGTGTGGAGTCACGTCTACCTGATCATGACAGATGTGTTGTTCCTGTGAAAAGCCCAGGGAACGAAGAGGATGGGGTGTCCTATCGGATCCATCTGTAGAAAACAAACACTCTAATTGGATACTTTGTCTCTCATATTTCTTGTACCTGGTGATGGGGGAGCGGCTGATCTTTGGTCATACTAAAAATAGCAGCATACCAGACAATGCAATGATATATACAGTACACTGTATACCTCTGACGAAGGGCCCAAGAGGCTCGAAACAGGGGTCAGGTTATGTTACTGGTTATGTGCGATCACTGCAAAAGTTATTTTACTATCTATATGCAATTGCTGCAACGATTTAGATTGTGGGTTCCATGTTATGAGCAAGTATTTACTGTGAGGACTGTGTGCAATAGAGTGTTGTACATTAGGTTACTGTTGTTGCCAATTGTGCAAAGAGACCTTATATAATGCTGCTGTTACATTATGTTACATCATCTCACTTTACTGTGAAATTAACTGTCTATAGCATTGCATTGTCTGCTATGCTGTTATTTATTGTATTATGCTTTACCTGTATATTTGGGCGCCTGCATATTTATAGAGCTCCATTGTTGATATATATCAATTACCTATATTAAAGGAATTAGCTTATTTGCAATCAAAAATTATGAGCGCAATTCGTATTTTTCATTTTTATAGTACATGAGAAGAGGGTATTGGTGGAACCCTTTGTGTGAGGTTGCAGCACTCTTCATGGAATTCCCTGGTTTAAGATGAGTATTGAGTTTTATGCCATATATGACTGCTGCACCATTAAAATGTATCTTTTTGGGGTAAATGCCAAGATGGCAGCGCCCAGGATCCGGAGTGCTGGAGGAGCGGCATGAGTGCCTGGATAAGATATGGGCATTTTTGGGCAAAGGGCAAGATGGTGGCGTCCAGGATCTGGAGCGGCGTGGGCACCTGGCTAAGGTAAGTGCTTTTTTGGGTAAAGGCCAAGATGGTGGCGCCCAGGATCCGAAGCAACGGAGGAGTGCGCAGAAGTCTGCATAAAGTATGGGCTTTTGTTTTGTTTTTTTATTTGTAAACCCCCCCCCCCCCCCCCCCCACGCCCTGCCTCATTGCCAGGTTAGGGTGGCAGGGCGGTGGGGTCATTCGATGAGTGAAGTTCCGCTTTAATTTTAAGATCTGAAAGGTAAATAAAACATACTTTGCACTTACCTACGTGGATATTACTCCAATGTTGTTCAAGTTGATGTCTGAAAGAAAAACATTTGCGACACTCTGTGCATGAAAATACTTTGCAGTGACTACGCTGGTGCTTTGTTAAGCTCTGTTTCTGTGAGAAGCATATCCCGCATTGGGAGCACGGATGGAAACCCTCCCTCTCGTGGTCCGTCAGATGTTTCCAAAGGGTTTTTATGGAAGTAAAACATTTGCCACACTGTAAACATGGAGGCGGGTTCTCGCTCTGGTGATCCGGGTCAGAGGGGAAGATATTTGGGCTGCTCGGGTTTTCTCCTTCAGAAGTTTCTGTGCCATTGTCATCTTCCGATCTGAGACTTTGATGTTTCTCCAGACTCTCCTCTGTATTGTGTCTGTGATCTAAAATAATAAAATTCTGTGATTACTCACCTGTAGAATTGATTTTATGGGTATCCAGCACGGGTTGCTTCATCTTCAATTTTTCTCAATTGGGTAATCCGCCACCAGGTGGCGCAGTCGACTGCAGGAAGACTTGTGGCTCCTCCTGGCCCATAAAAGGCAGGAAATTACCCATAATACCCAGTGCTGAAAAGCAGTAATGCAAGAAGCCAGGAGGCAAAAACCATGTTACCGTATATACTCGAGTATAGGTCGACCCGAATATAAGCCGAGGCACCTAATTTTACCACAAAAAAATGGAAAAAGTTATTGACTCGAGTATAAGCCGAGGCGGCTTTTTTCAGCCCAAAAAGTGGGCTGAAAAACTTGGCTTATACTCGAGTATTTACGGTATTTCCCCCCCCCTCTCATACACCATGTGCCATACTATTCAACCCCCGTTCTCATACACCATGTGCCATACTATTCCACCCCCCCTTCTCATACACCATGTGCCATACTATTCCACCCCCCTTCTCATACACCATGTGCCATACTATTTTCTCCCCCCCCCCTCTCATACACCATGTGCCATACTATTCCACCCCCCCTCTCATACACCATGTGCCATACTATTCCACCCCCCTTCTCACACACCATGCCCCATAATATTCTCCCCCCCCCCCCCCCCTTTCATGCCCCATTCTATTTCTCTTCGCGGCTGGAAAGAACGTCAGACACAACACACACAGAAATACAAACACACAAAGACAGAGACAGAAAACACAAAGAGAGAGAGAGACATACACACACACACACGCGCGCTTACCACGGGGGCGCATCAGCGGTGACTGTGTTGTTTCCCTGCTCCTGCCCCTCCTCCTCCCACGTCATCTGACCTCTCTGTGGCAGAGAGCTAGTGCGGAACTCGGCGGCCGCCATCTTGCTACACCCAGCACTGTGTGGGTGTATCTCCGCTCTCACCTCCCGGCGCTGCAGTGTCACCGGCTCTTCTGCCGCCTCCTCCCCGCTCCTCCGCCGCCGTCCGGAGCAGTCTTGTGCTGCCGCCCGCCGGGGACAGCCGCCTCCTCCCCGCTCCTCCGCCGCCGTCCGGAGCAGTCTTGTGCTGCCGCCCGCCGGGGACAGCCGCCTCCTCCCCGCTCCTCCGCCTCGATTCACACCCTCGCAGATCCGCAGCCGCCCGCACCTCACCTCGGGGACGCACGTGGCCGACACAGCCGTTCCTCCGCTCCCAGCCGCCTGCTCCACAACACAAGGGTGAGTGCAGGAGCCGGCACGGGGGCGGGAAATTTTCACTGACTCGAGTATAAGCCGAGGCGGCTTTTTTCAGCCCAAAAAGTGGGCTGAAAAACTCGGCTTATACTCGAGTATATACGGTAATTAAACACAGCCCCACTAAGAACTCTCTCAAGAAAATCACCATAACAAAGCAAAAGAGGATAACAAAATCAAGGGTGGGATGAAGCAACCCGTGCTGGATACCCATAAAATCAATTGGTTGCTTCATCTTCAATTCTTCACAATTGGGACATCCAAAAGCAGTGTCCAAGAAGAAGGGTGGGATCCCCAGTGAGCAACAGCAGATAGTTCAGACCACTACCGCCTGAAGTACTTTGCGACCAAAAACAGCATCAGCTGAGGCCCTAACGTCAACCTTGTAAAACTTACAAAAAGTATGAACAGAAGACCAAGTAGCGGCCTTACAAACCTGTTGCTTGGTGCTGAAAAGCCCAAGAGGCACCAATAGCTCTAGTGGAGTGAGCTGTAACACGGAAAGGGGGTTCCTTCCCCTTGGCAGAATATGCTTGCACCACCACCTGTCTGATCCACTTGCTAATAGTGGATTTGGCTGGAAGCAAGCCCTTCCTAGGTCCGTCAGGAAGGACAAACAGAGAGTCCGTCTTCCGAAAGGACTCCATAGCAACCAAATAGTACTTAAGCACCCTGACCATATCCAGAGAAGGAAGAGTCCGTTCCTTAGAATTAGAAGGGGCAGGACACAAAGAAGGCAAGACAATGTCCTCATTAAGATGAAAGGCAGAGACGACCTTGGGCAAAAATTCCGGCTTAAGACGGAACACCACCTTATCCTGATGCCGCTCAAAGTAAGGAGGCTTTAACCCTTTTGTTGCCAAGCACGTAACACCTACGTGCTGGCTTGGCTGGGCCTTAAGTGCCAAGCCCGTAGGTGTTACGTGCTTGACTTTCCTCGCTTCTAGTTTAAAAAATAAAAATCAAAAATACTCACCTGACCCCTTGTTGGATCCGGCCGGGTCTCCTCTTTAATTTGGTGCCATCCGATCCCCCGTGGGGGGTCGGATGGCTCCAGGAGAGCCCCCGGAATAGGCCGCCCCCCCCCCCGCTTCTGCAGCAGCAGCTGCTAACTGTAAAAAAAAATAAAAAATAAAAATGACATTCACTTACCTGTGTGTGCGCTGGCTCCCGCTGTCCCTCCTCTTCACCTGGGGGGCCTCCGATCCCCCCCCAGGACTTACCGATCTTCAGGAGAGAGCCTGGGAGGCTCTCTCCTCTCTTCTTCACGATGGTGGCAGCCATCTTGCCTCTAAGCCCCGCCCCCTTGGGGGCGGGGCTTATGACGTCATCCCGGTCCCGATCACCGGCTTCAGCTTTCTCAGCTTCTCAGATGCCGGTGATCGGTGCCCTGGAAGGAGGTGACAGGAGATCCTCTGATCTCCTGCCTTCTCCTTCTCTGGATGCCGATCACAGGCATCTGTCAGCTGAGCGGCGAGGGACAAGAGCTTGCAATCGAAGGTAAGTACAGTTAAAAATTTTTTTTTTTTTTTGAATAAAATACTTTTTATTATTGTGTGGTGTTTTTATTTCACATTAACCCTTTGTGAGCTGGTAAGGGGTCCATGAGACCCCTTATACCAGTTCACAAGGCTGGGGGGGTGGCAAGTCACCTGCCCTAGCGGGTGGCTTGCCATTAACCCCCGCACCCCCATTACCTGCCTCCCCAAAGGCCAGGGGGGGGCAGAAGAGCCCGGGCCCACATAGGCTATGTGGGCTCGTAGGCTGCAGGGTGGGGGGGCCACCAAAGCTGGCCCCCCCACTCTGTGCCTACAAGCCCCCATAGCTGGTCCCGGGCTGGTTACTTTGGGTAAGGGGGACCCCACGTCATTTTTTTTTTTGGATTTTTAAGGGTTTTTAACCCTTAAAAATCCAAAAAAAAATGGGGTCCCCCTCCCCGGGAAGGGGGACCCTATGTCATTTTTTTTTTTTAATTAACCATTTGTCATCCAGCAGCTATAAAAGGCTTCTGGGCAGGAAAGGGTGTCTACCTATACATATGTGGTATCGCTGTAACCGGGAGAAATTGGGGTTTCTCACGCAATAAGATTTTATTGACAAACTTACATTTTTTATTACAAAAAAACTCTACAAATTGTAAAAAAATATATTTTTTTTAATTTTTTTCACACATTTCACCCAAAAATGTTGAGAATACACCTAAAAAATACAAACAAGACATTTCATGTTAAAGCCCAGACTCTGTTGAAAAAAACAATATATAATTTTCCTGGGAAA
This sequence comes from Gastrophryne carolinensis, assembly GCA_027917425.1. Classification (NCBI taxonomy): domain Eukaryota; kingdom Metazoa; phylum Chordata; class Amphibia; order Anura; family Microhylidae; genus Gastrophryne; species Gastrophryne carolinensis. Next base: position 629,308,067 of record CM051235.1, read on the forward strand.
TCCCTGGAAATCCTTTCAAAAATGACAGTTGAACATGTGTAGCGCGAAACAGTGAAACTCAGTCTGGCAACAGGGAGTGGGAAATGCTGCAGGTAGGCTGGCACTTAAAGGGTTAAAGAAAGCGCCGCCAGCTCCGAGACGCGACGCACCGAGGTGATAGCTACCAAAAAGACCACCTTCAAAGTCAGAATGGACAGAGCCGCATCGCACAAGGGCTCAAAGGGAGGACCATGGAGAGCAGAAAGCACGAAGTTCAAATCCCACACCAGTAATAAAGGCTTACGCGGCGGGCGCACATGGGTAACTCCCTGAAAAAAAGTCTTGATAAACCTATGATTGGCGAAAGATCTTTGGAAAAAAATTGCCAAGGCCGAAACCTGTCCTTTGAGGGTACTCAGTTGTAAACCTGACTCTAGACCATGTTGTAGAAACTCCAAAATCCTGGAAATGGAAAAATTGCGACAAAGAAGAGACTCACACCAGGCAATGTAAGTGTGCCAGACCCTGTAATAAATCATTGAAGAGGATTTCCTCCGAGCCTGAATCATGGTACTGACGACCGAGGCCGGCAACCCCTTATCCATCAGGATGGAGGTTTCAGCAGCCAAGCGCCAAAGCCGGCGTTTGTAAATTGGGATGGCGCAGCTGTCCCCAAGTGAGAAGCCCTGGATCTTCGGGCATGACGAAGTGATCCACCGCCATCTGGACGACGTCTGCGAACCATTCTCGGCCAGCGGGGGGCCACCAGAATGGTCGGTTCCCCTCCCGGGCTATCTTGCGCAGCACACGACCCAGCAGAGGAAAGAGAGGAAATGCATAGAGAAGTCGAAACTCCGTCCAAGGAATTGCTAGCGCGTCCGTGGCAAAGGCTAGAGGGTCTCTTGACAGGGAGACAAATTTTGGAAGCTTGTGATTGTGATGGGACGCAAACAGGTCCACGTCCGGCTGACCCCAACGGTGACATAGGGTGTAAAAAATCTTGTTGCTGAGAGACCATTCCCCCAGACAAGACGTCCCCCTGCTCAGGGAGCCCGCCTCCTGGTTCTCCACCCCCGGGATGTAAACCGCAGAGATGCAGGGAACATTCTCCTCTGCCCAAGACAGGATCAGTGACACCTCCTTGAGGGCTCGTTTTCTCCGCGTCCCGCATTGATGATTGATGTAGACGACAGCCGTCTGATTGTCCGAGCGGACCTGGACCACACGACCCCGAAGGTGGAGAGTCAAATGAGAGAGGGCCAACCTGATCGCTCTCAGCTCCAGAAGATGGATAGACACGTGGGCCTCCTGAGGACCCCACTGGCCCTGGAACTTCAGAGATTGCCAGAAACCTCCCCAACCGGTTAGGCTGGCGTCCTTAGTGACAATCTCCCAGCAAGGAGGGAAGGAAGGTTTCTCGAGTCCAACCACCAAGAGAGGGACTGAATGGCCAGAGGGGACAGAGTAAATTCCTGCTCCAGGGACTCCTGTGACCGATCCCAAATGGCCAAAAGATTCAACTGAAGAGGTCTCATGTGGAACTGAGCGAAGAGAACAGCCTTAAAGCAAGACACCATGAGGCCCACCAACTGCATCCCCAAACGGATGGAGGGATGTGGACACGACAACAACGCCCGAGCCTGTGTCTGAAGACCCTCCACCTTCTGCTGCGGAAGGAAAACCTTGACCTGAGACGTATCCAACGTCATGCCCAGGAAGGACCTCACCAATGACGGAGTGATTGAAGACTTGGGATAATTGATCACCCAACCAAAAGCCTCGAAGGTGGACAAAACCTTCTGAGTATAGCTCTCGGCCTGTTGAAGTGACTGAGCAGCAATCAGCAAGTCGACCAGGTAAGGAAGAATGCGAATGCCCTGGCCCCTCAGGAGGGCAATGACACCCGCCAACACCTTGGTGAACACCCGAGGAGCCGAAAAGATACCAAACGGCAGGGCCACAAACTGGTAGTGCTGGTCCTCCAAGGCGAACCTCAGGAACTTCTGATGTCCCTGGAGATGGGAACGTGCAGATAGGCATCCTTGATGTCCACCGTGGTCATGAGTTCGCCAGGCTGAAGGGAGCTCAACGCCGACCGCAAGGTCTCCAGGCAGAAGTGTTTGAACCTGACAAATCTGAGAGACCCTTCAGGTCCAGGATGGGTCTCAGAAAGCCGTCCTTCTTGGGCACAGTGAAAAGATTGGAGTAGAACCCCCGACCTCGTTCCTGAAGAGGCACTGGACAAATCACTCCGGATGACAGAAGACGCTGGACAGCCAACCTCAGGCCCAGTGCTGTCACAGGGTTTTGGGAAATCCGGGACCGAAGAAATCTGGCCAAGCTGCCAGCTCTATCTTGTAGCCGGAGGACACCACCTCCTGAATCCACCGGTCCGAAACATGTTGCCTCCAGACATGAGCAAAGAGCAGAAGCAGTCCCCCCACCCGGATGGGTGAGGGCGCCTCCTCATGCCTGAGGGAGCTTGGTGGGGGGCTTAGACTTGGATCCCCAGGAGAGACCGGGACGACCACCGGCCCTTCCTCGTCCCCAGGATTCCCTGCGACCACCAGGGAAGGAAGAGCTGTGTCCCCCTCGAAATGGACGAAAGGAAGAAGCCCCCTAAAGGGCCGTGAATGCTTCCGGCGCTGCCGCAGCCAAATAGACCAACGGAGAGCAACCAGCAGAGCCAAAGCCCTACCGCCAAGCCGGGCGGCATCGTCCATGGCTGAGAGCACGGCCAAGGGCAATGAAGTTAGCGCAAGCCAAAAGTTCCTTATACTCGTCCGCACGCTTGCGGGAACGAGTAGCCTCAACAAGGCGCTTTACCTTCTTGTTAATGGCAATGGAGACAATGGCCGTGGCACACACAGGGCGCAGACCAGCCCCCACAAAAGTGAAGGCATGGCAAGCAAGCTGGACCATGTGCCGATCAGCATTATCATGTAAAGTAGTAGTGTCCGGAGACGGCATAACAGAAGTATTGGAGAGCCCCAGGACAGGAGCGTCCACTTCAGGAGGACAAGAACAAAGACGGACCAATTCCTCCGAGAAGGGATACAGTCTGTCCAGCCCCTTGGGCACCGAGGGAAGTTTATTAGGCCTTTCTCATTCCTTAAACACCATTTTGAGAAATGACCCTGCTCCGGGAACACCAGGTGCTGTCTATCAGGACAGGAAAGCTCCCCCTGCTTCTTTTTAGCCGTCTTAGGGGGAACAATGTGTAAGGTCTCAAAAACCGCGGGCAACAATTTATCCGTATCATCTGGAAGCCACATGTCCTCATCCGAGGAGGAACCAGAGTCACTGTTGAAGTCGCACGGACAGTCCCTGGAGGAGTCGGAATCATGGAATAACTCACCCTCCTCCATGGAGTCACAGCCGCCAAGAGCCTCATAGGCGTCATCATCATCAGCAAAGAGAGAGTAAGCCGGTTCCAAATGCCGCTTTTTACTAGAAGCCTTACCGACTGCCGGACGTGCCTAATGCCGTTCAAGACTGGCCACGTGTAATGCTTGGTCTGAATGGGACCCCCGGCTGACCTCCCCCTCACTGGGGGCTAAATGCAGATGCGGGGGTGTTGGCGAAGCCGCAGGTAAAATGGGACTGGGAAGCAGGACGCTAGGCCCATCCTGTTCCGCAATAACGCTCTGGGCGCAGGGGACACAAACCGCGCTGCGGCCACTCAAAGGGGATACACCACACACAAGACACAGCGGAGGGGGGGGGGGGGTTGGGGTGAGGAAGGACCAGGAGAAACCACAAATAAGGAGGACCCGCCTGGAAGACATAAATAGGGACGGAAGTTGAGCGTCCCACAGCACATGCACATCAAGAAAAATAATTCAATCAAGAATATCAGACTCACGGACCGTGCAGGAGAGGCTGATCCGCAGTGCAGCAGCGGAGATCGAGGAATTACTTCCAGAAGCGCCTCGACAAAAGCAGGCCTCAATGCAGGCGGAGAGTGGACTAGAGCTCTGGAACCCCAGCACCGGGCGAGGAGACCGCAAGGTACCTCGAGGGGCGGGCCGCGCTGCGATGACATGGAACTGGGGCGTAAGCAAAAAAAAAAAAGTGCCTAGGGCAACCTGGACACTACGGCCTTGCCCTTACCTCCATACCCTGCATGAGGAAACAGTATAATTATCCCAACAACTGTGACCCAGCTCCATTTGCTCTCACCTGTGTCATCATCTGTAGAGCTTCTCTTCTGTTTATCGTTTACTATCAACTCGAAGTCCTTTGTGGATTGCTGAGCTCCCCTCCCACAACTTTCTTCTTCTTCTTCTTCTACATCAGTCATCATCCTTCCAGCCTCCTCTGCAGGACAATGGCCGCCCCACACAGATGTCTGTTCTTCGTCCTCTTTATTAGCCACTAGCATTTGGACCTTCTCTGCAGAGCACTGAGCGCCCCCCGCAGACGTGTCTTCTTCCCATTGGTCCTTGGCTTTTATATAATTCAAATCGCTCTAGAGAAACAAAAGGCAGCAGAGGCGTTAACAGGGAGGAACACTGCCATGTGCAATGTCTCTGGTGATCATATAAGAGTCGATTCATGGTCGCGCGTGTTTCCTCCTGATTCTGCAACAATTGTCGCTCAAGAGTTCGCCAATTATGGCGCCCCAAACTGTCTCCTGCATCCGATTTATGGTTCGTTTAGAGGGCAGAAAAGTGTGCTCATATGTGGCAATTTGAAAAGTAAATTTCCTCCTGCAAATAGGTGAAGGAAAATACAGATTCCTCTGAGTAACAGGCTGATTTCATTCCAAAAACACATGGCTGCGACATGTTTACACACAATGAAAGTGTCAGCTGCAAGTTCATTTTAGGGGTTGAAACCTTTTTTCTAAGTTTGGGAAAAAAATTATAAAAAGTTGTCAACACACCACAAATGAGGATATTGGGCCCCAAAGTTTAGCAAAAAAAAAGCTAATTCATTATTTAGCATTAATATGCAAACCAAACAGGGAAGGAAGGGTTAAAGTGATACTGCAGGCAAAGGTAATTGTTACACCATTGTGTCGGGCTACATTTGGCGCTGATCTAAACTGTTTTCTGTTTTTAAATTGAAGCAGAATGGCCGAAATATCGAGGTTTACAGGTTCAGCCAATGACATTCTCTTTTTCATCCCATCCCCTAATCAGTTCAGCAGAGCGAGACCCTCTTTTCTTCTCCTCCAGGAAACACATGCGCATGGTACGAGGCAATTTGTGCTTCAAAACAGCAGATTTTCCTTGCGGAAGGTGCTAATTGGCACAAGAGGCGGCAATTTGGCCTTCTCCTGTGCCCTAATCATTTGGCGCGATTCGCACGTGTCATGGAATGAATTTACAATTTGACAAATCGAATCTTATCTGATCAAATCTAGTTATAATTTAATTAGAATATATATATATATATATATATATATATATATATATATAAATCTGTGGTCAGCAGGATCCTTGAAGGCATTGTATATAGATAGTTATTATTATTATTTTTGTTTATATAGCGCCATCATCTTCCGTAGCGCTTTACAAAGTAGTAGTTACAGACAGGGTAGAAACATACGGTACATAGACTATTTCAAATGCAGTTTTACAGATTTGACAATGGATATTCTGAGTACAAGATACAATAGGGGAGAGAGCCCTGCCCTGAGGAGCTTACAGTCCAAAGGATGAGGGGTGAAGACGAGGGGGAAGGATCACACACAGTCAGTATTGCGCTTTGTGCCCTTTAGAAGATTGGTTAGGCCAGATTATATGCTTGTCTGAATAAGTGAGTTTTAAGGGCACCTTTGAAGGTTTTGAGGGTTGAGGAGTGGCGGATTGGGTGCGGGAGGGCATTCCAGAAGATTGAAGTTGCTAGCTCATATTTAATGGATTAATAATTAATTGATTAATTAAATTTAATAGTTAATTGATAGTTCATATCATCTTACAAGTGCAGACTAGCAAGGAGAAATGAACAGCTGTCCCTTTCAATTACAAGTGTATAGTCTTATGTAATAGATGTATTTCAGATACATATGCTAATGTACGTAGTTTTAAGACTCGCTCAGTGATTGGCTCCAACCAGACTATGTCCTTAAATGTTTCCTCCGTTTGGTTATAAAATAATAAACTCGATACAGACGAGATGGCCTAGAAGATAAGAAAGCATGTGTCTGTGTGTCTCTGTGTGACATGGTCAATCTCCCCGACACACATGCCATGGATCATGCACATAGGCCTATGTGGAATCGTTCCACCTGAGCGTTTTTGCACACCGACCATGAATCGACCCTATAGCGTGAAGTCACTTCTACCTGATCTTGACAGATGTGATGTTCCTGTGAGGAGTCCGTGAAACGAAGAGGATGGGGTGTCTTATTGGATCCATCTATATGAAAACAAACACTCTGATTGGATACTTTGTCTCTCAGAATTGTTTTAAAGAAAAAAAGCCTTCTTGTACCTGTTGATGGAGGAGCGGCCGATCTTTGGTCATACAATAAATAGCAGCATACCAGACAATGCAATGATATATACAGTACGCTGTGTACCTCTGACGAAAAGCCCAAGAGGCTCGAAACAGGCGTCAGGTTATGTTACTGGTTATGTGCGATCACTGCAAAGGTCATTTTACTACCTATATGCAATTGCTGCAGAGATTTAGATTGTGGGCTATGTTATCAGGAAGTATGTCTTAACCTGTATATTTTCATTTTTATAGTACATGAGGAGGGTATTGGTGAAACCCTTTGTGTGAGGTTGCAGCACTGTTCATGGAATTTCCTCGTTTAAAATGGAGGATTGGGTTTTATGCTATATATGGGTGCTGCACCATTAATATTTATCTTTTTTGGGTAAAGTGCAAGATGACAGCGCCCAGGATTCGGAGCACCAGAGGAGCGGCATGGGCACCTGGCTAAGGTACGGGCTGTTTTGGGGTAAAGGCAAATAGGGCGGAGCACATGACTAAGGTACGGGCTTTTTGAGTAAAGGCCAAGATGGCAGTGCCCAGGATCCGGAGCGCTGTAGGAGCGGCGCAGGTGCCTGCCTAAGGTCTGGGCTTTTTTGGGTAAAGGCCAAGATGGTGGTGCCCAGGATCCAAAGCGCCGAAGGAGCACGCGGGAGTCTGGCTAAGATATGGCCTTATTTTTTTTTATTTTTTTTTGTAAGACCCCCCCCCCCCCCCATGCCCTGCGTCATTGCCAGGGCGGTGGGGGTCATTCGAGTTTTTCACTTTAATTTTAGGACCTAAAAGGTAAATAAAACATCCTTAGCACTTACCTGCGTGGATCTTACTCCAATGTTGTTGAAGTTGATGTCTGAAAGAGAAACATTTGGGACACTCTGTGCATGAAAATACTTTGCAGTGACTACGCTGGTGCTTTGTTAAGCTCTGTTTCTGTGAGAAGCATATCCCGCATTGGGAGCACGGATGGAAACCCTCCCTCTCGTGATCCGTCAGATGTTTCCAAAGGGTTTCTATGGAAGTACAACATTTGCCACACTGTAAACATGGAGGCGGCCACTCTCTCTGGTGATCCGGGTCAGAGGGGGGGATATTTGGGCTGCTCGGGTTTTCTCCTTCACAAGTTTCTGTGCCGTCGTCATCTTCCGATCTGAGACTCTGATGTTCCTCCAGACTCTCCTCTGTATTGTGTCTGTGTTCTAAAATAAATTAAAAGGTAAAGCTTATTCTATTGTGATTATTACAGGTTAATATTGAGGGATGTCCAATGGCGCCTTGGCCAGTGGGGGACTGGAGGAAAAAAAAAAAGCCCCTGGCCTGCCCGGGACATCCCTGCTGAGGCCCTTCCAACCATGATGCTGGGGCTATAGCACTGGGGGGCTGGGGTTCCCTGGCTTGTGGGTACAGTGGGGCTATAGCATTGGGGGCTGGGGTTCCTTGGCTTGTGGGTACAGGGGGGCTATAGCATTGGAGGCTGGGGTTCCTTGGCTTGTGGGTACAGTGGGGCTATAGCATTGGGGGTTGGGGTTCCTTGGCTTGTGGGTACAGTGGGGCTATAGCATTGGGGGCTGGGGTTCCTTGGCTTGTGGGTACAATGGGGCTATAGCATTGGGAGCTGGGGTTCCTTGGCTTGTGGGTACAGTAGGGCTATAGCATTGGGGGCTGGGGTTCCTTGGCTTGTGGGTACAGTGGGGCTATAGCATTGGGGGTTGGGGTTCCCTGGCTTGTGGGTACAGTGGGGCTATAGCATTGGGAGCTGGGGTTCCTTGGCTTGTGGGTACAGTGGGGCTATAGCATTGGGGGCTGGGGTTCCTTGGCTTGTGGGTACAGTGGGGCAGGGTATAGGGGGCTGGGGTTCCTTGGCTTGTGGGTACAGTGGGGCAGGGTATAGGAGGCTGGGGTTCCTTGGCTTGTGGGTACAATGGGGCTAGGTACAGGGGGCTGGGGTTCCTTGGCTTGTGGGTACAATGGGGCTGGGTATAGGGGGCTGGGGTACCTTGGCTTGTGGGTACAATGGGGCTGGGTATAGGGGGCTGGGGTTCCTTGGCTTGTGGGTACAGTGGGGCTATAGCATTGGGGGCTGGGGTTCCTTGGCTTGTGGGTACAGTGGGGCTATAGCATTGGGGGCTGGGGTTCCTTGGCTTGTGGGTACAGTGGGGCTATAGCATTGGGGCCTGGGGTTCCTTGGCTTGTGGGTACAATGGATGGGGCTGGGTACAGTAGGAGACAACGAGGCAGCGATTGAATATAAGTGTTAAAAGCAGGAGCCCAACTGGCTCCCAAGCACTGTGGCCCACAGGGCATTGTCCTGGATCTCCCTATGCCCCCCCCCCCCCCCCACAAAACGCTAAAGATGAGTGAACCGATTTGTACGAATTGTAATTTACTCCGAATATCAACAATTAAATTCACCATTCCCACTGAAGAGACCCTGAGGCCCACCGGACGATAAGGACATCGCACTGAGCTGGAACAGGGATGGAGGGGCACTATTTTTTTTTTTTTAGCTTTTAGCAGCAATTCATTAGACAGGAGGACAACACTGGCTTGATATTGAAATAGCTGCATTGTAAATAATATCTATTATCTATATATATATATATATATATACATGCAATATTACAATGTAGCATAGATGGTAGGCATACATCTATTACAGCTAAATTCTCAAAAGAAAAGGATACGTGTAGTAGACAGGAATCCGAGTATGTTGTACTGAGGGAGCTGAGGGTGACCACCTGTGGGGGGGGGGGGGGGGGGCGGGGGCACTATGGAATGCCATTACTGCTATAGTAAAAACACACACACTCTAAATTTAACCCCTCGTACTGTTTCTCTGTGCACACATTGTCTGCATTTAACCCCCTATGCCCTAGCCCCACACGTCGTATGAATTTAACACCCTTGCCCCCTCTCCTCCTCCCACACACACACTGTCTACATGCAAACCTCTGCCCCCATCCACAAGTTGGGCGTAAGCAAAAAAAAATAAAAAATTGCCTAGGGCAGCCTGGACACCACGGCCTTGCCCTTACCTCCATACCCTGCATAAGGCAGCAGTATAATAATTCGCAACAACTGTGACCCAGCTCATTGCGCTCCATTTGCTCTCACCTGTGTCGCCATCTGTAGCGCTTCCCTTCTGTTTATTGTTCACCATCAACCCGACGTCCATTGTGGATTGCTGAGCTCCCCTCTCACATCTTTCTTCTTCTTCTTCTACATCAGTCATCATCCTTCCTGCCTCCTCCTGAGGACAATGGCCGCCCCACACAGATGTCTGTTCTTCGTCCTCTTTATTAGCCACTAGCATTTGGACCTTCTCTGCAGAGCACTGATCGCCCCCTGCAGTTGAGTCTTCTTCCCATTTATCCTGGGCTTTTATATCATTCAAATCACTCTAGAGAAACAAAATGCAACAGAGGTGTTAATAGAGGGGAACATCGTCATGCCATGTGCACTCAATGTCTCTGGTGATCATATAAGAGTCGATTCATGGTTGTGGGCAAACGAATTTGTGCAAGTTTTTTGAAGCACTGAGTCGTGCTCGGGCTTCCGCCTGTTTCATGGCTGTCAAAATGGGACGAGCATTGCACTTCTAGTTAGATTAGCCGACTGGTTCCACCACCAGGCAGGCAAGCTATGGGTGAATGTGGAGGACACCTCTCAGTCTTACCGCACTCCCCTGGTTGGAGCCCCCCCCCCCCCGAGGTCTAGGACGCATAGCCTTCCACTGTTGACACGCTCTTTGTTATCTGTTTGGGACTCAATTAGTAAGAAAAAGGAAATATCACAAAGACCAGGGCGGCTTACCCCCTTGTTTGATAATCCCGCTCCCCCCCCCCCCCCCCCCCCGGGAGTCGGGACCAGTAGATTCCTAATTTGGGAAAAATCACAAGGAGTTAGGCTGGGTGACATCTTACAGAACAATTGACCCCCAAGTCTCCAAGATCTCCGGATTCAGGGACGAGGTGAGAGGGTATCCTGGCTTCTACATTGACAGCTGGTAGCTTTCATCTCCTCCCATCCCCCAGGGTCCTCGCTCTCTAAGCCTCTGACCCCCTTTGAGAGCATCCTGAGAGCTGATGATGGGCCACCGCATGCCCTATCACTCCTATATAAGGTTCTGCAGGCAGAGAGGGATTCTTCAGAGGACCTCGGGTTTGTCAGAAGATGGGAGCAGGATTTAGGCCGAGAGCTACACGCCGAAGAATGGGAAAAATCTTTTACCTTGACCCATAATCTCTCCCTTGCGTGTAAAGCTCAGGAAAAAAATTATAAAATTCTGTCCCGGTGGTACAGATGCCCAGCTGACCTAGCCAGATTTGGGGGAGGGTCGACACAGGCACGTGCTGGCGGTGCGGACAAGCGGAGGGCACTATGATTCACATCTGGTGGAGCTGCCCCTTGATAAATAAACTATGGGACCAAGTATTCTCGGTCTATACATTTTTTACTCTAGAGGATATACCTAAGGATCCACAAATAGCCCTGCTGTCAGAGGTGCCTGGATCGATCTCGGCTGCAAAGAAGGGAATCCTCAGACATCTCCTAACTGCGGCTAGGTTAATAATACCCCAACATTGGCGCTCCCAACGCACTCCAGACATTTTGGAGTGGGTACAGGAGGTGGAGGGAATCAGGAGAATGGAGGAGTTGGTGCTTGAGGGTGACGAGAATGGAGGGGAGAAGCTAAACATCACTTGGCTGATCTGGATTATGGCACACCAGAATTTAGGGCACTACTCTCTTCTTTGTAGTTTATTATGGGACTATATGCATGGAACAATACGAAGACGGGATGGAGTATGAAGCCCCAAAGAGCTGCCCTAAGACCGCCGGGCCCTTCCCAATCTTAATCTATGCCTTTCTCCTCGTTCTCTGGTGCATCCCCCCCTTGGGAACCCCTCTTTTTCCCACCACCTCCTAAACTGGTTAATGAGCATCATCCTCCCTACCCTCCCTTCCTTTTTCTTTCTCTCTTCCCCTCCCCCCTATCTTGTTCCTTCTCCCTCCTGCCTTTTCTTTCTTAACCCCCTATTACAAATAAAATAAAAGAAAAGAAGAATACAGGGCTTTTGTAAGGTAACGATACTGTTTTCGCAAGATTAGGGTGCACCCCCTTGGTAAGGCTTTGTATCGGACTGGCTAAGGACGCCCCCTTGGGGGACCTTATTCAGAGGTTCCCGGCTGGACCTGAACGGAGTCGAACAAAGGAGGGTATTATACAGTATATGATCTACCAAGGTTTCGGTAGTTGATTATATCCACCGCAATATGTGTACGGCATTGGGGTCGAATTGGGGGTGGATCCTGCGAAGTGTAGTTAACTATATTCATTTTATTTTCTCTCGCCTATTTGACCTACGATGTAAACTAAGATTGTTATTTGACACGTCATTATGCTCTGTATCTTGATTTCTTTCCAATAAAAACATATTGAACAAAAAATGGGATGAGCATTTGTTTTTGCGTCTGGAATTTTCCTCTCGCGCCATTTTGGTGCATCACGCTGTTTCCGGCGTATGTTTAGAGGGCAGAAAAGCGTGCGCAAATGTGGTGATTTGAAGAGTGAATTTCCTCCAGCAAATAGGTGGAGGAAACTGCAGATTCCAATGAGTAACTGGCTGATTTCATACCAAAAACACATGGCAGCGTCCTGCGTGTTTATGAACAATGAAAGTATCAAACGCAAGTTCTTTTTAGGGACTGAACCATTTTTTTAGGTTTGAAAAATACGTGATTAAAAGGGAAAAACAAAAAAATGTGGATATTGGGCCCCAAAGTTTAGCAAAAAAAAAGATAATTAAATGATTGGTTTGCATATTAATGCTCAAACAGGGAAGGAAGGGTTAAAGTGATACAGCAGGGAAAGGTAATTGTAACCTTCGAAATGGCGAATAGAGCTTCACAGAAAACACAGAAGCTGGAAAGATCAAACTGCTATGGAAAAACAGTAAAAGAAAGGGGAGAAAAATGGGGAACCATCCGGACCAGTGGTTTAGTCGTCCGAATGCGCATGGGACGGGACTATTTAAGCTTCAAAACAGCAGATTTTCCTTGCAGAAGGTGCAAATTGTCACAAGAAAGAGGCAATTTGCACTTCCCCCGTGCCGCTGCCTTTTTGTGCCATTCATATGTGGAATCATTCAGTTTTTGCGCACGGACCATGAATCGACCCTATAGTGTGGAGTCACCTCTACCTGATCATGACAGATGTGATCTTCCTGTGAGGAGTCCAAGGAAAGAAGAGGATGGGGTGTCTTATTGGATCCATCTGTAGGAAACAAACACTCTGATTGGATACTTTGTCTCTCTCAGATTTGTTTTTAAAGAAAAAAAACCTTCTTGTACCTGGTGATGGAGGAGCGGCTGATCTTTGGTCATACAAAGAATAGCAGCATACCAGACAATGCAATGATATATACAGTACGCTGTGTACCTCTGACGAAGGGCCCAAGAGGCTCGAAACGGGCATCAAGTTATGTTACTGGTTATGTGCGATCACTGCAAAAGTCATGTTACTATCTATATGCAATTTCTGAAGAGATTTAGATTGTGGTGCTATGTTTGCTATGTTATCAGCAAGTATTTACTGTGAGAGCTGTGTGCAATAGAGTGTTGTACATAAGGTTACAGAGACAATGATGCTGCTGTTACATTATGTTACATCGTCTCACTTTACTGTAAAATTAACTGTATATAGCATTGCATTGTTTGGTATGCTGACGTTTTTTGTATTATTCTTTACCTGTATGTTAATTGAGCTCCAATGTTTCTATATATAAATTACCTATATTAAAAGGTAACTTTTCATTATGAGCGCACTGTCACAAAATCGAACGTTCAACGTCTGTTTAATCGAGCGATCTGCAACTTGGGCGTGGGCTGCTTCCAGCACAGAGAGCAATCACATCAGAAACACCCCCAAACACCAATCACAACAAGCTGCCACCACCGTAACTACACTTTAAATGTTTAAAATCGGGCCGGTGGAACACTCCTCAATCACCATCCGATTAAACTCTGCTGGCGAGTAATGAAGACAGTCACCACACACACCTACACACCCCTCTCCACAAACAAGCAGGGCACATGAAATACACACTAATTCCGTCCCACACTTATCCCTGTGGAGAGTCTGATCAGTTCTGCTGTGGAACGATCAGATACAATCAGCTTGCAATCTGCTGGTTCACACACTGTCACCATGCAGCACTAATTGTGAGTCATTCCCCCCTTGTAACACTATATGATTAGTTACGCTTTCCCAATCATACAGTGGATTAATTACAATCGATCTTACAGTCTATGGGGTTAATACACATTTACATTCCCTCTTGTTACACTATATGATTAGTTAAGCTTTCCCAATCATACAGTGGATTAATTACAATCGATCTTACAGTCTATGGGGTTAATACACAGCGGTCATACAATCTTCAGAAACCAGGGGAGTTTTTAGAGCCCCACATAAACCAGGTTAGAGGATTTCTAATTGCCAAAAAGCTAGGCCCGTGCAAAATGGAAATGTTAAAATCTGAATATAAAAATAAAAAGACAAAAATACAAATAATAAACAAAAAAAAAAGACAATATACAAATGTGCAGAAAAACAGTTAGAAAATAAAAATCCGAAACCTCATAAATGGATATAAAGTCTTCAGCTTCCCGAGGGTTGGAGGAGCAGTGGGTCGGACACACCACGATCAAGGATCGGACCCTCTGTATGTAACCACGAAAACCATTTCTCCCCCTGGATTTATGCTAGATTCCAGGGGGCTGGATGACGGATGCCACCCCCCCTGCGTGGGTGCTAGAGGACAAATTATTTGTAGTTGCCCTTTTAGTAAATCTCTTCTCCAAGCTGCGCTCCCCCACCTTTCCTTATCAGTGGTGTTTTCTGTTTCTAGATAAGGATTTATTGCCCCTGTGTCCAGGAAGTCTTTATTTTGTTATAGGACGTCTGTAGAAATGCTGGGGATGAGGCAGGGGGGGAATCATGACATAAATTAGGACCTTGGATGTCCCACGCACCTTGTAATTTTCATTTTTATAGTACATGAGAAGAGGGTATTGGTGGAACCCTTTGTGTGAGGTTGCAGCACTGTTGATGGAATTTCCTTGTTTGAAATGAGGATTGGGTTTTATGCTATATATGAGTGCTGCACCATTAATAATTATCTGTTTTGGGATAAAGGGCAAGATAGCAACGCCCAGAATCCGGAGCACACGGAACCTGGCTAAGATAAGGGCTTTCTTGGGTAAATGCCAAGATGGAAGCGCCCAGGATCTGGAGTGCCAGAAGAGCGGCACAGACACCTGGCTAAGGAATGGGCTTTTTTGGGTAAAGGCCAAGATGGCGGCTCCCAGAATCCGAGGAACGGAGTGGGTGCCTTCCTAAGGTATGGGCTTTTCTTTTTGTAACCCCCCCACGCCCCGCCTCATTGCCAGGTTAGGGTGGCAGGGCAGTGGGGTCATTAGATGAGTGAAGTTCCACTTTTAGGACCTAAAAGGTAAATAAAACATCCTCTGTACTTACCTGCGTGGATCTTACTCCAATGTTGTTCAAGTCGATATTTGAAAGAGAAACATTTGGGACACTCTGTGCATGAAAACACTTTGCAGTGACTACGCTGGTGCTTTGTTAAGCTCTGTTTCTGTGAGAAGCATATCCCGCATTGGGAGCACGGATGGAAACCCTCCCTCTCGTGATCCGTCAGATGTTTCCAAAGGGTTTCTATGGAAGTAAAACATTTGCCACACTGTAAACATGGAGGCGGCCACTCTCTCTGGTGATCCGGGTCAGAGGGGGGGATATTTGGGCTGGTGGGGTTTTCCCCTTCAGAAGTTTCCATGCAGCCGTCATCTTCTGATCTGAGACTCTGATGTTCCTCCAGACTCTCCTCTGTATTGTGTCTGTGATCTAAAATATATTAAAATATAAAGCATTTTCTACTGTGATTATTACAGGTTAATATTGAGGGATGTCCAATGGAGCCTTAGCCAATGGGGAACTGGGGCCAAATATCAGCCCTGGATTTTACCAGCCCCTGACCGGCTCGAGACATGCCTGCTGAGGCCTCCCAACCATGATGCCGGGGACCTATCATTGGGGGCTGGGGTTCCGTGGCTTGTGAGTACAGTGGGGCTGGGTACAGGGGAATGAGTAGGAGACAGGAATTGAATATCAGTGTTAAAAAGAGCAGCCCAACTGGCCCCAAAAGCAGTGTGGCCCACAGGCCATTGTCCCGGATCTCCCTATGGCCCTTCCGCCCCTGGCCTCAGCTGAAAATAAAAACCCTAGAGATGGCACACATTACCTCTGACGCCCCCCCCCCCCGCAAGTGGAACATAAGCAGAAAAAAAAGTGCCTAGCAGCCTGGACACCACGGCCTTGTCCTTACCTCCATACTTTGTACGAGGCAACTGTATAATTATCCCAACAACTGTGACCAAGCTCATTGCGTTCCATTTGCCTCTCACCTGTGTCGTCATCTGTAGAGCTTCTCTTCCGTTTATTGTTCACTATCAACCCGACGTCCATTGTGGATTGCTGAGCTCCCCTCCCACATCTTCCCTCTTCTTCGACATCAGTCATCATCCTTCCAGCCTCCTCTGCAAGACAATGGCCGCCCCACACAGATGTCTGTTCTTCGTCCTCTTTATTAGCCACTAACATTTGGACCTTCTCTGCAGAGCACTGAGCGCCCCCCGCAGACGTGTCTTCTTCCCATTTATCCTTGGCTTTTATATCATTCAAATCGCTCTAGAGAAACAAAATGCAGCAGTTAATATGAGGCGTTAATAAAGAGGAACAACGCCATGTGCACTCAATGTCTCTGGTGATCATATAAGAGTCGATTCATAGTTGCGCGCAAACAAATTTGTGCACGTTTTTTTTTTTAGCACTGAGACGTGCTCGGGCTTCCGCCTGATTCATGGCTTTCAAAATGGGATGAGCATTTGTTTGTGCGGCAATTTGCACCTGGAATTTTCCGCTCGCGCCATTTTGGTACATCACACCGTCTCCAGCGCCTGATTTATGGAATGTTTAGAGGGCAGAAAAGAGTGCACAAATGTGGTGATTTGAAGAGTGAATTTTCTCCAGCAAATAGGTGAAGCAAACTGCAGATTCCAATGAGTAACTGGCTGATTTCATACCAAAAACACATGGCAGCGTCCTGCGTGTTTATGAACAATGAAAGTATCAAACGCAAGTTCTTTTTAGGGACTGAACCTTTTTTTTTATGTTTGAAAAAAAATTTTAAAAAATTGATTAAAAAAGCAAAACAACAAAAATTTGGATATTGGGCCCCAAAGTTTAGCAAAAAAAAAAAAGATAATTAAATGATTGAGCATTAATATGCAAACCAAACAGGGGAGGTAGGGTTAAAGTGATACAGCAGGGAAAGGTAATTGTTACACGATTGCGCCGGGCTACATTTGGCGCTGTCCTAAACTGTTTACCGTTTTTAAATTAAGCAATAATGGCCGAGATATCGAGGTTTACAGGTTCAGCCAATGATTCTCTTTTTCATCCCACCCCTCAATCATCTGAGCAGAGTGGGACAGGCCTCCGCAGAGAGCTGATCATTATGCAGCATCACAGATCCAATGGCCACGCCCACTTTTTCAGAATAAAAATCGTAAGTTGAACCTTTAAACCTCGATATCGCAGCCATTTCTTCAATTTAAAAATGAAAAACTGTTTAGGACAGCGCCAACTGTATTCCGACGCAAAGGTGTAACAATTAACCTTTGTCTGCCGTATTACTTTAAAGAAAACACCTGGGACAAAACATTGAGCAAAAAAACATTAAGGGGTAACTGTAATCAGAATGTCCCACCAAAAATTGGAGTAAACAGGTTCTCCAGAGAATACACTTCGAAATGGCGAATAGAGCTTCGCAGGAAACACAGAAGCTGGAGAGATCAAACCGCTATGGAAAAACAGTAAAGGAAAGGGGAGAAACATGCAGAACCATCCGGACCAGTGGTTTAGTCGGCCAAATGCGCATGAGACGGGGCTATTTGCACTTCCCCCGTGCCCCTGCCATTTGGTGCGATTCGCATGTGGGCCTGGAGCACGCACACAGCCTTGAGTCATGCATCTAGGCGCATGTGGAATCGTTCAGTTTTTGTGCACCGACCATGAATCGACCCTATAGTGTGGAGTCACTTATACCTGATCATGGCAGATGTGATCTTCCTGTAAGGAGTCCAGGGAACGAAGAGGATGGGGTGTCTTACTGGATCCACCTGTAGGAAACAAACACTCTGATTGGATACTTTGTCTCTCTCAGAAAAAAAACCTTCTTGTACCTGGTGATGGGGGAGCGGTTGATCTTTGGTTATACAATAAATAGCAGCATACCAGACAATGCAATGATATATACAGTACGCTGTGTACCTCTGATGAAGGGCCCAGGAAGCTCGAAACAGGCGTCAGGTTATGTTACTGGTTATGTGAGATCACTCCAAAAGTCATTTTACTACCTATATGCAATTGCTGCAGTGATTGTGGGTGCTATGTTATCAGCAAGTATTTTTTGTGAAAGCTGTGTGCAATAGAGTATTGTACATAAGGTTACTGTTGTTGCCAATTGTGCAAAGAGACAATGATGCTGCTGTTACATTATGTTACATCGTCTCACTTTACTGTGAAATTAACTGTATATAGCATTGCATTGTTTGTTATGCTGATGTTTTTTATATTATTCTTTTTTTTCCCCAACAATATTTTTATTGAAGTTATAGAGAAGATACATCAATGTGCGACTTACAGTACAGTTTGTAGGACAAGGCAGAACATCCGGTTGAATGTATACTTGTACACACCATATCACTATTATCTTCTTACAAGAAACATGCAATGCGTGTGAAATGAGACAACGAATTAGAGGGTATGAAACGGAAGGTAAGAAAAGCATAGGTAGGGTGGGAAAGAAAGGAGGACAGGAAAAGAGAGGGGAGAGGGAAGAGAGGTGGGTGTCAGAACTCCGCCCGTCTTACAGCGGACGTGGTGAGGAGCTAGATTGTAAGGAGGTGTCGGTCAAAGTTTTTAGGTTGGAAATGGGTGATCCAACCTACCCAAGTGGTTAGGAAGGGTGTGAGATCACCTTGCATCGAGGCTGCCATCTTTTCAAAAGAGCATTACCTCATTGATGCAAGGTATCAGGCTCCCACTGGGGATGGACCTACTCTTTCATGAGTGTGCTATAATCAGTTTAGCAGCTGTAAGGATGTGCCTAATGAGCTCAAATTGTGTTCCAATGCAACCTGGAGGTCTTAGATTGAGGAGGGCAAGATTTGGTGAGGGGGTCAGGTGCAAGCCTGTTGCTTTCTTTAAATGGTAATAGACCTTGGCCCAGAACTGGCTGACTACCCTACATTCCCACCAAATATGGATGTATGTTCCTTGCTGTCGACAGTCTCTAAAACACTCCGGTGGGTAAGATGGGCAGAATCTATAGATCTTATCTGGGACAAGATACCAGGGGAGTAAGACTTTAGTGTTGACATCTTGGGCACCTGTGTTCAGAAACCTTGTAAATGAATTCTTCCACACTGCTTTCCAGACCTCGTCGTGTAGGCTGCGAGGAGCGACCCATCGGGCTCACACAGTAGCCTATATACCATAGCTATCGTCCCCTTCCCAAGAGGCTGCACCCCATATAGAATCTCGAATGGCGAGGATGGTCTCGAAACAAGCCCCATCCTGGTTTTGGTAGCTATATAGTGAGTTATTTGCAGAGCGGAGATATTCCTTGCTCGGGATATCCCTAAGGGATTGGAGCTCAGGAAAGGTTAGCATTCCCCTATGTGTTATAAAGTCTTTCATCTTTGTTAAGTTTTGTGCTTTCCACCAGGTGAAGGCTGATGGTTCCTAGAAAGCCGGGAGAAATACAGGATTACCCAAAATAGATAGCAAGGGAGTCTTTCCAAATTCTGAGGGAGTGGTTCAAGACTGGATTGTCAATGTCTTTGTGAGCCACTGGAGGCAGCCATAGCAAGTTTGCAATTTCTATCGGGGTGCAGCTGGCTTGCTCAATGTCTACCCACAGCGGCCTATACACCCCAGCATGAACAGCAGCCATTTGGGCGATCTGGCATGCTGAGTAGTAGCGAGCTCTGTTGGGAACCCCACGGCCACCTTGTTGCTTGGGTCTGTATAGTGTCGCGCGGTTAACCTGTGGTTTTTGCTTCCCCCAAATGAAGGAGTTTAAGGTCGGGATCAGTATTGGTAGAACTCGGAAAAAGTAAAGCATTTTAGGGAGCCACGTAATTTTTACAGCCGCTGTCCTACCCGGCCATGAGAGGTGGAGCCTAGCCCAGGAGGACAACAGGGAGCGGAGGTCCATTACCATAGCAGGGTAGTTAGAGGCGTAAAGGGAATCGTAATTAGCTGTCAGTTGGACGCCTAGATATTTGATATGGCGCTCTTGACATGAGAAGTCGAAGGAGGATTTGAGTTGTTGATTTGCAGGCTAGAGATCTTGGAGAAATCATCTAAAGTGCAGAAGAGAATCGGGAGGGATGTGACAGGATTAGATACGAGCATCAGAATATCATCCGCAAATAGGGAAATCTTGTGGTCGTAGCCCCCTATAGTTATTCCCGTTATGTTGGTGTTAAGTCTGGGGTAGCTTGGAGAGGGCAAATAGTAAAGGGGAAAGGGGGCAACCTTGTCGGGGGCCCCTGCCCAGAGTAAACCGGTATGAGGAGTATCCTGAGTATCTAATGAAAGATTGGAGTATAGCAAGGCGATCCATGCAGGGAAAGAGGGACCCAGACCTCACTTTTTCAATATGAATTGAAGGTAATCCCAAGCGACTGTATCAAAAGCTTTGCGGACATCTAAAGTTAAGAGCATGGCCTGGCGTCCCTCTTTCCTAACATGGTGGACCAGGTTGATAACCTTACAGACATTGTCCCCCACTTGGCGCTGGGGAATTAATCCTGCTTGCTCTTTAGAGGTTAGGGACGCAATGAACTTGCCGCAAGAACTTTTGCGAGGAGTTTAACATCGATGTTCAATAGGGAAATGGGCCTATAGTTGGACCAGAGTCGACATTTGGTTTGGGTATCATCCAGACAGCCACAGTGAGCGCATCTGTGCTCCATGTGTCGCCATTGCCAAAGGAGTTGAACATCCAGACCAATCGTGGGGAGAGTGCTTGGGAGAATTTTTTATAGTAAAGGGCGGTGAAGCCATCTGGGCCTGGTGGTTTCTCGATCTTTAGAGAATGAATGACTTCCTGGACCTCAGATAATTCAACCGGCTTGTCTAATAAGGTCTTGGCCTCGAGCGAGAGGGAGGGTAATTGAAGTTGGCCTAGCAGCTTCTCTGCAAGGCGCTCATCTAATGTAGTCTTGGGATTGTATAGGTCAAGAGGTTTACTGAAGGTTGCTACTACTCTCATTGGATTGCTTGAAAGTGTGCCCTCTAGGGTCCTAACAGGCACTGGTTTAGCTCTCTGTGTGACCCCCCTTAGTCTTCTGGCGAGAGGGGTGTTTGGTTTATTGCTGAGATGGTACCACTTAAACCTAGAGCGATTTATTTGATGTTCAGCCTCACTTGAGAGGCACAAGTTGAGTTGGTCACTAGCCTGATTAAGAGAAATTCTATTACGTCTGGTCGGGCGAAGCTTGTATAAGCACAATGTTTGGAGTTGTTTCTTATATGCGGCCTTACGCTGGGCTGATTCTTGGATGAGGTGACCTCGGATTACAGCTTTATGAGCTTCCCAGAGTAAGGCATTAGAGCTTACCGACCCAGTATTATCTAAGAAGAAGTTCTCAATCTCTCTGCGTATGCGCTCAAGGAGCGTCTCGTCAGATAGCATGGGGTGATAGAGCTTCCAGGACTTTTGGGGGGATCTTTTGAGTTAGGGAGGAGAGCTCGACTGTGACCAGGTAGTGACATGACCAGACAATTGGGATTATGGAAAAATGGGTCAAGTGTGGCAAGGAGGGAAGCTACAGGAAGATGTGGTCGATTCTCATAAAGACCTTGTGTCAGGGAACCGCAGTCACGTGGTCCCACTACAAACCAGGGACCTCCCAACACAAAGATCGCGTTCCCAAAACCCTTTGTCCAACCCCTCCTATCAGGGATACAAGGCCCAAAGCCTCCGGACACACAGATTCTTGGTTTAAGGCAAAACAGATCGCTCAGATAAATATAAGTTTTAAGGCTATAAGCACACTAGGCAGTAATAACAAACATTTATCTATGAGGTAATATGAAATGATACAGGTGATACATATATGCTATTCTGAGACGGTTACAGGATAGAGTGCGTTACACAGAGAAACAATAAGCAGTTACCTTAATATGCAGTTGTAGTAGTGGTGGGGGAGCTCTCACAAGGGGGTATGTCAAGAGCTTATGATGATGATGATGGGCACCTCCAGTATGCTGACCGCATATCCCCTCCAGATGAGTGACAGCTACCTGGCTCCAGCCCACCCTATTTATGCTGCGAGGGCCCTCCGCCCCCTCCCCTCTATGGGACAGGATGTCCCCTCCCATGGTTCTGGAGCGTGCTTTTGCCCTAAAACCCTTTAGAGGTTATAACTTAGAGCAGGGGGGTCGTATGGCCTTGGAAGCAGTACCAAACTATCGGGCTGGACGCCGTGCACCCAATGAGTCCAGAAATGGGGTTCCTAAGCGGATCAGAACCTTAGATCTCCGTTTACAGGGCTTTGCTTTATTTCTGAGAATGCAATTACCTATCCCCTTATGTGGTTTTGTGAGCCGGTTCTGATCCTGTATCTGGTTTGGTGCTGGGATACATGGACACGCAGTTATGGAGCAATTTCTGTTGGTGCCGTCAGTCTGCGGTTTTCATCCTTGATATGACAAATTCACAGCAAGGGGTCCAGCGAGCTACAGACTAACCGGCATCTTCCCAGACTAAGGTGTAACAGGATCAGCAGGGGGGGGGGGGGGGGGGGGAGGTCTGTGCTCTGTGCTATTCAACACATACATGCTAATTATCTCTTCCTGAAGAGAGATACAGACTTGTGCATATATAACAGGGGGAATAAAGGGGAACTCCAATCTGGGATATGTGAGGTTTCTTAACTTAAGCTGGACCGTTCCTTCACACCTTGTGTTGACAGGAGTAATGAGTTTAGTCCCTCCTAGTGGGATGAAGTTCCCTCCATACATCAACTAAGTGATAGTGATTTAGGGGGGAGCAGAACGCTTTTCCTGAGGAGCCATCCCTGGGCCCATTAGAAGGCCGACCAACAGTTTATCTAAAGTTGGATACAGAATTTGTTTTGAATAACCGACCACTATTAGGAGCCCCTTTACCAGGGGATCCAGGGATTTTTGTATTATTCTTTACCTGTATATTTATTGACCTCCAATGTTGCAATATATAAATTACCTATATTAAAAGGTAACTTTTTGCAAGCAAAAATTTTGAGTGCACCTTGTAATTTTCATTTTTATAGTACATGAGAAAAGGGTATTGGTAGAACCCTTTGTGTGAGATAGCAGCACTGTTCATGGAATTTCCTTGTTTGAAATGAGGATTGGGCTTTAAGCTACGTATGAGTGCTGAACCATTAAAATTTATCTGTTTTGGGATAAAGGGCACGATGACAGCGGCCAGAATCCGGAGCATTGGAACCTGGCTAAGATAAGGGCTTTTTGGGGTAAATTCCAAGATGGCGGCTCCCAGAATCCGGAGGAAGCAGGTGCCTTCCCAAAGTATGGGCTTTTTTATTTATAACCCCCCCCCCCCACACCCTGCCTCATTGGCAGATTAGGGTGGCAGGGCAGTGGGGTCATTAGATTGTAAATAATGGGCCTTTATGGAAAATCAATATTGTTAATAATGTTGCATATATAAATATAAGAATATACAGCAAAAGAGTTCATGGCATGACATCAGTGGGAAGGCCTAGGTTGCCGGGCAGGAATTGTATTCAAAGCAGGTAGTATCAGCATCCTGAGACAATAAAGCAATAAATTCCAAACAAAGCAGCAGGTGGGGACAAGATAGAGAAGCCAGAATAGGAGAAGAGTAAACTTACAACTAGGGTCATAAAAGATCAAAGAGAAGGAAGACCAGAAAGGCTTTTCTGTGTATAACTGGGGGGAGCCTTAGGTGGCAGGAGAGCAGAGAGCAGAGGCAGGAGAGAGAAGAGAAAAGGGAGGAAAGAAGGCTGCAAGTTTAAGAGTCGGCCGGGCTCAAAACTGTATTGTATTGTGTTGTGTTGTAAGATTTGATTGTATTTTGTGTTATTTTATCAACAATATATCTCTTTATTTGCTATTTGTCTCAGTGTCCTTCGCATATACCGGAAGTCGAAAGAACCTACAGTCTTGTGCGTGTATCCATTGTGTTATCATTGGCCAGATATTAATAATATTTATATATTTCTTTGATATATACACACACAATATTATTAATATTTTAGTTATTACATAAATTGGACGAGCCATTCAGAACTGTATTAATTATTTACAAGATGAGTAAAGTCCTGCTTTAATTTTAGGACCAAAAAGGTACATAAAACATCCTCGGTACTTACCTGCGTGGATCTTACTCCAATGTAGTTCAAGTTGATATTTGAAAGAGAAACATTTGGGACACTCTGTGCATGAAAATACTTTGCAGTGACTACGCTGGTGCTTTGTTAAGCTCTGTTTCTGTGAGAAGCATATCCCGCATTGGGAGCACGGATGGAAACCCTCCCTCTCGTGATCCGTCAGATGTTTCCAAAGGGTTTCTATGGAAGTAAAACATTTGCCACACTGTAAACATGGAGGCGGCCACTCTCTCTGGTGATCCGGGTCAGAGGGGGGGATATTTGGGCTGCTCGGGTTTTCTCCTTCACAAGTTCCTGTGCCATCGTCATCTTCCGATCTGAGACTTTGATGTTTCTCCAGACTCTCCTCTGTATTGTGTCTGTGATCTAAAATAAATTAAAAGATAAAGCATTTTCTACTGACTATTACAGGTTAATATTGAGGGATGTCCAATGGCGCCTTAGCCAATGGGGGACTGCGGCCAAGAATCAGCCCTGGATTTTACCTGCCCCTGACCGGCCCGAGAGATACCTGCTGAGGCCTCCAAACCATGATGCCAGGGCTATATCATTGGGGGATGGGGTTCCTTGGCTTGTGGGTACAGGGGAATGAGTAGGAGACAAAGGGAGCAGGGATTGAATATCAGTGTTAAAAAGAGCAGCCCAACTGGCCCCAAAGCAGTGTGGCACACAGGCCATTGTTCCAGGTCTCCCTATGGCCACTACGCCCCTGGCCTTAGCTGGAAAAAAAACGCTAGAGATGACCGAACGGATTTGTATGAATTGGAATTTACTCCAGAATAAATCCGAATTTGTGCTGATTTTCCTGAAACTCACTGTCCCTTACCCATACTTCCTAAGTGTCCCTGATTTTTGAAGTTATGGCTTACCTGCATGCTGGCTCCCCCGTCATTCGGGATCCAGCGTCCAGCACTGAAAGAGCATCTGGCTTCCCCAGCTCCCCACCTCATCAGTGTATGGCACAGCAGGAGGGGAGTGGGGGAAGCCGGCCACACTGTCAGCTGCGCAACCTGGCTTACAGGTGCTGCTCAGACAGCGGCAGATGCTGGGCAGGAGCAACAGGGGAGCTGGCGTGCAGGTAAGTGACCGACTCTCACTTCCTTTGCGATCCAGCACTGGTCCCCCCGACACGCTCTCCGCTGTAGGGAAGGGCTATTAATAGGCTGTAAAAGCCAGCCTAAAATCGCCCCTTCTAGAGGCAGGGAATAAGAGGCCGGAGCCCAGTTCGGGGTGGGGGTTTTCTGTCCTCCAATCCCACTGGACGATAAGGACATCGCATAAAGCTGGAACAAGGATGGAGGGGCACTTTTTTTTTCTTCATCCTTTAGTAGCGATTCATTAAAAATTTGATTCAGACGAACCCAAATTTCTTGGGGAAATGCGACAAATTTAACACTCATCACTCATCTATAAAATCTACTAAACAAGTCTTTATTCAGCCTTACATACTATATTATTACTGAACACTACTCTCACTTACCCAGGGCCGTATTTAGCATTAGGCAAACCTAGGCCTCTGCTGACGGTAACCACCTGCGGGGGGGGGGGGGGGGGGGGGCACTATGGAGTGCCATTACTGCTATAGTAAAAAACACACTCTGTCTAAATGTAACCCCTTGCACTGTTTCCCGCTGCAAACATTGTCTGCATCTAACCCTCTATGCCCTAGCCCCAAACACATGCCCCCTCTTCTCCTCCCACACACACTGTCTACATTCAAACCTTTGCCCCCCCATCCGCAAGTTGGGCGTAAGCAAGAAACAGTGCCTAGGGCAGCCTGGACACCACGGCCTTGCCCTTACCTCCATACCCTGCATGAGGCAACAGTATAATTATCCCAACAACTGTGACCCAGCTCATTGCGCTCCATTTGCTCTCACCTGTGTCGTCATCTGTAGAGCTTCTCTCCTGTTTATTGTTCACTATCAACCCGACGTCCATTGTGGATTGCTGAGCTCCCCTCTCACATTTTTCCTCCTCTTCTACATCAGTCATCATCCTTCCAGCCTCCTCTGCAGGACAATGGCCGCCCCACACAGATGTCTGTTCTTCATCCTCTTTATTAGTCACTAGCATTTGGACCTTCTCTGCAGAGCACTGAGCGCCCCCCGCACACGTGTCTTCTTCCCATTGACCCTTGGCTTTTATATCATTCAAATTGCTCTAGAGAAACAAAATGCAACAGAGGCGTTAATAAAGAGGAACGCCATGTGCACTCAATGTCTCTGGTGATCATATAAGAGTCGATTCATGGTCGTGCATGAATAAACTTGCGCACTTTTTTTGGAGCGGCAAGTCTCACGGTCATCAAAACGGGATGCACATTCGTTTTTTGCGCACTAGCGCTCGCCAAAACGCCAATGTGTGCCTGGAATTTTCCGCTCGCGCCATTTTGGTGCATCACACTTTCCCCGGCGCATGATTTATGGAATCTTTAGAGGGCACAAAAGCGTGCGCAAATCTGGCTATTTGAAGAGTGAATTTCCCCCAGCAAATAGGTGGAGGAAACTGTTGATTCTAATGAGTAACTGGCTGATTTCATTTCAAAAAAATATGGCAGCGGCGTCTGGCATGTTTGAGAACAATGAAAGTGTGAGCTGCGAGTTATTTTTAGGGGTTGAACCCTTTTTGCTATGTTTGGAAAAAAATGATAAAAAGTTGTCAAAACAACAAAAATGTGGATATTGGGCCCCAAAGTTTCGCAAAAAAAAAAAAAGATATTTAAATGATTGAGCATTAATATGCACAAAACAGGGGAGAAAGGGTTAAAGTGATATTGCAGGCAAAGACTATTGTTACACCATGCTGTGCTGTACAAGTTCAGCCATTGACATTCGCTTTTTCATCCCATCACCCAATCAGCTCAGCAGAGCGGGACAGGATTGTTGGTCCCTCCCTCCTCCCTCCACCTTCTGATTCATCACATTGCTGTGAGAACAAAGAGCTGATTATTATGCAGCATCACAGATCCAATGGCCACGCCCACTTTTTTCAGAAAAAAAATCATATGCTGATCCTGTAATCCTCGATATCTCCGCCATTTCTTCAATGTCAAACGTAGCCCGACGCAATGGCGTAACAATTACCTTTGTCTGCTGTATAACTTTAAAGAGAACATCTGGGACAAAACATTGGGACAAAAAAAACGCTAAGAGTTTACTGGAATTAGAATTAGAATATTTCCCCCAAAAAATGGAGAAAAAAAAAAAAAACACAAGTTCTTCAGAGAATACAATCCACAATGGCTAATAGAGCTTTGCAGAAAACACAGAAGCTGGAGAGATCAAATCGCTATGGAGAAACGGTAAAGGAAAGGGGAGAAACATGGGGAACCATCCGGACCAGTGGCTTAGCCGGGATAAATGCGCATGAGACGGGGCCATTTGTGCTTCAAAATAGCAGATTTTCCTTGCGGAAGGCGCAAATTGGAGCAAGAATAGACAATTTGCCCTTTTCCCGTGCCCTTGCCATTTGGTGTGATTTGCACGTGCGTCTGGAGCCAGGAATCGCGTATCTAGGCCCATGAGGAATCTTTTCATCTGAGCGTTTTTGTGCACCGACCATGAATCAACCCTATAGCGTGAAGTCACGTCTACCTGATCACGACTGATGTGATCTTCTTGTGAGGAGTCCAGGGAACGAAGAGGATGGGGTGTCTTATTGGATCCATCTGTAGGAAACAAACACTCTGATTGGATACTTTGTCGGATTGATTTTAAGTTAAAAAAAAGCCTTCCCGTACCTGGTGATGGGGGAAGCGGCTGATCCTTGGTCATGCTTTCTATATTGTCTTCTGAATGCTGCAATCCCTCCATGTCCTCATCTATACCACATCCTCCGTTTACTGTGCTGTTACATTGGCTCGGGTCTCCAGGCTGAATATAAAATACAGAACATTCATTGTAACGATGCAGCTTATCCACAGACCCGCTCTGTATTCAGAGATCTCCTTGCATCATTTCATACAGTATATTAAGGCTGATGTGGCTCTCTCCATATGGTGGCGTGCGACTGTGTTTTGCCATTTACCAAGTCTCACCCCCCCCCCCCCATACAGCAAAATACATCCGGCCTAGTGCTCAGTGTCCACTAATGGAAGGTGTCCATTTAAAGCTATTCCTTGGCATTGCACACTCAACGGCTATCTGAGTGCCTTGGATGGCTCCGAGACGTAAAGAGATTATTTGCATGGCTCGGCCCACTGCAAGGAGTGATGGGTAAATCCAAACCTTCCAACTGTCCCTGAATTGGAGGGACTGTTCTGCTTTTGAGTCCATGTCCCGCTGTGCCTTGTCGTTCTCCTTTGTCCCTGTTTGAGGTGTAACATGCAGATCTGCAATTATCCTATTCAAAGTGTTTCTATTGTTGTAACGGTTACACTCTTCTATCCATCAATCAATGAGGGGGCGTGGCTTCATCCATCCCTCGATGAGGGGCATGGCTTCATTTACATATTGTTCCTTTTTGAGGTGTAACATGCAGATCGGCAGCAATAAATGATTCATTTGCCTATTCAAAGGGTTTCTATTGTTGTGACTGTTACACACAATCCAATCTCAAATTCAAATACACATTAGACATGGGTATTGGATGTTATTTGTGGAGAGCGGTGTAACTCCTAAAATATGACAGTTATGACTATATTAACGAGAGAGTCTTATTTAGACCTTTCATTTTATATCAAATCTGACAATGTGTATTGGCCAGAGTCTGATAATCCACATAGTATCAGACTCCGTATGATATGTATTTGGTGTTTAGGTTTATTTAACTAAGAAATAAATAGGGATCATTAATTTCTTGGTTACAATAAGATAACACGCATATTGTGGGAGTTATATGACTATATAGAATATTTATCTAATCTCACAGAGGGGGGGTTGTGGGCAGGGCAATGCAGACACACCCAGAAGGATGGGAATGCTGGCCACACCCCCTAGTGTTAGTAGATTAGCAGGATGGTTGCAGGGCTATTGAGTCAGTGGACGGGCCCCCTACCTGAATCATTAATGATGGCTAAGTGTCTCTCGCTCTCTCCATTATAACATTTATTGTACTGTAACTAATGTATAACTCACCATGTAATAACTGCCTATAATATCTATCTGGGGAAACTTCAGGAACATATTGGGTTAGTGAAGGTTATTTACTGTGCTGGTAATTAAACACGTTTTTATTTATACATCTTGTGGATGGATCATTTCTCACACAATAGATTGTATGTGCAATGTTTTTGCTATTTCTTCTTTGGGACACTTCACTGGATGTATGAGGAGCCTCAGCAACCATTGGTTTGTATCAGATTGTTGGCCGCTGGGCTGATATGATTATTAGTATTTGCGCTATTCATAATATTAATCTTTGGCATAATTTATTGAAGGTTAAAGGAGCACTATCGCGAGTTTTTTTCATGGGAACTTAGAATTAAATGGTAATTTGTATATAGGTAAGTGGTGGGGTAAGCAGTACAAGTGTAGGTAAATAGTAGAGTCAGAAATATACACAAAAGGTGGATATGCACTGCCTAAATAACTAACAAAAACTAAAGGTGCTATAGCCCTGGGGACAAAACATATATATATATAGTGGCGAAGTGTCATTACGACACGCAACGCGTCGGTGGCGGCTGCTGCGGGGGATCCCCGGGTGACAAGGTTATGTAAGTTAATTTATTTATTTATTTTGCTGTCAATCCTGTGGCGCTCTATGCATTAACCCATACTCTGCCTGATTGGTCAGTATCACGTTTGCTTTGTATTGCACTTCACCTTCAGTTGTGGGTCTTGTCTGGTTAATGGTATATCGTAGTTTTTGAGTTGTATACTCAGCACTTTTGCGGAGCCATATATATAAGTTTTGCTCCATTTTGCACATTTTAGCACCTAGGCACTATGCACCGTATTAAATAGGTGCAGCGCTTTATTCACTTTTTGTACATATTAGCCATTTTTCATATCCCATCAGGCAGGTTTCTAATAAATATATTCATTATATGCTATTATACGCCATAAACGATAATAGTCACCTTGTATGGTGGATCCCCCGTTTTTGTGTATATGTTTTTTAATTGTGTAATGTGTTGTTATGTGGTGTCTTTCTTTAATTAGTTTGAATTCATTTAACAATAAAAATATTGTAATTTTATCTTTTGAGTGCGGATTTGTATGGGGATATTTTTCTGGGGATTAATCTAGGTAAATAGTAGTTTTTTTGATCAGCTTAACCTAGCCTGACTTGGAGGAATGGAATTTTAAGCATCTAAATTTCCTATTTTACGGAATATTTTATATGAATGCCTGTATTACATTTTCATTTGGTAAGAAGCTCTATAAGCGCAGTGCATAGAATCCGATAATACGGTATTATGCTATGTGCGTCTTTATGTTTTATCTTACATGCTAAATCTGAATAAATGAGGATACATTTATATACAATCTAAGCCTTGATATCTATAAGAGAGAAAGAAAATGTGTTTTGGATAAAAAGGAGAAATATCCTTCTGGCCAATATAGGAGCAACTATTGGATATATAAAGAAGCGCATTGCCTTTTATTATCTGGTACGTGTATGGTGTGACCGGTGATGGATACACTTGTAACCAATTAATTAAGAAAAACCACGTGGTGATTCGAAAAAAGAATCTGATTTAGAATTGTCCCGCGGAGAATTGCATATTTTGTGCACTCAAATCTGTATAACATTGAAAGTGTTGGTGACGCGCTTTATTTTTCTCCTTGCGCTGAGGACTTTTATTATACAAAGAAACACTAAAAAACTTTTTGATTGATATGAATGTAGTTTATTGGGTGATATTCTGAGCGCGGTTTTCATCATTGTTATATACTAGGTAAATAGTAGGTCTATGTTGTGCAGCTCTAAAGTGGCAGCTGCTGTAAATATCGGCTGGGTGTCGGGGAGCGTCACCCGGACTGATCCAACTGCTCAGAAGGGGGGGGGGGGGGGAACATGCTCCCTGCGCTGTGTGTGGAGAGGTGCAGGGCGGCATAGTGGACAGGGCAGAGGAGGGGGGCGGAGCTTTAGTCCACCGCAGTGTTGATTTATGTTGATAATAGCTGACACTGCCTTCCTACGTCCTCGCTATTCTGTGTTAGGCGGTGTCCAGCATCAGGTGGAGAGTGAGATTAGCGAGGACATAGCGAGGCGGTGTCAGCTACGTGTCCAGTATCAGTGCTGGCAGCTGTCCAACATAAAGATAAAGCTATTGCAATATTGTCTCAGCTTTAGAATTTAGAATTTCATATAGCTGAAACAGTGCTGAGGTCTCAGCAAGAGATTCGGTTCAATGGTTAGTGTGCTGGTCTATGCAGCATAGTGATGGGAGTTCATATCCCAGTCGCTACAATTTTATTTTTTTGTTTAGTTTAAAGTGGACCAACACCCAGGGGGGGGATCGGCCCGGGAATCTATAAGATTCCCGGGCCGATCAGATCCCTCCCTGCGGGGCATCCGAAATCGGGATGTCCCGCGGGGTGAAACCCCCCCCAGGAAGCCCACAATCCTACCTTTTCCACGTTCCAGCGGCGCATGCGTGTCCGCCGCACGTCCCTCTAGCATTCACAAACGGCTGGCGCGGGCGCGCTCCCTGTAAAAGGGACGCGCGGGAGGCGCTTTGCTTGTCCGGCGCTGCCTCTCGCTTGTCCGCTGGCGGGGATTGGCTGCAGCGGTCACGTGGGAGCGGGGAGAGATGAGTTTTCGGGGCTTTCTGGGGGGTAAAACCCGATCGGGGTGCCCCACCGAAGTGGACCAAAACCCAGGATAGTCAAAATCCTGGGTGTTGGTCCACTTTAATTCAGAATTTTGTGTTTAAATCCTGTTTTTTTTTTTTGCTCTACACATATTTTGACAGTTTTTTTTTCATGTTTCCTCTGCTGCAGTATCTTTCGGATTACCATTTTCTCTTTCATATTCGTACAACACGTTTTTTCCATGTATTTTTTCAGCTTTGTGTGTTTTGAGCGAAGCACGACCCAGGATTTTCACTGTCCGAAGTTTTGTTTTGTGCCTCTAAGGGCATCCCGACTTTGGGATGCATCGCTATGTGAAATCCCCCAGTTTGTCGTGAAAACTTAGCTTTCCCTGTCCCATGGCGCATGCATGGGCTCTCATCCAATCAGCACGGTTTGCTCGTCTGGCTCTGTTTGCACGCAGAGCATGGCAATCGGGAGCCTGAGCGGCAACATCCCTGGCCGCCCAGCCGATCTAAATGGCTATCTGTGGCAGCGCGCCTCAGCCCAGAGATGCTGAGGATGCAACTACGGCTATTTACATTGCCATGGGAGCCAGGAAAAACGGTGGGATTTGTGGTGACCTGGGTGGTGCTTCACACAGTGGGGCATCCCGATTTAGGATGCGCCAGGGGGAAGGCCATTGGCCAGCACTGGAGTCTTTTAGACCTCAGGGTCACCCACTCAGAGTTTTGTTCCACTTTAATACCTTTATATATACCTGCAGTCATTCAAAGCAGAATTTCAGTCGTTTTCAGTCAGTTTAGTTTATTTTGTAAAGATATTTGAGTCACCTGGTGATGTCATCACAGAAGCAGCACCTCACACACACAGCAGTTAGCGCCGAGTACAGCGCCTGCCTGTGAGGAAAGCTGGAGACCAGTGGGATAAATGAAGCAGCTCACTCAATAAAACCCAGCTGATCCCCCCCCCCCATTCAGCAAATAGACTGAGCCATTGTCATTATACAATATAAAAGGCAGATATTTTTTCCTTTTTCTATTGCCACATTATTTATACACGTTAGAAGCTATTGTGTGGCTATTTAATTATTTATCTTTCTTAATGCAAATTTTCACGATAGCGCTCCTTTAATGTTCATCTAATATTAATTTAAATCATATTTCCCTCTTTCACATGTTTTTTTTAATCTTAATTTCATAAATGTTACATTTTACTTTTTAGGAAAGTGAAACATGGTCCACCATGCATGATCCTCAAAACACAGCTGCTGTTCCATGTCGCGATAGACAGCAACGCCTCACAGTGACATCACACACGCAATGACATCACCCTCATCGAGTAATATCCCAGAATCCCCGGCTCACCTTTTCCATCAGCTGCTCAACCAGCTTCTTGATGAGCTGCAAAAGCCGCTGCTTGCCGATCCTCTCGGGGATCACAAAGTGATGTTGAGGCGCCATGACGGCTACGAGGTCACCTGACCTCACCACGGCAAAGGTCTGTATATAAACACAAAAAAAAATGCATCATTCCATCTTGCCAAAATCGTTCTCAGATATAAGAGCGATATAATCTCCCAGGATCCTCCTCACCTCTCCGGTCAGAATGCAGATTAATTCTAGAGATAGGGTCACCATGGTGTCAGTCACGTGAATTTGGTCCATTCTTACTGAGGTAAAGCCATCCGAACCTGGTCTTCTGTGGATGGAAAGAGAGATTAAAGAGGAAAATCGGGGGAGGTTTAAACCTTCCTGTTCTGCTGCCCTCCCTCTGGTTTTACCTTAGGGTATTATTTACTCAACTCGCCAAGGGAACTACCGTATTTGCCAGCATATAAGACGGCCCCCCAACATTTCCACTCAAAATATAGAGTTTGTTATATACTCACCGTATAAGATTACTCCCTCTTCCGCGCACCAAATAAACAACAAACCAAATAAACAACAACCAAAAAAACAACCTGAGCATGTTAGCAGGGCTCACCTGAGTAAAGTGTCATGGCGACATCCATTCCTCTCCTCTGTGCTGGAAGCAGAAAGCCATTTAGCTGTCCCTGGGTCACCTCCACTCAAATCCCATCTACCAATAGGAAGAGGCAACAGCCCGGCCGCGCTGTCTGCTGGGATAGGGAGTGGGGGCGGCAAGAGCAACCCCTGCGGAGAATGCATAGCTGCATGGTTCTTTATACAGAGCACCACCTGCAAACAACCCCCTGACCAGTGGTCTACAGCATCATGGCGGACGCTTCCCTCTGGCCACAAGAAAATGGCCGCCACTCATTAACACCCTCAACCCACAAACCATACCCACATGTTGCTCCATCGTCACATTCTCACTACCGACGTCGACAATGCGCGGACGGCAGGCGCCGCTGCGAGGGGGAGCAGGCTCGGGTGCGCGGCCGCGCGCGCACCTTAGAGGGAACAGTGCCGTGCACCCGGCGTATAAGACGACCCCCCCACTTGGAAGCCTGTTTTTCAGGGGCAGAAAGTTGTCTTATACGCCGGCAAAAACTGTATCTTCTGGGTCCCTCGGATTCCGGGCGACCTTATGACAGTGGCGCCATCTTGCATCCCATCAGGCACTGCTCGTGGCCCCCGATCTCGCGCCTGTGCAGTGCCCATGAATGGGATGCAATGGGACCGTCCAAAATCCCACGAGACTTTGCTGAGTTGCGAGATTGCAGGTGGGACACTGACGAGCAAGGCTAAGGTCGTGCTTGTCAGTTAGGGATGGCTAAGCAGGCAGCGGGGTGAGTATCGGGCCCTGAGGCAGCCGGATGTTGCCGCAGCAGGCAGCGGTGACATCCAAAAGGTAAGTAAGGGCCAATATGGGGAGGGGGCCTTGGGGAAATCGGTCCCTTTTTATTTTCGGTCCGATGTTCCTCTTTAATTATTTTAACCTAGACAGGGGGCGCTGTATGATGATGGAAAAATGAACAACCTCTTATTTCAGATTTAGCTTTTAAAGTGGCCCAAAACCCACGCCGAACGGCGCTGTGTGAAACTCCTCAGTTTGCCCATAACTTTACCCTTTTTCCCGAGGCAACGGCGCATGTGTGAGCCGCATCCCCGTTATCACTCTAGCAGGGCACATGCCCACGCCAGGCATTTGTGAAAGGCTTCCTGTTATAGGGAAGCGGGGAATGCGGCCGTCAGCACGCTCAGAGCCGCTCGCCTTACACGAAGGTTTAGACCACGTGATGTCAATGGATTGGACGAGCAGCGGCACATGCGCCGTAGGACCAAGAAGAGGTGAGTTAGATGTGGCGAATGGGGGGGGTTTCACACAGTGGAGCATCCCCGATCGGGGTGCCCGGGGGCAAGGACCTAAATCCAGGATAGTCAAAATGTAACTGACAGGGGAACAGCTGTCGTTCCTCAAATGACATGGAAGCTATTGAACCCTATTGATCATTGATCAGGGTGGTCCGATGTTTCTAGTGCAGGTGCTGGAGAGGTGGATGGGTCTACCATGATCTGGCCGGGGGCTAGGAGGGACTTTGTGAGGCCCAACCGGGTAGTCTAAGCCAAGGGCTTTTTAAAACTGTGGCAAAGATTTGAAACGGTGCCCCCCACCTGTGCTCAGGCCCCCCTGCTGCACCCGGGGCATGTGCCCTACCTGCCCCTTAGCTATGCCCCTGGCAGAGGTGTAGCCAGGCTTTCTGGCACCCGAGGCAAAAATTTGAAATGGTGCCCCCACCTGTGCTTAGGCCCCCCTTTGGCGGTGTGGATGGTCAGGTCTCTCGGAGGGAATACTGACTGTAGACAGATCCCAGGCTCTGAAGCCAAGGTTCCCCTTTTGGAGTGGTGGTCCCCAGTGGCGGACTGGCATACCTCTATGTGTCCCTGATTCGTAGGGGCTGTCCCGCATTTGAATCCATGTCCCTCATTGTTCTCATTTGTCCTTCATTTGACATGTAACATGCGGATCTGTAGCAATAAATAATTAATTTGCCTATTCAAAGTGTTTCTATTGTTTAACTGTTACAACTATCCATCCCTCAATGAGGGGGCGTGTCCTAATTTAACAAATGTCCCTCTTTCCCATCATGTAAAGTTGGTAGGTTTGGACTGGGGCCAAAAATCAGCCCTGGATTTTACCAGCCCCTGACCAGACCTGCTGAGGCCCCATAACCATGATGCCGGGGCAATAGCATTGGGGGCTGGGGTTCCTTGGCTTGTGGGTACAGTGGGGCTATAGCATTGGGGGCTGGGGTTCCTTGGCTTGTGGGTACAGTGGGGCTATAGCATTGGGGGCTGGGGTTCCTTGGCTTGTGGGTACAGTGGGGCTATAGCATTGGGGGCTGGGGTTCCTTGGCATGTGGGAACAGTGGGGCTATAGCATTGGGTGCTGGGGTTCCTTGGCTTGTGGGTACAGTGGGGCTATAGCATTGGGGGTTGGGGTTCCTTGGCTTGTGGGTACAATGGGGCTATAGCATTGGGGGCTGGGGTTCCTTGGCTTGTGGGTAAAGTGGGGCTATATCATTGGGGGTTGGGGTTCCCTGGCTTGTGGGTACAGTGGTGCTGGGTACAGGGGGCTGGGGTTCCTTGGCTTGTGGGTACAGTGGTGCTGGGTACAGGGGGCTGGGGTTCCTTGGCTTGTGGGTACAGTGGGGCTATAGCATTGGGGGCTGGGGTTCCTTGGCTTGTGGGTACAGTGGGGCTATAGCATTGGGGGCTGGGGTTCCTTGGCTTGTGGGTACAGTGGGGCTATAGCATTGGGGGCTGGGGTTCCTTGGCTTGTGGGTAAAGTGGGGCTATAGCATTGGGGGTTGGGGTTCCCTGGCTTGTGGGTACAGTGGGGCTATAGCATTGGGGGCTGGGGTTCCTTGGCTTGTGGGTATAGTGGGGCTATAGCATTGGGGGCTGGGGTTCATTGGCTTGTGGGTACAGTGGGGCTATAGCATTGGGGGCTGGGGTTCCTTGGCTTGTGGGTACAGTGGGGCTATAGCATTGGGGGCTGGGGTTCCATGGCTTGTGGGTACAGTGGGGCTATAACATTGGGGGCTGGGGTTCCTTGGCTTGTGGGTACAGTGGGGCTGGGGTTCCTTGGCTTGTGGGTACAGTGGGGCTATAGCATTGGGGGCTGGGGTTCCTTGGCTTGTGGGTAAAGTGGGGCTATATCATTGGGGGTTGGGGTTCCCTGGCTTGTGGGTACAGTGGTGCTGGGTACAGGGGGCTGGGGTTCCTTGGCTTGTGGGTACAGTGGGGCTATAGCATTGGGGGCTGGGGTTCCTTGGCTTGTGGGTAAAGTGGGGCTATAGCATTGGGGGCTGGGGTTCCTTGGCTTGTGGGTACAGTGGGGCTATAGCATTGGGGGCTGGGGTTCCTTGGCTTGTGGGTAAAGTGGGGCTATAGCATTGGGGGCTGGGGTTCCTTGGCTTGTGGGTACAGTGGGGCTATAGCATTGGGGGCTGGGGTTCATTGGCTTGTGGGTACAGTGGGGCTATAGCATTGGGGGCTGGGGTTCCTTGGCTTGTGGGTACAGTGGGGCTATAGCATTGGGGGCTGGGGTTCATTGGCTTGTGGGTACAGTGGGGCTATAGCATTGGGGGCTGGGGTTCCTTGGCTTGTGGGTACAGTGGGGCTATAGCATTGGGGGCTGGGGTTCCATGGCTTGTGGGTACAGTGGGGCTATAACATTGGGGGCTGGGATTCCTTGGCTTGTGGGTACAGTGGGGCTATAGCATTGGGGGCTGGGGTTCCTTGGCTTGTGGGTACAGTGGGGCTATAGCATTGGGGGCTGGGGATCCTTGGCTTGTGGGTACAGTGGAGCTATAGCATTGGGGGTTGGGGTTCCTTGGCTTGTGGGTACAGTGGGGCTATAGCATTGGGGGCTGGGGATCCTTGGCTTGTGGGTACAGTGGAGCTATAGCATTGGGGGTTGGGGTTCCTTGGCTTGTGGGTACAGTGGGGCTATAGCATTGGGGGCTGGGGTTCCATGGCTTGTGAGTACAGCGGGGCTATAGCATTGGGGGCTGGGGTTCCATGGCTTGTGAGTACAGTGGGGCTATAGCATTGGGGGCTGGGGTTCCTTGGCTTGTGGGTACAAGTGGGGCTATAGCATTGGGGGCTGGGGTTCCTTGGTTTGTGGGTACAGTGGGGCTATAGCATTGGGGGCTGGGGTTCCATGGCTTGTGGGTACAGTGGGGCTGGGGTTCCTTGGCTTGAGGGTACAATGGGGCTGGGTACAGTGGGCTGGGGTTCCTTGGCTTGTGGGTACAATGGGGCTGGGTACAGTGGGCTGGGGTTCCTTGGCTTGTGGGTACAGTGGGGCTATAGCATTGGGGGCTGGGGTTCCTTGGCTTGTGGGTACAGTGGGGCTATAGCATTGGGGGCTGGGGTTTCTTTGCTTGTGGGTACAGTGCAGCTGGGTACAGGGGGCTGGGGTTCCAGGTCTAAGATTCCAGGGCTGCTCGATTCCCTCCCCCTGGGGCATCCAGATTCGGGACGCTCCACTGTGTGAAACCCTCCCCCCCAGGTCACTCACCTTCCAACGACGCATTCACGAGCAGCGGCCGCTCCCTGCTATACCTTTAGCAGGGTGTGCACCCGTGTCAGGCATTTGTGAATGGCCGGCGCTGGCACCCTCCCTTGGTAGTAGGGATGCGGCCACTGGCACACTCAGCAGGAGCTGATTCCTTAGATGAGGTCGTGTCAGCGTAGTTGAGCGCGCCAAATTTAGGTTGCGAATACGTCGTAGGACCGGGGAAAGGTGAGTCGAAGTGGGCGACCTGGGGGCTTTCACACAGCGGGGCATCCCGCATCAGGGGCATGGACCAAAACCCAGGATAGGAAGGAATTGTATTGAGGAGAGCGCAACTAAAAAATATGAGCAGCTCCTACTTGGGGGGAAAAACCTGTATTTCCCAGGGCAATTGTCGTGTGTTCATCACTGCCAGTTAGTAGGATGTGCTTCCTGTGGATAAATAGGTGGTTAGTAATAATAAGCTAAAAAGGAAAGGTTACGATTATCCGGGATCCTGTGAAATAAAATGGTCAGCAAGTATATTAACAGTAAGGCTTTGTTTGAGGAGAGTGTCTAAACCTGTTAATTAAATCAGAAACAACCAGATATCACTGCCTCTGACTAACTGGACCTCAAAAATTGTTTAGAATTACCATTGATAATATCAGCTGACCATTTTATTCCACAGGTCCCCGGATAATCTTAACCTTTCATTTTAGCTTAATATTACTATGCCTATTGTCGCCTCAAAAAAGCGACGGGAGTGCGCCCCAATGAGGGGGCGTGGCTTCATCTATCCCTCAATGAGGGGGTGTGGCTTCATCTATCCCTCAATGAGAGAGCGTGGCTTCATCTATCCCTCAATGAGAGAGTGTGGCTTCATCTATCCCTCAATGAGAGAGTGTGGCTTCTTCTATCCCTCAATGAGAGAGCGTGGCTTCATCTATCCCTCAATGAGGGGGTGTGGCTTCATCCATCCCTCAATGAGGGGGCGTGGCTTCATCTATCCCTCAATGAGAGATCGTGGCTTCATCTATCCCTCAATGAGAGAGTGTGGCTTCATCTATCCCTCAATGAGAGAGCGTGGCTTCATCTATCCCTCAATGAGAGAGCGTGGCTTCATCTATCCCTCAATGAGAGAGTGTGGCTTCATCCATCCCTCAATGAGGGGGCGTGGCTTCATATATCCCTCAATGAGAGGGTGTGGCTGCATCTATCCCTCAATGAGAGAGTGTGGCTTCATCCATCCCTCAATGAGAGAGTGTGGCTTCATCTATCCCTCAATGAGAGGGTGAGGCTTCATCCATCCCTCAATGAGAGGGCGTGGCTTCATCTATCCCTCAATGAGAGGGCGTGGCTTCATCTATCCCTCAATGAGAGAGTGTGGCTTCATCCATCCCTCAATGAGGGGGCGTGGCTTCATCTATCCCTCAATGAGGGGGTGAGGCTTCATCCATCCCTCAATGAGAGGGCGTGGCTTCATCTATCCCTCAATGAGAGGGCGTGGCTTCATCTATCCCTCAATGAGAGGGTGTGGCTTCATCTATCCCTCAATGAGGGGGTGAGGCTTCATCCATCCCTCAATGAGAGGGCGTGGCTTCATCTATCCCTCAATGAGAGGGCGTGGCTTCATCTATCCCTCAATGAGGGGGTGAGGCTTCATCCATCCCTCAATGAGAGGGCGTGGCTTCATCTATCCCTCAATGAGAGAGCGTGGCTTCATCTATCCCTCAATGAGAGAGCGTGGCTTCATCTATCCCTCAATGAGAGAGTGTGGCTTCATCTATCCCTCAATGAGAGGGCGTGGCTTCATCTACCCCTCAATGAGGGGGTGAGGCTTCATCCATCCCTCAATGAGAGGGCGTGGCTTCATCTATCCCTCAATGAGAGGGCGTGGCTTCATCCATCCCTCAATGAGAGGGTGTGGCTTCATCTATCCCTCAATGAGGGGGCGTGGCTTCATCCATCCCTCAATGAGAGAGTGTGGCTTCATCTATCCCTCAATGAGAGGGCGTGGCTTCATCTATCCCTCAATGAGAGAGTGTGGCTTCATCTATCCCTCAATGAGAGGGTGAGGCTTCATCCATCCCTCAATGAGAGGGTGTGGCTTCATCTATCCCTCAATGAGAGAGCGTGGCTTCATCCATCCCTCAATGAGAGAGTGTGGCTTCATCTATCCCTCAATGAGAGAGCGTGGCTTCATCTATCCCTCAATGAGAGAGTGTGGCTTCATCCATCCCTCAATGAGGGGGCGTGGCTTCATCTATCCCTCAATGAGGAGGTGTGGCTTCATCTATCCCTCAATGAGAGGGTGAGGCTTCATCCATCCCTCAATGAGAGAGTGTGGCTTCATCCATCCCTCAATGAGGGGGTGTGGCTTCATCCATCCCTCAATGAGAGAGCGTGGCTTCATCCATCCCTCAATGAGGGGGTGTGGCTTCATCCATCCCTCAATGAGAGAGTGTGGCTTCATCTATCCCTCAATGAGGAGGTGTGGCTTCATCTATCCCTCAATGAGAGGGTGAGGCTTCATCCATCCCTCAATGAGAGGGCGTGGCTTCATCTATCCCTCAATGAGAGGGCGTGGCTTCATCTATCCCTCAATGAGAGGGTGTGGCTTCATCTATCCCTCAATGAGGGGGTGAGGCTTCATCCATCCCTCAATGAGAGGGCGTGGCTTCATCTATCCCTCAATGAGAGGGCGTGGCTTCATCTATCCCTCAATGAGAGGGTGAGGCTTCATCCATCCCTCAATGAGAGGGCGTGGCTTCATCTATCCCTCAATGAGAGAGTGTGGCTTCATCTATCCCTCAATGAGAGAGCGTGGCTTCATCTATCCCTCAATGAGGGGGTGAGGCTTCATCCATCCCTCAATGAGAGGGCGTGGCTTCATCTATCCCTCAATGAGAGGGTGAGGCTTCATCCATCCCTCAATGAGAGGGTGTGGCTTCATCTATCCCTCAATGAGAGAGTGTGGCTTCATCCATCCCTCAATGAGAGAGTGTGGCTTCATCTATCCCTCAATGAGACAGCGTGGCTTCATCTATCCCTCAATGAGGGGGCGTGGCTTCATCTATCCCTCAATGAGAGGGTGAGGCTTCATCCATCCCTCAATGAGAGGGTGTGGCTTCATCTATCCCTCAATGAGACAGCGTGGCTTCATCTATCCCTCAATGAGGGGGCGTGGCTTCATCTATCCCTCAATGAGAGAGCGTGGCTTCATCTATCCCTCAATGAGGGGGCGTGGCTTCATCTATCCCTCAATGAGGGGGCATGGCTTCATCCATCCCTCAATGAGAGAGTGTGGCTTCATCTATCCCTCAATGAGACAGCGTGGCTTCATCTATCCCTCAATGAGGGGGCGTGGCTTCATCTATCCCTCAATGAGGGGGCGTGGCTTCATCTATCCCTCAATGAGGGGGCATGGCTTCATCCATCCCTCAATGAGAGAGTGTGGCTTCATCTATCCCTCAATGAGACAGCGTGGCTTCATCTATCCCTCAATGAGGGGGCGTGGCTTCATCTATCCCTCAATGAGGGGGCATGGCTTCATCCATCCCTCAATGAGAGAGTGTGGCTTCATCTATCCCTCAATGAGACAGCGTGGCTTCATCTATCCCTCAATGAGACAGCGTGGCTTCATCTATCCCTCAATGAGGGGGCGTGGCTTCATCTATCCCTCAATGAGGGGGCATGGCTTCATCCATCCCTCAATGAGAGAGTGTGGCTTCATCTATCCCTCAATGAGACAGCGTGGCTTCATCTATCCCTCAATGAGGGGGCGTGGCTTCATCTATCCCTCAATGAGAGGGTGAGGCTTCATCCATCCCTCAATGAGAGGGTGTGGCTTCATCTATCCCTCAATGAGAGGGTGTGGCTTCATCTATCCCTCAATGAGAGAGTGTGGCTTCATCTATCCCTCAATGAGAGAGCGTGGCTTCATCTATCCCTCAATGAGAGAGTGTGGCTTCATCCATCCCTCAATGAGGGGGCGTGGCTTCATCTATCCCTCAATGAGAAGGTGTGGCTTCATCTATCCCTCAATGAGAGGGTGAGGCTTCATCCATCCCTCAATGAGAGAGTGTGGCTTCATCTATCCCTCAATGAGAGGGTGTGGCTTCATCTATCCCTCAATGAGAGAGCGTGGCTTCATCCATCCCTCAATGAGAGGGTGTGGCTTCATCTATCCCTCAATGAGAGAGCGTGGCTTCATCCATCCCTCAATGAGAGGGTGAGGCTTCATCTATCCCTCAATGAGGAGGTGTGGCTTCATCTATCCCTCAATGAGAGGGTGAGGCTTCATCCATCCCTCAATGAGAGAGCGTGGCTTCATCTATCCCTCAATGAGAGAGTGTGGCTTCATCCATCCCTCAATGAGGGGGCGTGGCTTCATCCATCCCTCAATGAGGGGGCGTGGCTTCATCCATCCCTCAATGAGAGAGTGTGGCTTCATCTATCCCTCAATGAGAGAGTGTGGCTTCATCTATCCCTCAATGAGGGGGCGTGGCTTCATCTATCCCTCAATGAGAGAGCGTGGCTTCATCCATCCCTCAATGAGGGGGTGTGGCTTCATCCATCCCTCAATGAGAGAGTGTGGCTTCATCCATCCCTCAATGAGAGAGCGTGGCTTCATCCATCCCTCAATGAGGGGGTGTGGCTTCATCTATCCCTCAATGAGAGAGCGTGGCTTCATCCATCCCTCAATGAGGGGGTGTGGCTTCATCCATCCCTCAATGAGAGAGCGTGGCTTCATCTATCCCTCAATGAGAGAGCGTGGCTTCATCTATCCCTCAATGAGAGGGCGTGGCTTCATCCATCCCTCAATGAGAGAGTGTGGCTTCATCTATCCCTCAATGAGAGAGTGTGGCTTCATCTATCCCTCAATGAGAGAGTGTGGCTTCATCTATCCCTCAATGAGAGAGTGTGGCTTCATCTATCCCTCAATGAGAGAGCGTGGCTTCATCCATCCCTCAATGAGAGAGTGTGGCTTCATCTATCCCTCAATGAGGGGGCGTGGCTTCATCTATCCCTCAATGAGGGGGCGTGGCTTCATCTATCCCTCAATGAGAGAGCGTGGCTTCATCTATCCCTCAATGAGAGAGTGTGGCTTCATCTATCCCTCAATGAGAGGGCGTGGCTTCATCTATCCCTCAATGAGAGAGTGTGGCTTCATCTATCCCTCAATGAGAGAGCGTGGCTTCATCTATCCCTCAATGAGGGGGCGTGGCTTCATCTATCCCTCAATGAGAGAGTGTGGCTTCATCTATCCCTCAATGAGAGAGCGTGGCTTCATCTATCCCTCAATGAGAGAGTGTGGCTTCATCTATCCCTCAATGAGAGAGTGTGGCTTCATCTATCCCTCAATGAGAGAGCGTGGCTTCATCTATCCCTCAATGAGGGGGCGTGGCTTCATCTATCCCTCAATGAGGGGGCGTGGCTTCATCTATCCCTCAATGAGAGAGCGTGGCTTCATCTATCCCTCAATGAGAGAGTGTGGCTTCATCTATCCCTCAATGAGGGGGTGTGGCTTCATCTATCCCTCAATGAGAGAGTGTGGCTTCATCTATCCCTCAATGAGGGGGCGTGGCTTCATCTATCCCTCAATGAGGGGGCGTGGCTTCATCTATCCCTCAATGAGAGAGTGTGGCTTCATCTATCCCTCAATGAGGGGGTGTGGCTTCATCTATCCCTCAATGAGAGAGTGTGGCTTCATCTATCCCTCAATGAGGGGGCGTGGCTTCATCTATCCCTCAATGAGGGGGCGTGGTTTCATCTATCCCTCAATGAGAGAGCGTGGCTTCATCTATCCCTCAATGAGAGAGCGTGGCTTCATCTATCCCTCAATGAGAGAGCGTGGCTTCATCTATCCCTCAATGAGAGAGTGTGGCTTCATCTATCCCTCAATGAGAGAGTGTGGCTTCATCTATCCCTCAATGAGAGAGTGTGGCTTCATCTATCCCTCAATGAGAGAGCGTGGCTTCATCTATCCCTCAATGAGAGGGCGTGGCTTCATCTATCCCTCAATGAGAGAGTGTGGCTTCATCTATCCCTCAATGAGAGAGTGTGGCTTCATCTATCCCTCAATGAGAGAGCGTGGCTTCATCTATCCCTCAATGAGAGAGCGTGGCTTCATCTATCCCTCAATGAGAGATTGTGGCTTCATCTATCCCTCAATGAGAGAGCGTGGCTTCATCTATCCCTCAATGAGGGGGCGTGGCTTCATCTATCCCTCAATGAGGGGGCGTGGCTTCATCTATCCCTCAATGAGAGAGTGTGGCTTCATCCATCCCTCAATGAGAGAGTGTGGCTTCATCCATCCCTCAATGAGGGGGCGTGGCTTCATCTATCCCTCAATGAGGGGGCGTGGCTTCATCTATCCCTCAATGAGAGAGTGTGGCTTCATCTATCCCTCAATGAGAGAGTGTGGCTTCATCTATCCCTCAATGAGGGGGTGAGGCTTCATCCATCCCTCAATGAGAGGGTGTGGCTTAATTTAACAATTGTCCCTCTTTCCCATTGGATGAGGTATGAAGCCACGCCCCTCATTGGATGAAGCCACGCCCCCTCATTGGGGGATGGATAGGAGATAGGCTGCAACATTTGCAACATTTTAAACATTAGAAACACTTTGAATAGGCAAATTGATCATTTATTGCTGCAGATCTACATATTACACCTCAAAGAGGGACAGGGGGACATGGACTCAAAAGAGGGACAGTCCCTCCAGATCAGGGACACTTAGGAGGT
Source organism: Gastrophryne carolinensis (assembly GCA_027917425.1). NCBI lineage: Eukaryota > Metazoa > Chordata > Amphibia > Anura > Microhylidae > Gastrophryne > Gastrophryne carolinensis. Next base: position 629,352,994 of record CM051235.1, read on the forward strand.
GTGTATAAAGCGTTACATTGTATCTATATATGCTATGCTGGATGACGTTTGCCATCACTCTACTCATATACAGAGGAAAACATGCCGATATAATATAAAAAGTGTTACCTGTGGTGCTGCCAGACTCCTCCACTTCCCCTGTCACCTGGAAGCTATTGTCACTTCCTGTCATCCAACAGTCACTTCCTGTTTGCCTTTCACCAGTCACTTCGCGTCTGCGCGTTCCACCCCTCACTTCCTGTCTGTGCGATTCACCAGTCACTTCCTGTTCGTGCGTTCCAGCAGTCACTTCCTGTTTGTGTTCCAACTGTCACTTACTTTTTGCTATCCACCCCTCACTTCCCTTCTGTGCGATTCACCAGTCACTTCCTGTCTGTACGATCTACCAGGCACTTCTTGTTTGTGTTCCACCAATCACTTCCTGTCTATGCGATTCACCAGTCATTTCCTGTTTATGATTTACCTGTCACTTCATGTCATTGCTGCCATCTTGTGGTGAGGATCAGAACAGCAGCCTCCGCCTCCTCTCTGGATTCTGCAGCTTTGTTTAGAGAGGAGCCGCCATTTTTCATTGATGTCTGGCCCTGACCTCATGTGACCCCTATATCATCTATAAGTCCCAGGACTGCCCCCTATATCATCTATAAGTCCCAGGACTGCCCCCCTATATCATCTATAAGTCCCAGGACTGCCCCCTATATCATCTATAAGTCCCAGGACTGCCCCCTATATCATCTATAAGCCCCAGGACTGCCCCTATATCATCTATAAGCCCCAGGAATGCCCCTATATCATCTATAAGTCACAGGACTGCCCCTATATCATCTATAAGTCCCAGGACTGCCCCCTATATCATCTATAAGTCACAGGACTGCCCTCTATATCATCTATAAGTCACAGGACTGCCCCTATATCATCTATAAGTCACAGGACTGCTTCCTATATCATCTATACGTCACAGGACTGCTTCCTATATCATCTATAAGTCACAGGACTGCCCACTATATCATTTATAAGTCACATGACTGCCCCTTATATCATGTAAGTCCCAGGACTGCCCCTATATCATCTATAGGTCCCAGGACTGCCCCCTATATCATCTATAAGTCCCAGGACTGCTCCCTATATCATCTATAAGTCCCAGGACTGCCCCCTATATCATCTATAAGTCCCAGTACTGCCCCCTATATCATCTATAAGTCCCAGTACTGCCCCCTATATCATCTATAAGTCCCAGGACTGCCCCCTATATCATCTATAAGTCACAGGACTGCCCCCTATATCATCTATAAGTCCCAGGACTGCTTCCTATATCATCTATAAGTCCCAGGACTGCCCCCTATATCATCTATAAGTTCCAGTACTGTCCCCTATATCATCTATAAGTCCCAGGACTGCCCCCTATATCATCTATAGGTCCCAGGACTGCCCCTTATATCATCTATAAGTCCCAGGACTGCTTCCTATATTATCTATAAGTCACATGACTGCCCCCAATATCATCTATAAGTCACATGACTGCCCCTATATCATCTATAAGCCCCAGGACTGCCCTTATATCATCTATAAGTCACAGGACTGCCCCCTATATCATCTATAAGTCCCAGGACTGCCCCCTATATCATCTATAAGTCCCAGGACTGCTCCCTATATCATCTATAAGTCACAGGACTGCCCCCTATATCATCTATAAGTCACAGGATTGCCCCCTATATCATCTATAAGTCCCAGGACTGCCCCTATATCATCTATAAGTCACAGGACTGCCCCCTATATCATCTATAAGTCCCAGGACTGCCCCCTATATCATCTATAAGTCACAGGACTGCCCCCTATATCATCTATAAGTCCCAGGACTGCCCCCTATATCATCTATAAGTTACAGGACTGCCCCCTATATCATCTATAAGTCCCAGGACTGCCCCCTATATCATCTATAAGTCCCAGTACTGTCCCCTATATCATCTATAAGTCCCAGGACTGCCCCCTATATCATCTATAAGTCCCAGGACTGCTTCCTATATCATCTATAAGTCACATGACTGCCCCCTATATGATCTATAAGTCCCAGGACTGCCCCTTATATCATCTATAAGTCCCAGGACTGCCCCTATATCATCTATAAGTCACATGACTGCCCCCAATATCATCTATAAGTCACATGACTGCCCCTATATCATCTATAAGCCCCAGGACTGCCCTTATTTCATCTATAAGTCACAGGACTGCCCCCTATATCATCTATAAGTCCCAGGACTGCCCCCTATATCATCTATAAGTCCCAGGACTGCTCCCTATATCATCTATAAGTCACAGGACTGCCCCCTATATCATCTATAAGTCACAGGATTGCCCCCTATATCATCTATAAGTCCCAGGACTGCCCCCTATATCATCCATAAGTCCCAGGACGGCCCTCTATATCATCTATAGGTCCCAGGACTGCCCCCTTTATCATATATAAGTCACAGGACTACCCCCTATATCATCTACAAGTCCCAGGACTGCCCCCTATATCATCTATAAGTCCCAGGACTGCCCCCTATATCATCTATAAGTCCCAGGACTGCCCCCTATATCATCTATAAGTTACAGGACTGCCCCCTATATCATCTATAAGTCCCAGGACTGCTTCCTATATCATCTATAAGTCCCAGGACTGCCCCCATATCATCTATAAGTCCCAGTACTGTCCCCTATATCATCTATAAGTCCCAGGACTGCCCCCTATATCATCTATAGGTCCCAGGACTGCCCCCTATATCATCTATAAGTCCCAGGACTGCTTCCTATATTATCTATAAGTCACATGACTGCCCCCAATATCATCTATAAGTCACATGACTGCCCCTATATCATCTATAGGCCCCAGGACTGCCCCCTATATCATCTATAAGTCCCAGGACTGCTTCCTATATTATCTATAAGTCACATGACTGCCCCCTATATCATCTATAAGTCCCAGGACTGCCCCCTATATCATCTATAAGTCCCAGGACTGCCCCCTATATTATCTATAAGTCACATGACTGCCCCCAATATCATCTATAAGTCACATGACTGCCCCTATATCATCTATAAGCCCCAGGACTGCCCTTATATCATCTATAAGTCACAGGACTGCCCCCTATATCATCTATAAGTCCCAGGACTGATCCCTATATCATCTATAAGTCACAGGACTGCCCCCTATATCATCTATAAGTCCCAGTACTGTCCCCTATATCATCTATAAGTCCCAGGACTGCCCCCTATATCATCTATAAGTCCCAGGACTGCTTCCTATAATCATCTATAAGTCACATGACTGCCCCCTATATCATCTATAAGTCCCAGGACTGCCCCTTATATCATCTATAAGTCCCAGGACTGCCCCTATATCATCTATAAGTCACATGACTGCCCCCAATATCATCTATAAGTCACATGACTGCCCCTATATCATCTATAAGCCCCAGGACTGCCCTTATATCATCTATAAGTCACAGGACTGCCCCCTATATCATCTATAAGTCCCAGGACTGCCCCCTATATCATCTATAAGTCCCAGGACTGCTCCCTATATCATCTATAAGTCACAGGACTGCCCCTATATCATCTATAAGTCACAGGATTGCCCCCTATATCATCTATAAGTCCCAGGACTGCCCCCTATATCATCTATAGGTCCCAGGACGGCCCTCTATATCATCTATAGGTCCCAGGACTGCCCCCTATATCATCTATAAGTCACAGGACTACCCCCTATATCATCTATAAGTCCCAGGACTGCCCCCTATATCATCTATAAGTCCCAAGACTGCCCTCTATATCATCTATATGTCCCAGGACTGCCCACTATATTATCTATAAGTCCCAGGACTGCCCCCTATATCATCTATAAGTCCCAGGACTGCCCCCTATATCATCTATAAGTCCCAGGACTGCCCCTATATCATCTATAAGTCCCAGGACTGCTTCCTATATCATCTATAACTCCCAGGACTGCTTCCTATATCATCTATAAGTCACAGGACTGCCCCCTATATCATCTATAAGTCCCAGAACTGCCCCTATATCATCTATAAGTCCCAGGACTGCCCCCTATATCATCTATAAGTCCCAGAACTGCCCCTATATCATCTATAAGTCCCAGGACTGCCCCCTATATCAGCTATAAGTTCCAGGACTGCCCCCTATATAATCTTTAGGTCCCAGGACTGCCCCTATATCATCTATAAGTCCCAGAACTGCCTCCTATATCATCTATAAGTCCCAGGACTGCCCCTATATCATCTATAAGTCCCATGACTGCTTCCTATATCATCTATAAGTCCCAGGACTGCCCCTATATCATCTATAAGTCCCAGGACTGCCCCTATATCATCTATAAGTCACAGGATTGTCCCCTATATCATCTATAAGTCCCAGGACTGCCCCCTATATCTTCTATAAGTCCCAGTACTGCCCCCTATATCATATATAGGTCCCAGGACTGCCCCCTATATCATCTATAAGTCCCAGGACTGCCCCTATATCATCTATAAATCCCAGGACTGCTCCCTATATCATCTATAGGTCCCAGGACTGCCCCATATATCATCTATAAGTCACAGGACTGCCCCCTATATCATCTATAAGTCACACGATTGCCCCCTATATCATCTATAAGTCACAGGACTGCCCCCTATATCATCTATAAGTCACGGGACTGCCCCCTATATCATCTATAAGTCACACGATTGCCCCCTATATCATCTATAAGTCCCAGGACTGCCCCCTATATCATCTATAAGTCACAGGACTGCCCCCTATATCATCTATAAGTCACAGGACTGCCCCCTATATCATCTATAAGTCACAGGACTGCCCCCTATATCATCTATAAGTCACAGGACTGCCCCCTATATCATCTATAAGTGCCAGTACTGTCCCCTATATCATCTATAAGTCCCAGGACTGCCCCCTATATCATATATAAGTCACATGACTGCCCCCTATATCATCTATAAGTCACAGGACTGCCCCCTATATCATCTATAAGTCACAGGACTGCCCCCTATATCATCTATATGTCCCAGGACTGTCCCCTATATCATCTATAAGTCCGAGAACTGCCCCTATATCATCTATAGGTCCCAGGACTGCCCCCCTATATCATCTACAAGTCCCAGGACTGCCCCCTATATCATCTATAAGTCCTAGGACTGCCCCCTGTATCATCTATAAGTCCCAGAACTGCCCCCTATATCATCTATAAGTCCCAGGACTGCTCCCTATATTATCTATAAGTCCCGGGACTGCCCCCTATATCATCTATAAGTCCCGGGACTGCCCCCTATATCATCTATAAGTCCCAGGACTGCCCCCTATATCATCTATAAGTCCCAGTACTGCCCCCTATATCTTCTATAAGTCCCAGTACTGCCCCCTATATCATATATAGGTCCCAGGACTGCCCCCTATATCATCTATAAGTCCCAGGACTGCCCCTATATCATCTATAAGTCCCAGGGCTGCTGCCTATATCATCTATGAGTCCCAGGATTGCCCCCTATATCATCTATAAGTCCCAGGACTGCTCCCTATATCATCTATAAGTCCCAGGATTGCCCCTATATCATCTATAAGTCCCAGGACTGCTCCCTATATCATCTATAAGTCACAGGATTGCCCTCTATATCATCTATAAGTCCCAGGACTGCCCCTATATCATCTATAAGTCACAGGACTTCCCCCTATATCATCTATAAGTCCCAGGACTCCCCCCTATATCTTCTATAAGTCCCAGGACTGCCCCCTATATTATCTATAAGTCCCAGGATTGCCCCCTATATCATCTATAAGTCCCAGGACTGCCCCCTATATCATCTATAAGTCACAGGACTTCCCCCTATATCATCTATAAGTCCCAGGACTCCCCCCTATATCTTCTATAAGACCCAGGACTGCCCCCTATATTATCTATAAGTCCCAGGACTGCCCCCTATATCATCTATAAGTCCCAGGACTGCCCCCTATATCATTTATAAGCCCCAGGACTGCCCCCTATATCATCTATATGTCCCAGGACTGCCCCCTATATCATCTATATGTCCCAGGACTGCCCCCTATATCATCTATAAGTCCCAGGACTGCCCCTATATCATCTATAAGTCACACGATTGCCCCCTATATCATCTATATGTCCCAGGACTGCCCCCTATATCATCTATAAGTCCCAGGACTGCCCCCTATATCATCTATAAGTCACACGATTGCCCCCTATATCATCTATAAGTCCCAGGACTGCCCCCCTATATCATCTATAATTCCCGGACTGCCCCCTATATCATCTATAAGTCCCAGGACTGCCCCCTATATCATCTATAAGTCCCAGGACTGCCCCCTGTATCATCTATAAGTCCCAGGACTGCCCCCTATATCATCTATAAGTCCCAGGACTGCCCCCCTATATCATCTATAATTCCCGGACTGCCCCCTATATCATCTATAAGTCCCAGGACTGCCCCCTATATTATCTATAAGTCCCAGGACTGCCCCCTGTATCATCTATAAGTCCCAGGACTGCCCCCTGTATCATCTATAAGTCCCAGGACTGCCCCCTATATCATCTATAAGTCCCAGGACTGCCCCCTGTATCATCTATAAGTCCCAGGACTGCCCCCTGTATCATCTATAAGTCCCAGGACTGCCCCCTATATCATCTATAAGCCCCAGGACTGCCCCCTATATCATCTATAAGTCCCAGGACTGCCCCCTATATCATCTATAAGCCCCCCCCCCCGTGCTCTGCTGCCCTTCATCCTCCCCAGCACACGTCTCATGTCTGCCCTAATTCCGCGCTCCATGGGTGTGTGTCCTGCACATATGGGGTGTTATGGCATCCATGTCCTCTTAATGGGCTTCTCTATGGAGAGACATCGTGGTGACCCCGACCAGGGCCGGCTCCAGGGTTTTGTGGGCCCCACGTGTCGCATGAAATATTAAAGTGCACCAAAATCCATGATTTTGACTATCCTGGGTTCTGGTATTCCCGATTTGGGATGACCCACTTATGTGAAACTCCCCGGTTCTACTTTAAAACGTACATGTCTGCCAACCCAGCGGCACATGCGCGGGCTCTCGTCCAATAAGGGACACCCGCCGTGACTATGTTATTCAGCAGATGGCTCTCATTGTTGTCATTGGGGAGCACACACTGCCGCACTTTCAGCATCCCCAATGGCGTCCCCATTATCCCCAGTGGCGTTCCCAGCGTCCGTGGTGCCCCCAGCATCCCCATTGGCGCCACTGGGAATCCCCGGGGGGCGCCACTGGGGATCCTGGGGGCGCCACTGGGGGTGCCGCTGGGGGTGCCACTGGGGATCCTGGGGGCGCCGCTGGGGACGCTGGTGGCGCCTATCCCCAGTGGCGCCCCCAGGATCCCCAGTGGCGCCCCCAGGATCCTCAGTGGTGCCCCCAGGATCCCCAGTGGCGCCCCCAGGATCCTCAGTGGTGCCCCCAGGATCCCCAGTGGTGCCCCCAGCATCCCCAGTGGCGCCCCCAGCATCCCCAGTGGCGCCCCCAGCATCCCCTAGTCCAGCGGTTCTCAACCTGTGGGTCGGGATCCCGGCGGGGGGTCGAACGACCAAAATGCAGGGGTCACCTAAAGCCATCGGAAAATACATATTTCCGATGGCTATTCAGCTGGAATGCACGCCATTATGGATGCGCGTTCCAAACTGATTGCATGCGCAGATGAGATTGCATCATCCGTCCGGGGCCTAAGGGGCGGGGGAAGCGGAGGTCAGAAGCCAAGAGAGCCTGCGAGACAGCCTGCTGGTGTAACACACACCATACGCACAATACTGTGTAAGTGTAAGGTGCTTGGTGTGTAATCATTACACAGTACACACACCATACACACAATACTGTGTAAGTGTAAGGTGCTTTGTGTGTAATCATTACACAGTACACACACCATACACACAATACTGTGTAAGTGTAAAGTGCTGTGTGTGTAATCATTACACAGTACACACACCATACACACAATACTGTGGAAGTGTAAGGTGCTTGGTGTGTAATCATTACACAGTACACACACCATACACACAATACTGTGTAAGTGTAAGGTGCTTTGTGTGTAATCGTTACACAGTACACACACCATACACACAATACTGTGTAAGTGTAAGGTGCTTTGTGTGTAATCATTACACAGTACACACACCATACACACAATACTGTGTAAGTGTAAGGTGCTTTGTGTGTAATCGTTACACAGTACACACACCATACACACAATACTGTGTAAGTGTAAGGTGCTTTGTGTGTAATCGTTACACAGTACACACACCATACACACAATACTGTGCACGTGTAAGGTGCTTTGTGTGTTATCGTTACACAGTACACAAAACACCAAAGATTCACACAGTGTCTTATACTATAAGATGTAGTTCACACTGTTCCCCAATGTATAATTATCTCCCATATCTCCCACTATTTTCCCATATTCTGAATGAGGAAACTGCTGAAATCAGCGCTTTCCAGCATTGAATCCCCCTCCTATCGATTTCATTGTGAGTACGGCGGATTTTGTGGAAGAGAGCTCCTGAGAATCTCGAGTTACCACACAATCCGCTGCAGCCTCCTATTAATTTCAATAAGAGGCGGGGAAATGACAGTTTCCGACACATGCTATGCCATGGTGAAATGTTATTTATTGGAATTAGTTATAAACAGCAACATGAGGAACTGTATTGCGGGGTCACCGCAACATGAGGAACTGTATTGCGGGGTCACCGCAACATGAGGAACTGTATTGCGGGGTCACTGTAACATGAGGAACTGTATTGCGGGGTCACTGCAACATGAGGAACTGTATTGCAGGGTCACTGCAACATGAGGAACTGTATTGCAGGGTCACTGCAACATGAGGAACTGTATTGCGGGGTCACTGTAACATGAGGAACTGTATTGCGGGGTCACTGAAACATGAGGAACTGTATTGCGGGGTCACTGTAACATGAGGAACTGTATTGCGGGGTCACCGCAACATGAGGAACTGTATTGCGGGGTCACAGCAACATGAGGAACTGTATTGCGGGGTCACTGCAACATGAGGAACTGTATTGCGGGGTCACCGCAACATGAGGAACTGTATTGCGGGGTCACAGCAACATGAGGAACTGTATTGCGGGGTCACAGCAACATGAGGAACTGTATTGGGGGGTCACCGCAACATGAGGAACTGTATTGCGGGGTCACTGTAACATGAGGAACTGTATTGCGGGGTCACCGCAACATGAGGAACTGTATTGCGGGGTCACAGCAACATGAGGAACTGTATTGCGGGGTCACCGCAACACGAAGAACTGTATTGCAGGGTCACCGCAACATGAGGAACTGTATTGCGGGGTCACCGTAACATGAGGAACTGTATTGCGGGGTCACTGCAACATGAGGAACTGTATTGCGGGGTCACTGCAACATGAGGAACTGTATTGCGGGGTCACCGCAACATGAGGAACTGTATTGCGGGGTCACCGTAACATGAGGAACTGTATTGCGGGGTCACCGCAACATGAGGAACTGTATTGCGGGGTCACCGCAACATGAGGAACTGTATTGCGGGGTCACAGCAACATGAGGAACTGTATTGCGGGGTCACTGTAACATGAGGAACTGTATTGCGGGGTCACTGCAACATGAGGAACTGTATTGCGCGGTCACGGCATTAGAAATGTTGAGAAACACTGCTCTAGGCATTCAGATAGGCTGGGACGGGAGCCAATGAGAGAGCCTGTTGAATGACATAGTTGGATGTGAGCCCGTGCATGTGCGGTTAAAGCGAGGAAGGGGAGTGAATAGCACCTTTCTGGGGGGTTTCACCCAGCAGGGCTTCCCAGGTTTTGTTCTACTTAAAAGTGGCCCAATTACCAGGATTTTCACTATCCTTACCCTATGGGCATCCTCTTGCCCCGCTGTGTGAAATCCCCTGAGGTGCATGTGCTTTATGCCGCGCATACTAATGTAGGACATAAAACTGTTGTTTTGGATTCAGGGTGCACCAGCAGCCACATCCCAGCTGAATCAGCACTCCAGGGCCGGCCACGCTGGAGTGATTGCTCCACTATAAAGAGGAATATACACCTCTGTGGCATCTAAAGGATCCCTTAAAATCCAGCTGGCCGACTTAAAACCCTTGGGGCATCCCAAATTGGTGTGTGAAACCTCCCAGGAACCCCCTCACTTTTCCATGGTCCTACACCACGTTCGTGGCTCTCAGCACATCCCTGGTCGCCTTTCAGTCTGTGGTGTGATTTCACGATCTGAAGGACTGGGCGCAGGAGCACGCCAAAGCCTCAGAGATGTTGGGGAAGCACGAGAATGTGCCTCAAGACCCCGCAAAGGTGTTTCACACAGCAGGGTATCCCAAAGCGGGATGCCCCAAATGTTGTACGTTGTCCCCCCTCACACCTGTTAAAGTGGACAAAAACCCACGATAGGCAAAAACCCTGCCCCGAGGCACCCTGATTGGGGATGGCCGCTGTGCCAAACCCTCCAGGTCAGCAGAACTAACTCACCTTTCCCCGGTCCTGAGGTGCATGCACATCGCACCAGAGCACACCAGCGGCCGCGCCGAGCCTGGTGCTGGCAAGGGCCCTGCTACAGGAATAGCATAGCAATAGCAGCTGCCGGGGGCCCCCACTCTCTGGGGGGCCCACTGACAGTGCTGGATGTGCAACGGCGCTTGACCAGCTGCAGACTTGGAGGGCACCTCCACAGCTGGTGCCACATCTCCTTGGATGGTGGGTTCCACACAATGGGACATCTCGATTTAGAATCCAGGGGAGAAAGTGCTGGGTTTTGTTTTGCTTTTAAGTTGCCCTCCCCAGCTGATTTCCTATCCCTGGAGCCTCCCAATCTGTGATACCCTCCTGTGTGATACCCCCTGGGATCGCTGGCATACCCACTATGCAAGCAATTCCACCCCTGGGTTTTGGTCCGCTTTACAGGGGCATCTCAGTTTGGAATGCCCCTGTTTCTGAAAGAACCCCCCTGGTTTGGCTGTTACCTCAAACTGGCGATCCCACAGTGCATTCACCAGAACCAGGAAAGTAATGAACAAAGGAGGGGGGGTGGTCACACCCAGGGGCATCCATAATCAGGAGGATCTAGATGTTTAGACTCTGAGGTCAGGTTTCAAGGGGTTCTTCACCTCTCCTGCGGATCAACAGGGATCCCAGGCACTAGGGCCTACATCCTCTTCCATCCGGGTTCTTCACCTCTCCTGTGGATCAACAGGGATCCCAGGCTCTAGGGCCTACGTCCTCTTCCATCCGGGTTCTTTACCTCTCCTGTGGATCAACAGGGATCCCAGGCACTAGGGCCTACGTCCTCTTCCATCCGGGTTCTTCACCTCTCCTGCGGATCAACAGGGATCCCAGGCACTAGGGCCTACGTCCTCTTCCATCCGGGTTCTTCACCTCTCCTGTGGATCAACAGGGATCCCAGGCACTAGGGCCTACGTCCTCTTCCATCCGGGTTCTTCACCTCTCCTGCGGATCAACAGGGATCCCAGGCACTAGGGCCTACGTCCTCTTCCATCCGGGTTCTTCACCTCTCCTGTGGATCAACAGGGATCCCAGGCTCTAGGGCCTACGTCCTCTTCCATCCGGGTTCTTCACCTCTCCTGCGGATCAACAGGGATCCCAGGCTCTAGGGCCTACGTCCTCTTCCATCCGGGTTCTTCACCTCTCCTGCGGATCAACAGGGATCCCAGGCTCTAGGGCCTAGGTCCTCTTCCATCCGGGTTCTTCACCTCTCCTGCGGATCAACAGGGATCCCAGGCTCTAGGGCCTACGTGCTCTTCCATCCGGGTTCTTTACCTCTCCTGCGGATCAACAGGGATCCCAGGCTCTAGGGCCTACGTCCTCTTCCATCCGGGTTCTTTACCTCTCCTGCGGATCAACAGGGATCCCAGGCTCTAGGGCCTATGTGCTCTTCCATCCGGGTTCTTCACCTCTCCTGCGGATCAACAGGGATCCCAGGCTCTAGGGCCTACGTCCTCTTCCATCCGGGTTCTTTACCTCTCCTGTGGATCAACAGGGATCCCAGGCTCTAGGGCCTACGTCCTCTTCCATCCGGGTTCTTCACCTGTGTATCAACAGGGATCCCAGGCAATAGGGCCTACGTCCTCTTCCATCCGGGTTCTTCACCTCTCCTGTGGATCAACAGGGATCCCAGGCTCTAGGGCCTACGTCCTCTTCCATCCGGGTTCTTCACCTCTCCTGTGGATCAACAGGGATCCCAGGCTCTAGGGCCTACATCCTCTTCCATCCGGGTTCTTCACCTCTCCTGTGGATCAACAGGGATCCCAGGCCCTAGGGCCTACGTCCTCTTCCATGCGGGTTCTTTACCTCTCCTGCGGATCAACAGGGATCCCAGGCTCTAGGGCCTACGTCCTCTTCCATGCGGGTTCTTTACCTCTCCTGCGGATCAACAGGGATCCCAGGCTCTAGGGCCTATGTCCTTTTCCATCCCACTCCCAGGGATCTCATCGAGCTGCACTCCAGGGGCATCCTCTTCTGACTCCCACATCTCCCAGGTCCCAAACTGGGTTCTTCATCTGCGGATCAACAGGGATCCCAGGCACTAGGGCCTCCCTGTTAGAGAGAAGCGGGGGAGGCGGCCACCAGCGTGCTCAGAGCCTCTGGCCTTGCTAGGCGCTGTATTAGAGCGTGGGATGTCAGTGGCTCCGAGTGCACTGATTGGACGAGTGGCCGCACATTCGCTGCAGAACTGGGAAGAGGTGAGTTTGTGCATTCCTGACCAAAACCCAGGATAGTCAAAACCCAGGGTTTTGGTCCACTTTAAAGGTGCTGGAAAATAATGTCGGCCACACAAAATATTCATGCTTTGGGCACAATTTGGCTACGGTGTCACTTTTGTTGCCAGGAGCTTAGGCATTAATGGCGGTGTGTGTTTAGATTTACCCCATTATACAAGCTTTACACCGACTACATTACCATACCTCCCAAGTGTCCCTGATTTGGAGGGACTGTCCCTCTTTGGAGTCCATGTCCCCCTGTCCCTCTTTGAGGTGTAACATGCAGATCTGCAGCAATAAATGATTAATTTGCCTATTCAAAGTGTTTCTATTGTTGTAACTGTTACATCCTATCCATCCCTCAATGAGGGGGCATGTCTTCATATATCCCTCAATGAGGGGGCGTGGCTTCATTTCCATATGGTCTCCCTTTAAGGTGTAACATGCAGATCTGCAGCAATAAATAATTCATTTGCCTATTCAAAGTGTTTCTATTGTTGTAACTGTTACATCCTATCTCCTATGCATCAATCAACGAGGAGGTGTGGTTTCATCCATCCCTCAATGAGGGGGCGTGGCTTCATTCAACCCTCAATGAGGGGGTGTGGCTTAATTTCCATATGGTCCCCCTTTAAGGTGTAAAAAGCAGATCCAAAAGGGGATTATACCAGAGACTTACAGTGACACTCTATCAATTATAATACATATACAGTTTATTGAAGTCTCACAGTTACATTACAAGACATATTAGAAAATACTCTTAAAAACATATAACACATATGCAAACTGCCATGGGGGGGGGGGGGGGGGGGGATCTGGTAAGATGTTACCCAGTGGGACCAATAGTATATAAATAAAATAAAAACTAACAATTATATAATCTAAATTAATCCATAAAATGTCAGGTGCTTCCAAAGTGCATCGAATCACAATATATATTCAAAATAGTGCAAAAAATGCAAGCAATGAGGTAGGTGCAAATCACAAAGATATATCTCATCTTACTTGTACCAATAAAGTGCCCCCCTAACCCCCCAGTGGGGTAAGAGTATTTTTTAATATATCTTGTAATGTAACTGTGAGACTTCAATAAACTTTATATGTTTTTCAATTGATAGAGTGCCATTGTAAGTCTCTGGTATAAACTCCCTTTTGGGGGTTGGGGCACCCCCTCTTTTTGTATTGCATTAATCCAAATAGGGATTCACCAGAGCAGGGCACCAGTACTAGAATTGATTGTTTGGTGCCGCCCATACAATTGTTGTCATATTTAGGACATTTCTGGTTTAAATAAAACCCAGAAAAGTCCGGTTTGGAATCTAAAAGATTCCAGGGCCAGCCGCTGGCTTTCCCTAGAAGGGGGGGGGGGATCTTAAATCCCCCGCTGTGTTAAACCCCCCTAGGCGACGATAAAAACTCACCTTTCCCCGGCATGTTGCTCCAATGATATGATTTGGCATATGGCTCTGATTGTTAACAATGGGAAGTGCATGCACTCTGGCATCCCCGGTGTTGTGCGAGCGCTCCCACCCCAGCCTTTCACATGGAATCGGCAAGCGGCTCTGATTGGGATGAATGTGGGCCGTGCTTACCCCCATTCATCCATATCAAAGACCCGAGTGTTCGTGTGACTGAGCATGCGGGGCGGAGAAGCAATATTCTGACCCACCAGATGGCAGCAATTGGAATCCTGTAGACAGCTCCACGTGCCCTGTGTGTGTCTGTGATGGAGGTTTTCTTCACTCCATAGGATTCGGCAGATAGCTTACTCGATTGTTGGTTAGATCACGTGATAAGTTTTCTTGTTTTTTTTTCCCATCAATATTTTTATTGAGAATAAAGGAGAAGTACATTACATTGCAACATACATTACATTTTGTGGAACGTATAATTACACCCAAAGGGGTGTCGACACTAAGACACATTGAAAACAGTAGCCCCAAAGACAGGATATAAGGTGTACGTGGCAAATGACCACATACCTGAGGAGAGAGAACTAAAGGTTAGGAGTGGGGGGCAAGGGTGAAGGAGATAGGGGGGCAAGAAAGCAAGAAAGGGGTTTTGGGAGTGGGTGTCCAGCCATCACCAGGCGCGAGGTGTATACAACACATCACTGAGATGTGAGGAGGGAACAGTCAAAGTTTTTAAGTTGGAAGTGTGTAATCCAACCTTCCCAGGTGGTCATGGGTCACCTGTGGGGCCCATGAAAACAGCTCGAGACAGCACTGAACATCCTAAAAGTATTATTATTTTAAAGGAAAAAGTACTCTATCTGGGGCCACGCCAGATTTTGTGATTCTTGGCGTGCAGTAGGTTCGGATTAATCCAATGCATTTCCAGAACTCGTTCCTGCTTTTCGTTCACTTGGAACATTCAACTCTTTAAACTCCCCCGAGCTCTTAGATGAAGAGGCGGGAGCGGATCAGAGCACGTTGATTGGACAAGAGACCGCGCATGCGCCATAGGACCAGGGTATGGCTAGTTAGTTGCGAGCGACCTGGGGGGTTTCACACATTCATCAGATGCATTTCCAGAACTCGTTCCTGCTTTTCGTTCACTCGGAACATTCAACTCTGTAAACTCTCCCGAGCTCTTAGATGAGGGGCAGGAGTGGATCAGAGTGCTCATTGGAAAAGAGGCCACGCATGCGCTATAGGACCAGGGAAAGGCAAGTTAGTTGCGGACGACCTGGGGGGGTTTCACTCATTCACCCAATGCATTTCCAGAACTCGGTCCTGCTTTTCATTTACTCGTAACATTCAACTTTTGAACTCTCCCGAGCTCTTAGACGAAGAGGCAGGAGCGGATCAGAGCGCTCTGACTGGACTAGAGGCTGCGCATGCGCTATAGGACCGGGGAAAGGTGAGTTAGCTGCAGGGGACCTTGGGGGTTTCACACATTCCTCTGATGCAATTCCACAACTTGTTCCTGCTTTTTATTTACTAGGAACATATAACTGTTTAAACTCTCCTGAGCTCTTAGACGAAAGGACGGGAGTGGATAAGAGTGCGCTGATTGAATGAGAGGCTGCGCATGCGCCATAGGACCAGGGAAAGGCGAGTTAGTTTGGGCGACCTGAAGACAATGAGCCTTTATGGAAAATTAACATTGTTCAAATATTATGTAATGTTTTAATGTATTTTAGTCTCTCTCGCTATGTATAATTAGTTGCATTTGACCAATCATACATAGGTCATGTCATTTAGGCAGACTAAGATATCCTTCACCAGCCCAGAGGCTCGTCAGTCCACATTCCTTTCCCCCACCCTAATAAAAACAGGTTTTCATATTCAAAGTTTGGGGGCAGATCCTGAGAATATTCAAATCCAGTTTCACACATTAATCCGGTGCATTTCCAGAACTATTTCCTGCTTTTCATTCATTAGGAACATTCAACTCTTTGAACTCTCCAAGTTCTTAGGTGAAGGGGCAGAAGCGGATCAGAGCGTGCTGATTGGACGAGAGGCCGTACATGCACTATAGGACCGGGGAAAAATGAGTTAGTTGCAAACGACTTGGGGGGGGGGAGGGGCTTTCACACATTCAATCAGATGCATTTCCACAACTCGTTTCTGCTTTTCATTCACTCAGCAGAACAATCAACACTTCGAACTCTCCCGAGCTCTTAATTGAAAGGGCCGGGAGCAGATCAGAGGAGGAGGAGAGGCTGCACATGCGCCATTGGACCGGGGAAAGGCGAGTTAGTTGCAGGCGATTGGGGGGGGGGGGGGGTCACACATTAATCCGATGCATTTCCACAACTCGTTCCTGCTTTTCGTTCACTCGGAACATTCAACTCTTTGAACTCTCCTGAGTTCTTAGACAAAGGGATGGGAGTGGATCAGAGCGCACTGATGAGGCCGCACATGCGCCACAAGACCAGGGAAAGACGATTTAGTTTGGGCGACCTATAGACAATCGGCCTTTATGGAAAATTAATATTGTTAAAATATTATGTCATGTTTTTTTTTTTTTTAATTTTGTACATACATACATTGAGACATACAGTGCCGAACAATACAGGGTAAAAAGGGTATAGGTGGGGGAAAAATGGGATCACTGTTTGCTAACCCGAGGGGGAGGGGGGTGAGCAGTAGGGGGGGAGAATGGATTAGGAAATGTGGGGGGTGGGAGGGGAAAGGTATATGGCGTGTGGGGCACAACACTTGAACCGACGTCCATCTCCGCGTGTCCACAGATGGTAACGCGGCAAATGCACCAACTTCCACCTGAGCTATAGTGAATGAGAGGGGCAAGAGGCGCGGTGCCGCTCCCGGATCCACTACTCAAATAGGCTCTTAAATTCAGTCGATTCCTCATACATTAGCCAGGGCAGCCAGGTAGTTCTAAACTGTTCGTCTCTGTCATGCAATGATAGTGTTAGGTCCTCCATTTCCCTGACGCTCATGACCACGTAATGTTTTAATGTATTTGGGTCTCTCTCGCTATGTATAATTAGTTGCATTTGACCAGTCATACATAGGTCAGGTCATTCAGGCAGACTAACATATCCTTCACCAGCCCAAAGGCTCGTCAGTCCACATTCCTTTCCCCCACTCTAATAAAAACAGGTTTTCAAATTCAAGTTTGGGGGGCAGATCCTGAGAATATTCAAATCCAGTTTCACACATTAATGCGGTGCATTTCCAGAACTCTTTTCATTCATTAGGAACATTCAACTCTTTGAACTCTCTGAGTTCTTAGATGAAGGGGCGGAAGCGGATCAGAGTGCGCTGACTGGACAAGAGGCCACGCATGCACCATAGGATTGGAGAAAAATGAGATAATTGCAAGCGATCTGGTGGGGGGGGGGGGGCTTTCACACATTCAATCATATCCACAACTCGTTCCTGCTTTTCATTCACTCAGAACAATCAACACTTTGAACTCTCCCGAGTTCCTAGACAAAGGGAAGGGAGTGAGTCAGAGCACGCTGATTGGACGAGAGGCCACACATGCACCATGGGACCGGAGAAAAAAAGAGTTAGTTGTATGTGACCTGGGGGTTTCACACATTAATCCGATGCATTTCCAGAACTTGTTTCTGATTTTCATTTACTAAGAACATATATCTGTTTGAACTTTCCCAAGCTCTTAGACAAAGGGACGGAAGTGGATCAGAGTGCGCCGATTGGACAAGAGGCCACACATGCACCATAGGACTGGAGAAAAATGAGATAATTGCAAGCGACCTGGGGGGGTGGGGCTTTCACACATTCAATCAGATGCATTTCCACAACTCGTTCCTGCTTTTCATTCACTCACAACAATCAACACTTTGAACTCTCCCGAGTTCTTAGACAAAGGAAAGGGAGTAAGTCAGAGCACGCTGATTGGACGAAAGGCCGCACATGCACCACAAGACCAGGGAAAGGCGAGTTAATTGCGGGCGAACTGTGGGGTTTCACACATTAATCCGATGCATTTCCACAACTCGTTCCTGCTTTTCATTCACTCAGAACATTCAACTCTTTGAACTCTCCCGAGTTCTTAGACAAAGGGACGGGAGCGGATCAGAGTGCCCTGAGAACCAAGAGACTGAGGCTGCGCCATAGGACCAGGGAAAGACGAGGTAGTTTGGGCGACATCTAGGCAATGGGCCTTTATGGAAAATGAATGTTAAAATATTATTCAATGATTTGAATAATGAATGTTAATGTACTTGGGTCTCTCTCACTATGTATAATTATTTGCATTTGTCCAGTCACACATAGGTCAGGCCATTCAGGAAGGCTAACATCTCTCATAGGCCCAGAGGCTCGTCAGTCCACATTCCTTTCCCCCACCCTAATAAAAACAGGTTTTCAAATCAAGTTTGTGGGGCAGATCCTGAGAATATTCAAATCCAGTTTCACACATAAATCTGATGCATTTCCAGAACTCTTTTCATTCATTAGGAACATTCGACTCTTTGATGTTTGAGCATATAGCGTTTACTGCTAAAACATTTCCCGCAGTCGGGGCAGGGATAAGGGAGCTCGCCCGTGTGAACCCTGTAGTGATACGTAAGGAGAGCTTTCCGTATAAAACTTTTCCCGCATTCTGAACATGTAAACGGCCGCTCTCCCGTGTGCAGTTTCAGATGCGATCGAAGATCCGATTTGCGCTTAAAAGATTTCGCGCACTCGGAGCAGGGATACGGGCGCTCCGTGCTGTGTAATCTGCCGTGACTCGCGAGCGCCGATTGGTGAGCAAAGCTTTTCCCACATTCGGAGCAGGAGTACGGACGCTCTCCCGTGTGAAGTCGCGAATGCCTCTCGAGCCCTCGTTTCTGGCCAAAACATTTCCCGCATTCGGAGCAGGAATACGGACGCTCTCCCGCGTGAGTTTTAAAATGGCTTCTGAGGCCGTGATCGTGGGCAAAACATTTCCCGCACTGCGAGCACGCGAGCGTGCGCCCCTGGTGGAGTTTCATGTGTCTGGTGAGCACGTCTTTACACGAAAAATATTTTCCACATTTGGGACAAGGAAATGGCTTGGCCTTTGTGTGAGTTTGCCGGTGTCTATTCAGATGTGATGGATAGAGAAAGCACATCCCACATTCCGAGCACTTACACGGCTTAAGCTTTATGTGATTCTTACGATGTTTGTTAAGAGTTGCTTTTGATGCAAAACCCTTCCCACATTCCGAACACGAGAAGTTCTCTGGCTCAAGTCCTAAAAAACAGGAAAAACAGGGTGAAGTACAGACATACCTCCCAAGTGCCCCCGATTTGGAGGGACTGTCCCGCATTTGAGTTCATGTCCCCCTGTCCCTTGTTGTTCTAATTTGTCATGTAACATGCTGAGTTTAGGAGAATTCAGGTTAGGAAGCACATGCTACAGCAGTGTTTGGACACCAGAACCAGTACTCTAGGACCTTCCTCCTAAAAGTTATGCTGCATATTAGTTTTAATAGTTTTAACCAAGAGACCCCAGATGGAGGAAAACAAATCTCCCACCAGATCTGTATATCAATCTGTTCATTGCCTACATACAATGTATATATTGAATATAGCTGTCTAGTGTGCTCTTAAAGCAATTAAATACATAGTTTAATCTTGTATCTTGCCCTCCAGATCTATATAATAATATGTTCATTGCCTATATACAATGTATATATTGAATATAGCTGTCTAGTGTGCTCTTAAAGCAATTAAATACATAGTTTAATCTTATAGCTCGCCCTCCAGATCTGTATAATAATCTGTTCATTGCCTATATACAATGTATATATTGAATATAGCTGTCTAGTGTGCTCTTAAAGCAATTAAATACATAGTTTAATCTTATATCTTGCCCTCCAGATCTGTATATCAATCTGTTCATTGCCTATATACAATGTATATATTGTATATAGCTGTCTAGTGTGCTCTTAAAGCAATTAAATACATAGTTTAATCTTATATCTTGCCCTCCAGATCTGTATATTAATCTGTTCATTGCCTATATACAATGTATATATTGAATATAGCTGTCTAGTGTGCTCTTAAAGCAATTAAATACATAGTTTAATCTTATAGCTCGCCCTCCAGATCTGTATAATAATCTGTTCATTGCCTATATACAATGTATATATTGAATATAGCTGTCTAGTGTGCTCTTAAAGCAATTAAATACATAGTTTAATCTTATATCTTGCCCTCCAGATCTGTATATCAATCTGTTCATTGCCTATATACAATGTATATATTGTATATAGCTGTCTAGTGTGCTCTTAAAGCAATTAAATACATAGTTTAATCTTGTATCTTGCCCTCCAGATCTGTATAATAATCTGTTCATTGCCTATATACAATGTATATATTGAATATAGCTGTCTAGTGTGCTCTTAAAGCAATTAAATACATAGTTTAATCTTATAGCTCGCCCTCCAGATCTGTATAATAATCTGTTCATTGCCTATATACAATGTATATATTGAATATAGCTGTCTAGTGTGCTCTTAAAGCAATTAAATACATAGTTTAATCTTATATCTTGCCCTCCAGATCTGTATATCAATCTGTTCATTGCCTATATACAATGTATATATTGTATATAGCTGTCTAGTGTGCTCTTAAAGCAATTAAATACATAGTTTAATCTTGTATCTTGCCCTCCAGATCTGTATAATAATCTGTTCATTGCCTATATACAATGTATATATTGAATATAGCTGTCTAGTGTGCTCTTAAAGCAATTAAATACATAGTTTAATCTTATAGCTCGCCCTCCAGATCTGTATAATAATCTGTTCATTGCCTATATACAATGTATATATTGAATATAGCTGTCTAGTGTGCTCTTAAAGCAATTAAATACATAGTTTAATCTTATATCTTGCCCTCCAGATCTGTATATCAATCTGTTCATTGCCTATATACAATGTATATATTGTATATAGCTGTCTAGTGTGCTCTTAAAGCAATTAAATACATAGTTTAATCTTGTATCTTGCCCTCCAGATCTGTATAATAATCTGTTCATTGCCTATATACAATGTATATATTGAATATAGCTGTCTAGTGTGCTCTTAAATACATAGCTTAATCTTAGGCTGTTCCATTTCTCAATCCCAAACTCTCGCATCGTCTTGTGTTTTCTCGTTTAATATTCGAACGCTACTGGACTGGCATCTGGCCCCGATATCTCCCACTAACAGCCTGGGGGTATCTAACAGTGCTGGTGGCAGTTATTATGGCCGGCAGGACTCAATTCGGACTCAATACGCTTGGGGGTAGTGACGGGATCCCCCAGCCGGTTGGAGGTCCTGATGACCCATATTAAACTGGCCTTCACCCTGAATAAGAGTCCATCTTGTATGTTTCTCCCGCCCTGTACATACAGATTGCTCACATTAATCCGGACCTTCACCCTGAATAAGAATCTATCTTATATGTTTCCCACACCCTGTACATACAGATTGCTCACATTAATCCGGACCCTCACCCTGAATAAGAGTCCATCTTGTATGTTTCTCCCGCCCTGTACATACAGATTGCTCACATTAATCCGGACCCTCACCCTGAATAAGAGTCTATCTTATATGTTTCCCACACCCTGTACATACAGATTGCTCACATTAATCCGGACCCTCACCCTGAATAAGAGTCCATCTTGTATGTTTCCCACGCCCTGTACATACAGATTGCCCACATTAAAAATCATTCTATCTACACCTATTTCATTTATTGAGCCTTTAAACATACAAGATGGCGGCTCAAGGAGTCTCAGGCAGCCTGCAGACAGGAAGTGTCTTCTGACTGTGTCGCTCTGCATTCTGGGATTGCCGTCCTTTTCTTTACCCCAGCTCTACTCTGTGAAAAGCACAGCTATAACCACGCCCCCCTCCTCTCCTCAGTATGTGATGCTTCTGAGGCAAGATGGCGGCGCCCGTATCCTAGAGACCTGAACAGAGTTGCAGCTCGGGGGGGGGAGGGGGGGAATAAGTGACTAAAAACATAAAATATATGAATTGTAGAGGCTGGGGAAGAGCTTTTTATAAGGGTTTGGACCTTTCATTAAATTAAGCTGAAGGTCCGCTTTAATAAAAACGTATGTGCATGATTTTGGTGATCACGCGATACGCGTTTCGTCAAAGCTGTTACTTACCTGAATGGACCAACAGCCAATGTTGTTTCAGTTGTTCTTTAAGAGGAAAACCTTTCCCACACTGGGAGCACGGATGGAAATCCTCCCTCTCGTGATTGGTCAGAGGTTCCCAAAGAGTTTCTTTTGGTGTAAAACATTTGCCCCATTGTGAACACCGAAGCGTCTGATCAGAGGGCGATCCACTTATATTGTGGCGCTCGGAGTCCATCTTTGGCCTAGTGGAGTTTTCCCCTTCCGAGCCGCCATCCTCCGATTTTAGACTGGGACACGGACTCTCTTGTTTCTCGCGGCTCGTCTTTATATTGTGTCTCTCTAATAAACAACAACAAAAAGTTACTATGGACATTGTTCCTCTGTCTGACCTTCATGGACATGTGTCTTTTTTTCTCTTTCAATACTTTTATAAAACAGTAATACAGGCACCATCAACTGGTGGAAAATGGAAATGGAAAATGTATTTTCTTTACGAGCAGGTTAGTGTTATATATATTATTTATTGGCGATATTATTTGTTGGCGATCTATTTATACTGCAAGAAAAAAGTTTGTGAAACCGCGCTTAGTAATATTCAATACATCTTAGAGGGTTATATATGCAAAATATCAAAGTCCTCAGCGCAAGGAGAAAAAGTCCGAGCCTGTCACTAAAGACTCTCAATGCGATAGACACAAACACACAACAGTGTGCAAATCTCCGCGGGACAGTTCAAATAATTCCAATTAAATTCACCACGTGAAGCCCCAGAATTCCAATTTAGTGTGTATCCACCACCTGACACACTAAACACGTACCAGATGGGGCTTTAAAAAAAGCCTTTCAATATAACATCTTTAGTTTCCTTATCGGTTCAAATCCTTGTAGCCAAAGGGATATTTTCTCTTTATATCATTAAAATGATCCTTATTTACATTCAATCACCAATGGATTTATTTAAAAAGAGACGTTCCTCATTTATTCAGGTTTTGCATGAAAGATAAAATTTATAAAACCGCACATAGCGTAATACAGCAAACACCAGTTTCTGTGCGCAAGATATAAAAATCTTCTTACCAGAATATAAGCATGAACAAGCGTTGTATTAAAATATTGTTGAAAAGAATATTGATGATAGAAACATCACTCATCTGTTTTGCCCCTTAAATGCGTATTAAGCATACCCAACAGCATGGCACGTGTGTCTCCAAGTCCTAGGCCTCTGGGCTCGGCAAGCGTCGGCTGTTTTCGGGGGTCACGTGATCTGTCTTTCGTCACACTGACTTACTCATAGGTGCACAGAGCGCAGCCACGAAAGTATCTTTATAAGCTTGTGTCTAGATAATTAACTGTTTGCGCGCCAGACACTAGCGCGGACAGTCAATATAAAAGGGTATTGGTTAATACGCTATATTACGGTGCAAATATGGTTCTGAAACCTATTAGTTTGAGGATGTGAAGTTTTCACCATCGCTCCTTATAAAGTTGACAGTATATTATCTTAACCTGATCTATTTATACTGTGATGCCCAGCGGGACACCAGCCTTCTGTAAGTAGGCAACCCCCAATCTCCACCGCTGCTTCTGCCTATAGTCACGCCCTCGTTTGCCGGGACGCTAGGAACGCCTCGCCAGACACGGTTGCCCCCAGATCTTAACAGGCGCAAAGGATGTCTGCTTGCGGTGAAGATCGATGAACCGCCAGGGTATCCCAAAGCCGAGGTCATACACGGGAAGACAGTCCGGAGGGGGCGTCAGAGTACAGGGATGAGACAGGTGCATAGTCAGGGGTAGTCAAAGGGTCAAACCGCGAGGTCAGAGATTGCGGGTATCCAAATGGTCAAGCTGGGAGGTCAGAGATTGCGGGGTAGCCAAAGGGTTAAGCCGGAAGGTCAGAGATTGCGGGTATCCAAAGGGTCAAACCGGGAGGTCAGAGATCACGGGGTATACAATGGGTCAAACCGGGAGGTCAGAGATCGCGGGGTATCCAAAGGGTCAAGCCAGGAGGTCAGAGATCACGGGGTATACAATGGGTCAAGCCAGGAGGTCAGAGATCACGGGGTATACAATGGGTCAAGCCAGGAGGTCAGAGATTGCGGGGTATCCAAAGGGTCAAGCCAGGAGGTCAGAGATCCTGGGGTATCCAGAGGGTCAAGCCAGGAGGTCAGAGATCCTGGGGTATCCAGAGGCTCAAGCCAGGAGGTCAGAGATCACGGGGTATACAAAGGGTCAAGCCGGAAGGTCAGAGATCGCGGGGTATCCAAAGGGTCAAGCCGGGAGGTCAGAGATCCCGGGGTATCCAGAGGGTCAAGCCAGGAGGTCAGAGATCCTGGGGTATCCAGAGGGTCAAGCCAGGAGGTCAGAGATCCTGGGGTATCCAGAGGGTCAAGCCGGGAGGTCAGAGATCGCGTAGTATCCAGAGGGTCAAGCCGGGAGGTCAGAGATCGCGGGGTATCCAGAGGGTCAAGCCAGGAGGTCAGAGATCGCGGGGTATACAAAGGGTCAAGCCGGGAGGTCAGAGATCGCGTAGTATCCAGAGGGTCAAGCCAGGAGGTCAGAGATCGCGTAGTATCCAGAGGGTCAAGCCAGGAGGTCAGAGATCGCAGGGCATCCAAAGGGTCAAGCCAGGAGGTCAGAAATCCCGGGGTATCCAGAGGGGCAGGCAGGTTCGAGGTCAGACAAAGCAAAGGTCAGTACAGGCAGCGGACAAGGATGGTCGATCAAGCCGGGTCGGAAACAGATAATTAACAGAATCACACCCTAATCACAAGAGACTATCACTGAGCACATTCTGTATTTATTGGGGACCTGACCAATGGCCACCCGGGAATGAGTGTGTATGTGGTGACTGGTGACTTTCCAGGGGCCGGTTAGTCCTGGCAGCAAGGCTGATCAGCCCCTGATTCCCATCAGGTGTGGAGGACGCCGCGCCACCTGGCACTCGCAGCGCAGCGCTTCCTGGTGGAGAAGTTGACAGACTGCGGGGCACGCGCCTGAGCTAGAGAGGGGCGGGGGGAGGCTGACAGAGCCGCCCAGAAGACGCTCGCTGCGGGCCCCCTGGCACAGGTAAGTCTCGTACATATACCTTTTTTTAATCTCCCCTCCCCCAGGCCTACATCTCACTTTTCTTGTTTGTGTGTCATGTGTGTATTTATTTGCTTTTTTAAAGGCTTTTATCATGTCCTGTATCATGTATGTGTTATGATGGATTATGGAATCAAGATTTGTGTTATTAGCTTACTGTTGATTACTCAATATTATTATTATACTTATAGTATTATTCTACTTATGTTATGTGTATTATATTATTATGTGTATAATAATATTTACGATTAAATAATGTGAAATTAATAGTAATACGATTAAATAATGTCAATTAGTAATATTTAATGTAATAGGATAAAATTAATTTCGATGATGATATCCCTGGTTAGATAGATGTTAATATCGAGATAGTAATAGGATAAAATTAGTATTAGTACGCCTACTTATATTATGTGTATTATATTATTATGTGTATAATAATGTTTACGATTAAATAATGTCAAATTAATAGTAATACGATTAAATAATGTCAAATATGATTAAATAATGTTTACTATGTAATATATTATTATGTGTATTATATTTACATATAAAGTGGAATTATTATACTTATAGTGTATTATTATTGTTGATTACTGTTGATACTGTTGATGCTTTGGTGTGCCTCCCTTTTGTTATGTTTTTGGTCTTTATTATTTCGTTGTGCTTAAAGTGGACCAAAACCCACATTTTTAACTGGCATCCCCTCAATTGTTCCCCCCATGAGAAGCACCTTTCGCCAATTTTCACTGCCACTACTTCACTCTAATCCTAGATAATGGCGCCTGTTTTATCTGTAAAGCTCCGCCTCCTCCAATGATGTCATGGCCACACCTATGCAATGACTGATCACCTGACATCTTACAGGGACAGCAAAACAACAGTGTTACAGGATAATTCAATAAAGGAAAATTTCCAGTTTTACACCCTAAGAGGGAAGTATTGGGGCTTTTGTAATGTATTTTAAAACTTCAGTGGGTTTTGGTCCGCTTTAACAATCCATACCTTGTAAACAGAGTTATAAATCCAGCCTGACTAATACATAGGAAGCAAGGAAAGAGAAAGAAAGAAAGAAAGAAAGAAAGAAAGAAAGAAAGAAAGAAAGAAAGGGAGAGAGAGCAAAATAGAGACAATGAAAAAATGAGACTGAAGTAGAAAGAGAGCAAAAGAAAGATAGAAAGACTATAAATAGAGACAAGGAAATAAAGAGATAGAGAGAGAGAGAGCAAAAGAAAGAAGGAATGAGAGAACAAAATAGAGACAATGAAAAAAGAGAACAAAATAAATAGAGACAATGAAAAAAAGAGAACAAAATAAATAGAGACAATGAAAAAAAGAGAACAAAATAAATAGACACAATGAAAAAAGAGAACAAAATAAATAGACACAATGAAAAAAGAGAACAAAATAAATAGAGACAATGAAAAAAAGAGAACAAAATAAATAGACACAATGAAAAAAGAGAACAAAATAAATAGAGACAATGAAAAAAAGAGAACAAAATAAATAGAGACAATGAAAAAAAGAGAACAAAATAAATAGACACAATGAAAAAAGAGAACAAAATAAATAGAGACAATGAAAAAAGAGAACAAAATAAATAGAGACAATGAAAAAAAGAGAACAAAATAAATAGACACAATGAAAAAAGAGAACAAAATAAATAGAGACAATGAAAAAAGAGAACAAAATAAATAGAGACAATGAAAAAAATAGAACAAAATAAATAGACACAATGAAAAAAGAGAACAAAATAAATAGAGACAATGAAAAAAGAGAACAAAATAAATAGAGACAATGAAAAAAAGAGAACAAAATAAATAGAGACAATGAAAAAAGAGAACAAAATAAATAGAGACAATGAAAAAAAGAGAACAAAATAAATAGACACAATGAAAAAAGAGAACAAAATAAATAGACACAATGAAAAAAGAGAACAAAATAAATAGAGACAATGAAAAAAGAGAACAAAATAAATAGAGACAATGAAAAAAAGAGAACAAAATAAATAGAGACAATGAAAAAAGAGAACAAAATAAATAGAGACAATGAAAAAAGAGAACAAAATAAATAGAGACAATGAAAAAAAGAGAACAAAATAAATAGACACAATGAAAAAAGAGAACAAAATAAATAGACACAATGAAAAAAGAGAACAAAATAAATAGAGACAATGAAAAAAAGAGAACAAAATAAATAGACACAATGAAAAAAGAGAACAAAATAAATAGAGACAATGAAAAAAAGAGAACAAAATAAATAGACACAATGAAAAAAGAGAACAAAATAAATAGAGACAATGAAAAAAGAGAACAAAATAAATAGAGACAATGAAAAAAAGAGAACAAAATAAATAGAGACAATGAAAAAAAGAGAACAAAAAAATAGAGACAATGAAAAAAATAGAACAAAATAAATAGAGACAATGAAATAAGGAGAGACAAAAAAAGAAAAAGAGAAAGAGCAAAAGAAAGGTGACAGAAAGAGATAGAGAGAGCAAAAGACAGCAAAAAGACAATGAAAGCAAAGAGAAAAAATAAAAGCAATGACATAAAGATAGAGAGAGAGCAAAATAAAGAAGGAAAGAGAGGATGAAATAAATAGATACAATAAAAATACCATTCTGTGAATACTCACCTTGTAGAATGGATATTATAAGTATGCATCACGCCCTGGTCCAATAATAATCATTACGTCTGGGATATAGTCCACAAGAGGGCGCTTTACTGCAGAGATGGCAAAAAAGAGGCCCCTCCCAGTCCATATATACCCGGGACCTCCCACTCATTCCCCAGTGTAATTAAGCAGTAAGGGAACCAGGAGAAGCCAATAACAAGATTAACAATATTAAACAAGGAAAACTTCACCATATAGAGGATCCAAGAATAAGAACTCAGGGCGGGATGGAGCAGGGTGTGATGCATACTTATAATATCCATTCTACAAGGTGAGTATTCACAGAATGGTATTATTCCAAGTATGCATCACGCCCTGCTCCAGTAATTATTCATTACGTCTGGGACATCCAATAGCAGTGTCCAACAACGGGGATCCCAAAAAGAGCAACAATGCGCAGTTCAAACCACTGCCGCCTGCAGAACCTTGCGGCCAAAAACAGCATCCGCTGAGGCCCGCACATCAACCTTGTAAAACTTAGAAAAGTTATGAACAGAAGACCAAGTAGCAGCCTTACAAACTTGTTCAACAGAAGCCTGGTGCTGGAAGGCCCAAGAGGCCCCAACAGCACGAGTAGAATGAGCAGTGATCTGGAAAGGGGGATCCCTCCCCTTAGCAGAATAGGCCCCAACAATAGCCTGACGAATCCATTTACTAATGGTAGACTTGGCGGGCGCCAAACCCTTCTTTGGACCAGAGGGCACCACAAACCAGGCGTCCGTCTTCCTGAAAGGTAGTATTTCAAGTTTCTGACAACGTCCAGAGAATGCAAGGCCCTCTCCTTGTCATTACCAGGATTAGGGCATAAGGAAGGAAGCACAATGTCCTGATTGAGGTGAAAGGCAGAGACAACCTTAGGCAAGAAGTCTGGTTTAAAGCGGAAAACCACCTTGTCCTGGTGTCTCTGAAAGCAGGGGGCCTGAATGGACAGAGCCGCCAACTCAGAAACAAGCCGGACAGAAGTGATAGCCACCAAAAAGGCAACTTTCCAGGTGAGAATAGACAGTGCAGCCTCATGCACAGGCTCAAATGGAGGACCCTGAAGGGCAGACAATACCAAATTCAAATCCCAAACCAGTAACAAAGGTTTGTGAGGGGGGGGGGAGCAAAGGATGAAGAGCGAAAGACCTCTGAAAGAAAACCGCCAGGGCGGAAATGTGCCCCCTCAGAGTGCTGAGCTGAAAACCCATATCCACACCATGTTGAAGGAACTCCAGTATCCGAGGTATGGAGAACACCCAACAAGGGAAGGCCCTAGCCTCACACCAGTCAATGTAGGTCTGCCAGGTCCTGTAGTAAATGTTAGAAGAGGATTTCTTCCTAGCCCTGACCAGAGTCTGAACAACCGCATCAGACAGACCCTTTTCCTTTAGGATGTAGGTTTCAGCAGCCAGGCCGTCAAAGCCAGCGTTTGTAAATTGGGGTAACAAAGCCGCCCTTGAGTGAGAAGATACGGAACCAGGGGCAAAGGGTACCGATCGACCTCCGACTGCACGACGTCTGCGAACAATCAGCTTGAGTAGGACCCTGCCCAGAAGGGGAAACAGAGGGAAAAGGTACAGGAGACCGAACCCCTGCCAAGACAGAGACATGGCATCCACCACCAGAGCCAGAGGATCCTGGGACAGTGAGACAAAAGCTGGAAACTTGTGATTGTGACGAGAGGCAAACAGATCCACATCCGGCCTCCCCCACCTGAGACAGAGGGATAGAAAGACCTCGCTGTTGAGGGACCATTCTCCCGGGCGAAAGGCCCCCCTGCTCAGGGAGTCTGCTTCCAGGTTCTCCGCTCCCGGAATGTAAACCGCCGAGATGCATGGGACGTTGTTCTCGTCCCAAGAGAGAATCAACGACACCTCCCGGAGGGCACTCTTGCTCCAAGTCCCTCCCTGATGATTGATGTAAGCGACCGCAGTCCTGTTGTCGGAGCGAACCTGAACCGGCAGGCCCTGGAGGTGAGGCGTCAGCTGCACCAGCACCAACTGAACTGCCCTCAGCTCCAGAACATTAATGGGGGCGTGTGCCTCCTGAGGGCCCCACAGCCCCTGGAATTGGTGGGCTCTCCAGTAGCCCCCCAACCTGACAGACTGGCATCCGTAGAGACCGTCTCCCAGCACGGTGTCAGGAACGATCTGCCCCCCAGAAGATTCCTCGAGTCCAGCCACCACCGGAGGGACCGCCGGACCAGAGGGGACAGAGCAAAAGCCTGATCCAGAGACAGGGGACACTTGTCACAGGCTGAAAGAAGATGGAGCTGAAGAGGCCTCATGTGAAATTGAGCATAAGGGAACTGGCTCGCAGCAGGCCACCATCTGTCCCACCAGTTGCATCCCTTGCCGGATGGATGGATGAGGGTTGGACAGCAAGACATGAATCAGCGCTTAAAGAGCGTCCACCTTCTGCTGAGGGAGGAAAATCCTGGCCTGAATGGTATCCAGAGTCATACCAAGGAAGGAGGTCACCCGTGACGGGGAGAGTGAGGTAATTTATCACCCACCCGAACCTTTCCAGTGTCGCCACCACCGTCCGGGTGTCCAGCTCTGCTTGTTGGAGTGAAGGGGGCGTAATGAGAAGGTCGTCCAGATAAGGAAGAATGCGAATACCCGGGCTCTGAGAAGGGTAATCACGCCTGCCAGCACCTTGGTGAACACCCTGAGGTGAGCCCGAAGGGGAGTGCCACAAATTGGTAGTGTTGTTCCCCTACCACAAACCTGAGGAACCGCTGGTGCCCTGGGAAGACCAGCACATGAAGGTAAGCGTCTTTGATGTCTACTGAAGTCATAAAGTCCCCCTGGCGCAGGGAGCTGATAGCGGAGCACAGCGTCTCAATGCGAAAACGTTTGGTTCTGATGAATTTGTTGAGAAGCTTTAGGTCCAGAATGGGTCTGATGGAACCATCCTTGTTGGGCACTGTAAAGAGATTGGAATAGTAACACTGACCTCTCTCTCCCGGGGGGACCCAACAAACGACCCCCATGGCCAGAAGGTTTTGAACCGCCAACAACAGGCCCTGAGCTGCCCGAGGGTCCGTAGGAACCCGTGACCTGAGGAATCTGGGAGGAGGCCAGTCCGCGAACTCCAGCACCCGTAAGGGTGAAGGCGCCCCCTCATTGCTGAGCAGGCTTGGCAGTTGATTTGGGTTTGGCACCCCAGGAGGATCCGGGTCGGGCACGGCCTCTGCCCTTGCCACAGAAATCTCCCCTTTGTCCCGCAAAGGATACCCCCCCTGCCTGACCTCCCACGAAAAGAGGGAGTGAAGGAGCCCGAACCCCGAAAGGGTCGCAGCTGCTTCTTGCGTTGGGGTAACTTACCTCCCTTAGCAAAAAGATCCAGACGATCACCAAACGGGCGCAATCCTTTAAAGGGAAGCCCCGTGAGAGCCTTCTTGGCAGCATTGTCAGCTGCCTACTGGCGCAACCAGACCGAGCGGCGTATCGAGACAACCAAGGCCGAGGTCCTGCTACACATCCGAATGGTGTCATCTAAGGCAGAGAGAACATAGGTGATGAACATCTCACATTGTGATAAGGCTCTAAATTCAGCACTAGAAGGGTCCTCATGGGAGCCGTCCAGAAGGCCCCTGATCAAGGTCCTAATAGCCACGGACATAATAGCGGAAGCACACACCGGGCGCAAGGCGAACCCACACAGGCAAAAGCGTGGGAAGCCAGTTGATCAATACGCCGGTCCTCACTATGCTTCAAGGTAGTGGAATCCGGGGATTGCACAACAGACGTATTAGACAGCCCCAAAACAGGGGCATCCCCCTCGGGGGGAGTTGACCAACATTTGACCACATCCGAGGACAAGGGATACCTCCTATCCCACCCCTTAGGGATACCGGGAAGCCGGCTAGGCCGCTCCCATTCCTTGAGAACTATATTATTAAAATGCGTCTGTTCTGGGAATTCCAAACGTGGTTTTGCGGTACCAAACAATTCCCCCTGCTGCTTAGGTGCCGCTGCGGGAGGGGAAATGGCAAGTACCTCAAAAATCAGAAATCAGGTAAAGGCCGGCGCAGCGGGCGCCACGTGCCATCTTTTAGCTGGAGCCTTACGTGCTGCAGAGCTAGCAATCAACCTCTCAATGTTGGCCAATCTGGCGGAAACATCAGATCGCGACTCCCTGCTAGTGTTAGTGTCACTAGGGGTCATGACCAGGAGCGGGGGTGTGGGGGATGACACCAAGGGTGCTGATCCAGCCGCACGGGGCCCAGATTGCCGCGCAATCGCTAGCTGGGCACATGGTACACAAACCCGCACATCATCTCCCATAAGGGATGCCCCGCACACCACACATAGCCAGGCTTGCCCCGAAGGGACCCCGAGCATAATATCCTGGGAAGTCTCCATATGGTGAATTATTAGCCGCAATGGCCAATGGGAATTATGCTGTGCAGCTACCCGGGATGCCCCTTAAAAGTCCGCTGGTGGGATGATTTAATATACACTTTTAATAATCAAGCCCCTACAATATGGGGGAAAGGACACAGGACTGGGAGAAAACCTCTAATTTAGGTTGTCACCCTGAAAGACACAAAAGAGGAAACCCCCATGAGTATGGCAATGCATACATACATATGATGACAATCAATAATATATAAATATATACACAGCCCGCAAGGGGCACTCACGCACACCAGAGGGTTAACTGGTCCAGACAAGATGGCGCTAAGAAGGGAAGAGAGGCAGGAGGGGGCTGACCGCCTGCGGAGTGCGCCGATCGCTAGGCCCTGCCCC